>OX382270.1:12014221-13215932 GCA_947507595.1 Pyralis farinalis
GACAGACGGACGGACGGACGGACGGACGGACGGACGGACAGCGGAGCCTCAGTAATAGGGTTCCGTTTTACCCTTTGGGTACGGAACCCTAAAAACCACTCCACTGGTTAACAAACACTAGTGAAGTAGAGGCTAGCTCTTGATATGGGACTTTATATTATTCCATGTCAATGAAGTATACGAAAATCTAATCACTAAGCTAGAGTTTACATCTTTAGTGCTTGCACACTTTAGTACACGTAATTATTTTATTTAGCATACATAAATTGCTAATGGGGAATTTGTGTTTAAAGTCATTCAATTATTTAGAAATTATTACACTAAACTAAGTATAAGTAACTGCCGTATCGATACGCATCGTTAATTTATGATTTAAGTCACGTAATAGTATCCATACAAATATTTTATATAACATAACATGCGTTTTGAACAGATAATTATCAGTAGGTATAGTAGCAATTGATAGGTCTGAGACGAGCATGCAATTTAAATTAAAACAGGTTTTGTAATTCCATATGCGTCTTTTATATGTTCAGACGATGTGAGACATTGTTTATGACAAGTTTAGTTTATTAAAGCGAGGAGACCAGAAAATATTTTTCTACATTGTAAAATTAAATGATCTTTGTCATATTCAAATACAAATACAAAACTTAGATATAAATTTTAAGAGTTAACGAAATATATTATTTCTGTTGTCCAATAATAAACATTGTTTAGTTGTTTACAAATGGTTTACAAATATAAGATATTTTATATCAATGCCTAGCCATTGATTGGTTTACGTCTAAGTACAGAGGCACTTATGCAGACTCTCTCGCCCCTTATTCTCTCATATTTCTTAAGGGGTCGAAAGGGGACAAAACCTAAACGACTCTCGATACGCCCCTGTCCCGAACACGCTGAACAGGGAGGGACCGATAGTGTCAAAAAAAGATAAAAATAATATAAATTGCTTTTTTTCTTACATTCCCCTCTCTAGCTTTATTTCGTTTATCTATAATCTTTGATAGTATTAAATATTTCTTATGAATATTTATATAATTTATGGGACTAGTATTTATTTTACCTACTGATAATTATTTTTTTGCTTTCATAGGGGGTTCTCCCTAATATCAAAGGTGGTACTTACGATTCATTTCAGTAATTGGAAGTTATAATTTCCAATTAAAATTAGTAATTAGTTATAGATACGTTAATAAACTAACACAAACTGTGGTAAGTTACTTATACATTATGATATGTTTATGATGTTTATTTTTGTTGATGTAAAGAATATGATTAATTAATATCGATCATGTCACTTAATCCTGTAATATATTACCATAAAAATACTTTAGCGCATTTGCTAAAATAAAGACAACTTGAAATACTTAAGGAAAACAGATTACGCAAACAAATATAGGTGAAGACATTTTAAGTACATTAAAATCACATTAGTACGATCTTTGTGGGGCCCTCGAAATTATCTGTGGTGGTGGAAAAAAATAAATTAAAATAAATACACTCTACGTTTCATATCTCATTTGGGCAATGACAAAAATAAATAAATTGTATGGAAATCGCGATATCTAACGATTGAATTTGTTCGTATTCTTCATTATTTATTCAATTATATTAGTACTACAGGACAGGACAGTACAGGAGGGTGACAAAAGAAAAAGATACCAGAAAAGACTTACGTTTGTGATTGTGTTAGACGTGTATACGAGTATAGATACTAGGGAATAAAATTTGCAACGATTTACATCAATATTTTTTTGATAATCCTATCTAAAAACCGGTTGAGAATGCGCAAACTTGCATTGCCAGAGGAACACCTGACTGAACACAAACATATAGATTTCATATGGGAACGGTGTTCTTGATAAATGTGCCTCTTGCCATGCCAATTTAGAGAATGTAGTTTAAAATATTGGATAATACCTAGTATTGGCGTAAGTTAGCAGTGATTGTACAGTGGATAAAGAACCGGCCTACTGACCAAATGGTCCCGGTTCGAATTCCGGCACGTACCACTAAATTCATGTTTTCGAATTTGTGTACATGTTTATGATTGTCACTTTCTCCGCTTGAAACCCGCAAACCATGAAGTTATATGGAGAAAGTGTGACCTAACCTAACATAGGCCTGTTTTCCCCTCTGGATTGTGAAGGTCTGACGGCAGTAGCTCCATGTAAAAATCAGTATCTTTTCAAGATTCCTTAGGCTTAGGTAGTGAACCCCACCACCACCGCCGAGATGTCTAATCCTAATAGATTAGGAAACGGGATAACTCTAATAATATAATGGGGGTCCATCCAGTGAGTGGCGAGCCACCACCTGCCGGAAGTAACATCAGATATGATAGTTGTGGCAGGCGTCCGTCCCTCTTCTGTAATAGCCCAGTACTAATAATCCCTCCAGATCTCATTTTAATAGCCCAATAATTTCCAACACATTCGCAATAGACCCAATACCTGCCGTGACCTCATGGGTATATTGTCACATTGACATCCCCTGGATAAGGTCACGGCGACTATACAATATTACATCAAGTTTCTCAAAGGAGCCTCTACGCGTTGGATCCAAATGCCCGCGCACGCCTATCAAATGACCGGGATAAACCCGTGATATAAGAACTATAACATAATAATAACCCCGCAGGGCAACTTGGGCCAACAACAGGGGCCTCTACGCGTTGGCTTCATATCCTCGCTCATGCCTATCAAATGACCGGGGTAAACGCCCGTGAATTAAGAGAAGTTAATAATAATATATCCGGCGTAAATGTTATCCAGAATTAATAATGCATACTCGAAGCCGGAATTATTCTTTAAGACTACAATAATGTAAGCAGTGCATTATCTCACCTATAGATCTTCCAACAGTAATGCTTATTAACAAAGATACTATTAGCTATCAATTGTTCGCTGACAAGTATAAATAATGGGATATAATGTTGCATTCAATTTAACGCCACTTAAGTAGAGTCATGACTTGAATTATTAAACTTATTCAAGAGACAGTTTTTTTTTACGTCAGGAGGCATACAAGCATACGGCCCACCTAGTGTAAAGCGGTAACCGTAGGTTATGAACGCTCGCAGTACATTAAGTATCACTCGCACGATGCCACCTCTGCTGCTAGCACAGCAATTCCTTTTGTAGGAGCTTTTTGGAGACCTCACTTACACGCAGGAACACAACAACCCTCTAGGGAGTTGTTATTTGGCTACGGATTTCTGTGAGGTGGAGACACTACCTCTCTTAAAAATACCCAGACCGAGACAAACAGACATATTCATGTACACAAATGTTTGTCCTGTTTGGGAATCCAACCCACGAGTGTTGATGTCAAAGTAATGTAACAGCGCATTTAACCACTGCGCCACCAAGCTCGTCAATATACTCAAATGTTAGATGCAGTAGTACGCATTTCCTATCATGTGAAGTTTGGTAGTTCAAGTTTTTGCATTTCAAGTGATTGTCTGTCTGATTCATTTATACAATGAATCAGAGTGCAGATGATGTGAGTGCAGATATGGTGCAGAGCCGCTTATGCTATTTTCTTGCGATATGCTTTTCACATCTAACCTAAATTTACAGTACCTACTTACACTTAAGAATTTAGCATAGGAGAAATATATTCAGAGTCTTCTTCATCTTAGTGTTATCCCATTTCCATATTGGCGGATCCGTTAGGATTTGCGGTGCCCGTTACCTAAGCCTAAGGATTTGACACTGATACTAATTTTGACATTGAGTGGCTGCCATCAGACCTTCACAACTCACAGGCAAAATCATACTTTTCTTAGGATATGTCACTCGTCTTTTTTAAATAAAATTTGGACCATTGATATAGTCCGAATCGTTGACAGTGATCAGACAAATGGACACACTGACAGACATGTTTAAAATTAGGAAACAGATAGCTTCATTAAGCTGAAAAATTAATAAAGTTATGTCAACAAAATATACAACCATAAACATCTGCTTAGTTGCTTAAGCGACCAAGAGAAAAGTGAGCCGATATTTAAAAAAATGGGATAGAACGACAACGTAAACATATCAACAAAATTAAGGGCCAATTATAATAATTTCCAATATCTATATTGGGAATTTCAATTGGAAAGTTGTATAATATGTATAATTTGATGATCAATTGTAATTTAGTATATTTTATTTTAATTTTTTTTTAATACAAAATCCACAGCCCTTACATACATACATAGTATAATGGTAATCACATAAGCTGAATATTTTGACCAATTGTTATTTTAACGGCATGCAATAATATGATTCGCAATTTTTGAGCAATCGTTTTTTGAGTGAATGCAATTTTAATCAAACTAGACGAAATTACACTTTCAATTTTTTCTACAACTCGTAACATCATTTGCTTTGCCTTCTTTCCATGGAAAGTTAATTTTGATTCAATATACGAGAATGAGCACAGCACATGACTAATAATTCTCTCGTATACACTTGCTTTTCATCCACCTTTATTTTATATGCTTTTCTTTAGTGAAGTTATTACAATTTCATAAGAATAAAACGGTTTAAACGCTTGAATAATTTAAGAATAATCGAATGAGATCACTTCTTATTTCCACCCTGTATGAGTATACAAACAAGTACAACCTAATCGCACATTGCAGCGGTAACCACACGCCGCAGGTCGCACAGCGCCGCAATTTGCCCTAGCAAGGCACGTTTAATATTAGAAGTGCTGATTTATGTCGTGCCCCCGTAATGAAGTGTCTCCACACTACAAACGTGTGTGCATCGCACTAATTCACTACCGACGAATAATAGGCTGCCGTGTAGGGATGGAATATTACACTTAGTCGGGTTTTAAATTGTTTTACGTAATCTATCAGCCTCATTTGACTCTGTTTCTTATTATTATCGCATTACGTTTTAGAGTATATCTACAGGAATGTATCAATCTATCTTGTATGATCTAGCTGCTATTTTAACGAACCTGCTGATAGACTTTTGAATTTGTTTTTACTACGAATGACCTGTTTTATTACACTAATATCCAATAAATATCCTATACATCCTACTAACATTAGAAGCGTGAAAGTTTGTAAGGATTCTTTTACACAAAATTGAAACGCAAACAACGGTCCACCTTATGTAAAGTGGTTTAAGGTAGCGTACTTGCAAAACAATGAGTATTGCTCGGGCGTTGTCATCGTTCAGGCACCAAAGCAACTCTTTAAGAGCTTACTTACTGATAATTTCGCTCACTCGGAGGAACAAAACAACCCTCCAGTTAGTTGGCTGCAGCAGTTTTGAATGTTACTGTTTCAAGCGAAAACAGCACAATGGATTTGGATGAAATTTGTAGCACGCAAATAAAGTATATTCTGAATTTACATATAGGCAGATTTTTATAACAAAAATATTTAAGGTTCCTGTCTAAATCTTGAAAAGCCGAACTCTATGATGCCTCGTGCAGCTACTAATAGCTTAAATGCGGGAGGTATGTGTCATCATCGCCGTAGTATGAAAACAACATCGTAAGAAACAAATCACGTAACTTAATACCGATATCGAAATAGCATTTGTACTACATAGGTATAAGTTTAAGTACATATTAATTATCCTTATTAAATATTAGCGAAACGAATTGTATTTTATTGTAATATGATAAACTACTTACAAAGGCTTTATCATATTATTACGGAGCAATAGGCACCAAGCTATTGTACGAGTATTTTCTTCACTCAATGCGCGTGCGCCGTTATTTAATAAATTAAAAATGCAAGTACACTAATGAACTAACATTGTATATGTGACTCAGTGTATAGAATTGTGGGTGTCAGCATAAAACGAAAATGAAATGCATTTTATTTAGAGAGTGCAAATATTGTCTTGGTATTCCGGCAAAAATAATAACGAACCCATTTTCCTTATTCGTAACATGTCTCAAAGGATAAATTAAAAATAAAAATTCCGTTTCCCGAATTTTTATTTTTAATTTATATATATAACTTAATATTCACAACGCTCTGATGTTAAACGTTTTATCTGCAAAACCAAAACAATGCCATATATAATTCCTAATTTATATCCAGACAAGACTGTCTCCAACGGGATAAGTTGAGGAACAAACAGTCTCAGTTAATCTGTATCTCATGAAATACAACTGGACCGTATATATCCAATTAGCTTAAGATCTCATTAAATCAATTCGTTTAGAAGACAGTAATATATTGCGGTACTCATCCTTGTTTTCAATGGCTGCTATCCAAACTATTTGTTATTTCAGTGCGCCTGATGAAAACTTAAAAAGAATCCAAGCTCAAGCCTTTTAGCGTGGCGATGTTTGTATTATTTAGCTGATGTAAATACACATAAAAAGCGAAGTCATGATCATTATTCAGTATATTTTTGCCGTTATTTTCCATATATTTACTTATGTACATGCCTTTGAGAATGTATTCAATTTATATGGCAAATAATCAAATGTGTAGACTTCTTTAAATTAAATGACCGTTGTAAATTATCATGTCTATTTAAATGCTTGATGACTAACTGATTAACATTAACGGATCTTTCTGTACATCACGTTATTCTAGATATAATTATATCTATTTATCTATACTTTCACGCCAAGTACCTGGCGGGGTGAGCAGAACGATCCAAGAATTTCGGACCCTACACACACTCGTTCCTTTAACGCTCATAGCTCTTTTGTGTACTCTCGCCACTTCCTAGAGCTCCTGAGACCAACTTTTGATAAAATACGACCGATCGGGACTTGGTCTTACTCGGTTCTTTCGTCATTCTTCAATCTTTCGTATTACGCTCTTTCTAGGTGTCCAAATCAACGGATCATACCTCTTCTTGTCTTAATACCGACAGTCTCTTGACCAACTCTCTTTCTTACGTGATCATTGTGAACTCGGTCATATTACTTGGGGTTGCATTACAAATGTTACGCAACGTCTCTCATCTCTCTCATTTCGATCACGTTTACTATACTTTCCTGCTTTCGGTAACGTGTTGACCGTTAGCGATGTGATGGGTACTGCGTTGTGGAAACCAGCTGTGCCTTCTGGCTCAAGATTTTGAGACCAAGAAGTTTATCCGCATTGGATATCAATCATCCAAACTGTTCTCAACAATCACTCGTCTTTCTACATCAGTAGTGCACATCCTTGCTGAAAGAGCATCCCATATGTATACAATCTAATCAACTCGCTTCATAAAACCTAATACCGTAATCATTGTGATCGTTCTGGTTTCCTTTCTTCAAATACCACTATCTTTGTTTTATTCGGATTTATTTGTAAGACTTTCTCCATATCATTTTCATCATCGTGACTAGTGTTTTCAGTTCAGGCGGTGTTTCTGCAAACAATACAGCATCGTTTCTACTTGTGTATTCTACTAGAATGACATCTTCCCCGCGAGAAGTGTGTTTATCATGGCCTCATCCAATCAAACTTGTTTCTATATCTCATTCGTAGTTTGAATTTCTTTACTGTCTGTGCCAGAGCGAATATGATGGCAAATTATATTTATTTATTTGATTCGAGTTTTAATAAGGGAGTGTCACACTTTATCCCAAAGTTTCAGTAGTGAGGACAACTTGATACCGTAAGATATTCTATAAAGCCAGCAATAAAGGATCCACCACTTTGTAGAACGTTATAAGCATATGGTTCATTTATTTCACTAAACTACTTATAAATGTGTACAGTAGGATAGTGTGACGTATTAGATGCACACTCATCAGCATCACTAACAACTTTGTTTTTCGACAAGCCTGTGGTCGAGTGGTTAGCAAGAACTGTTTTGACAATTGGGGTTATATTCTTGCATAATAACAAACATTTCTGACAACTATTCATCTTGAAATTACGTACGTACGTATATATATTTGAAAACACAGGTATTAACGTACTTTTCGTACTTGTCAAGCTGGTGTTGTGTGATTTGTTCAGAAATATTTATTTGCTTCGTGTCACACTATTACAAACAATATTTACGATATAAATAATACACGAAATATTAACTTTTTTGATGAATGAAAAAGGAAAACATATTAGTACCTACCTTGTAATTACGAAATATAAAAGTAAAATTCATTGTGCTTCAACCTTTATTGACTTTCGTATCTAAGGATTAATAAATTATTTTTTAGTGTGGGATAAGTTGAAACCAAAGAGAAAATACCTGAACTAATTACAAGTATATCAGCATGTTAATCCATAGAAATATATTTCTTGTACCCGCAGATTCGATACAGAGGCCGTTGGCCGGCGGAGATGCAATAAATTAGAGGAAAAGCTGCGGGCCAGGATTTCCCCGGGGTTTATTCTCACTCAAGAGCGCTACACATAATCCAGAAAGCCTTATTATGCTTCCCTTAATACAGCGCTCAGTACTACTTGAAAATTTTCTCAGGAAGTAAACGGTGAGTTCGGCAACACTTTCTTTTCAATGTTGCAGACTGTATTTCTTTTGATTGTATGTGTGTTCTTCAGGTGTTCTATAAGTAGGTTATGAAAGGCAAAAAAAAAACACATTGTAAAAGTGTCCTTCAGTTTGGCAAATTTACTGTCACACGTTTTCAATACGGATCGAATATGTGTTATGTGACAATGTGTTATAGTGATGATCATATCTTTGGTGCATTCAACATCGTACCTAAAACTCATCAAGTTGTTATGTGGCAAAGATTGTATTGATATCAATTTGTGGTCATCATGGTATGTCGCAAAGATTAGATTGATGTTAGTTTGTAGTAATTTAGTGTGTTGTAAACATATTTTATTATATATAATTTATTGCAGTACCTACGTGTTAATTTCTTTGAAAAGAATGCCACCAAGTAATGATTCAGTTCAATGAAACACTTCTCGACGAACTAACTGACAGTGAACGCATAGCTTAAGCCACGGTATATCTCTAATGACTGATGAGGCATGTCATAAAATAAACATACTTAACATTTATATGCTAAGTACAAAATATTATTTTCTTCACTAGTAAATTGCAATTGTAAATTTTGTTATTAAAATATGAGCAATATTTGTATCGGTGCCATATTGATATTATATATTTTTTAATTCTATTGCAAATATAAGCCAATATAGGTAAATAAACATTGAATTAAACATATCAGTGCATGAATGAGAACAATCGATCACTTTCAGTAGGTTGAAATTCCTAAATTGAGACAATTGCATGTTCAACACTTATCTAGATTCGGTATCAAATTTGTTAAAGTGCATGGTAATAAAACCATGTATTGCGGACTTGCTTGTTTTCGTCTGCCGCTTAGATTTATAAATCTATTACAACCGATCAGTGTGAATAGACACATAAATGTGCGTTTAATTTTTAACTCGTCCTCCGCTATTTAGGGACTTTTCATAGACGATGATTATAAATACTTTTATAAAGTAACTAGTCTACACGTCTCTAGATTAAATAGGTATTCAAACAAATACGCGTTTGTATGAATACCTGTTTTATAACCTAGAGCTACAAGCATAGTATCTGAAACTTCTTGAATTTAACCTGTCAAAATTTACGTATCGTTTATAGAACCTAATCTGTGAGATTAGATTACATTTTACACTATGTGCAATGACATACAAGCATAAGAACAGATAATAATATTACTTGTTGCAGAAAGCTATTCATTTATCTTAATTTGTCATCTTTTAAAATGCCTGATCAACATACGTTGACATTTGTCCGTGTACAGTTCCTTGAAGTACTCGGCTACCAATTTCTCCAATTTAAATTGTCTATGAGCGCGGTCGACTGAAGTCAGCCGGCACATTCCGCCATTATCGACGACGCGGGCGCAGCCGCTGTTCAAAGCGGAAAAGGGACGGTCATACAATATCAAATCACGTGCAACAAGGACGCATGAACGGTCAACAGGCGTTCGTTTTTTAAATAATTGAGTCAGGAATGGCGATAGGCACCCTACAATTCGAAGCATTTTATCGAGCTGGCAACCCTAGCGCGGACAGTGGCCGTTTAATTTACTCGTGAGTCATATACTGATGAAAAGATAATCGAAAAATATTGAACACAAACTGACAATCGTGATATAATATCAGATTGATTAATAATACGACATACAGCAAACTGTTCATGTAGAATCACATTAAAAAGCCTAGAAAGAATAGTTTTCATACCTAAAATACCTAAAATTGTATATTTTCTCAAAACGTAATTAATGAATCAAATGTTTAATACGAAATTATTATATAGCAATTTATTTAACGATTGAATGTTTAATTGCAGCGTTTTAATAAAATATGATGATATAAGTTCCTCACTCATAATAATCGAGCACTACATTATTCAATTCGACCTTAAGTTTTTATACTCGCGGGAAAACATTCCATATAGATATTTAGCTAGACGTATGTATGAATAAATTCATTATTTCTCCGTAAGTATAGATGAAACTTTTTGTTACATACTTTATACAGGGTGTAAACGACACCAAGGGGCGACAATTAGCAGTTACTGCGACGTTAGCCATAATTATGAAGGTGATAATTGGTCGTCATAAAAGCATGATATAGAGCGATGACTTCTACAAATAGAGAAATGAATGTTTATTTAATTTACACCCATTGTCTATAGGTCGCTAGCATCATACATGTTTATTACTGTTGAAAAAAAAGTAATAACGTAGTGTTATCTTTTGTATAAATTTACATTTCGTACTTACAAGAGATGATAGAACCACGATGTGACATAAATGTATATTGATATTTTAGACAAAATGCCATTTAGAGTTTGTCCGAGTACTTGAATTTCAGTTACCACAGTAAGCAAGGAACCCCAATAGTATCGTTATATCTATCAGTCTGCTCGTCAGTTTGTAAATCACATCTGTAAGTAGCAGAATATCTAAGTAAGAAAGATAAAATTTGGTACGGTTGTAGGTATTTTAAATATCTATACATAAATAAATATCAATATGAAATATAAACATAAAAACTAACAAAGAAATTGACTACCAAACAAATTTAAATCTTAGTGGATAGTAGCAAGTTTTTTTTATTTAAATTGTATGTAATTTGAACTATAGAAACCTGTTTGTAATATATACCTATTATTTTTATCTATACGTAATCGTAAATGAGTTAAGTAAGATACACACTTTACTAGTTTAGCAAAGACATAACTTTCTATTGACTGGTTTCATAGAAATTGTATCTAAGTGAAACTACTAAAATACGTTGAAACTTCAGTAAGTATATTATATATTATTACGGAACCCTGCATGTGTCCGACTGACTTAGCTGGTTTTTATATTAGTTGTCAAGTTCGAGTCTTATTGTATCCAGTAGATCAACGTCAAATGTATAGTAATATATTATAGACCACTCGAAATAAAATAATTTTAGTACAAACTTTAAAATAATAAAAATATTGTTAGACACGTATGCATTTGATCTTCCGCGAAATTTCGTTGCGTGATCTTTTCTGCATTGACTCTATTAGATAGAACTTTCAAACGGTATCAAAATCTTAATTAGGAATATTTAATGATGTTAGATATTATCATGCAAAACAGTTCTATACCAATTTGATGTCTTGAATGCACTTAACACATTAAAGGCTACATTATAGGTACTAGCGATATAAATCAACAAATTCTATTTTCAATTAGCACGCGACGTTCACGTCGTTCCTAATTCGAACGCAGCCTATAATTATTGCTGGGCACTGATTGGCTGAAAGCGTAGCCACAAGCCGATTCCAGTATTCGGCTTCGGCTGTCTAGTTTATTTTCCCTTGCTATCTAAGCATATTCAATCTTTAGGAATCGTCTTCACGAGTGAATTTTACGTCGTAATTTATTCACGATTTCGTTTCGTAAATACATAAGGTAATAGTACCGATTCTATTTACCGTTCATTTCATTCCTATAATTCACTTCTACTATATGCGTGTTCACATTTAGCAGTCTTCAGATATTACCTCCGTATAGATTGATTCTATTACATGCAATATTTAATGTTTAATTTCTTAATGGATTTTACACTTTATATATAAAAGCTCATCTGTTACTACTATTGATGTCATTTGCCTAGACTTAGGTAGAATGGCTTGTTTTACCTTACCTGTTTGATTTTAATGTTGATGTTTTAACTAACGAAATATCCATACTGGTAAAATAATTTAGATAACGCGAGAAGTGTCAGAATGTGATATTTAAACGATTGAAAGCTTATTATAATGTCTGCTTATGGACGTTTTATGATTTTTATTTTTGTGAATTGCTAATTCAGACTCGCATGTTGAGACTGCCCTTAAGCCCGGTCTATCTTTAAAGTGAGGCGCGCTAGTGTGGCGACATCTTTTATCACGACTCGCTCCTGTTTCGTTTTGTTGTTTTCAACCGGCCATATTGCGCCCGTAAATTATTACTCTGGGAGATTTGTTTCCATAGTTCTGTGGCTGCTATACATCACCGTTCGCCGGATGTTAGTTTATGTTGACGTTAGCTTTGTGTTTGGCGATTTCGTGCCTGTCACGCGTGATAGAGACCCGACAATCGCCTTTATTCCACTTTGATGCGGACATTACGATATAGACAAAAAAAACTAATTGAACATCGGCACTCTAAATTCTGTAAACTATTTGGTGGTGAATGATATATTTGTTATCGATATGTTCTTATCTATATACATCTGGGAATAATGTTATATAAAATTGCAAATTCATTTAAATAAATAAAAAAGTCGCATATCATTTTTAGAGTTCTGTACAGCAATTGGTAAAAAAAACCAGAATGCTTATACGTATAAGTACTTCGTTTTCCGTATGTCTGTCCACCGCTCTTTTCTCTGGAAATAGAATAGTAACAAGTTAAAAATAAAAACAAACGGTAGTTCAATATCTACGGTTTCTTCTTCTGCTGAAAAAAAATTTACCTTTTAAGTCTACGCAATCAAAAAATATGACCAATCCTGCACTGACACATGGCAAGTGAATTGAATCTTTTAGAATACTTCCCATTGGCCTAGGTTCATTAAAGTTGGCAATAAGTGAAGTCTTATAGAACAAGTTTAGAAATAAATCCGAATATTATTCATTTGTGTTTATGATTTGGCAAAATACTTATTATATTACAAACTTACATTTGCCGTTGGAGCATCGACTATGACCTAGACCGATAAATGGATCATTTTACAACTGCAAAGTCAAATTTGTTCTTGCGGAAGAATACGGGGAACATGCGACTTATATTGGTTTGGTACAAAACCCTCACTGTGCGAGCTTCGACTCGCATCTGACCGGTTTTTATAACACGAAAACATTTTGCTGTTTCACAATGTACTAAATACCCAAACTCCTCAATAACACATTTAGTCTCCTAATGTTACATTTACTAATAAATGATTACTATCATTAATACAAAATGTGCACCTAAGATAGTATTCCCAAAGCAAAGTCACGGTCATACAAATCGTATATGTAAATCGAAGAAAATAAAGATACCAATTGAATATAAGCATTGATAAGTTTTATTCCCATGAGATCGTAGCATCTTTTACTATTCGGCAGAAACGTCCGCTAGATGATCCTAAACGGTTCACTTTAGACATTCTATAGAGTTGTTAACACCGTTCAATTAAGAAAAAGGGAAAGAGGACAAAGCAAGACATTTTCCTAGATAGGAACATAGAGCTGATCTTTGCTAGTTATACTCGTAGTTATAGGTAGTTTTAATCAAAATTTTGAGGAATGTGCTGTGCTTTAAAAACCTTCAGGATCATTTTTTTCTACCACAATTTTATTGATCAATTTTTGTATTTTCTTTGATTAATGTACAGATAACCCTCACTCGTTGAAATTGTTTTGATCTTAATACGTACATAATAAGATCAAAACAGTACCTACAAGTAGGTATGGTAACAAGTTACAAAAATGTAAATATAAATGAAAATCGTTGACAGTTAACACATCTTCTGAGATTGTTTATTTATTACACACTTTGTTGTCACGTTCCGCTCATAAATTAATTTATTGGGTCAGTTTATAAATTATGAAACCCAGGAAGAGCATAATGTACTCGGATTTATAGCATGTAGCTACCAAGATATCATGTATGAAGATTTAGGGTAAGTGATGTTTATTTGCTTAATGTTTCTTAGAGATGTGATCCAGTTCATTTGCACAAAAATGCATAAATATAACGTAAAGCAGACGTGTTTCAAAGCGGATTTTTGCAACAGGCAAGTGAAGAAGGAAATTATCTTTTCAGTGGTGGTTTTGACAGCTCCTAATACATTTGTCGGGGTCGGCACGACTGCGTAATGTTTTACGGTATGGGGCGAGACAATAATGGCTTGCTCATAACATTACTCGTCCTCGAGACCCTGTACCAAGCAACTATACAGTCTCACCGTTTTCGACGACTTAACGTAATAAATGATAAAGTAAAACGACTTTTATTAAATTGCGAATATCATGGTAGCAGCCTCTCAAGAGCAGTCTCTCGCTCCGAACGTGCTGTTTATTTGGTTTGAAAGAGTACTAAAATTACTGCGAATTAATTTTAGGTGTGTAAAATTTCGCTCGTTTTCGTATCACGTACACGGTGGCTTGTAGTTAAGATTTACTTTTCTGTGTTTAGACAGAATACAGAGTTATTTGAATCGCATTACTAGTATATGAGTTGGCATTCTGTTTTTTACTGTCGTTGCATATGAAAATCAATATTTCTTTGTAAAAAATACTGGAAAAAGGATTTGTTACTTGCATGTTTTTCTACAATATTTTAGCATATAGTTAGTTTAAAATACAGTTATGATGGCAGTTATCTTCATTAACTGAGTTTTAAAAATATAAAAAAGAGCATGCAACTATTATAAATTGTGAAAAGACTTCATTTTTAATATAATCAACAATCTAACTGCGACGTAAATCATAAGTATAAGTAGTTTGAACCTACCTACCTGCACGGGTATTTGTTCAAATACCACAAATATATAATGAGCATGTTAATACCTAAACTATTCTACCTACACGCATACGAGATATGTTCAATTACACGAGTTAGTTCCCATTCACGAAGGAAGCAGAACGAATAAGTAGTTTTTATATCAATTAAAAAAAAAGCGTGTGTCCATGTGTAGAAAAAGAAGTGAAACTTCTGTAGGTTATCGGTATTTTTATAAAATTCAATTTACGTTTCAAATAATTAGGATAGTAGAGTCAATAAAAAACGAATATACCTACGTTTAGTTTGGCATGTGTATAGTATACCATACCAACATGTTCCGGCAACATTAGTTTAGTGCTAAACCATATGTTGACCAATTTATGATTGACGAGCTCGGTGGCGCAGTGGTGAAACGCGCTGTTACGCTACTTTGACACCAACGCTCGTGGGTTCGATTCCTACACAGTACAAACATTTGTGTGCATGAACATGTCTGTTTGTATTGGCCTGGGTATTTTCTATGTATAATAAGTATGTATTTACAAAAAAAAAATGTATTTACGTATGTTCAGTTGTCTAGTACCCATAACACAAGCTTCGCTTACTTTGGGGCTAGATGGCGCTGTGTAATTTGTCCGACAATATTTATTATTTATTTATTTATGATTGAATTGAATTTATACTGATGTAACTGGTTTTCCCAAGGGACTACAATATGGGGTTCTTCAAGAAAGACGTGAAGACGTTCTTACGGGATCCGCAAACGCAAGATTGACACCATGAATACCATCAGGCAGGCCGCATACCTGTTTGCCACCTTAATGGTATAATAAAAAAGTGTGCGTATGTCAGCTCCGACGCGCGACTACAGTTACTCCTTACGAATAATAATTATGATGCAAATCGAATAGAAAAGAGGGTAAATTAATGCATCTTCTGAAATACTAAGAATAAAATTTATATTATTCATAAATGTGAACTATATATTTTTCATATCCTACAGGCTTACGAATTAACAGCGTGTTTTTCGGATTCTTCTTCGTTACGACTCGTATCAATTTCTTCCGTATTTTCTAATGTTTATTTAACTTTAATCATTTGATGATTTGTTTAATAGTATATAAAAATATACGTAAAATATACCAAGCTTCGTAATACGCAGGCACACACAAACACGTACTAGTACACGTTACAACACTCGGTTGGTATCTTCATAGTAAAAACAAATATGTTTTTAATATGGTATCTTTGTGCGTTCGCCTTCGCGTTCGCGTTTGCACCGACCTTCGCCTCCTCCTTTACCTGCATCGTTGATTTTTCTTTCGAGTGATACTTAATGTATTACAAGCGTTCATAGGCTACGGTAACCGCTTTACATCAGATTGGGCCATGTGCCTTCCGAAATTGTATAAAAAAATTCAGTGAAATCCTTTAGATACTTCTATCTCACTCTCTCGCACGTTAATGATGCATATGTTCGTCTCTGTTCAAGGGGAGGAGCGTAACGTTTTTTTAACGCGTTCACTTGATTTTCTCTCCTCCTAAAATATCCATACCGGGCCTTATAACTCAAAATCGTTTAAGGAGTAAACTTAAAAAAAAAATGTACGTACTTACACATACTTCGCGTAACGTAATATTATTATTGTGATGAAACGACCCAGCGTAAACGTTAAAAAAATTGTAACGCCAACGGCGCGACTCAAGAAGTTTCACTTCAATAGCTATCACAAATAGATTCATTAATAAACAACTAATTGCCTTTTTTAATTCTTAAATTATTGCTCGAGTGGTACTAAATAGTGCAATGCATTATTTATTGATTATTTATATGTCTGAGAACTGGACGGATCTCCTCGTAAGCGGATCTAACTTACACTTGATTTTTTTTGCTTCCCTTCAGAATTGCAGTATACACTAGCGAAATATTTTATTTTTATACACAATTACCGATAAAACTGAGTAACGCTCGGTACTCAGTTACTTCGTAAAACTTGACCCTTTTGCTCAACCCATTCCTAAACGGATATAGGTATTACAAGCACCGTAAAGCATGACTGGATAAAAAGTGGACCAACAGCGATCGATATCGATCAACTCAGTGCGAATTGGAACCGAACATGTTTCTAAAGTAGTGTGAATGTGAGACAAGAGCCGTACCGGCATAAGATCATATAGAAACCCACATTAAATGAGGGATAATGAGATTGTATGTAGTTTTATTGCCGTAGTGTCAAAGGGGCACATGAAGTTACACAATGAAATTGAATCTACATTTATCCAATTATACTTACTGTTTCATAAATTTATCAAAATTTAAACCTTCATTGGATTGAGACGAACACTCGCTAGGCTCAAATTTACATAGAATGAGGTGCGCGAGAGTCTAATTAGACAGCGTTTATGGATAAATCATCTGTAGTTCAGGCATCTGCCGAGAACGTGTGTCATCGGACACCAATTAAAATAATTATTTTATTAGGTATCTTAGTCGACGCCAAACTGTAGACATACCTATTTCCAGGTAGCATTTACCTACAACGTTTAATTTATACGTTTTGTTTGAATTCAAAAAATCTGGCGGTATGTGCAGTAATATAGGATTCATTTAGATTGAGGGTAATAGAAAAAGTATTATTTTTAGTAGGTTTTTATTAGATGCACTAGATGGATTATGGAAAGTAACTCTAATTGCTGCTAAACTAAAACTAATCATATCTAATGTAAAAATGAATATTGAATGTACCTACTTCAAAAGACATTCATTAAAAATGGTAGGTACCATCGCCCAAATCGCAATTTCCTTAAAGATTAACCCTTAAGATCTTACCTGGTTTACAGTCTTATATCACTTAAGTAGTTATATAAGCAGGACTGGCTGTATGCAATACTCTTTGTGCCTAGCTAATATTCACAGTAACGGCATCACATGAGGCGGATCGTGTTTTGGTTTGCCACCCGACAGTATAGAAAGGCAGTAAACAACCATAATATTTGCCTGAACGCAATAAGAAAGGACTATCCACTTTTAAATTATATATGATTTGAGCGTAAATTTATATAGTTCAAATATATTGGTTCACCGATTTTGTTCGAAACAGAGCGTGTATGTATTTAATGATTTACAGCGTCGATTTGGCATCATTAATTTTTCCGGGAAACACGAATAAATTTAGGATATACAAAATGTATGTAAATTAAATGCGCTCGTACGTGATTCCGGGAGAAAGTTGTGGAACATCGGTTTACCTTAAAGAATTTTTCTGAGTAATACTTGTCCCTTGTGCAATTCTAAGTAAGGATATGCATAATGATGCAGTAGACTGTTTAGTCTACTGCAGGTACTCGTATATTTATAAGTAGCACTACCTAGTGCTACTTATGAATAATAGACAGTACAAATATAATAATAGACTTGGTTTTGTAGCTAGTTATAGCTATGTACACATGTATGGAAATGGAGACATGAGGTTCTCTGTTTTTGTATTTTTGCCTTGGCGAAACCCGAAAAACAGAACCCTTATAAGATCTCTCTCGTATTTTGTCCATTCTAGTAATGGTTGATATACAACCTTTGCCAAGAGGGGAAGTCAATGCCAAAACTTCCTACTCCTACAAATTTCAACTGATTAAATTCGTTGTGAGTTCCAAGGCAGCTGTAGTTTAACCTCCGGGACAGCAATGAACTTCACTGTTCATTGCCTTTTTGGTGGTCGCCGCTGTTAATTCTGGCTACACAAATAATACATAACTAAGAAGACTTTAAATGAGATATTTAGAACAACATATGCATGAACTGAATATATTGCGGGCAATTTGATCCAAACTACTTTGTGTGCTTCCGCTCCCGATTAGTTCATGCGAACTACCGCCGGCCGGCACCCACCCACTACCGTTAGTAGATGCATGCCGCCGCTGCCATGGCTGCTCCGGTCGTCTCTGCGAGTGTTCGCCATCTAAAATGTGAACCGCATGCACCCGCCACCGTTGCTGCCCTGGCTGCTCCGGTCGTCTCCGCGACACGTGTTTCGCCTCTCCACGAGGCATCCTCAGGCGCTGTAGATGTTAGTCGTTAGAATAATAGAATAGCATTCGTAGCATGACGACCGGAGCAGCCATGGCAGCGGCGGCATGCATCTACTAACGGTAGTGGGTGGGTGCCGGCCGGCGGTAGTTCGCATGAACTAATCGGGAGCGGAAGCACACAAAGTAGTTTGGATCAAATTGCCTGTAAATTTGACTTTTGCAAAGTAACGCCTGAATCTATTAACTGAATATATTGCGATAAAGATGACTGAAAATGACTCAGCGCTGGGAAATATGTATTTATTTTTATCACCTGCGGCCAGTGATATTCTGCCCATATATTGGAATCAAATTGATGATCAAGCAGTTAGAATGCGCAAGCTTGCATTGCCAGAGGAACACCTGGATCGTCAATTATATAACAATTCATATATTTTTTAATTTGTCGGCCATTGAGACCATGTTTCTTATGAGATAGGAACGGTGTTCCTGAACATTCCTATTCTACTTTTTTATGCTGAATCCGAAACTGAAGTCAAAATTCGAAAAAAAGCGACAGACAAACGCACAGACAAGCATATAGAATTCATATAGGAACGGTGTTCCTGAAAACAGAAGTAGGTACTAGACGAGTTTCTGTCAATTGTTCTTCTTCACCAACGGTCATTGCCGAAATGCTGGTATATAAAGAAAAAGTGAATAGCAATAAGATTTTGTTTAAAAAATAGAAGATTTGCAATTCCAATCCGTAGGGTTCCAATGGTGAACAAATGTTTATCTTTATCATTTTTATTAATATACAAGATACGAATATTAAACGTGCTTAAGTCGATTATTTGGTTAATCCATAAGACGTTGTCGAATTTTAAACTAGAATAAAAACAAGGTCATTTCATGTACAAAATAGAAAGCAATTACAAGAAACAAAACACTGTGTGTTCATAAACAGTTTTCTTTGCTAATTCCGTCCGTTGACTATGGAATTCATTGGTATAAGTATGATTGTATTCTGTATTAGAAATTAATTTACGCTAAAGCATGATTCATTACAAATAACTTGGATTCAGTTAGAAGAAGATTTTTTTATATACCACTAAAGTGGGAAACAAGCATACGGCCTGCCTGGTGGTAAACAGTCACCGTAGCTATGGACATTTGCAACACCAAGGGGTGTCACTCATGCGTTGCCGACGCTCTAAAAACATCTTCACGCCTTTCTTGGAGAGCCCCGTGCTGTAGTCCCTTGGGAAAGCCTTGGCTGGGAGTTCATTCCACAAGTTGAGATTTCTCGGAAGAAAACTTCTCTGCAACCGAAGAGTCGTGACTTTTGCGGTTCCAGCATGTGAAGGTGAACTTCACACCGTCGGCGAGCGGTGCGGTTATAAAAAGTAGCTGACGGCATCATATCAAACAATTCTTCAGAACACAACCCGTTGTACAATCGGTAGAACACACAAAGGGAGGCAAAAACTTAAGGGTTAAATACCGTGTGTAAGCTTAGGATCATTTACAATTCTCACAGCTCGTCTCTGAGTGGAGTCGCACGGTTCAAGCTGGTATCCAAGTGCTCCCACCCAAAGGTGACTGCAGTACTCCATGTGCTGTCTGATTTGAGACTTATATAACATAAGTCTTTGCCCCGCACTGAAGTATAGCTTTGCTCTGTTGAGCACACCAAGTTTTTCAGACGCCAGCTTGACCTTTTCCTCTAGGCGACTTCTATATTGAACGTCACTGGAGATTACCAGACCAGGCATCCTAATGCTGATGGTGATGGTAAGAAATATCTTGGAATTGATGGTTCCTACCACAGCAAATGGGGTTAACGGTGAATGTGCAAACTTGTGTCTTCATGGGGTTGAATTTGATCAAGTTAAGCAGCCTCCAATCAGATAGACTTCAGAGAGATTTTAGTGAAAGTACCCTCCATTTCAAACACAAGGAAGCGACTTTCCTCCAAAAGTGAACGAAGGATGTTAGCACGGCCTGTGTAATAAGTGCCCCCGGTACCGTCATCCCCATAACAATGAATGCCATCAATTGACAACATATCATTGATATGCAGCAAAAACAGTGTTGGAGACAGAACAGAGCCTTGTGGATTTGATACCTATGCTACCGGAACAACTGCCCTCTACCGTGGCTACTATGCATCTGCTGGATAAAAAGCTGGTAACCCATTTGCTCAAACCCTTGGGAAGCCCGTATGATGGTAACTTCGATAGAAGACCCTGATGCCAGACCCGAATGAACACCCTTGACTCTTTTGAAGCCACCTTGACTCTTAATGGCCGAAGCCCAACAGCGTGTTAGATACACTAAAAGATCACCAGTCGAACGACCGTGACTTAAACTGTATTGACAGTCGCTGACCAAATCGTAATCTTCTATATATGCCAGGAGTAGTGTATTTATCACAAGCTCCATCACCTTGGAGAAAAGAGAGGTTATGGCAATAGGCCTGTAATTCGATGGATCTGATCCATCACCTTTTTTGGACACTGAATGCACATTGGCGGTCTTCCATGAAAACGGAGTACAGTGGAGTACGAAAGCATGAAAAGACGCGTTACAACAGAACACACAGCTTTAGCACCACTGCCGGTATGCCATCTGGCCCACACGACTTATGAATGTCGAGGGAGAGCAATGCCCACCGGACATCTCGCTGGGTAATTGAGATTTCAGAGACAGCTCCCCCGTCATTCAAAGTCGAGTTAGAGACAAAGAGATTGCCCAGTAAATCGGATTTATCTTTAGCACTATAAGCCAGACTACATCAGGTTTCTGCAATGGTGGCATGGACAATTGACAAAAGTTTCCCTCGGCAGCTTTAACCAGCGACCAGAAAGCAGCGCTCCCAGAGCGAAGGCTTACTCGTCAACTCTGCCACGAAATCGAATTTTGCTCTAACAATCTTAGTGATCTCGGGGCAGCATTCAGTTTACGTTTCAAAACAGCGACATCTGGATTTCCCTTAGCACGCGCCTGTCCGGCCGCTTTTTAGCTCCCGCAGTAGCCACTAGGCGATTGGGAATATAGCATTCCTCTAATCCGAAAATTTTTCGTGCCTTGTCTTAGGAATTACAATTATTTTCATGTAATTTTACATAATAAGCTAAAACGATTCAATATCAGCTTGAACTCATTCAATATCTTATAATAACGAAATAATGAGCCATATACTGTACTTAACATTGTCACTTGCATATATTGGCTAAGTAAGAGAGTCTTAATTCTATCGTTCATTATATAGAGGACAACCATAAATATTTAATAACTAATTCGCATGCAATTCTTATTTTTGTACATACAGATTTTATGAGAGCAGACTATGCTCATTCATTAACTTAAATAAAAATAAAAAGTAAAAGACTCTTAAAAATATTTGTTTTACAATTTATCATATTTTACACCCAAAAAGCAATACAAGAAAATGCAGCTATTATTCATTAGAATTCATCATAGTCATAAATAATTAAGTACGAATATATTTATCTACGCCACCTTAATTATAATTAGATAGCCGTGATTATTATGAGTAATAAAACTGAACTGATACTATCACAACTGCTATTATATTTAATTAAAACATTACCTCCAGTCAGTTATGTGGGTGCGCTTTTTTAATTTCTTCGGCGCCCTTTTAGCTATCAATCAAGTATGTAATCCGAAGATGCGAATCGAACGAGTTTAAGTTGGAGCGTTTGAATTCTGACTTTATAATACCTTACTACTTAGCATTTTATAGTAAGCTAGTTACCGCCTGCGGATGTACTTGTGTGGAGTTTTGGAGTTCATAAAAGTAGACTATATACCTTTCAGATTATTGTTCCGAAAAGTATGTGCCGCGGCACACTGATGTATCCTGGCTGGTTTGCCACGGAAAAAGTATAATTTTCGCCAGAGTCTTCTGTTTTTAGTGTTATCCTATTTCCTTTTCCGTTAGAATTGGCAATGTCCGCTACCTAAGTCTAAGAATTTGGCGAAGATACTGATTTTGACTTGGAGCAACTGCCGTCAGACCTTCACAATCCAGAGGAAAAATCAAACCTTTTCTTAGGTAAGGACACATGTCTTTCGAAATATAAATTATTGGATGTGCGGGTTCTTCACGATGTTTTCCTTCACCGTCGAGTAAGCGATAATTGCTGTTTAGGGTTCCGTACCCAAAGGGTAAAACGGACCCTATTACTGAGGCTTCGCTGTCCGTCCGTCCGTCTGTCACCAGGCTGTATCTCATGTACCGTGATAGCTAAGACAGTTGAAATTCTCACAGATGATGTATTTCTGTTACCGCTATAACAACAAATAATAAAAAATAGAATAAAATAAATATTTAAGGGGGCTCCCATACAATAAACGTGATTTTTTGCTCGTTTTTGCTCGATTTTGATAACGGCAACAGGTAGACGCTTGAAATATTCACAGAATATTTATTTAATATAACACATTATAACACTTTAAGAATAAATAATTACATTAAAATAAAACAAATATTTAAGGGGTGCTCCCATACAACAAACGTGATTTATTTGCCGTTTTTATCGATAATGGTACGGAACCCTTCGTGTGCGAGTCCGACTCGCACTTAGTCGGTTTTTATCAAATGGCGAAAGGTATACAAGCATACGACTTACCTGACGTAAAGCGGTTATCGTAGCCTATGACCGCTTGCAATACATAAAGCGACACACACACAGTTCCTAACACAGCTACTTCTTAGGATCTTACAGATTACCTCACTCGCAGGAACACAATAACCCCCTCCGAGGAGTTAATGTTTGCCTGCGGTTTTCTGTGAGTTGGCGGTACTTCCTCAGACGGGCTGCTTCGACGCGGTATACCTCTCTTAACTTTGCAGCTAACCTATTTACTCCTTGACGCTTAGATGATAACCCTCATTCGCATTTATGATTTTTACCAATAATTGGCTTTAACATTTGACGGAGCCTAGTAATGTCAGTTAATTACCTTTGCTTAATTAATGATTACAGTAGTAATAACTCACACTTTTATCTGACGTAAAAGTTGTATAGTATCTAATTAACGCTGTACTTTTGCTAGTGAATTCATATACAGGTATTTAATGAACAAACCCTCATATGGAACCATTAGTATCTAACTTATCATTCCTATATTTTATATCCTCAAGCCCAAAGACAAGAATCACTACTTATATATAATATTGTGAAAAACATATATATATACCTATATATCCACCGTACCCTATAATTTCGCTCTTAACACTGAAATAGTTGACGCTAAGAAGACGCACTACCTTACTAATATCATATAAATAACACTGAATTTTTCGATTATTACATGCGACTCAAACTACTTTCTTTTCACATTATTTGGGTTATTTGGGTGCGGTTTTCTATGACGTGGAGGCACTTCCCCAGACAGGCTGCTTTTATGCACCCTACCTCTCTTAAAAATACCCAGACCAACACAAACAGATATGTTCATGCACACAGATGTTTATCCTTTGTGCCAATCGAACACACAAGCGTTGGTATCGAAACAGCGTTACTAATCACTGCGCCACCGAGCTGTTTCAGACTTTAATACTTTTTGCGATTTGAGATGTAACGATCATCAGATGTAACGATCAGATTTTTCTTTGAAATGAACCTAAAAAAGATTTATTCAATGGTGTAGATCAGTTAAGCCGCAAGATCAATTAAGAGGTCAAATGTTTGAGAATCAAAGGGCCGTATACACTTCAAGGCGCCGGCATCATAGCCGTGTGATGCACCAACTAGGTAATTGTTGACCCAGATACCTTGATAGATAAAACAATATGCTATAAACTGGTTTCTTTCACGTTAAATGCGTTTATCAAAATTTTAATAGATTCTTAAATAGAGTGCAATAAGATAATGTAATATAAAAAATCAACTTAATGTATTAATAACAAAATAAAACGACGAGCTCGGTGGCGCAGTGGTGAAACGCGTTGTTACGCTACTTTCACACCAACGCTCGTGGGTTCGATTCCCACACAGTACAAACATTTGTGTGCATTAACATGTCTGTTTGTCTTGGTCTGGGTATTTTCTATGTATGCATAAAAAAAAATGTATTTACGTATGTTTATCAGTTGTCTAGTACCCAAAACACAAGCTTCGCTTACTTTGGGGCTAGATGGCGCTGTGTAACTTATCGGACAATATTTATTTATTTAAAAAGGAAACTGATTATGCAAAGTTAACTCAAGTAAAATTAGTACCTTTATAGGTTATAAATTTAAAAAGCAAAACCTTATTTAATTACAAAATTCAATCCAATTGGTTAGAGCTGTTGCCGAGATATACGAATAATTATATATTGCTCGTTTGAAGTAATAGGATAACAACTATGTGAAAAGAGCTCGGTGGCTCAGTGAATGACGCGACTTGGACACAAACGCTCGTGGGTTCGGTTCCCACACAAGACAAACAATTGCGTGCATGAACATGTCTGTTTGTCTTGCTCTGGATATTTTAAGAGAGGGCGCATCAAAGCAGCCGATCTGGGGAAGTACCTCCACCTCACAGAAACCCAGAGCCAAACAACAACACCCTATAGGGTTGTTATGTTCCTGCGTGTGAGCGAGGTCACCAGTAAAATCCTAAGGAGTTGCTATAGAAGCAGCAGAGGAGGCATCGCGTAAGTGATACTTAATATATTAATAGGCTACGGTAACTACTTTGCATCAGGTGATCATTAGGTGGGCCGTATGCTTGTATGTCTCCCTACGTAGTATAAAAAAAATCTAACACTGGAGTAAGAAACCGGAGTACTTTTATTCCAAATCACCACCAAATCCATCCGTCGAATAGTTACGATATTTTTAGAGAGAAGATCTAAATCACAGATTGCAATGATATCAATTTCATTTTTTATTTAATGAATTTTATTATATAGTTAATAGATTCAGGCGTTATTTTGCGAAAGTCAAATCTACATGCAATTTGATCCAACCTGCTTTGTGTGCTTCCGCCACCAATTAGTTTATGCGGCCTAGCGCCGGCCGGCACCCACCCACTACTGTTAGTACGTGCTACATGCCGACGCTGCCATGGCTGCTCCGGTAGTCCCTGTTCCAGATGGCGGACGACCGCAGCAGCCGAGGCAGAGACTACCGGAGCAGCCATGGCAGCGTTGGCTTGTAGCACGTACTAACAGGCCGGCGCTAGGCCGCATGAACTAATTGGTGGCGGAAGTGTACCTAGAAATTCACGCTGTTCCCTACGCTCACTAGTCTCTCCATATCAGCGGAGTACCTTACATCCCTATTAAAAGCGCTTCCAAGATATACAATCTCATCCACTTGTTCCAACACTACTCCTCGTGTTCGTTTAGGTTGTCTATCTTTCAAACACCTATCATTGTCATGTTTTCTTCGTAGGTATTCAAATGTAATATTTTCATTGTTATAACTAAATATTTGTAGTTCGGATGATATTCTGCTGTTAATACCGCTATATCTATATAAACCAGAGTTCATCACTGAGTCACCCATTCGTATTCCCATATTCATATTTGAATTGTCCAGATACAGGATGAGTAGCCGAGCCGACAGCACGCATCACGGCCTGACACCAAATAGATGTCAAACCAGGGCGACAAGCTGCCGTCCTCTCGCAACCATGATGTACAATCCTCATAAGTAGATTGTCAAGCAAGGAGCAGGTCACCGTCAATCCCATATTCGGGCAAAATGTTCCACGTTTGCACGTCTCATCGAGTAGGTACGTAATGTACGTTACGTTTCATTACCAGGATTTCATATTATCTCTATGAGTTCCGTCTGAGTACAATAATTATACAAAATAAATGTTCAGTATAAATACTACATTAAGTAGCTAAGAAAATATGGATCTAGCTATCTCGGAAGAGCGCTTCTCGCGCTCTCGAAGCAGGACAAAAAATGTCACTTACCTACGTTACAATGTAATAGCAGATTCTTATACACCCTTATACTATCTGTAACATATATATGAGTGCAAAGAAACCTACTACAAAATATTGTTAAAAACTAATACATATTCATCATTTATTCTCACTAAGCCCTTACTAGAGGCAGACGCGTTAATGCTGTTAAAAAAATGAATGTTTAATGTATTTCACAACAGTAAGTTAATATTAAATATGCTGCTGGAGGACACTAAACTTTGGTCAGATAAGTTTATATGATATTATATGTACAAAAATTTTTACTACACTACACTTTGGTCAGATAAGTTTATATGATATTATATGTACAAAACAGAAAAGGTCTTATTTTGTATGAATGTTGAAGAAGGGAATGCATAAGGGCCGGGTTGAGTGGTGCTCAACTCGGTCCTTACACCACAATTTAGTTACGCTCGGTTTCCTCTGCTTACCCCGCAAGGGTGTGAAGTTATAGATAAATAAATAGATCTAATTTTTGTATAATATCAGTCCTTTGTTTCTACCAAATAATTTAGTAGGTATCGGCATAATTTAATAGTCAATAAGTATAATATTCATCTTTAATTGATAGAACGATGATTCTTACCTGTATGATAAGTTCAGCAGATGAGCTTAAATATTCTGATCGCAATAAACCTACCTAAGTAGATTCTCCGAATTTGAAGTATTGATATTAATTTGAAGCTATACTAGACTGTGTCCTTTAACTTCCATATAATAAGTAACACTTTCCAGAGACTATTAGGGTTGTGGCAGAATAGCGTTATCGTTATTCTGCTGTATATATATAAGTATAATAAATATATACCGTATCACTGTGGGTTTTGTGCTAATTTTAATAGCTAATAACTTGCGGTAGAATAGTTCCTTTCTTACATTACCGCTGGCGGCATTTAAATTATATCTATACATAAATAGTCAAGGACAATACACTTAAATGCCGTTTTCTATTCTGTCAGTCAATAGATTTTCATTTTGTTTAGCAGGTAGGCAGGTTGGGGAGCTTCAGTGCTAAAAAATAATAAAGCAAGTACCTACATATGTTTGTATTAAATTTTCAATAACGGCAACTGGGGCAACCAATAATACTCACTAAACGGTCACTGGCCTAGCGCTGTTATAAACTTCAAATTTATATATAAAGAGAAGAAACAGTTAACATCATTTTTATCCTTTGTTTGTTAATCGATTTTATTTTTTTTATTTTCTTCAATAGTTTGTTCTTTAGAAACTTGGAGATGGTACAAAAAAAAAATGTCTCCGACTTACAAATTCCTTTATTTTTCCTCAAACTTTCAATAATGATTATGGTTGAATTTCAATCATTCGGGTAAAAATTCGTAATATTAATTTCGCTTTAAAAATTATTGTGTATCTATTATTTAAGTATTATGTGATTCTATTTAGCAGTAACTACCCAAACGAATTTTCAATAACGCAAAATACATTCATTATTTCATTTTATATGTTGATCGTGTTTTAAAGCGAATATCATAAATGTAGAGAACCTATTATATTCTGTTCGTCTCAACTCAACACGCACATTGCATCTGCACCTTGTCCGTATAAAAACTCGAAACAATTATGAAAACACGAGTGAAATGCCGTATCTACCGATTGAGTGACAATAAAAATTTAACACTAATTCGTCACATATAAAGTTGGAATTGTATTGCTTTATCGACATTAGCTTCGTTGAAAAGACCGCATATGGCATTCCGTAGCGGGTTTCTTTGCTGCGATGCATTTTCATGGAATTGTCGGAGTTTTTCCGACACCTTACAATTGCATGTCTCGAATTCTAGAGAGCTATATTGGTATCAACAGTTTAAAAGTTGTCTTACAGTATGCTATCTTATAAATAAGTTGCAAATATGGTATAGGTAGCTTACGATTGTTGAAACGTGTCTAATATAATATATAATATACCTAATATATAAACTCGTATTCATTATTGGTCTAGTTTTATTTATCTTCAGCAGCAGGAAATAATTCAGCACAGACTACCTGTCCTTAATAATTTTTATTTTTACCATTTGATATCATTATTGTACCAATATGCTTATGTAGGTATTTTTTGTTTTTGTAATATCGTAATGACAATTTTAAAAGAGACCTATATTGGCAAGTTTCTTTCGGCATTTCTTCTTAGCCAATGGTCATTTCCGAAATGCTAGTAGATAAAAAAAAGGAAAAAGTAAAAAGAAAATTATATAAGATACAATAAGATTATATTTCAAAAACTGTAAGACGTGTCTAAGTGCCCGCGAGGGCCCAATGGCAAATAAAGAATTTTTATCTCTTTTTTTATCTTTTATCTTCTGTGAGAGAAAAGTAATCACCTTAATCATAGTCTTATCGTGTTTCCTAACCCATTAGAATTGGCGGGCACCGCTATCTAAACGTAAGGATGGCCTAGATACTAATTTTGATATGGAGCGGTTACCGCCAGACGTCCACAAACTAGTGGGAAAACCAGACACGGTTAAATCACACGTGTTTCGAGATATAATTTCTTGGACATGTAAGTTTCCTCGCGATGTTTTCCTGTACCTCTGATCAAGTATTATAAATGAAAGAGATGTAAGGAGTCCTAGAAACCGGCGAGCGTGCATGAAAAGAGCTATGAATGATCAAGAAGCGAGCGAGTGTGTAAGGACCGCGTCTTTATCGGTACATGACTACACCAGGATTCGAATCAGGAACTTGTCGGTTAATAGGCTGTTTCTTGATCCACTAGCCTGTTACTGCTGAAGATGTGAGAGAAAAGTAGTATGTTTAGGTATATAATATGACACCATCCTTAGACACTTTTATAATCCGATGGGTGTTCTTGAGAACGAGTCTACCGACTTAACAGATTTTTTTATTATATTAAAATTCACCGGAAAGTTTAATTTTAGTAGGATTTTTGTATGAAAATCTATATAAAAGTAACGTTTATTTTGACAGTTCTGTCGTCACATGTTTTGATACAACACTTCGCACAGAATATTGATATTTTGCGAAAACGAATTGAATTTAAAGAGATTGACTCACGGCCATTGAGAACTCGAAGGCGTCGTTGCGCGTGTCATTCTAACTGAACACGCAGTTTAACTAACCTAGTCCGTAGCCTGTCTATGGATGTATATATTTATATATATATATCTCGAGCTTCTCCGTGCCGAATGGCACGTTAAGTCATCGGTCTCGGCTGTTGTCGATAGATGACAGTAGTTAAAAGAAGTCAGTGGCCGACGGGCGGGTTGAAAACCATTGAAAACACTGGCCTCCGCTAAACCGCATTTGAGTCATATCCCTGCAGTGGCATAAGTAAGGGTTGATGTGGTGACTCATGACCAAAACTACTAGTGATAGAAACGGTTTTATTAAAATAAACATAATTAATATTTCTTTGCTAAGTACATTTCTCATTTTCTTCATTAGTAATTGCACCCGTGCCAAGCTGGACGGGTCGTTAGTTATAGATTGTTTTTTATACTTTCCAAAATAAATGTCTTATAGATTGTGTATTTTATAGTTTCCAAAATAAACCTACAAGTAAATTCTAGCCGCAAACGGAATAAGTACGGGCATAAATAAGAGTAGGTTTTGCGGCGAGCAGCTAACGAGACGCAAGTTCTAGAATTCTAAGAGTTAGGAATTCTTCAAGTTCCCAAGGCTGAGAAGTTTGCAGCGGTTACATCCAACTTGTGTAAAGCTGAGGCTTTTCAATTTAAACAATTATCGAGAGTTGTGGCATCCTACTTTGAGATCTTGTTAATTTCAGAAGATCTAATGAGAATTTTAACAAAAAAATGTTGATATGCACGAAATTAAACTACGATGATATTAAAAGTATTCATCACGATTGCACTTTTTGCTAATGCTATCATTTGAATTATATGGTATTATTATTTATTAAGCATGTACATATGACAATCCGGTTAGTTCCTTCAAAATAAGTAATTTTTTAAAGATGTTATGGAATATAATATCGAAAAGAATATATACTTGATTGGCAATTAACAATAAAAATGGTGAACGGACATTTGATAATGTTCATTTATCTATAGATTAAAGAAGTCGAAGTAACTACAACTTTTAAAATCGACATGCACTGGTGGACACGGTGCTCATTGTATTCAGCTATGCGAAACACCTTGACGCAATAGTTATGTCAAAATATACACAAATATAATTGACAAAACAAAGATATCCATGACATGAGACCGATATCGATATCATTAAATTGGATTTCCCACGATTTATATTTCCCACACTACAAAAGAAAATTAAAAGCGCACGGAATCCTTAACAGTTTACCTACAGAGTCGTTTAGAGGTTAGTAGGCTCACAAGACCGGTTTGTCACATGGGGCGAACCACGTGCGGCCTCCAGAATGTGGCTTTACATCATCAACGTATGTATAAGCCTACCGCCTGTGCCCGCGTTAACTCGACTTACTTAAAATTGGAACACTTTTGTCCTTATAATACTAAAATGGATGATGTTATTGATTTTTACTATATATATTTTTCAATAAAGTGACAGCTGTTAATAAAACTAGCATTATTATCAATATAATTTGGTGCAATAATATACTAATAAAATTTATTCATGGTAGGTAAGTCTTGGTCTTCCTCGGCTCCTGCATCCTTCCACTTTCGCATTATGTATCTGTTTCGTCATCATTTTTAGGGTTCCGTAACCAAAGGGTAAAACGGAACAACAAATACTAAAAAATAGAATAAAATAAATATTTAAGGGGGCTCCCATACAACAAACGTGATTTTTTTTGCTCATTTTTGCTCGATATTGATAACGGCAACAGGTAGACGCTTGAAATATTCACAGAATATTTAGTTATATATTCACTTTAAGAACAAATAATTAAATTAAAATAAAACAAATATTTAAGGGAGGCTCCCATACAACAAACGTGATTTTTTTGCCGTTTTTATAGATAGTGGTACGGAACCCTTAGTGCGCGAGTCCGACTCGCACTTGGCCGATTTTTTTTTATCGTAATACCGACACTCTCGTTTAGGTCGCGATTCCACTGGTCCTAAGTCCTAAATCGGCAATGTGGATGAAAGAAGCTTTTAATGTTAAAGTAGCGAGCGAGACACGTATGAACCACATCTTGCAGCACTCAGTTCTCTCTGCTTACTCCGCAATGGATCTGGGTTGAAGAAGATAGATAGCAGTATTATTTTTGAAGTTAAAACTCTTTTATACACGTTAAGCAACATTAGATTTTGTTATTTAGCTACGACTTGAAAGTTTCCTCTTCTTTCGGTACTTAGTCCCTATTAGTACTACTGCCTAATTAGTTTGTTAACTCTAAGAAATAGATATATATATTATTAATTCGTGTTCAACAAATATACTGTACGAACAAAGTTTAAAAACTACAGTAAGTAATAGAATCACTGCTTACATAAACGAGCCCGTGGGTACAAGATACTACACTCATAAATTCAATATTATACTATCATAATGTAAAGGCGAAGCGGCGGAGAGCTTCTCAATATTGCCGTATGGTCAGTTAAGTCTTTATTGGTGCGGTAAAATGCTTTATATTGTTTTACGACTATTTAAACTGTGCGATTGTGTTCGGATTCGAAGACATTTATTATTAAATTAAGTATATTGAAATGTTGTCCCATTCACAATATGACTTTTTAACCTTTAGTTGCAGTGTAAGTAGTTCATTATCTTTAGAGTCAAAGTCAACCTCTCGTGCACGTGATGTATCCTGCTAATTAGCAAACGTGGCTTTCATCAGAAAGAAACGTAGAATGCATCAAAGTTGCCAGTCTGAAGAAATCTGTACCTACCTATACATTCACCGCACAGAAGACGGCTACCAAATAACAATTCCCAGTAAGGTTGTGTATTACTGTGAGTCGTTGACGTTACAAGTAAGCTTTTAATAGTTACCTAAGCGTTAGATACTACTTATGTTACGGGCGTTTATAAATTACGGTACCCACTTCACATCAGTTAGGCCGAATGCTTGTTTGATTCCCGACATTGTATAAAAACTATCTTACTTTTACTTACGACATTTGAAATTAAAAAACGACTATTCGAATTACTTAATGCATATTTTATTTATTCATTGATGACATGTACCTACTCGCATTGAGTAAAAATAATTTTGAAATCTGTCTATAACTTCACACACTGCTTCTTTGACATTCATACCTCTTTTGAAATATTTCGTCTAAATCTGTATTAATAATAAATATATTTAGAAAATATTGCTTTATGTTTATATGACAATATAATGATATTAACGCAACATTGATTTTTAATAATTATTTACTTTACTTATTTAATTTTTATTAATAATTATATACTATTTTTGAGTTGCCTATGCAACATTTTATAGCTTACCTATATACCTATTAATCGATCTCATTGGAAAAGTTGAAGCTTTTGAATGACTTATATATATAATAACGAACCACTAATATTAGACAGTTTGTTTTTATTATCAAACAAAAAGTTTTAGTTAAATGAAGCGGGCGTCTAGAGTATATTTTAATCAAACTCAGGAACAGAAGTTCAAAAACAAGTCTCGGGGTAAGTCGGCACGCACGGACCGCGGGGTGGGAACCACCCTAGCTCAAAGTTATCGCATTATTCAAGCAACGCGACTCTTGAGTAATTTTGAAATATTACAATTTTCGAGCCGCACCACCGCACCCGCAACGACGGACCAAAGACCAAGTTTCTTTATATGTAAATAGCTGGCATCCGCCCTGATTTTCAAACACATTTTTAGAGAAGTTCCAATGGCCTTTATAAAGCTAATAGACCTTCAACATGATTTGCTAAATGAGACTAGAAAGCTGTGAAAGTTACTTTTTGAAAACAGTTGATTATTTTAATGATTGAACTCACTGCTTTATTTTTTATGACACGCTAAAAAAAATAATGTAACACAAATAAGAAAAAGTAAACAGTACTAGTTTTGACAAAACAGTAGCAATTTCAAACAATACTATTGTATTTAGGTGTTCAATAGTAATCTTTGTTTTAAGAAACATGAACAAAACATGTGTTAAGACATAAAAGCAATAATATTAAGAACTACGTTCTTATAACTCGGGATGCCGAGTTACAGTTAGTTTCTAACGTAAAAACTGTCTATTCATCTATTGTGATGCAAAACAGTAAAAAGACGCAAATACAGTGACAGACCCGTTATATTTACAACATTCTTTTAAGTCCGTTAACTAACAAAAAATTAAGAAAGTGCCCTCAAAATATGCAAAGCAAACTAAAGCAAACAATGCCATTGCACAAATTGACAATGGAGTCTAAACAATAGCTTATTTCTAACAATTCACCTGCTTAAATAAGCAGGTAACCAATTATTATGGTAATGCTTTTGACAATGAATTTATGCATAGTACTAATGTTTTGGAGAATTGTGGCCAGGCACCTCAAATACGAATAACACCTTGAGGTAATTTATAGTCCTATTTGTGAGGCTCATAACAAAAGTTCGTTTCCGTGTTCTTTATCGAAACTCGCTTATCATTTGACACGGAAATTTACTGCTGTTGTATAAAGAAAAAAAGATAAAAAAGAACAAGTAGAAACTTGCAAAATCTAACTTGGCAACGAACGTAAATCGCGCTGACGTACCTATCTCGACTTCAGTATTAAAATTTGTAAAATAATATATTACGTATTTTTATTAAACATAAAACTACTTTATACTTGTGGTTTTTAAGTCATGAGATTTATAATGAATCGTCGAGATTTTTCCTAATACTGTACAAATTTCTAATTCAATATAATATTTAATTACTCAATTATTAGTATGTGTAAGCGAAAGGAGTTATTGACCAGATGTGGTGAAGTTTATGACCGCTAATAGAGTTTATAGCTTTTTTATTGACATTAATGGTCTCTCTACTCCAGCGTTTACGACCACCTCATTCATTATCGAACTTGAGGTCATAACATCTGTAAATCATAGATGAAAATATGGATAAGTAAACGTCTCTCGCTCTTCTGTTTGGCTACTCATGTTAAAATTTATGACCATTTGTGAAAATTTATTAACTACTTGCTAATGTGCGGTTGAACATTTGATCAAGTGTTTATGGGAAATGCCAATGATCGAACAGTTGCAAATCGAGTTTTTGAACTTGTGTCATATTTTATCGCAATAAATTAAATTTTAATTATTATCAATAAACACAAACAAGTATGATACAATAAAAATGTAAAAAGATAAAGATCATGAGAAAGAAATGTATATTCAAACCGATAAATGATTCAGTAGCACAGAGTAATTAATCGTCACCGAGTGTGTCAAATTACATAAATGACTTGATAAATACCACATTGTAACTTATACGCAAGGTGCTTGTATGACTATATAACATAAAGATATTCTAGGTAAAGGTGTAGTGGTTACTATGCGTAAAGACAATGAGCTTGTAAAGTGTAGCATCGAACGTGAGTGGAAACACTAGCTAACACGCTGGAGAATTTATAGCCTAGTCGATAATTATGCGGATTTCAAGTAGTCGCGGTGCTTTACCCAGCTTTACGGTTCTTCACGGCGTTGCACAATTAAGCGATTTTACGTTTTGTTGCCAAATAGCTAAGATCGGTTCAACATCGATCGTGACTAGAGAACAAAACAATCGACAATTTGCTTGTACCGCCGGACGCGGCGTGCTTAGCACATTTGAAGTGAGCGCAATTTGTCTCCACCGTCGTAATTCAAACAGATATGATCGTATGTACCGATGGTTGCATTAATTCACAAACAGTCGTTGGTTTTTTACTTTGAAGCGCGGGAGGTAGGCAGTTCACCTGTTACTCTGTTATGTTTGACGCTTCGAAATATTTTTTGTTTAAATTAAAAGTTTAATGGCGTTTGATCGGTGGTGCGTGATGTGAATTTATGACAACAGATTTTCAATAATGCGACTCAGAAATTAAGCTGCCCTACATACCTGATACGCTCACATAGGTAATTATAATTTTATATTATACTAATAAAATACAAAAGAATTATAATTTAATTATAACAAACAAAAAACATTATGACAAATTTACTTATAACAAATAAAAAAATAGATAAACGTACTTATTCATCGAGGAAGCTGAATAAATACTGCCTTGCTGCCTTGGTTGAACAAGCTTCCGGCGTGCATTAGACTGAGTGACGGATGTTATAAATGGAATTTCAATTTTTATCAACAATGCTAATTTATAGCAAATGTAATTGACGTAAGCTAAGTTCTTTAGTTTACTATTATTATAACATTTTTACTGATCGCAATACGCTTATTAACTTTGCTGCAAAAGCATAAAGTAAAGCCTATACTGCTTTCAATCAGGATATAGAAGCGGTTTTACGTCCATAATTCTAATATCTATAATCGCATAAAGAGCATTCGTCATACAACACAGGTAGAAATCACAAAAATGTACCTATACAAGCTTAATTCAACAAGTTCTGTTATAAATAGTTAATATAATAAAACGATCTTAGAATTTATTAAGAAAATTATCAGGTTAATATTTATTACATTAAAACCTAATAGTAGAAATACATCATAATTATCACAACAAATTTTAAAAATACTAATTTTAGATTTGTTCATCATCATAACAGGCGCAAGATGTAAAGGAAAAATTTTGCCGATACCTCTAAATGGCACCGAGACACGGCCGCTTTGAATAAACGCACGATAAATAAACATGAACTTTAATCAAATTCGATAAGGCAGATGTGCGAGCGCCTGGACATTTATAGCAATGTACAGACGACCAGTAGCCATGGCTGGCACTTGTATGTGGACGACAAAAACACAAACATTTCTGGAATCACTCATTAACTTATTAAGATGGTAATTTATGACCACGGGAAAGACAATTTCATGCTCGCTGCAATGCAGAATTTAGCTGGTCTATTTTTTACAAATATGTCATTCACATGTCAGTTATTAAAAGACTCTGAGACTGTATGAAATTTTCTGTTAGTTTAAGACATAAAAATAACTTTCTATGTAAAATTATTCTTCATTTATATATCTGATTGGTAAGTTTATTGAAACGAAAAATATTTTTAGTACATCTTACACAAGTAACGTTATTTTATTACGTGTTAGTATGTAACAATAAAATTTGTAAAAGATGTATGATAGTGCGAGTTATACTGAAAATATTTTCAATTAACAGCTAGCGGTTGCTTCTATTTTTGTGCTAAACTTCATCCATATCTGGAATTGTCGATTTATTTTTATATACTTCTCTAAATGATTATTTATAGACATCAGCCAGTTACAATTTCAATATACGTATGTACAGATAAAACATGTACTACACAAAATTTTAAGTTAGAGCTATAGAAATGTTAATTTGAAAACCGCATCGATTTTCGTGTAGCAGCTTTTAAGGGATGTACCTACATATTTACCTACAAACTCATGGTGTAAAAAAAATATTTTGGCTTCTATTCCTTTCATAAAGACCCTTCATATTTTTTTAATATTTCGTACGAACAGATATCGATCAGTTACAAATTTACTATACCTTTGTGTAGATTAGAGCTATGAACTTCTACGGGCAATCTTAGTTTTAAAAAGATATTATAATATAAGATATATTGAAAATTGGGGAACCGCTATATTTTAGTTATTAATTAGTAAATAATATATTTTGCAATGTTTGCCAACTTAACTCAAAATGTTAAACTAGTTGCGAGTTAGGTAAGGAAAGCAAAAATATATTATATTTGTTTAGAACTTAACTACATTCTCGATTATTCCCAGTACCTAAATCCATCGGTGAGAAAAAAATACTATGTGACAAACATTTAAAAGGTTCTACATTAAGCAGTTTTCACTCAATTTTAGAGTTGGGCCAAAGCATAAATTGGACATTAATTTAATAATTAATAATATTGCACAAATACAATCTTTAAGACACGTATGCACGTTATATGCTATATATACCTATATATGTGTTTATCTCTGCAATCAAGAACAAAAGCAGTTCAAGGTGCTGAATGAAGTAGTAACTTACATCAACTGAGTCATTGTTGGCGAGCTAAAAATTACAAAAAGCAACCAGCGACCAGGATCACTGAATAATAAGCAAAGATTGAGATCCCGCCCGCCCGCGCACTCAACTTCATAAAGGTTACGTCAGATAGAAGGACAATTACATATTTGTACTTTTAAAAGAAAATATAGTTGTGATGGTGACATTACATGATTACAATATCAGTGAATAGATCGAATGCCCTGCTTTACATATTATTATTGGTATACAATTATTTAGGTTACATATGAAGAGGCCATTTTTAATTAAAACGTGTGACCTAAGAAAGAACTGATTTTACCTCTTGGTCGTGGAGGTCAGACGGCAGTCGCTCCATGAAAAGTCAGTATCTCCGCCAAATCCTTAGGCTTAGGTAGCGGACCCCGCCAACCCTAACGGGTAGAGGAAACGGAATAACGCTAAGAAGAAATATCGAACGATAAATCCGTCATATATACATTGTTACTTCATTTAAGAAAATTTTTCAAACACATAACTGATTAAATATATTCCAAAACGGTTGCAATTTTCAATACTTGGAGAGGATATAGTTTGACATAAGCGGAGTTTGAAATATCGCATTTGAAACCGTGAGTATAAATCACTTTGTTGCACAGAATTATCGTTACGTACTGACTGACTCACTTCCAGTGATACTGAAAGATGTCCTGTGTAATTTTTTGTACCGAGTGGTCCAGTTGTAGTCGCATTATGGACCGTTATAGCTATTAGTGATAAACAAGTCCTATAAGTTTACTTCTGCAATTAAAGTACTTAACTAATTCTAAAGGAAATGATATGTGAAATATTCTTATGTTCTTCAATCTATATTGAATACACTACCTACACGTTTTGGTGTAGGTATAATATTTCAGGAATATTTATAAATATTGTATTATTAAAAATTTTCTTGCCGAAATTTGATGAATCTAATTTGTTGAACATTGTTTATTCATTATTTATCCATGCACTTCATGGTTACTGGTCTGTTTGAAAAGCCCTTTATACACTGTGGACTTCTTTTATTATTAGATTATTTGTCTGGACTATGAGGAAGCATGATCAAAGTGCGATAAGCTACTAAAATAAAACATCGGCAAAACGTTTTACAGAAAAGAATTGGTAAAGTGCTGGTAGGAGTCGCGCTCCGGAATCTTCGCACCTTTCTTTAATTCATTATACTTTTTTATTTACACACTTTTATTACTCTTAAGAAAATACCAAAAATGTTAAAGATATATTTTCAATTACATATAAAATATTGGTAACTTCAGAGACACATTGGAGAAAAACGAATTTTTGATTACATAAATCTTGATAAACTATCCGACGACTATTGAATTTAAAAAAATGTTTTAGAATGCTCACCATTTTATATGATAGGTACATACACAATGTATTGTTTTTTTACACTTTACTCTATTCTTTTCTGCTTTAGTGTATATTATTTCTATAACATTTATGTTTGAATATGTGGAGATGACGTGTACGTGACGTAACTGCGTCAAAACTCAATTTTTTAACTCTTTTTCGAGGTAAATGCCATTTTCAGGCTGCTTATGCCGGATCGAGAGATAGAGATCTTAAAAGGACTTCGTTTTTAAAACTAAGTGCCCAGGCATAATCAAATATTCTGACTGATCCTGAATTCCTGACGTAGTAAGAATTTTTTGTACGTTACATGAAATTTAAAAGTCTAACAAAGTTCATAGATGCAGCCTTATTATATAAACACTCGCTAATATTATAAAGAGGTATGTAGCTACAGTTTGTTTTATTGTTTAAATATAGGAATTTATATCCGGAACTGTTGACCTAATTCTTTAATAGAGACTAATAGCTTGTTTTTATTTAAGGTTGTTGCGTAGGCAATATTTGAATAGTGAAACTACATGCGGGTGCAGCCACGGGCTGCAGCTGTTTTATTGTAAAAAGATTATAGATATACTAACTTTTCTATTAGTTTCCGTCAAACACGTCTATAGTAATATTAAGAACAAAGGCTTACAATTCCTAAAAAAAATCTCTTTATATCACAGCTATACGTTCTGACATTTCGCTCGAAACTAATATATATCCCAAATGTGATAATGACAAGTCCATTGTAATAATAATGCACGGTCGTATTCATGAAAACTAAATGAAAATATATGATTATCATTCATATCGTTATGTTATTAAGTATTAACATTTATGCAACATTATTAGCGAAATGAAACTAACCCATTTTTTATGTATTATCCACAGTTTCCCATATTAGGTATTTGGTTAGTATATGGACTATGGAGTGTAATCATGTTGATATAAATCTTTCAAAGTGTACACAGGATATCGCTGTTTATAATAGATCTTTATCTTACACCGACAGTAACTTATACCTACTCGTTATCGAGACCTAAAAATTATGTTGTTAAGTATTATAGCTGCATAATTTAATACTTTGTAAATAGAAATATCGACGTCTTTTATTATTAGTTTAAAAGTATACTTTAATATTTTATTTTTAATTAACTAGATATACAATGCCAAAGTGGAAGGATGTACGAGCTGAGGAAGACCAAGACTTATCTGTTACGAACAAATTGATCTTGTTTTATCTGATGGTGAAGTCAGTAGCGCTAGCAACCGGCAAGCGTGCATGAAAAGGGCTATGAATGGGTCTTGTGGCGCTCGGTTCTGTCTGTCTACCCCGCAAAGGACGTGGCGTGAAGACATACAGCTATTTTACATTACAGGTGTAAGTAGCCCACTATTCAAATTTGACTATGTCAGGTGGCAAACAAACAATAATTGAAGCGGTTACAAACGCTTGCAATACAAATTGTGGTTGCTCCTAACAATATATCCTCAGGAGATTACTAGTAACCTCACTTAAAGAAACACAACAACCTTCCAGCAACTTGTTATTTTGCTTCGATCTTTTGTAAGGTAATTTTGAGCCTCATAATTATGTAAGTGGGGAAATATCATAATAACTATAAGGTCCTTTACTATGCGGCATAGTGAACTTAGTCTAAGCGATGATATTTGGAGCATATGTACACCTCCACTCTAAGCGATCTACGACTTATCATTTGGAATACAAAAGAGCACTCTATAGAGAGGCTATAGTGCCTGCTTTTTTCACACGCACTACGACGCCTGCTTCGCAAACCTAAATGCTTATTAACTAAAATAAATGTTTTGCAGAAATCTTCGAACATAAAGAACTGAACTTTATATTTTTTTATCTGAGTCGACATTCTGATTTATAGAATAAATAAATTCCACTTTTATTGAAATAAATTATTATATAAATAATTTAACATAAAAACTGGCTCTTCATTTTAATTGAATTGAAAACAGAAACAGTGTTCTTTTCTGGAGTTCGTTATAGACCCATCATAGACAGAAATATTGTAAACATGGGGTTACTCTATTGTGTTATTGAAAATCTATCTCTATAGGTATACACAGATTTATAGGTACTCTAGTTATTATGTGTACTCTATATTTTGAAAATTTAAATTCTTACTAAATTAGCAATTTTCGGCAAATTAAAAAGTACATTTTTATAAAATAAAATTTATACTTTTACTTCTATATCATTTTCTTACCTTCTATGTCTTGACACCACGTCCACTGCGGAGTAGACAGACAGTATTGAGCACCACACGATTTAGCATTTACATCTCTTTTCATGCATTTTCGTTGGTTGTCAAGACACCTCACCTTTGATAAATCACTAATTATTTTTTCGCGTGTTTGTTTGTCTAGTGAGTCTTGACCTTTCTTAGCTCCTACATACTTCCACCATGGCGTTGTATATCTGTTTCGTTATTCTTTAATTTTTTCGATATATCCATAGTCATATTCATTCTTTATTGCAAGTCACAGTTTTATAAGGTGTTAAGTATATGGAATGTACATGTGACGCCCTGTGAGGGCACTGCAAACATAGGGGGGCAACTAGCTGCCTGGGCAACTTAACGTCTTATAATCTATTTGAGCAAAATTAACAACATTACTTAATATCTACTATAAATTCTTAATTCTAATAATAAATTCTTAAATCTAATAAATTCTAATTATAAACTCCTAAAACACTATTACAATATTTATTTGTTATTATACGTTGATGGATATACCTAATATGATTTATTCAGTTTTAGAGAAATCCAGGTTATCTTACCCTTCAAAAACCTTTGTCGTTAAAAAGATCACTTATATGGTAATAACATTTATCAATAAAATACTTTTTTAGCAGATTTGGAAATGGTATAAGTTTTTTTATATTTTTAATATTATTTGGGATTTGATTATATATTTTCATAGCCATGTGGTGAGGGCTAGTAGAAACTAATTTCATTTTTGCATGGGGTATTTTATATTTATTTTCATATCTATTATTTCTTTTATTATTATTTTCCATTATTGTATATAAGTAATCCGAATCATAGAACGTCATAGAAGTCACTTTGTATTAAGACATGTTAAGACACGAAGTGACAGTGTTCTATGATTTTAGACATCGGCACTTTCTTTCAGACCAGCTCTCTTTATTACATCATCATTGAGACGTGGTACGATTGCTGACCACGTGCAAAATGATGATGTTACGTGACAGATTTTGCACAGTACTCGTATTTCAACCACGTCTATTTTATATTTTCAAGCCCTTTTTCTACCATATGTTACTGCCATACGTTAGCTGAGCGATATGTGCCGTCTGGCTTAAGTTTCAACTGTATAGAAGTTTTGCCAACGCTACATTTAAACTTTCCCTAGCTCTCAATCGTCTATCGATGTCAGCAGCAGTAGTCAAATCTCGCTAAAATCACATCCAATATATACGTGCTCATTCAATTGTTCCATCCCCACATGTCAACGTTTGTACGTACACAAACAATCTTTGTGTTCTTTTTCTTTCAAATGTCATATTAGTTTACTTCGCATTCAAGCATACATGATTTTTTTGTCACAGTATATTTAGGCACAGTTAGAAAGTTTTCTAGTGCCGGCTAGTTGATCAAATACAATTTTATGTTTATTAGTAGCGTATAAATATTTTTTGAAACATATATGTATAAGTACATTATTTTAGTTATTCCTTTAGTTTCTAGTTAATGCTGAATAGAATATCGCACCGGATGCACCATGCAAGGAATTCAGCATTTCATCATTGTTTGTTCAAATTCATGATTGGTTTAAAATACTTCCTCAGAAACAAATGTAGTAGTTTAAATAAAAACGCTGTGGCATCCGGTTCGGTATACTATTCAGTCTAGTTGCAACTTGGGAAAATTACTAGACGGTGAGACGATTTTCGATTCTTTATTATTGGATTGAATGTGTACAACTCATAATCATAGATTCCCAATGGTACTAAGATATTTAGTGCGCAGCATTAGAGCTTCATTACACCGGCTCACTTTATTGGCTATATTACTGACACTGAGAAAAGTCAAATCTCAATTCTTTCTAGTTGTGGTCGAATGTCTGGTGGGAGTCCTGGTATAGACCACATGGTGGGCTTGTCTCGAAACCCGGGTGGTCGAATACGACCGCGAAATGTATGGGAAAACGTATATAACGGGTTCTGACAGGTCAAACTTGTCAGATCATTTAATTGGTCCGCTAAAGTATCTACTCAGATATCTCAGTCAGTAATGTCTATGAAATTCATCTTTACAAAAAAGTTTAAATTTTAGATAATAACATAAATATAGCATATCACCGCTGGGTGGTATCTGATATTCAATATTCTAATTAATTAATTTCTATTATTTAGATCCAAATAAACTTTGCAACTATACCTATTACTCTATCAATGTTTAAGAATAAGGCAAAGCTCAGTCAAGGTATTCAAATGCTAGGTTCAACCAACATTTTTTTGCGCAGGTATACCTAACATCGTATAGTATACCTTTAGTATTATAGAGATATATTTAAATATTTTATAACAAATATATATACCTGTGTATCATCATGTAGTACTTTGAAGGAATATAGAGACACAAAAGCATAAAGAGGGGTAGAGTGCATGTAACCGTTCGAGTAGGGAAGCATTTCCACCTCCCAGAAATGTGAAATAACAACTCCAAGAAAGAGTTGTTATGTGAATGTTATTGAGTATTCCAGTGAAGGAGTGAGCTTACCAGTAGTTCTAAGGAACAACAGAGGAGGTTCATAGGTTACTGTAATCACCTTATGTCATGAAGGCTGTTTGTTGACATGACTCTAAAAAAAGCTAGGTGCCTTATTGCAGCTGTAACGCTTTAGCGGAATATAGCAACTTTACGGAATGCTTTTCTTTTATAAGATTTTATAAGCATAAAGTGTAGTAGTATATTTATCCAGTTTTGATTCTCTTCGAAGATATTTTATTAACGCTTATTTTTATTGGTTAAGGTATTTCTTAGTCATAAATAATATAACTTGTAAGTTATCGATGAACTCTAATTGTCGACATGATTTCTTCTTCTACATTGGCAGCATAGTTTTGAATATAGGTCTCTTGCAATGTGGGTCTCGGTCTTTTTCACATCCTTCCAGTCAAGTTCACAAGTACATCGGTTTTCCTTATTGTTAATTACTTTACTTTCCTTGTGACAATTCTGAGTATGCTCTTTACGAATAGTTTACTGTTAAAACTGTGCTAATCTGGTGGCGAATAGTAAACTGTACAATATTTCAAATTGATGAGAACAAATCAATTGATATTTTTATATTTATTTATTGTCTTCATCACAAGGCCGTTACGGGGCAGATGGAACAGAGTACAACATAAATCCAACATTAACATATTATTCGTTTCTTTCATACACATTGGCATTGTTACGATCAAAAAATCCATGTTATATATTTTTATTATCGTGCTGCTTAAATTTATAACAACACATTACAACCTTAATAATAAGTTCAGGTTAATTACAACCTTACCACGTACCATTAACTCTCTTCGAGCGCATCATAAGGTAATAACCATATGTTAATTGAACATGGTTTATACAACATTTAAGTAAATATCAACACGATTAAAACCTAAGTGACCATAGTTTACTTTCAAAATAATCCAATAACCTGTAATTTTGTATAAAGGTTAAGTGAATTCGTTTCAACGTGCAATTATTCCAGTTAATGACCATTTATATATATACTGCGTTTCCTTATTAATTCCAAAATGCTTCTTGGGCTCAACAAAATGTATAGAAGACAATTTCTTAGCAGTTAATTGTTTCAAATCTCAGATAAATTACATCAATCAAATTTGATCTCTGTACCAATGGAGGAAATTCCAAATTCTTAATACCTGCGTTGTAGAAAATGTATTCTAATATTTGTTAACTAGACCGTAAATGTTACGGTCAAGTCAAGTGTTATAAAATGTAATTATATTCTTAGTAAGTAGTATAATGATGATGGTGGACTTATCAGTTTGTGTGAAAAAAAAAATGCGATATGTACCTATAATAATTTGCATTGAATTGTATCTCATGAAAACATATATTGTCACTAAATGTAATGATCACATAGTTTGTCATGTATTATTAATAATTATATTGACACTATTATGTACTTATATCATTATTACTTCTTTCTTGAACGTCATGATCATGACATACTGAGAATATTTATACCTTTTAGTGACCTACAAAAACGTAGGTATACTTACCTATGTGTTTTATTTTTCTATATAACTTCAGGCCATCATAGTAATTATAAGCTTAATATTTACCTATAAATATATATATATAGGTACAATTGCTTGTCATGAAATTTATTTGCTTACATATTCTTATAGATATGTATGACAATGTCGCTATATTTTTCTTTTTATTAATAGGTAGATAGTATATTTACCAAGTATCATGTTTGTTATCTATATATGAATCATTAAGAGGATAGTAAACATAGGCCTAAAGAAAACAAACATCCAGAGCCTATATGTAGAGTTTTCTTGTGTATTTACTTTGTTTGGAGTTGTTAAAATAAGATTTTATATTCAGATACCTATTATCTGTATCCTAACTTACTTAATTAATACAAAAGTTGTGTACACAACTATGTTTAAAAGTCAGTATGTGTAGTTTTATTTGCGTTAGACTGCTATCAAACCGCGTTGCGCCGTGCGCGTAGGCCATTATTTACAACCGTTTGAGAGCAAAACGGCCGCTCAAATCATTCATAAACGCTACAATAGCACGTGGCAGACTCGCGAAAAAGTTTGTTCGATAAGTAAACAGAACTTGTGTCGGACCCTCTCCGACCCGAGCGAAGTTTAGGGCTGTAAATCGGCAATAAACTCACCTTAAGCCTCGCGGCCGCGGCCTGCCGACGGCAAACTGAGGCGCGACATCGCGCTAAACTTCTTCACAAACACAGTTCTAAAAGAGTTCAAAGAGTTTCACTCGGTCAAGTCACGTGTCAGCGTTTTAGATGCGGCATGAGTGTAATACGTAATGATGCGCACGTGGGTAAGTGGCCGTCAGTGCGTCAGTCAGGTGCGGATCGCGTCGTGTTGTTTATGGCGCGGTTACGCAACGCGTAGTCGCCTGGGCGCGCGTCAGTTGAATGTGGCGGCCGATGGTTTACGAGCGACGGCGCACCCCCCGCCTGGCGACGCCACACGCCGCGACGCCGCACTAAATCTGCGACCAACAGAAAAGGACACCACCACCCCCGTTAATCCAGCACCATTGATGTCCGAGAGACAACGTTAATCAAAGCGATTAATTGAACGGGTCGCTCTGTACTCGCGATGGAATTGTATCGCAGCGGTTGCCCATAGCACGGCGATTCGAGCAAGTGCGGCGTCGTAAAGTTTCTTCGTGTATCGTTCGATGCACCAGACGTTGATACCAATACGCTCACAGAGAATGTTGCTCTACTTGGAAATATTCGCAAGGTTGTACGGCAATGATTTCTCATGAAAACAATATTCTGCTTACAATATTGTTTGTAACACACAATCTAATAATTTTAACTACTCTTTTCATTTTTAAAAAGCATGACCTAATTTTTTTAAATTTGAAAGATCATACCATAAACATTAAAATACCTACTCATAAGGATCCTGTGCTTAATGTGGTACATCTGAGAATCCTGCGATTTCGTCAATGACCATATCTACTGTAATGTTAAAATCTTATTTATTATAATCAACATACATTACATAGAATCTTTTCTTTGCATGCTCTGTTAACTCTATGCTCATTTGTCAGAAATATTGATTTGTAAATTTACAGATTTGAGTGTCACAAACAGAAAAACAAGGCAGTCTGGAGGAAGATTGGATGAAAGAAACATACTGTGCACCACGTCTGAGACCACTAGCCCCTGCTGTGGTGACTACGTGGTGAACCATCGGAAATTTCTCTCTCTTTTCCGAACCTGTGTATCTCCGGATATTTTAATTTACCAAATACTTTTCGTATACCTCCAGCCCTTGCTGTGAACTACGACGACTGGTGACTGATACCGCTGCGGTGTTGGACCGCAAAGCAGTCCTCACCGATTCCATCAACTTCAGCATCGTAACCTATAACGTCCGTGAGTTCCTCACAGATCAGCATGCTATCTGGTGCGCTGACATGCCCATCTGCAGTCGTCGGCCTCTATAGCCGATGGCCGCTTTCTCCATTCGTCAGTTTTACATACAGTGTTTTCCGGTGAGACAGTGCAATTCTTAAAGACTTTGTTTAGCCGAACTTTAGTAAACTTTATATATATATATATATTTATATTTAACTGTAAAATAGCCCAATTAAATGTGTATAACTTTTTGATACTGCCTTTTCTTTAACTAGTAATACAACACTACTCGTTGTGGCCGGCTGGGGTCAACCGAACCCACAATATGATCACCGAGATACCCGAAATATGATTATACATTTACAAAAATATAGGTAAGTATATGAATGTTATAAATTTTCTTAGTGTCGTGTCTGCAAAATGGCAGCCGAGGAATAGTTCATTATAGTACAAGTGATAGTGAGAGCTAAGAAAATCAGTTTCTACCAACTGTATCGCATTACACAAACGTTCGACAAAAAGTTACACTTACACTTTTTAACTAACTTTTTGTACAAAAAGGTCCCAAAAGTAAACCGGACATTGACATCGAGGGACAGAGTACGAAACAAGGCAACAAGCCACGCATATGGTGATTTCAGTTCAGTTCATGTTGAGCGCTTGATAGTGACGTACCTATGCTCATCATGCATTATAATATCGATTCGAAAAATCTGATTAACAAAGTTAAAGAAAAAAGGATTTCTTTCTGTATCTAAGTAAGAGAATCGCGACCGAAATAAGAAAATGTGCAACAAAGTTTTCTTCTTTTTCAATTTGGAATAAAATGTCTGGTAGGTTTTATTATTTAGTACTTATATAAAGAAATAATATGGTACATTGTATTTTTAATACTTATAACAATTTTTATTTAGTTTAACGCGAATGTGCTCTTCACACTTTTGTAACAGGTACATTTTTTAAAACCATTACAAACCCTTAAAACTATAAAAGGCAATTTACAATGTTGTTGTTATGTTGTAATATAAAATTGAAGTAAGTGATAAAAAGGAGGCAACTTTATTACCTAGCTCTTTATGTTATTGTAATTAGTTAAATTATATACTTGTAATATTAAGATGAAGTAGGTAATCCAATTCTTTTTAATTCAATCCAATTCAATTCGATTTGATTTTATTCAATTCAATTTGCACTGATTTATTACCTCAGTGCCTAAATATGTGTACAATCAGATGTATGTATAGTAAATAGTAACAACAAAATTACCATATTTTACCTGTAGTAAGTAGGTATTGTCTAAATGAACAATATTGAGGATATATGAAAAAAATAAAAGTCATTATCTCAATATTAAAAACTGAAAAATACTAAGCACATAAAACGAAAGAGAAAACCAAATACCCATCCATAAACTACTTAAAAATGTTGTAGGTAAAGGCAAAACCAGTCAGCAAAAATAGGTACCTAAAACTACTTGCCTAGTAAGTGTAATAGTACCTACCTACATATATAAGTGGTTCAAATTTTGGCGCCTACATTAAATGATTTAATGTACCTATTGCCTATTTAATTAATGATACATGAAATTATATAAACGGATTAGATTGATAAACCAAGAATACACTTTTTCGACACTATAACTATAATCACTCCATAACAGTGAACGGATTCGTTCACTGCTCCATAAGCACCGACCAAAAACCGAAATGCACGAATGTAGGTAGGTATACGAAACAACCAATAACAAGCGTTTGTTTGGACGCCATCTTGGTTCTTCCGCCATTTTCTCTGCGGAGAGATGACGCTGATGTTATGTCACTGTACGGATGCTGCACATTTTTAACTAATCTGTGCACGATAAACAATCGTAATCTTTAGCCTTACAAACAATCAATTTACCTGTCAGATAGAGTTCTAAGAAACGTAAGTGAGTGAGAAAGAGTGGTTGAATTTTTGTATATAATTCCGTGGTTTTAAAGTCACTTAAGTAATTTGTAGAACTTTTGGAAAATAAAGTTTACTATGTCGCTTATTTTAAATTTAGGCCTTTAGGGTAGCAAAAAGCGAACTTTGTATAAAAGTTTATAATTTACAAAATCTATTAGGTACCTACTTATGTAAAAAATACTAGATACAGCTAAGTTAGGGCTGCCATACGTCCCGGTACATCGGGACATGTTTGAAGTGATATGTCCCGGTGTTTTTTGATTAAAGTTTCTTAATTATTACCAGTGTTTTTGAATAATCAATGGTTTACCCTATTTCTGTTTTAAATGTCCCGATCGGCGTCTCAGAATTTATGGCAGCCCTAAGCTAAGTGCACTTCGATCTTTGTACCTACTGTTCTTATGAAATACGTAACAATAAGAGTTGTTACGTAACATCAGTTGTCTGTCCATAAACAAGCTGCGCTTACTTTAGGGCTAGACGGCGCTGTGAAATTTGTCTGACAATATTTATTTATTTTTATTTACGGAATAAAACACAAATTTGATCGCAGACGTTAGAGCCGTTTCCGATAAACCTATACTTAGCCATATATATATATATATATATATATATATTTAGATCCAGAACACATTCAGTTTGTAAGAACATGTTCTATAGGTACGTAATAGAATATAGGTATATCACACACACACACACATATATATATATACTAGCAGAACCGACAGACGTTGCCTTGGCTGTCAGAAAATAAAAACAATAAATCCTGTAACCCGATTACAGCACCAATTGTGAATCTAAACCATTCTCGAATCCCTATAGAACACACATAAATTTTTTTTTCAAAATCGGTCCTGTCGTTTAGGAGGAGTTCAGTCGTATTCAATACATACGTACAATAGAATTATATATATAAAGATATATTATAACTGAATGTGTTCTGGATATTGTAGAGGAATTCAAATACCAATCATAGCCTACGCGAAACGATATAGGGGCCCACAGGGCAGTAATATTGGCCCTCTATTATTCTTGATTTACGAGTTGGCAAGAATTAATATATATCATATTATGTCGTATACTGATTATACCTAGTCTGCCATAAATACTGAAACAAAGAAAAAACAATTCTATTGTAAATAACATTTATTACTTTTACAGTGTGTTAGTTTAATACATAAAATATAAAACAATTTAAAATATAAAAAGCTTATTCGAAGTGGTCTTCATTGGCTGCCATACAGTTCTTTAAACGTTGAGGCCAGTTATCAACACGAGTAGAAGTACGTACACTTTCCATGGGAAAATTCATCACTGCCAATCGTACGGATTGTTTTAGAGACTCCAAACTATCATGGCGTTTAGAGCAAGCCGTACTCTCTAAAACTGACCATAAATCATAATCCAGCGGATTAAGATCGGGACTAGACGACGGTCAGTTTTCAGCTCTGATGAAGTCCGAAACGTTCGTTTCCAACCAAGACTGCGTAGACCGAGCTTTATGACCCGGCGCCTAGTCTTGCTGGAAGGACCATTCTTGGTTATTGAACATGATGTTGTTAAGGGGCTTCATTACCTTCTCAAGAATGGTAACTTGAAACACTTGTGCCGATGTTTTGATACCTTTTTCACAAAAGTATGGCTCAGTCACTCCTTCATAGCTAATATCCCACCAAACCATCACTGAAGTCGGATAGTGCCCACGTTGCACTCTGTCGACTAATTGGGAAGCTTCTTTAGAGCTTTGAGCATAAATACGGTCATTTTGTTTGTTAAAATGTTGCTCAATTGTAAAAAATTTTTCATCCGTAAACAAAATTTTTCTGTGACCTCCCTTTGCGTACATGTGCTTCAGTAGTAGTTTCGATTTTACCACCCTATTCTTTTTTAAATTATCAGTTAAGAAATGACCAGTACGTCTTTTATAGGCTAAAAGTCCTAAGTCATCTTTTAAAATACGCGATATGGTTCTAGGTGCTATCTTCATCTCCCGAGATAAAATCTTTTGCTTTCGGATAGGATTTCTTCGAATTCTTTCCCTTACTGCTTTGACCACCTTTTTCGTACGAACACTATGTGGACGGCCAGATCTTTTTCTGTCACAAACAGAGCAGGTCTCATTGTACCTATTAATAGCCCGGTACACAAACATTTTACTAATAACAAGCGTATGGAGAGTTTTAAAAACTGCATTTGGCTCCATACCTGCTTTGTGTAATGCAATCACAGCGATTCAGTTCTCTTTATCACCCCACTACATTTTAATATCGCAAAATATTGTACAATCTTTTGGCGCGAAAATGAGAAAACTCAATGAACAATCATATAAAAATCGGCCAAGTGCGAGTCGGACTCGCGCACGAAGGGTTCCGTACCATTATCTATAAAAACAGTAAAAAAAAAAATCGGTCAAGTGCGAGTCGGACTCGCACACAAAGGGTTCCGTACCATTATCGGTAAAAACGGCAAAAAAATCACATTTGTTGTATGGGAGCCCCCTTAAATATTTGTTATATTCTATTTTTTAGTATTTGTTGTTATAGCGGCAACAGAAATACATGATCTGTGAAAATTTCAACTGTCTAACTATCACGGTTCATGAGATACAGCCTGGTGACGGACGGACGGACGGACGGACGGACAGCGGAGCCTCAGTAATAGGGTTCCGTTTTACCCTTTGGGTACGGAACCCTAATTACGTTTGTTGTATGGGAGCCCCCTTAAATATTTATTATATTCTATATTTTAGTATTTGTTGTTATAGCGGCAACAGAAATACATCATCTGTGAAAATTTCAACTATCTAACTATCACGGTTCATGAGATACAGCCTGGTGACAGACGGACGGACGGACGGACGGACGGACAGCGGAGCCTCAGTAATAGGGTTCCGTTTTACCCTTTGGGTACGGAACCCTAAAAATGACAGATTCCAAATTCAAATGTAATATTTTGTTTATTTTTAATTGTAACAGTATGTATGGCCAGACTAAGTATATTACTAGTTATATCATGTCGCTATGTATAAAAATATAATAAAACATAAATAATAACAGTGGTTTAAAGACAACAATTTAAACGCACCTAAACATGTCGAAATCAGAATACCTACATACTAGGAACATTTTCATAATAGAAAAGTCCAAAAGAACTCGAAAATAACATACCTATAAGCATAATAATATAACAGAAAATAAAAAACAGTGTATTAGGAACAAAATTATTCGAATATTTTACATAGAAACTGCACGTAGAAAATGTATGCTCTGTAAGAAATCGCTTTATATGTCCATTGTGGGGGCTGTATCACAGTTACGGTAATATACGGATACACTAAGATACTGAATTCTTTTGATGGTTGATTTAGTCTTGATAAAGTAGTGGAGGAGAGATGCGTACTACATTACGCAAAAGGAATGTAGGTATATGAGGTATTTATGATGTTTTGCCCATGACCAGCTGTCGGCCTCTTTCCAAAAAGCTACTAGTCCTCGCAGTAACAATATAGAAAGAATGTACATTTTTAGAATTTGTATCTTCAGGAATAATAGAAATTGGCAATAAATTACAAAAAAGGTGTGTTTTCAACAGTAGGTATCCTAAAACCTACTATTGCCTATCTCTAGGAGGTTTAATTAACTAGTCCGGTTATGACCGGTATGGCGACCTTAGGAATACATACGTGACGCGCCTGTAGGAAGTGTATTAACATTGCTAATTTTGCAATATTCAATCACGCACGTACTTCAGAACACATATTCCTAACTCATCGACCTTCCCCCACTATTGCACATGTATATTATTATTTTTAGTATATAAGTTAGTGTAATCTAAAATAAGGACATTCCGTATATTAACGGTAACTGTGGTTTAAATAAATCGCCATAATACCCCGACTTGATCACCACACAACATATATGAAGATCGTCATAATTGGTGACTCCGACGTGATCTTCTGATAGTCGAAAATTGATCCAGTGACACCGAGGTCAACGTATACATTTCCACCGGCCAACGTATACGTTTACAAGCAGAACTCACTGGTCCGGAAATTTAAGAGGCACTCCGGCAGTAACCATAATCGTTGGAAATGGCTCCAACCACATCGGTAAAAGGAATCAACACCGGCTCTCAAGATTCATCATTCGACTCCTGTGACTGTCCTGACATAGTGGCCTCGATTACCATAGCTGAACGGCTACCAGAATTCTGGAAGGATTCACCGCGTTTGTGGTTCTCACAGTTCGACGCCATTATCGCGCCACAAAAACAGGGAGATGACTACAAATATAACACAGTAGTATCCAAGTTACCAAAAGATGTAATTCATCAGATTAGCGACATCTTGACAAATCCTCCGGCAGATAATAAATATATTGCAATCAGGGATCGACTAATCAACTGCTATGAAGAGAGCGAGCATCGGCGTTTCCACAAATTACTCGCGGAAATGGACCTGGGAGATCAGAAGCCTTCGCAATTATTAAGGAAAATGAGGGAAGCAGGAAACGGAAAGATCAACGATGACACAATCAGACTGTTATGGATGAGACAACTTGTTCCCTCAGTTATACAACGAAATTATGCAATACAATAAAAACACTCAAGCAACTTACACCGCCGATATCAATATGATGACGCATTTTACGTCACAGATTGCGTCACGTCAATTAGATGTCGCGGGACTTCGTAACGAACGGAGGTTTAGCCGACGCGACAATTTCAGGCATCAGCGATACAGCCGATCTAGGTCAAGTTCGCAAGGGGATCGCCCTCGCGAACAAAGATTATATTATCATCGACGATTTAAAGAAAAATCACGTACATGTATCAAACCTTGTGCGTGGAAGAATAAAGAACAGCAGACGGAAAACTAGGATTAGCACAGAATGAGGCGGAACTCTATGTTATACAGCTCTCCAAATGCCTGATTATTACCGACTCAAAAAGTGGTTATTAGTTTTTGGTGGATACGGGCGCGAATGTTAGCACAATTCAGAAACCATCGAGCAGCAAAGAAAAGGCGAATGATTGTAAGTTATACGCAGCCAACGGGACAGTCATCGATACTTACGGTGAAACAACATTGACGTTAGATTTGGGCCTACGACGATCCTTCAAATGGACATTCATCGTTGCGGATGTTAAAATGCCAATTTTAGGAGCTGATTTTTTGGAGCATTATCGTTTATTGGTGGGTATCAGGAAAGAGATTAGTGGACAAGATTACAGAGCTGAAGACGCCTGCAAACTTAACCAAAATAATTTTTCCTTCTATTCGCTCCATTGATGGTGGACTTAACGATTCCGTAAGACAGCTGTTGGAAAAATATGAAAGTATCACAAGGCCAATGACATTAGAAGCGCCTGTTAAGCATGGACCACCAGTATGTGCCCGCGCTCGCCCATTTCCACCAGACAAATATAAAGCTGCCAAAAAAGAGTTCCAAGAAATGGTGGACATGGGAATTTGCGAGCCTTCTAGCAGTCCATGGGCCAGCCCATTACATATGGTAAAAAAGAAAAATGGCGAGTGGAGACCTTGTGGCGATTATCGGGCCTTAAACAAAATCACAGTCCCAGATAGATATCCGCTTCCAAGATTGTTAGATTTCTCATATATCACTAGCGGGAAAAGCATATTCAGCAAAATTGATATAAAATTGGTTTGGACTTTTTCAGTTTCCTAAAATGCCTTTCGGATTGCGTAACGCTGGACAAACTTTTCAAAGATTCATGGATTCAATATTTCGGGATTTGGACTTTGTATTTATATTCGTCGATGATATATTATTAGCTTCCGGCAGCAAGGTGGAAAATCTGAAGCATCTGTATATATTATTTAAGCGATTGAGCGAAAATGGAATTTGAATCAATTTGAGCAAATGCGAATTTGTCAAAAAGGAGTTAGATTTTCTTGGTTATCATATAATGAGCCAGGGAATGAAACCGACACAAGAAAAAACGCAAGCCATTATCGATTACCCAAAACCCAAGACGGTTAAGGAATTACGCCGTTTTCTCTGTATGGTCAATTTTTACAGACATTTAATGGCTCATGCTGCCCGACACGAAGCTCCACTCAACGTGTTTTTAAGAAAATCAAAAAAGAATGACAATACGCCAATCAATGCAGAATGCATTAATGACAGATGCTAGTTTAAGGTGTGCAGGCGGTGTACTACAGCAGAAGGTTAATCATAATTGGGAAACTACTGCTTATTTTTTCAAGACATTTTCCGAGGCGCAAACGAAATACTCTACCTATGATAGAGAACTACTGGGAATATATATGGCCGTTAAATATTTCCGGCGACTAATTTAAGGACGCAGTTTTATAATGTACACGGATCATAAGCCGTTAATGTATGCATTCGACAAAAAGCCAGGCATAGATGATACCCCAAGAAGAATACGGTATTTAGACTACATATCACAATTTTGCACAGACATACGTCATATAAACGGAGATAAAAACGTCGTCGCCGATGCCTTATCAAGAGTAGTGGAGACGATTTCACTCCCACATGTCATCAATTTTTCAGATTTAAGAGAAGCGCAAGAAAAGGACAATTCAGGAAGAAGATTTTTGACAGTTATCATAATCTGAGCCACCCTGGAAAAAAGGGTACAAGGAAATTGATCGCAAAAAATTATATCTGGACAAAAATGAATACGGATATAAACAAATGGAGTGAGTCATGTTTACAATGTCAACGATCAAAGGTGCATAGGCACATAGTTTCGCCACTTGGAAAATATATGCCTACAAAGCGATTTTCTCACGTGCATATTGATATTGTTGGTAAATTACCGACGTCACAGAATAAGCAATATTTAATTACTATGATCGATCGTTGTATATCTTGGCGTGAAGCTTTTCCTGTTTCTAATATCACAGCAGAGACAGTTGCAAGAACAGTCTACCATGGATGGATCTGTAGGTTCGGATGTATGGATTATCTGACTTCTGACCAAGGGAAACAGTTCGAATTTGAGATTTTCAGAGAACTCGCTAAGTTAATGGGAATAGAGAAACTACGTACTACTCCCTATCACACTCAAAGTAATTCAAAGGTCGAGAGACTGCACAGAACAATGAAAACCGCTCTGGTAGCAAGAACTAATACAAGGAATTGGACAAAGGAATTACCCTCAGTCCTTTTCGGTCTTCGCGCCAATTATCGTCAAGATACTGGATGTTGCGCCGCCGAGCTCGTTTACGGGACGACTATCAAGTTACCTGTAAGTTTTTTTGAAAATGAGCCTAAGATTACTTACCCTGAATTTGTAGAAGAAATAAGGGAAAATATCGAAAAAGCACGAACAGGAATATCTTCGTCCACCCACGACTAAAAGATTGTACTCATATATTCTTGCGAGGTGATAGACTACGTCCCAGTTTAACACCTCCATACGATGGACCATATTTAGTTATCAGACGAAATAATAATGTTTTTACTATACTACGTGACGCTAAACAAGTTACAGTATCAGTAGATCGTCTCAAACCAGCCTTCTTAATCAACGATCCGGAAGAAGCATGTGAACGTGATTTTAATCAGCAGGAAATCAGATTCACCTAAAGCAAAAATCACACGTTCAGGACGACTCTCACGACCACTAGTAAGATTTCAAATATAAAAGAGAGTAATCAGATGCAACCACACATTATTCATCCAACCACATACTAGAATATTCAGCATAATGGGATCAACCGCCAGCCACCAGAATGAGCAGATTAATATGGTCCTGAACCTCAAGAGTGCGGCGGAGGACCGTACCCAACAGGAGGCACATCATGGTGCGCTAATGGTAGAGATCCGCGAGCTTAGATACTACATCGGAGCAATAATTTGCATCTGCATCGCGCCCATCGTATTACTCCTGGGCCGATTGTTTTTCTCCTGGTATGGACGTTGGATGGAGAAGCGGATAAAAAGGCGGCAGTCGATAATGTTTAATATATACTTTTTTATTATTTTATAATGTCATTTTTTTTTTTTGTATTTTACAAAGGGGGAATACTATGGCTACCTTAGGAATACATACGTGACGCGCCTGTAGGAAGTGTATTAACATAGCTAATTTTGCAATATTTAATCACGCATGTACACCAGAATACGTATTCCTAACTCAGCGACCTTCCCCCACTATTGCACATGTATATAATTATTTTTGGTATAGGTATAAGTTAGTGTAATCTAAAATAAAGACATTCCATATATAACCGGTAACTGTGGTTTAAATAAATCGCCATAATACCCCGACGTGATCCCTACACAACATATATGAAGATCGTCATAACCAGACTAGTTAAATAGAACCTCCTAGAGTTCTGTTGACAAATGAAAATGCATTTATTTTTTAATGTAATCTTAATAAAACTTATATGTATGTCTCAGCAAGACTTCAACTGCATGAAATGGACTCGTAATACATAAAAGTGCAGTATAATAATCCTTATGATCCCAGTGCCATTCCCGAGCATTACTTTTCGCTGTCTGATTGCCTTCACAATGAACGTTTAATTATTGAGGTACAAGGTCAAGATGATCAAGTTTTGCGACAAACAGTACCTCCAACTATGCTCGAGGGACTTGAGGAATAGTACATTTTTAGAAGACTTGCATCCTCACCATCAAACATCTTCATTGCAAAATCATAGCGTGGAATTTCAATCGACTTCAGGACAAGATCCTCCGGAGCCCGCCACTGAAATAATACCCACAATTAACACAATGCAAACAGTACTAGATCCAGTAGTTGATTTTCAACCGACACTTTATAGGTGAGATATACTTGAGTCAGTGTAGGGTACCTATACCACCTGAAAAAAATGAAAATTATTCGTCTTCTGAAAGCAGTGACGAAAATTTGGACAAAATAAACACGTCAGAAGAGGAATTGTCAAATGAATATATAAACAGATGTGTAGAATGCACCGAAAAATACCATCAGACACAATCTACTGAAGACAGGATTCAATGTACGGCTTGTTTATCATGGCTGCTCGAATTTTGTACTATGTACTCGTACAATCCCATGTGTAACCAATGTGGACAAAAAGCAAATAGAGAGTCTATTAGAAAGTAAATTATACGTCGTTCGAAATAATTTTTAATATGATTATTTACCAATAGATAAACTGATTATTTTTTTCACGTTGTAATTGAAAGAATGAATAATGTTAAGTCATGTAGAAGAACCATTTTCTCTAAAAGTATACCTTTTTGTTAATTATAAGTATTAAGTTTGTTAGAATTTAGAAAGCACAAAGAGTGATTATGTGCCTTTTATATCATTACATTTTACATTTAAGTACATTTTATAGCAATGTTACGTAAATATCTAAACAGGGCGTTTTGTAACACCCTTGGGACTTACTATATCAGAAAATATTATAAAACGCACCACCTTATGTTTAAAAAAAAGATACCAAATTGTTATTTTTATTGGTCTCACATTTATTATGTTTTGCTCTACCGTTGCCAAAATACAAAATTTTGTTATTTAACACAGGAATAAATGCTCTAAATTTGTATTCGAAATAGGTAGTTTATGTAAGGAGAAAAAGTAGAATATATGAGTGTTATCATTATCAAACACTTTGTTATTGAGCTGTCCATGTAAGTAAACATGTCTTATTATATGTACTCTGTATGTTTATCTTCACACTAACTCCCTTGCGGAGTAACCAGATAGAACCGAGCGCCATAAGACGCTGTCCTTACACATCGAACTTGCTTCTATAACATTCATGGCTTTTTTATACACGCTCGCCGGTTCCTAGGGCTCCTGATCTTCTGTTAAAACACTATCAATTTGGTCATAGTAGCTCCTACCTCCTTCCACTTTCGCATTACATTGATGAAATTCTTTCATTCTGCATTCTATCGAAATATCCGAATCAACGAAGCATGCATTTTCTTACTTTAACTCCGACGCTCTATTTCAGTCCAACTCTCTCTTACATCACATTACGAACGCGGTCAGAAAGCTTTATACCACAAATATTCCGCAATACTCGCATCTCGGACGCATTTATTCTTCTTTCATATTCTTTCTGTCATACCCAGCTTTCGTTTCCATAAATTAGCGTTGGGATTAGCATACTCCATTCACGCTGTTCTTTACATTCACTAGTCTCTCCACATTAGCGGTGTTCCACTCCACTCCACATTAGAACCTTCCATTCCTGCTAAAAGCGCTTCCAGGCCATACAATCTCATGTACATGTTGCAACTCTACATCATAAACTGTAATCCTCGTGTTTGTTCTGGTTACTATTCTTTCAAATACCATTATCTTGGTTATGATTTTTATATGAATATAAATATTTATTTATTTTAACCTGCAAAATTTAAATTGATGAAAGAACCATTTCTAGTTGCATATTGGAATGGGTGTAAATAATGTGGAAGAGGATGGCATCTAACCTAGACACAAATGTTAAGCACAAAATTTAATACGTATCATGAGAACATTATGCAATATGAATTAATGACGACCTGCAAATTATAAAACAAGAGATTCGGCTTTGAAAAATACCACAGCTCGAGGTGTCGATGCACGAGTCGAGATGTGAGCGTTGTGTAAAATCTGCGGCGTAACGCTTGTAAATCGAGTTCGCAATACAGATTAAGAAATATTTCCAACAATTTTGAAGTATGTACCTACTTACATATTTTATGCCGTAGGTATATTAAACTTGTTTCTGAACGATAGGTACAACGAAAAAGTTTGTTGCTTGGTACTTAGGTACTTTAATTTAACACAAGGCTGATTCTTCTCTTTTGTATCTCTATTGTATTTTTTACATAAGGACTAACTTCTTAACAACGAAGAAACATTTATTTTATTGGTAAGTCAGATTTTATCATTGCTTCTATGTCGGTCTGTTGCTTTAACTAAAATTTCACGGGCAACCGATATGTCGTGCCGACCAGCGGATGTAATTTTATCTCTTTTTTATATGATATCCTTGACATTGGTTCAGTAAAGCAAGGGCAAGGTCAGAAGGAATATTTAAAAAATATAGTGTTTTATTAACAACTGTGTTTGATATTTCATAATACCAAATAAGGTAGAGCCACATTCGCGGCAGTGCACGAGCACATTTCGTTCTCCACATTCCTCAGCACGTTTAAAGCATGCCCTAAACAGCTGATTTCCCCGGTATATTCTCGTCTCCTTTATCGCGTAGTAAAACACGTAATAAAACAGAGAAAACTATACTTTATGCGCTCCCACTGGAATTGCGCGGACGGCGTGCGTAACCTACATGCGGCCATTTCGAGATTTACGATCTGGGAAATATGTGTTAGAAAGAGATAAAAATATTAAACTCTCCGCCGACGGCAAACTCGAACGAAGCCGGCACGTTGAAACTCCGAGGACAAGGCTTCCATTGTATACGCAAAATTTTACCATAAATAAAACGAAGACTTGTTAATCACTATTCTAAAAAATCTACTACAAAAAGTAATAGCTATCTTTTGTACCATTCCTGTCTTAAAATTCCTTATATCGAATACCAGCGGTATTTACAATTATATATTTATCTGAATATTTTTGATATACATGCTCCTCAAATCGCATACTAGCTCATTTTGTTACGTTTGTGTGCGTAAATTAAACTATCCGCATGGGACCGATGAATGTTATAGCTTTCCCTTTTGTTTGGCTAAGTTATTGCTACGTTAGAGCGAGAGGTCGTAAATCGTGGCGTGCCGCGCGAAGTGACATGTTTATGGGAGGAGTGCGCGTGCCGCGTGCAGCCGCTCGGAGTGGGAGCGCGGCAGTTGAGAGCATGGCGCCTCTGTAGTTGGCAATATTAGTATTTTTTTTTTGTTTATGACACTTCTACATTAAAAAAAATTTATTAAATCCGAATTCTGCTATCACAAAATATCACAACATTTCTAATCTATGTTAATTGCAAATTAATTAATAAAATTAAAACTTACCTATACCCAATGAATAATAAGCATGCCTTTGTTTATAGCTCTAATACTAAATTAAGTATTATTATTATTTAAATTCATGAACATAATACACTTTTAACTGTTAAAGGCATAACAAAAAAAAAAACTACAGAGTTAACTGGGTATAATAATTATTAAAATAAACAAATTAAAAAAAAGTCTTAACCACAAAATACTAGAACGAAAAAAGTAGGTAGGTAGTAGGTAGGTAGCTAATGTCCCCAAAATTTTGACATATGGCCATAATATTTATCTAAATGTTGTTGTTACATTCACAATAAAACTCAAATCAAAGGGTACTTAATTAACTCACCGAACTTATAATGTAGATTCAACTACACATCGCGCCGAAAATTCGAACTACATTTGAAAAACATTACCCTTTCCTTTAAAAGTTCGTCAAAAAGTTGCGGCCTCACGCAGCTCACAACATTTTTACGACTCAAACTAAAATTAAAGTGGTATCTGCTATAAATCTATCTGAACGGATCATTCTACAGGTGGCAAGGTGTAACCCTACCCTTAATGAGAGTCGCCCTACGCCCAATAAATTAGCGGGGCATACTTCTCACCAAACTCGGCTACGTGTTATTGCGGTGTTATTCGGTAAATTAGAGCTATTCTACTGGTACTTTTCTGTTCGAATATTTTAAAGTTTAGATTTTAAGCACACTGCTATAATACTGAAAAACGATAACGATTTATTCATGGATTAGTTTCTGCACACGGCTTTACCTGCGTTACGGTGATAATAAGTAGCCTATATCGGTCTATAGGCTCATACTACGTCTGCAAATGACTGCAGCTAAATCAACTATATAAGATCCCTTCAATGCATATCGATACTAACGAAACAAAAATCGATGGTTATTTTAATCCCATTACGAATTTATTTTCTAAGCGATAATTAAAATCAAATCCAAAAGCATAGGTATTTTACATGTTCAAAATATATAAATATAATGGAGCATAATAAAAAATAAAAACAATGAAATGAAACTTCATACACTCTGTTACTTGGGGATCGGGAATGGCTTTCAAAAATTCTTTCTTAGTGGTGCCTAAGAAAGGTGAGGAACCTAGGTGTCTAAGGAAGTTACTTCTAAACTAAGCGAGTGCCTAGATCCCACGGACGGATAGAATATAGAATCAAGACTGACTAATATATGTATGTATATATAGATACAGAGACTTCATTTATGTTATGTTTTCACTAGTAGCAACTGTTTTAAATCAAATTAGAAAAAATAATGAATGTTTAGGATTCTATATGTTGAAATCAAAAACAGAATTCTTATAGGAAAACTAATGGACAAACAGATAGATACACGTCTGTCTGTTATTTTGCCATAGCTAGCTTGCTTCTTTGACAAAAAACGCTCGTGGGCTCGATTCTCATACAGGACAAACATTTGTGTGCATGAACATGTCTGTTTGTCTAGGTCTGGATATTTTAAGAGAGGTAGGGCGTATCAAAGCATCCCGTAAAAAAAAAACATTAAAAGTGTTCTTGTGACATTATTGGTAGAGTACCTACTACTCGTTAGACACCATCGTAAATATCAATAATAGACAATATATTCAGCAATTTCGCTTTCGCACATATCTACGTACTTTTCATAGCGTCAAAATTTACAGTACCCTCTCTACTCACTTTTGACTCGGATTTGTCCGCTTTTTATTTTATTTAGTCAGATAAAGCATCGTTTATCTAATGAATGTTTAGAGTACTTGCCTTCATTTAGACTTGTATTTAATACCCTTGGAGTGCGGAGGAAGGTACGGAGGGCACGTAAGTTGCGCTTCACTGCGGTTGTTGTCTATATGACAGTCGTTAAGTTCCTTAGTCAAGACAGTCACTTTTGGACGGCTTAATACTACTGGCCTATACCAATCCACAGCGGCGTCCACAACGAAGTCACGTGACGGGGTATACTCTAAGCCTCCTTGTGGTTGAAGGGGGAATATTTACCAACAGTAGGATTAATGTGGGTGCGTAGTAGATGTAGGTAATCTCCATAGAGTCTTTAAGTGGCTTCGTGTATCGTATCTAGGAAATCCGAAAGGGGTAGAGTACTTATTCTGTCGAAATTTGATTGTAATGGACTTGCCATCTGTCTAATTTACAATCATCTATAGTATCCATATATATCCATAGTTATCCCACTTCAGAGCTTCGAATTTTCTTTAATCAAATAGGTTGAAAATATACACAGCTACTTTGCTCTAATGCGAAATGACAGAGATTAATATTTCAAGGTGCACGAAAGCCGCCTACTTGGTATAACTATTAGGTATCTATCGACAAAAGTTCGATTGATGGCGTAACATATCCTCTGAAGCCCTATGGAACTGAAGACAAGAAACTTCATACTTCGATAGTCTGCATTCGATAAACAGACATACCTAACAACGTCATCAAGCTACCATAAGCTCGACCTGGAACAAGCATAGATGAGGTATTGTGATCTAATTAATTTTTTATGTGGACGTTTGCAGCTTAAGGTAAGGTAAGTTTATATCGCTTACGCGTTACCACCCTGCTATTAACACTGGATATCCTCAAGAGCTTCCCAGCTTCCCTGTGACCTCGTTCATTCGCAGAAACATAGGTAATCCACCAATGTATGTGCCACTATGGACATGTTTTCAGTTTTATCGTTACATCTTTTGGCAATTAAGCGCTATGCAAATGGTTTATTCAACATATTCTCTCTTACTATTCGACCGATTGAACATACTATACTGTTTAAGTGAGACTCTATATTCATCCCGAAAACGTCCCGTGTGTTATGTTACTGGTACTCAAGATATCATATCACTCTTTTGCCGTAGGTGTTATCCACATTCACACTAGATCGCTTCCACACTATCAGCGTCTACAATAGTATCACACTTGCGAAAGTGACAATGTTTGGTTGTCTGTTGATTTATATTCTTATAACGGCTTAACCTTTGTTCGGATCGTAATGATACAGTACAGAACTAGTCTCGGAACAAAGGTCACATGCTATTTATCATTAAACAAAATCGTACGAGTAAAGTAATCCGCGCTAACATTGTAAATTGAAAAGTACGACGACCAAAATGCCAAACAGAACCCTACGAAACTTGGTACAGGACATAGGTTACTTCTTATCATAAAAGCGGAACCCCTGCGAGCAAAAGCTAGTATTCAGTCAGTCAGTCAGTCTAGCAGTGAGTAAGTCGGCTCATAGCACCAAATTTAACGGTAAACCATACACATATTTCAACGCAGTTACTTATGCAGATTCCAAAAGACAGACATTGCCCAATAATGAGCAATTCCCCTGCATGTCACGCCGCGAAAGCAGTTTCGATCCTCAATAGAATGCTTGAGGACTTAACCAGCGATCGGTTTAGGCTACGCTGCTTAATAAACACAAACTCACATCCTTCTCTAACTAATGGATTTCATTATAAGACCATCTCGCTTATTAAAAGCCACGAAAACATCCACTTCCTTTTCGATGGTCACCTCAAATACTGGAGCGGCTTTCACTCCTTTTTTGTCTCTCCATTTATCTATTTATCTCTATCGTTTCGCCAAGTGCCTTACGAAGCAGGTAGAGAAAACTGACCGCCGCATAATTTCGTCCCTACACAGTTCGCTCGCTTCTTTGACATTCACACCTAGTTCTTTTCATGCACGCTCGCCGGTTCCTCGGGTACTTTCCATACACACCATCAATTTGGTCGTGGTAGGTGAGTCTTGACCTTCCTATTAAAATACTTGCCTATTTTATATGTTTCTGTTCGAATCCTGACACATTAATGTACTAGACATTTTTTCTGATCATTCTTAACAGTGCATGAGAAAAGCAATGAATGTTAAAGAAGCGAGTGAGGTATGTAAGGATCTAGTCACGTGGCGCTCGGTTGTCTATGCCTTCCCTGCAAAGGATTTGGCATGAAGTTATAGATAGATTCTTAAAACCACTTTGGAGTACCTATAGATGTATATATTTTTTTGTCTCACAAAGTATAGTTAATAAATACTTTGCTGATGCACTTTTGGTGAATGGAATACATTTTGTGTAAACAATATGTTGCAAATGTGATATTCAAGTGATTACTTTACTTTATTTTTTTTAGCTATTACGTGTATAATTTAACAATATAAAATCAGACTTATTTCAGTCTCAAAGGTATATTTGAATACTCCTTTGCAATACAGTTGACATAATGTTTATTGAGGCAATGTTCCTAGATCCAAGTTTTCGCTCTTGTAATAATTTGTTACTCGCTCTATCGAAAATGGTCACAATCTGAGGCGACCATTGTGAGCAAAAGGCAGGTCTGCCTTTGTAAAAGTGCAAGATAGATTGCCTCAATTATTATAATATGAATCTTATTGCAAGGAAGTAAGCTACAAATAAAAATACTTATGAGATTGAATTAAATTTCGGGATTGTATATTATACACAACAATATATTAAAACTAGCTACTGCCCGCGACTTCGGCCGTGTAAGTCCTACTTTCATGTTTTATTCAAAATCCTAAATAAAAGGTAACTTAAATACTCATGCAAAACTTCAATAACTAGATCGAGGCAGATAAAGGGGTCCGACTGTACTGTGTAATGTCTCACTTCACCTATCGTATGAGTGTATAATGAAAGATTCCTCTCGTTACATTTATTTATTTATTAAAGGACCACAAACAAGTTCACAATGTTTTATAATTATGAAATTATGTCAGTACTTATCTAAAGATGAACCCAACACTGTTGGCCACAAATTTATTATATACGTGTAGATCTTATAAAAAAGTAGTCTAAGTTACAATTCATTTGAGTGTGATGGTGGTATTACATTTACACGGAATTGAGTTATGTTAAGATTTACAGAGTTTGTGATTAGTAAAGTAGTTTAGGTGTTTTACTATATTTTATAGGTAGTGAAAGATCACTGTAGAAGTTCCTTTCAAACAAAGAAGTGATTGAAATTTCATAACTGCACCTCGACTAATCGAATCCACCCGAATGCCCTACGGCCTATAGGTACATCCTTGGGTTCGATTTATTATAATGATCACAATCGGGTGAATTCGATCCGCCGAACTGTAGGTATACAAGTTACACATATTCTTCAACAATTTTTTTTCTTAAGTTTACCAATAACCAACCTCCTAAAGGCGCCACTAGTCAGTGCAAAGATATCAGCATAGCAGAAATTGCTATTGTAAGTATTCATCAAATGAGTCATAGGATTCCGTATGCCAGCATTTGTCCTACCTATAGTAGTTGAGAAGGTTTGAAGGGGACGTGTTGATCTAAAATGGGAACGCAACGGTATTCGATAATATAATTTTGATGTAAGTTCGGAACAATCGTATCTATTATTACAAATATCATACAATAACATACATTCTAGTTGTTTCCGCTTAGATTTCAAATCAAGCAGATTGCTAACTTTAAGAAGTTGGCCATATGGTTACATAGCAGATATGGCATGAGCTCTTCACTTAATTTGGACTGGAGCGTAGTACATGTAACACATCAAATCGACATTGTCTCTCCAATCCTATAGTAACTTTCTGTTTCTGTGAGTGAAAACTCATTAAAATATCCACTGTAGTCTATTCCTCTCAGACAAGACTGTCTGTCACCCCACTATAAAAAAAAAACAGATTAAGATTAAGCAAGCTCATGTCATAATTTGCAATAATATTAACAATTTATTGGCAACGGATATCCTCGATTATCATAGGTAGTAACGGCACCCTAGTCTCGGAATAATATTTTTGCAGAATGATATTCAAATCAAACCGGATGACATTTGACTATGCATAATTCGTAAATACCTACTGGCTTTGATATTTGAAATACAGATAGATTTTATAGCGTCACATATTTTTTTACACTAAGTTGCATGACAGTCGTGCTTGCTTGCATGCATGCATTACATATCTGTTTAATGTTTAGCTGTTTTGTTACCGTCCCTTAATGACGTTTGCAACACAAGTCATATCGCTTGAGCGTTGCTAACACCGCTACTAACAGTAATACCGCTCAGCAGCATCCTGGTAAATGTAGTCACATGCAGTAAGACAACCATCCAGCGAATTGTTATTTGCTTGATTTCGTAAAGTGCCCCTGCACTTCATACGTCGTGCCGCTTCCTTTATACGAGTTTGTACAGGGAATATTTTTTTAAATAGTGACTTCTCTCAGCTGTCTTCTATTGCTGATATAGAAGTCAAAACATTATTTGTTTTCTTTATAGGTATCTATCGTAAATCTTGATATAGTTTGGAATCCTTAGTGATATCAATTAGATCACAGGCTCACAGTTAACAAATGCACGAGACGAGCAGTGATAAAGAACCTATTGACCAACTAGTCCGCAGTTCTAATTCTGGTATGTACCACTAAATTCGTGTTTTCGGAACATGGGATACCCGTAAGTCCAAGGAAATATATCGAAAAACTTGTGACCTGAAATATCTGGTTCTCCCTCTGGGATGTGAAAGTTTCATGTAAAAATCAGTATCTTCGCCAAAGCCTTAGGCTTAAGTAACGGACCCCGCCAACTCTAAATAATTAGGAAACGGGTAGAAGAAGGAGAATAAAAATTCGAATGGAATATTGTTCGTGGTTGCAGTAGCTAGTGCAACCCCATTCGCCCAAGCCGGCAAACCTACCATGCAAAAAAAGTAATGGTATAAATAATGTTTAATTTTCACAACCTAAAATTTCGATGCCTTCATAGGTTGTAGTATTGTTGCTTAGAGTTGCTCACAATTTCTAGGTATAAATATAATAACATAGTAAAGTATTACATTGATTCCTTTCAGAATTAAAGCAAATAAAAATAAAACCCGGAAATACTTTGAGTGAATGCTAATACATTAATGATTATTCGAGTAGTATTTTCTTACATAACGGAAAATCTTTTGTCCAAGTGCACAATAGCTACTATTACATTAGAAACATAAATATTATTAATAACTGCTCCCGCAAAGGCGGACTAAAGTTTCATTCGCTCACAAAAGAAAAACTCCGCTCCATGTAACCTATGCATTGCCATTTATCTTTTTCCACAAAAGCCGGACATTATTGTTCGGTCCAAACACTCCTAAATCTTCGGAAAAGTAATATATTTTCGTTTTGCCCAGTGCGGTGTACGCTACATAGATGTAGTCAGTTCGCTTTGCTACTTTTCTGTATCTACTAATGTTTTATACATTGCCCGTTTCGGCTGCGGAGATTATGCCTTTATCAGAAATTGTAAGCGATGGAAAAGGGAACAAATTTGTTCTAACTTTAGATCGTATTTCTTAAAAGCTACGCAGTTTCATTTAAATCTATTTATCTGTGATATGTCAATTTGCAAATGCCTTGCGTTACTATAAGAAGTTTATGGTTTTGTTCAGTGGAAAATGGATTTTAACATATAAATCTATTTCTCTTCCAAATTTTAGATTATATAAATCTTTGTAGAATTAGGACGTAAATGAAGCAGATACTGGTGTACTGGTACATAATATACTGCATAGAAATAATGTGATTGACTAACGTTATAAGATTGTTGATTCGTCCAATAGACCTAACTTCATTTTTCCTTTACTTTTAATTATGTAAGTATACAATGTAGCTTGTACACACTAGGTTCAGGTGAACGTGAATCTGAACATCAATAAGTATGTTGTTACGTTACGGCCTTAAAGTTTGGAATACTGTATAGTGCTAACTACCACCCACAAATATCTCTCTCTCTCTAAATAAATAAAATATTAACTAAAGTTGATGCAGTTAAAAGCAGCCTAATCGTAAAAGAAAGACAAAAGTATGGACAGTCAAATACCTTTTCACATACATCAAATCCTGCGGTATTCTGAAAAACATTTATCAAAAGGTAAATTCACCTGCTAAAATAGTGCTAGAATTCTTCGTTACAACATTATAGTAGTTACACAGAGGTGTTACTTCTGAAAAGATGATAATTAACATTTTTAAAATTATTACATCGGATAGAGTGCGAGTATATTTTTACCAACGGGTTATGTTTTCTTTCCATAAATATTCCATATAGTATTGTCTTAGGTTTTCGCGATTGTTACACTTCTTACACTTGTTGTTGTTGTTTTATTTATTTTGTTCGTCAGGCTCAACAAAATAAATAAAACACGCGATACTTCCGTTAAAAAATGTTTAATTCAATTCCATATAGTATTCATAACATTTAGTATGAGTAGGTAATAACATACTTAAGGGATGAAATCATTGTGTCTATTTTTACCAAATAATTTACCCCCATTTTGTTCACAGAGCAATTTATTTAACAGATCTCAGAGAACATGATAAATTGTTACACAAACACAAGTAGTTTCAGGTGATTACCTATCTCAAAAGTCGTATTTTAAGAGTTATTTATTAAAATCAAAAGTAGACAAGGACGTGGACACACAAGCGCATCTATATCATGTTACTTTTTTAAAAGCGTGTCCTTCTCAGTATTACCTAATGGAGATGCGTAATTTGAGAATAAGGTTCATAAAGCAGCGTCAAAATATGTAAAGATTTTTATCTTTCCCGTAAAATGGGCTGGGAAAAAACATAAAGTAGAAGGAGTCACCTGATACGGACAGCTGCGATTTATTACGCTGGTGTGTCCGCGGCCTAAGGTCGAAAGTTATGACTCCCGAAAATAATTTACCTATAGTACGGCTAAAAGATACAAGTCAACTTTGTTTTACTAATGATCTTGGATTACTTGTTTTTAAGTTTAATGATACTTTTTACTAGATTTATGGTAGGGATATTTTATTATTATTATTTTATCTTTTCTCTCTGCGATATTTTTCAGTTTTACATTTACTTACGAGTAGGTACATAAATCAGTGACGTTTACTATCTTCTGTAAGGTTTAAGAGATTGATTTGAAAAAGCATCAAACCTGCCGTCTGAGAAGTCAGAAAACCGTAGCCAAATATAGAGTCCCCTAGAGGGTTGTTGGGTTCCTGCGAGTGATTGACGTTATCTGGACCTTATAGCTTCTAAGAACTTACTGTAATAGCTGCAGGTGTGGCAATGAGTGAGCGATACATCCTGTACAGTAAGTACCTAAGCGTTCATAACCTTCGGCAACCACTTCAGTGCTTCACAGTACACTACATCCATTGATTCATATGCTTGTATACCTCTCGACGATGTATAAAAAAACACACCTGCCAATGGGCACCTTACCGATCAGTAAACGAGAGTTTAGCGGAGGAGAAGTAGACCACCGAAATATTCCCAGAGAGGAAAGAATTTCCCCATACAGAAGACCGGAGCCAAGTGACAATCCCTGGATAGTTGTTATGTTGAGTTTTTGCAATTGTAGAAAGTCACAAAGTTGCTAGTAAGATAGCATTGCGTTAGCAGTGGCAGTAAAATTTGCTAGCAATACTCCTTGTTTGCTTAATATTAGGCGTATAGAATACTCGTTTCTCAATGATATAAAAAAGTATATAAAAAGAGTATAAAAATTTGAAGTACCTAACTGAGGTTTTTTGTAATATAATTGCGACTAACTCGATAAAATCTCTCAAAGGTACGAGTATGTATACATTCGCTTTTGTCGCATTAGGTTTCTATGTAGATATCATTTCAAGTGATTGATTTTGACAAAAATATATGACATTACAGGACTTTGACATTAGCTTATATCCATTCATCAGCAACAGTCTAAATATAAAAACTAGGTAAAGATTATATTTTTAATAATTAGCTAAAGTTTAAAAAATAAAGATGACTTTACTTTCCAAAACCATATTTTTCCATTCTCAGAGATTTCGTTAACGAATTGTGTGCGCTCGCCCTTCGTGACCAACAGAGATTAATCATAATTTGATTTACGACATTTAGTGTTTGGTGTTGATTTTGTATCATTAAAATACCGTTGACCTAACACTTTTTTTATTAATTTTATAGACAGTATACATACGTTAAATAAATTTCTGTATTTAAGTATAATTTTGATCTATTCGATCATTAAATCTCGGATGAGCTAAGTTCAAACCGGCGTGAGTTTTTTCTATATTTACAAATTATAATATTTTAGTATGAAGGGATCAAATCTTAAAATTCATAGATACATTATAAAGATTAAACGAAACTATAAACTTTTTAATTAGTGAAGTTCATATTTTTCTTAAATCTTTACAGGTAATGAAATGCCCATACCTATTAGAAAATAGTTTTTTGTATAGTTGTTTTTTTTTTTTTTGCACGTAATAATATAAAATTTAGCCAATATTTAATCTGTGAGGGGGATATGATAATTAACGAGAAAGTAGCAGTGAGCAAGAAAGGGGCAGAACCAAGAGAATTTTGCAGAGTACCGTAATTTCTCCTTTCTGATATCCCACCCGTTACTAGAGAAAGGAGAAATGGAGACACTATTTACGAAAAGTAACATTAAAGTTAGGGGTAGGCATAAGAGGGGAGAAGGTAGATATAAATAAATGGAGGGAGTGCTTAGAATAGGTCCTCGGAGGTCTTTAGAATCTGCGTACATGAAACATGTGAATGTAGAAGAAATGGGAGAAGAAGAGTGAAGTGATGTTAGAACCTTAAACTTCTAAATTAAGGTGGCAAACTGAAAAATATGGCGATACGGAGCTCATGAAGGAACTTTATACGAATTTTAAGATCATACATAATTAATAGATTCTGGCGTTATAATAAATTTACAGGTGATTTGATACATGACAGACGACATCTTTATTGTCATTATATACATAATACCTTTCGGAGATCATTAAAGGATAAGCAGACAAATGCAAGATGAAATGAATGATTGATGGAATGATGAAAGATGTAGGAGAACGTATGTAGATGTACATCTAGTAAGCGAAAGACTTGCAAATGCAAGCCTTTCCGACTCAGATGTGAATGATTGCTGTAAAGTTCTGAAATAAACTATTGTGGATAGTGTAAAAGAAGAATGTGGATATGCAAAAAGGCATAAAATATTGAAAGGAGATGCCTAGTGAGATAAAGCGTGACTGGATTATGTATCATCTTTGTTCCTAAATGAAAATATGACAGAGAAGAAGAAATAAATGTACCCTCTATGCAAGAATGAAACCAAGGCTTTAGTGAAAGAGAAGCGTGAAAGACAAATTATGATTGAGGAAAAAAGACTGACGAGGCAAATACCAAACTCTTTTAGAGAAAGGTAAAGAAGTCGCGGAGTGGTTCGTCGGCATTCAGAATTGACAAGATAAAGTCAAGCTGGTGTCGTTTTTGCTAACACTCCGGTGTTAGAACGGTAGAGTGAATATTCTGAAGAAATGTATGACTATGCCTCGGATGTTGGTACTGAGAATGATTCTGATGCTTCCTCCACAGTGCGCGTCCGACGAAGGTATAATTATGGATGAGATCGAGTGGTCAGTATGAAGCTTGAAAAATAGAAAGTCAGCGGGAATTGATATGATCACAGTTGAGATGACCAAACTAGGTGGTATTTACGTCTGGGACGCCTTCTAGTACTTAACCAATCTATGCTGGAGAACTCGAAGAGCCCCAATGGATTGGAGACGCGCTGTCAACGTCCCCTTGTATAAAGGCAAGAGGTCACGCATGGACTGCGATGGAATGCTGTGGGAGGTACAGGGAGGATTCCATAATGGAAGGGGATGTATGGATCAAGTTTTCTCGCTCCACAATATCGTGGAGAAGCATCTGGCCATCGATCTAAAGGTACAAAACATTTGATTGGGTTGTACGAAAGAAACTGTGTGACATATTGATGAGATATGCGATTGGTGGTTCCCTGCCCCGTGCTATGCAGTCCACTTACAAGGATTGCTCAGCATGTGTGCGCATGGCTACCATCCATGTCACCCAGGTTTGATGTTAAAATTGGTGTCAAACAGGGTTGGTAGGCTGATTATTCTGTATCTCGATAGTTGTCTGCAGAGCTGCAGAGAATAAAGTCAACGAATGCTTGGACTGCGCACGGGTGACCTAATGGTGAAATGTCTGCTGTACTGCATATAGCAGACCGTTCACCTCTCGGTCACCCATGATATGGTCACGATGCCGTGGTATTAGCAGAAACACCATCTGAACTGTAAACACTGGTCACAATGATGAAAGACAATTGTATGGAGAAAGACTGACCTACTATTGAACGCGAAGAAGGCTTACCTAGTATTGGGAAAACTTTTTGGAAGTAAAAACTTAAGGCAGAAGGCACAGCTCGCTATACACTATGCTGTGCTGGTCCCAACGCTTACTTATGGAAGCGAGAGCTGGGTATGGCATAGAGAGTATGAAAGTAGGATAAACGCTATCGAAATGCGAGCGTTGCGCAAAAATTGTGGCATAATGCTTGTAGACCGTATTCGCAATGATGATGTTAGAAACAGAGTTGATTTAAAAGAGAGCGTCGGTGTCAAAATAAGAAGAAGCATGGTCCATTGGCCGAACCAATGGACCATGCTTCTTGTACTTGTAGATAGGATGTATGATGAAAGAATGACGAAACTTTTGACGAGCTCGGTAGCTCAGTCGTGAATGACACGACTTTGACACTAACGCTCGTGGATTCAATTCCCACACAAAGCAAACATTTGGGTGCATGAACATGTCTGTTTATTTGGGTCTGGATGTTTTAAGAGAGGTAGGGCGCATCAAAGCATCCCGTCTGGAGAAGTACCTAAACGTCACAGAAAACCACAGCCAAATAACGACTCCCTTGAGGGTTGTTGTGTTCCCTCGAGTGAGTGAGGTCACTAGTAAGCTCCTAAGGAGTTGCTGTGTAAGCAGCAGAGGAGGCACCGCGCGAGTAATACTTAATATACCGCAAGCGTTAATAGGCTACGGTACCCGCTTTACATCAGGTGGGCCGTATACTTGCATGTCTCCCGACGAAGTATAATAATAAAAAAAAGCAGATATACAACACAAAACTGGAAGGATGTAGGAGCCGACGAAGGACCAGACGTACCTACCATGACCAAATTGATCGTGTTCTATCAGAAGGTGATGTCAGGAGCCTTAGACACCGTCGAACGCGCATGAGACGTGAAACGAATGTTAAAGAAGCGAACGAGGTGTGTAAGGATCGGGACACCTGGCGCTCGGTTCCCTCGGCCTACCCTGCAGGGTATTTGGCGTGTAGTTATAGATTATATATATATAATTCTCCTGTACATGTAATAAATAAATAAATATTGTCAGACAATTTACACAGCGCCACCTAGCCCCAAAGTAAGCGAAGCTTGTGTTATGGGTACTAGACAACTGATAAACATACGTAACTACATTTTTTTTTTTGTAAATATATACTTATTATACATAAAAAATACCCAGGCCAATACAAACAGACATGTTCATGCACACAAATGTTTGTACTGTGTGGGAATCGAACCCACGAGCGTTGGTGTTGAAGTAGCGTAACAGCGCGTTTCACCACTGCGCCACCAAGCTCGTCACTTGTGTATGTCACTGAATTCCCACTAAACGGCATGACCGATTAGATATATTTTTTATGTGTATTTGAATGAGTAGTTTGGATTCACCAGTCGACCCTGAAGGTATCCCATCAGGTTTACTGTAGGGTCCGCTACGTCTGTACCGTTCAGAAAAATATGCATATACATTTAAAGAATAGCGGTGTTATGTATGTATTACAGTTCTCTTAAAAAAAAAATGTTTTTACTGAAGTTTCACATAACATTTAGAAAACAATTTCTCTCAACCAACAATCAAAAGCTGCCAAGAATCAAATTAAAATGAAAGCTACCACTAAAATCTTCTCATTACAACCGAAAGACATTAGTAAAAGGCGGTAAAAGAAATGCCTGGGCCTACAAATGTACCCCGAAATACCCGCAATGTGATAACAAAAGGCTACGTTATGAGCAGTCACAAATACAATCCAAAATAGACTTAATCACCAATACCATAAAAGTAGATTTTTATTGCTTCGAAAGTGAAAATACGTCGTTAAGTTCGGCTGAGACGAGAGCTCAAGTAAAGTGGAAAGAGTCCCCGAGAAAATTGGCACAAGTGGTTTTAGCCGGCGCGCGATGGAGAGGGGGTGATATGCGACGCGGGGGATGAACTGTAATATGATGTAGACGGGACATCCCTTTGAGGTTTACTTTTCTTTTTCATACCGCTACAGTGCCTAGCCTGCCTAATAGTTAGACCAGGATTATTATGAATATTTGCCAAATCCAAGTAATCTTGTATGTTGCCAGCCTTGTAGAAACGTCTTCATACCTTACTTATTTAACATTAAAGGATATTTAATGTAATTTAATTAGAATTACAGCACTCATAAAGAACTGGTGCGAGGCGGTTTGTGTTTCTCACATAGGATGCATTGCCTTCGCACATAGATAACTTCTGCGGTATGTTACGAATTTGCTGCGCAAACGCAATATCATTTATAATTGATTGAGATCCTTTTTAATTGTACGTCGGGTTGCAAAGTAGACTACGGTACGCATTTTTTTATACAACGTCGGGAGGCATACAAGCATACGGTCCACCAGATGTAAAGCAGTCACCGTAGCCTATTAACGCTTGTAACATATATCACTGCGCGATGCCTCCTCTGCTGCTTACACAGCAACTCCTTAGGAGCTTACTGGTGACCTCACTCACACGCAGGAACACAACAACCCTCTAGCGAGTTGTTATTTGGCTGCGATTTTCTGCGAGGTGGAGGTACTTCCCCAGTCGGGATGCTTTGATGCGCCCAACTTCTCTTAAATTTTGTAAAGTGGTTAATTGTCGTGTGAACACTTGAATAGTAAGTGTTCAGAAGTGATTTGGTTCTGCTTATTTAGAAGTTGACTATTGAAAAGCCTTGCTAATAACTTTACTTATTCGTAGGAATACAGCAATTCTCTTCCCAGGCTCTTGTATTGTATTTTATTCCTTAACCAACTGAGGACGACCTGTCCTGAGTTAGTTAAGGAATAAAATACAATATAATTTAAATACTAGAAAGTTTATTTTTTTTAAAACGACGTCATTATAAAATTTCATATTTTGAATTGTCATGCAAATTAGATAACATTATTTGATATATGTTTACAATATTAAATTTTCGCTCATTGCTATCTAAGTAAACACCGCACCAGAATGTAATATATTGAAAAATACTTCGAAAAATAAAAAGTTAAAAACTAACTAAGTGAATGATAATAAATTTAGTTCTAATTATAGTGTCTGCGAGATCACCGTGTGCACAAGCAACATATTAAATTCTGAGTTTTCTTATTTTTATTCAACAACACTATTAACATTACCAAAAATTTATCGGAACTAGTTTCAGTTACAATCTGGATTTAGAATGTATAAATAGTTATACGCAGCATCAATTTATAATACATATCTTACTCTCAACTAACAACTCATTCTTTCCACGCTCATTTCTCAAACTAAAAGGTGATTATCAAACTATTTGTTTGTTTTTGGAATTTTTTGTTGCTTCATAGAGAACACACGCAGTTCAATATATTTTCTTTGAAGTTCAATGGGATGACCCTTCCATTTCATATTTAATCTATGTTCTTAGTATAGTGGTGGCCGTCGAATGTTCGCCCAGAGATAGGGCTCGCGACAAGATGTATTGCTGCTTACGAAAAATTTTCAACAGTCCTCTATCGAATTGGCCCGAACGGAAAATAAGAGGGGACACCGACAAATAAATGAGCGCTGTAAATATCCCGATGACAATAATACAGGTCAGCAATAGATTTCCTCCAAGAGATAGTGACGCATTATTAATGTAAGAAAAACACAAGAAAAAAGCGATTGATGTTCAAGAGATAAAAATAATGGAACAAATTGACAAAGTTAGAGTTCTATCGGATTATTTTGATGAAATGTTATTTGATCAGATTGAATTGTAATTTGCTATAGCGTTTTTGATAGATTTAATAAATGAAAGTGTTTCTTATTGATTTATTATATAGCAGTATCACAGAAATAACTAAGTTTCACAATGAATAGTATTTGTAATTATTGTAGCAATTATCAAATATTTTAATTTTGAAATTTCACTGTGTAGGTAGTAAATAAAATTGAGTTATGTTTTCTTTGAAATATAACATGAAGTTGAAAATTGTTGCAGTAGAATATACTGAATAAAGTTTGTTTATTGTAATTAAATCTAGGCGCACGATTTCTATATTTACCAGTTTCGATGACGGTGTAGGTACTCTAATAATTTTATGTTTAGTATATATTAGCTGTTAGTAGTAGTCACCTCTGTTAATATCAAAATATAGCCAAATAGACAATTCTTCCCTTTCTTTTCTTTCTTTATTCCCTCTGCCATTAAATTAATGCGCATAGGAATATAAATTTCATAATAAAGATAACAGAAACTAATTCAATTAAAAATCCAAATCACACATTCCGTGGAAACCGTCGCGGATTTTTCTTTCCAAATTTATGTGCACTGTAGCCTCGGGGGTCTAGGAGGTGGACGGGGGTGGGGGCGGGGAGGGAGCGACTTCATTTCGCCCACGTCGTTTATCTTGAGCAGCATAACTCAGGGGCGAAGACTCTGTCAACTTATTCCTATTCTTTCTAAGCGTAAAATGGTATCTGTTTTACTTTATCGGATGTTCGGTGTATTTATTTTTCATTGTTACTTTTCTACGGGAAATACATAATAGAAGCTGATGCAATTTCAGTTAAATATACACTGATATAAAAGCTGAAATGTATAAAATAAAAAAAACTTAGCTTATAAAAGAATATGGTTGCAACCATCTTGTTTTGTATTTTAGTGATCTACTTTAATGGATTATTTAGGAATATTTCTGTCTGCCTACCCCGCAAGGGATATGGCGTCAAAGAAGTAGAAGAAGTAGTAGAAATACGATTATTTAGGACAGTTCTTATAGATAAAAGAAATAAATGTGACAACAAACTACAAATAATTTTGCATTGTACATTCTTTTTTAATTTCTGCATGAAAGAGGAATGCCAAATAACGCGAGCGTTTAATCGCCGGGATTGCACTGATCCAGAAACACATCTGAGCGAAAGTGAACTGCCTGTCTATATTGTCAGGCGTCGTTTATTTGTTCAGTGGAAATGTCCCTCTCTTTAAGACTACCAAGGAGTCGGTAACAGTCTACTCACTGAAAGGTCAGAAAAACACCGACAAATGTATGTTGTTGTTGTGTTCATGTTCCAATTACAAAGTTGTATACCCTGAGTATTGCAAACACAAGATGTCTAATGCAGAGTACGTCCATGTGTTCCTCAAAATAGCAAGTATATTTTGAATATTTCTAGACAGTGGTAGACGGCGTTAAGGTTGAATGAAATTCCCTTAATATACTGCCCCAAAATACGTCGAGTGGCCGGAATAATAGAATTCAGTCAGGGATTCTGCTGCACTGAGGGCAAAGATACGGTACCTTCCTGGGGTATTATAATTTTTAATACAGCTGTCATATTAAAGATACTCGTATACATCACAAATTAGACCATACACGGAGTACCGTATTCAACTTTGGGCGAGCGCACCTGGATACCAGCTAGGACCTTGTGATTCGATTCAGAGAGGAGCTATGAGAATTTAAGGCAAGATTTTGCCTCCCTTTGTGTGTTCTACCGATGGTACAATGGTTGTGTTCTGCAGAATTATTTGAAATGATGCCGACAGCTTCATTTTATTACCGCACCGCTCGCCTACGTCGGGGAGTTCACCCTCATATACTGGAACCGCAATGGTTGCGTACTGTGCGATTCCAGAGAAGTTTTCTTCGGAGAACTCTCAAATTGTGGAATGAACTCCCAACCTAGGTTTTCTTCATGAAAGGTGTGAAGAAGTTTTTACTGGATCAGCAACACATGGGGCAGGCCCCAAGTGTTTTCTAGTGCTTCCACGTAGTCTGCCCTGGACCCACTCACCTGGTGCGCGGTAACGCAGTGGCCGGTGAGTGGTGACTAAAACTAGAAAACTATACTTGTGGGCGAGGAGGTTGAGTGGAGTTGGAGCGATTGACGTTTTCGTTGATTGTCTTGGTGGTGTGGAGCGTGTCCGTGTGGTTGGTGGTGTCGTGTGTTTTTGTTGCGTTGGTTTTTGTTTTTTGTGTTTGTAGTTGGGTTCGGTGACGAACATAGGCGGTTTTTGTTGGTGTTTGGTTTTGTCACTTGTTTGGTTTTTGTGTTTGTCGTTCGTTTTCGTGTTGTGTGGGCTGTCTAGTTCTCGGTCACGAGCCTGGACAGCCGAGTTCCGGTGATGCCGCGTGGGGGGGGGTACGTTGGGGCCTAAAGGTTCCGGGGGGGGTGACGTCCCGGAGGGCCCACGAAGGGAAGAGGTGGATAGCGAGGGCGAGGGGTGGGTGGAGACTGACTCTATGGTCACCACCCTCTCCGAATCTGAGCTGTGTCGCAAGCGCCTGTTCTCGGGGTCGGAGACGGAGACCCCCGACGAGCGGGCGAAGGTGCCCACCGCCAGGCGCGGCAAGAGGGGCGGTATCGCCCCCAGTTTGGCTAGGGCCCGCCAACAAATAAGGGAGCGAAAGGAGGAGGCCAAGGAGGCGGCATTTAATGCGCTCCTTGAGAAGCGGGCCCTTAGGACGAGGATGAGCCCAAATGTAGCGGCAGGAAGCGCCGAGGGGGTGAGCCCCGAGGCGGAGAAGGAAAGCCCCGAAGGGAGAAGCCCTGAGGGGGATGCGGCGAGCCCACTCGAGAGGGGCGCCGAGGACCTCATGGTGAGGGGCGAGGGGATGTTAGAAGTCATCCTCGACCTCACGGGGAAATCGGCGAGCCTCAAGGGGGGCTACTCCGCAAAAATTGCAAGGGCTGCGAGCGGGATCCGGGAGATCCTGGGGGCCCTGGTGGTGCGCACGGAGGTGGAGGAGACCCACCGCCTCCGAGCTGACAACGCCCGTCTCCAACGGGAGGTGGCCTCCTTGAGGGAGGAGGTCAAGGCGCACCGCCGGGAGTTCCAGGAGCTCCGGAGCGAGAGGAAGGCGCAGGGGTCGACGGGCCCGGTGGATCTCCAGACCCTGGAGTCAAACATCGCCCGGCTCGTCGGCAACCTAGTGGATGGCCGGCTCGCCGCGATTGAGTCGCGCCTGCCTCCTCCGAGTGTCGCCCGTCCCCCATTGGCGGGCGACAGCTCACCGGTGGCGAGGGCCGCGAGGGCGGCCATCGAGAATGCAGGTCGGCCGGCGACTAAGCCGAAGAAGGTAATTGCGCCGGCCGAGCTCGAGGTACGTCCTCGGGCAAGACAGGCCACCGGAACGGGTCCCGCCCGCAGTGGGGCCCCGCAGGAGACGTGGACGAGCTTCGGCCCGTCCACATCAAGGGCGAAGCCGGCCGCGGTGACGCCGTCGCCAGCGGCGGGGGCCACCGAGGTCCCTAAGGAGGCGTGGACCGACGTGGTCCGCCGCAGGCCGCGAAAGACCGCGGCCCCCGCGACTCCTGCGGCGCCAGCGCCCGCCAAGGCGTCAGCCAATGCTCCCGCAGGCAGGGAGGAGGGCCGAAAGCCCAAGGTGGTGCTCCCCGGCTCCACGGCCGTAATTCTCAAATTACGGCCGGAGGCAGCCCAAGGGGGGGCATCGTATGCCTCGGCCCTGCTTAAGGCCGAGCGGGAGGTAAACCTGGGCGAGCTGGGAATCGGCTCGCTCCGGATTCGCAAGTCTGCGACCGGAGCGAGGCTTATCGAAGTCCCCGGCTCGTCCAGTCACGAGAAGGCTGACGCCTTGGCAGCCAGGTTGTCGGCTGCCCTGTCCAGCGTTGCTGAGGTGTCCAGGCCCGTGAAGTGTGCGGAGTTCCGCCTCACGGGTCTGGACGACGCCGCTACGGCGGAGCGGGTCAAGGCTGCGGTCGCGCGCGAGGGGGGCTGCACCCCCGAGCAGGTCCGGGTGGGCGAAATCCGCCCGGACTGGCGGAGTTCCAGCTCCGCCCTGATGCGCTGCCCGGTGACGGCAGCGAAGAAGCTGCTCGAGCTGGGCAGTATCGGGGTGGGCTGGAGCCGGGTGCAGCTCCACCTGCTGGAGGCGCGCCCCATGCATTGTTATAAGTGCATGGGGAAGGGGCACACAGCCGAGCTGTGCCCCTCCAAGGAGGACCGCAGCCGGCTTTGTTACCGGTGCGGGCAGCCGGGGCACATCGCCTCGGGCTGCTCGGCCCAGGCCCGCTGTGCCGTATGCGCAGACGCTGGGCGGAAGGCGACGCACGTGATGGGGGGCCGTCTTTGCAACCCCCCATCCGTCCGCGGGAGAACGCCCCCCATCTCTCGCGGGAGTGGGCGGCAGACGGCGCCGGAGGCTAGGATGTCCGAGTAATGGCCGGACATCCTCGCTTCCTGCAGGCCAACGTCAACCACTCCGCCGGGGCTCAGGACCTTTTCCTGCAGACCATGGCGGAGTGGGACGTGGACGTGGCGGTGGTTGCGGAACCATATTTCGTGCCCTCCCGGCCTAACTGGGCCGGGGATCTGGACGGTTCCGTGGCCATCGTCGCGAGGCCTGGCGCCAGCCCCCCACTCGTGGTGTGGGGGAGGGGAGCGGGTTACGTGGCGGCGGTTCGGGGAGAGTACGCAATCATCGGTGTGTACTTCTCCCCGAGCCGCGACCTGCCGGCCCTGGAGCGGCTGCTCGACGCTCTGGGGTCGGCTGTGAGGCGGCTAGCGCCCGCCCAGGTTGTCGTGGCCGGTGACTTCAACGCCAAGTCCACGGCGTGGGGGAACCCGGCCACGGAAGCCAAAGGGCGGATGGTGGAGGAGTGGGCGCTGGCCGCGGGACTGTCCCTCTTAAATAGGGGGACAGTCCACACGTGCGTGCGGTGGAACGGAGGGTCGGTGGTGGATCTGTCCTTCGCCACCGCGTCCACCGCACGCCGAGTGGAGGGCTGGAGGGTGGAGACGGGGGTGGAGACACTCTCGGACCATCGTTATATCAGGTTCGAGGTGTCTCCAGCCCCCGGGAGTCCGACGACTTCGTCCCGGTGGCGGAGCCGGTTCCCGCGTTGGGCGCTCACCAGACTCGACCGGGAACTGGCAGAGGAGGCGGCCATTGTCGGCCGCTGGGGCCTCCCGCCAATGGAGGATCTGGACGCCGAGGAGGGGGCTGGTCGTCTCTGCGACGCCTTCACGGCGGTGTGCAGAGCGGCCATGCCCAGCGTTGGGCGTCCGCCTCCGAGGCGGGCGGTCTACTGGTGGTCGGCTGAGATAGCCGGCCTCCGGGACGCCTGCAACGGGGCGCGTAGGGCGTATACTCGGAGCAGGCGTCGCCGCCCCCGGGACGAAGGGAGAGATGGCCATCTGCACGGCATATACGTGGAGAAGAAGAGAGCCTTGCAGATGGCCATAAGTAGGGCCAAGGAGGGAGCGTGGCAGGAGCTGCTGGAGGGCCTAGACAGGGACCCGTGGGGCCGACCGTATAGGGGAGCGCGGAACAAAATCCGCGCTCAGTCGGCCCCACTGACAGAGACCCTCCAGCCGGCCGTGTTGGAGAGGGTTGTCGGGGAACTCTTCCCCGACAACCCGAGGATGGCCCTACAGTCGGACTCCAGAGGAGAGGAGGAGGGCGCTCCGCCGCCCGTCACCGACCAGGAGATGGAGGCGGTCGTTGACCGCCTCCGAGGCAAAAAGAGGGCGCCGGGTCCGGACGGGGTGCACGGGAAGGTGCTAGCGTTGGCTCTCGTGCACCTCGGAGACAGGTTCCGGGAGCTCCTCGACTGCTGCTTGCGGTCGGGGTGCTGCCCGGGACCCTTCAGGGTGGGCCGGCTCTGCCTTCTGTTGAAGGGAGACCGGCCCCCGGACTCGGGGTCGGCGGTTCGACCAGTCGTTCTGCTGAACGAGGCGGGGAAAGCCCTAGAAAGGGTTGTCGCTTCCCGCCTCGCTCAGCACTTGGAGGATGGCCCGGGACCGGGCCTATCGGATGCCCAGTTCGGGTTCCGGGCCAAACGGTCGACCGTCGACGCCATTAGGCGCCTAAGGTCGGTGACGGAGGATGCGGAGCGCAGCGGAGATGTGGTGGTGGCGGTGTCGTTAGACATCGCCAACGCCTTCAACAGCCTCCCCCACAGTACCATACTGGAGGCCCTCAAATACTTTGGGGTGCCTCCGTACTTGGGGAGACTGTTGAAGGCGTACTTGGAGGACAGGGAGGTGCGCTACGAGGACGCGAGGGGCCAGATGGTGAGAAGACACGTCGTGTGCGGTGTCCCACAGGGGTCCGTTCTGGGCCCCATTCTGTGGGACCTCGCATACGACTGGGTCCTGCGGGGCCGTCTCCTCCCCGGGATGGGCGTCATCTGCTATGCAGATGACACCCTCGTCACATCCCGGGGTAAGACCTTCGTGGAGGCGGCGCGGCTGGCCGAAGTCGGTGTAGGACTGGTGGTCAGCCGCATAGAGAGGCTTGGGCTTCGGGTCCGCTTGGATAAAACCGAGGCCCTCCTCTTCCGCGGGACCGGTAGGCGGGGCCCCCCCTCGGGAGCGCACCTCCAAATAGGAGGAGAAAGGATTAGGGTGAGTGCCCAGATTAGCTATCTGGGCCTCACCCTGGACGGGAGATGGACCTTCGGCCCCCACTTCGAGCGGTTGGGGCCGAGGGTCATCAGAGCTGCGGCGGCGCTGGGTCGCCTCCTGCCCAATGTGGGCGGGCCTAGCGCCGCGTGCAGGCGGCTGTACTCCGGCATCTGCCGGAGTATGGCCACGTACGGTGCCCCCATATGGGCGGAAGCCCTCTGCGCTCGGAATAGGGCTCAGCTGCGCAGAGCGCAGCGGGTCATAGCGCAGAGGGCGATAAGGGGGTACCGGACGGTGGCGTGGACGGCCGCGACCGCCCTTGCTGGCGACCCGCCCTGGGAGTTGGAGGCGGAGGTGCTCGCCGAGGTATACGGGTTTGTCTCGGATAGGAGGATTCTCGGCGAGCGCCCCACGTCGGTGGAGGTGGGGCGGTATCGCCAGCGAGGGCATGTGGAGATGATGCGGAGGTGGGGGGAGGACCTGGCGCAGCCGCGGTACGGAGTCCGCGTTGCGGTGGCGCTGCGCCCGGTCCTGGAGGCGTGGATGCGTCGTAGGCGCAAACCCCTCACTTTCCGCATGGTGCAGGTGCTCACCGGACATGGATGCTTCGGTGAGTACCTGCACCGGGTCGCGAGGCGGGAGGAGCGGCCAGGCTGCCACGATTGTGGCGCGGCCGAGGACACTGCTCAGCATACTCTAGAGCAGTGTCCCAGATGGTCTCGGCAGCGCCACGATCTGGTGTCCGCGCTAGGTAGCGCGGACCTCTCGCTCCCGAGCGTGGTCCGCTCCATGCTCGGGAGTGACAGTGCCTGGCAGGCGATGGCCTCCTTCTGTGAGACCGTCATGTCCCAGAAGGAGGCCGCGGAGCGGGACAGGGAGGACGATCCTCAGGCTGCCCCGCTCCGGAGACGGCGGACGGGAGTGCGGCGTAGGCGCTACGCGCACCTACTGCCGCCTCCCTAACCTGTGGGACTAGGGGTCAGGCTGGGAACCTGGCCCCATAATGGTCCCGCCGCCGGAGGGGCTGTCCCAATTTGCCGGGATGGCCCCTAGAGAGAAGAAGTCCGGCCCCTTTTGAGGGGCTGGCCAGTCGCAGTGGTGCCCTGTTGCTGACAGATCCGGGGCACCACACCAACGCGGCCGATGGCATTTCGCGGGGTTGTTTAGTGGGTACACCGTCGGACAGCCGACGGGGAGTCCCACACTACCACCGGAGGCCACCCAGGCACCGGTGGTGTGCGTAACGCATTTTTCCCCGCGTCACAAAAAAAAAAAAAAAAAAAAAAAAAAAAAAAAAAAAAAAAAAAAAAAAGGATCAGCAATACATGAGTGACACCTTAGTAGTATAAAGAAAATGTTACTTCTGTCAACAGAGTATAAAGGGGACAATGTAGAGTTACGTAGTGCCCGCCCCAGAATACCTCGAACGGCCGGAGTAATAGAATTCAGTCAGAAATCCTCCTGCACTGAGGGTAATGATGGCATCTTCCTGGGGAGTTATTATTTTTAATACGGCTGTCATGTTAAAGATATACGTCATATTCTAGGCTTAGTAGAGGAGTTGCAACGGCTAAACCTGTAATAGACGTTAATATCTGATTCATTACCTATTCCTGAGTCCATCAATTCAGCAAATTAAGATTTCCTAGCCTATATTACAGAAGCAAGTTAAAAATTCTACATTACTATAATTAGTTTCCATACAAGCTTTCCTCAAAATTTGATATTAAAAGGATAGAAGGTAATATTTTGGCGACGTATATTCTCGAGGGACGTGCCAGTTATTTATGAGGTACAGAACGTGAGTTGTGAACCAAATTACCCAAGTAATTTTAATTAAGTAACACACTTCGTTTTTTCTCATGTTGACAACCTTGACATTTTAGTCAAATAAATCTACGATTGATATCGTACAACTGTCAAGTACATTTAATGTTTAGAGCTTTCAAATAAAGTTAGTAGTCAATTAAACACTTCGAGAATTTACCATATTCTTTTGTATATATTTATTATTATACAAGTCTGATGGCTTATTGAGTACTGTAGTTAACTTCAGACTGGAGTATTACATACCTACCTATCAAATTTAGTATTTAGTCATGTTGTCATCACAAATGCATTTTGTTATACAACGTCCGAAGGCACAGCCGTTTCTGTAGCCTACGAATGTTTACAATTCAGGAAGTGTCGCTCACGTGTTACTGCTTTGCCACTGTACAGCAACTCCTTAGGAACTTTCTGGTAACCTAGCTTACTCGCAAGACACTTTGTTTCCTGCATTTCTACTTCGTTCAACAACCCTACAGGAAGTCGTTTTTAGGCTGCAGTTTTCTGTAAACTGGAGGTATTTTCTCAGTTGGGTTGCTTCCATACGCCCTATGACTGACACGCTCGTTAGAGTCAAAACCAACCTCACGTGCGCGTGGACACGGGTATGTAAAAAGTGAGGTTCTGACGAAAGAAAGAAGAAAGCAGCCACAGGAGCTTCCTGGTAGAAATACAACCTTGGAGGAGGAGTTTCCCGCAGGATTGTTGTATTTCGACCAGTAAGCTCCTGCGGCTGTTTTCTTGGCAATGCCTTGGCAAACCTTATTTCTATATTTGAAATTTTTTCATATCGTATTGCACACTTCTTATATTTCAACAGTGCATGAAAAATATTCAAATACAGAAATGAGGTACGATCTCATCTTTATAATTGTGAAAACGATGGATGGTGTACAATTTACGTCATTAATGTGAAATACGTCGAGGATAACCGGTTTGGAATATATAATTGACTTTGGACACCAATTTCGTCATCGACATATTTTATGGTTTATCCTCGAATTTCACATATCGATAGAATATAATATACTTTACTTTTTCCAAAGAAATAAATACAAATATATTTTCTTGAATAAATCACACTACCTACTTATAATACACAGAAAATAATGAATCTACGAGTATTTGAAGAGACTGTATATTTCTCTACTGTCCTCATAGGATGTCATATTAATAACATTCCATTCAGGAGCTGAAGATAAAGCTAATGGCGATATGATATTGGAGGGAGTCTATCGGTGACTTAGCTTGGTCATAAATAAAGACATTCATTACTCCCCCAAAAGATGCCATAGAAAAATATATGATATCACTATAATTGCCTGGGTTCTTTGTGTTTGCTCATGATGCTAATAAATTATAAACTGCGACTAATAAATTAGATCTAGATATTAATTATTTTTTAGCCTCCGACCTAAAGTAGAGACTGGAGTTTGGATCTCTCTTCTATCAAAGAGTTCTAGAGCTTACTCTACTGTGTCGTTCAACTGTTACACCCAACGATACTAGCCGTGACTGATAGCTTAAGGGGCCTTCACAGCTGTTTTATAGTCGTGAGGCATAGAAGCATACGGCCCACCTGATGAAAGTGGTTGCAGTAGGCAATGACAGCTTGTTGCATTAAGTATCGCTTACGCGATGCCATATCTGCTGCTAAAAAAACAACTCTTTAAGAGTTGACCTCACTCACTCGCAGGAGCACAACAACCCTTTAGGGACTTGTGACGGGACTTGGGATAGGCTACTTTGATGTGCCCTACCTCTCTTGAAAACACGCTGACCCAGACAAACACATATGGTCATGACCATGTCTGTTTGACACACGAATGTTTGTTATTTGTGCAAACCAACTAGCCCAGGTGTCAAAACAGTATTATTAACCACTGCGCCACCGAGCTCGTCAAAAATGATATTGGAATTAATTATCTTGAGCTTTAGTATTAATTTTCAGGCAAGTTTATTGTTATAAACTTATACTTGGCTCAAAATTTATAAACCCACACTGGTCTGCGCGCGGGCCACTTACAAATTTAATTTTGTGTGCATTTCTAATTAGCAATTGAACTCGCTGATCAAGCAAAGTCGATCGCATCCTACCTATTGGTACATATGACTTTACCTTTGTGTGATGAGCATGTATATTCACTTCACACACACATATGGGGACTAGAGTATTTTCGGATTTATGTACATAATTGAAGCCAGTTATTACTTGCTGGGCGTTAAAAGAAAATATCGTGAGGAAACACGCACATCCAAGAAAGTTTGTATCAAAAGTCGTATGAACTAACCCAAGAGAGGTCTGGTTTTCGCTCTACGTTGTGGAGGTCTGCCGTCAGTCGGTCAAAGCAAAATTACTATTTTCGCGAATTACTTATGCTTAGGTACCGGATCCTGCCGAACCTATGCCGAAGCGAAGCCGTATTGAGGAACATGATAACGCTAGGAAGAAGAGAAGGGAGGCTAGACGCAAATACCCATAAACTACGACAACGTTTTGCTTGTTTTGCGTTTTCAGTTAGATAGACACAAATCAGTTTTCAGATAGATAGACACATGCAATGAAGATCGTCTTTTTAGGGTTCAGTACCCAAAGGGTAAAACAGAACCCTATTACTGAGGCTCCGCTGTCCGTCCGTCCGTCCGTCCGTCCGTCTGTCACCAGGCTATATCTCATGAACCGCGATAGTTAGACAGTTGAAATTTTCACAGATGATGTATTTCTATTGCCGCTATAACAACAAATACTAAAAAATATAATAAAATAGATATTTAAGGGGGCTCCCATACAACAAAAGTGTTTTTTTTTGCATTTTTATAGATAATGGTACGGAACACGAAGGGTTCCGTACCGTTATCTATAAAAAATGCACATATAAAATATGCGCGAGTCCCACTCGCACTTGGCCGATTTTTATTCTACATCCAGCTGCAAACATGCACATAATCTGTATGACATGCAGGAGTACCCATACCTTATCATCATCATCGTCATTTTAGCTCGTAGGTACCCGTCAATTGCCGATTATATGCCTCCCCTCTAGAGAACTGTTCATCTTGATCCTGTGCCACCTGTATCCATCGACTCTACAAACATCTTGAGGTCGTCGCTCCATCTAGAGATGAATCGTCCTACACTACGTTATACCTTATGGAAGCATGAAACTCACGCGCAGGAACAGATCAAAATAAATTTACTATCAGGTAATTATTATGTGCCTGCGGTTCTGTAAAGTGTAGATACTCCACCAGCCGCCTACTTCAGAAACATGACTACATAGATATGTGCACTTTTATGCACTTATATATTATCGTCATAATATATGTTTAGGCTATAACTTGCATGTTTGAATGGTATGATATGAATTTTCGAAACATAAAAAAAATCTCCTACATTCCAAATTCGTGATATTAGTATCAAATCTGCATTGATGAAGCTTCTTAATGACTGTGTAATTAATAACTGTAATCAGAATGTCTTTTGTAAGTAAATTACTTCACAATATTCTCTCGATAAAACAAATAGTTTAAATTTACGTTCCCTTAAATTTAAAATTTTGAGATACAACTTTTCACGCAGAGTGCCTATAACTTTCAGTTTCACTCCATATGTACTTGCTATATCTATCAGCTCATGTACCTGTCACGAACAAATGCCGATAATACACATAACCAATACTTCATTTGATGCAATAAGGGGCAAACAATAAATATCGCTTTGCGCAGACAACGCGCGCAAAGTAATATATGAAGTTAAGAATAAATAGGCAATTTAGTGGATAGCGCACGTTCGGCCGAATATTGCCGACGAAGGCCGAATTTACATACCGTATCGCAAATCGTGGGGTGCGTTTATGGAGTAAAAATTTAGTCTCCAAAATATTAGGTGTTGACTTTCAATTTGGTACTTAAGAAGTTGCCGTCTTGTATATATTTTTTTTTAATGAGTAATATACCTGTTTACATAATTAATGAAAGAATTAGATACTCTCGATGATCCCTTTTGTCATTTTATTGAAAGTTCTAATGAGTCTGCCATAGACGTCCTGGTGACGGAATTCGATGAACTCTTCAAAGGCGTTTTAGGATTTTGAATATCCCCCTGTTAAAAGTTAGACACACATGGAAAAAATAAAAATCAGTTGGATTAGTTGAAAAAAACTACTCTACTTTCGAGACGGTCCATTGTAAGATATTACAACAAGTTAAGGCAAGCTTTGACGCAATTTCGTTATTTTCATTCTTTAGTCATATGGTACTCCAAATCCGAACAGGTCTGCATCTGATCAAATCATAACGCACCGTATGTTATCTTACGCCATCAAATATATGACATCTTTGGTACTCCGTTGTTTCTACTGCGTCGGTGTTACAACGGAAATCGTTTTTGAAAACAATGTTCAACTCCGAATTGTCCATAGTCACAGAATATCAAATAATAACCGAACTGCGGGAAAACAAAAATTAACTGATTTATATAACAAAAATACAGCAATATTAAAAAAAAAATTTTTACAAGTGTTTGATTGAACAAGTTGAGGTTCATCTAGAGGGATAATGTACAAATAAATACCATAGACTTTGGACAAAGTCCACAGAGGTATAAGTACAGAAAATTTAAACAAATATTACCGTTGAGGGTCAACAGTCGTAGAAAAATACGGTCATATTTCACGTTAAACGTAACTGTACACATCCCATAATTCGTCATTTGAAGCGGGAAGAATCACAATTTATATTTAAATCCGGAATTCACAGCGACTTCGTATAAATCCGCGGAAGTACAATCGTATGGAAAAAAGATCCACGGAGCCGGTATAAATTCAACGGTAAGACCCGATAGAAATGAGAGAATTCCCTATTAAATCTTTCTAACAGGCCGATAGGTGGCGCTTCAGCTAAGCAGCGGAAAGACGCTGGAAAAACACATTTTAATAAGGGGTAGGTATCACGAAACGCGTTGTATAAACCGACCTTAACGGTTTTGATAATTTTAGATTTAGAACGTTCTCATAATGGTGTGAATTAAATACATTGTAAAAAGAAAATGATGTTTGTAAAGGGCAAACAGAAGGTACGTAAAGTATAAATAAATATGTAACACAGTTTTAATCAATTAAGTCAGTATTTTAATAATGTTTCTCTTCTCTTAAGATGGGGCGTAACTAAAGAAAAAAACAAGACATTCATTGTCTGGTTTAATACAAGCTGCGTATTTTAACTACCTATGTAGGACATTGTAACACGTTAAGTCAAGTCGTTACAATGTTGTAATTTATGTCTCTACATCAACATAAATGAAAAATTAATCATTTAAATATTCCACAATAATGTATCTAACTACAAATGGCATAGAGGCAGCCTATAAACCGACGGTCCCTGGTTCCTGTCCCGGTGTAGAACACTAAATTCGTGATTTCGGATGTTTTCGGTTAGACGGTGAAGAGATATATCTTGAGGACACCTACACGTCCAAGAAATTATATTTCAAAAAATGTGTGACAAGGACTAGGAAAGGTCTGGTTTTCCCTATTATTTGTTGTGCAGATCTGACTCTATCTTCATCAAATCCTTTGGCTTAGCGGAAAGGAAAGCGGACTTCACCCAGACCTAATAGGTTAACGCTAGGAAGAAGAATGTATCTAGACTAGAATATGCAACAGTCTATGAAGCTATAGTGGTAATAGTATTCTTCAAAGAGTTAGGTTAAACATGCATAATAGCATATTTAAAGAAATTACCATAATATTACGGAGCAAATGAATGAGATGGCACCGAGCTCTTTGAACCTAGAAACTAATTAAAGGGCAATGTAACTGAAACTGAAAACCGGTTTGCCGATTTTAGTAATCCTTCTAGTGTATCATCATCACCATCACATCAACCTTTACTCATCTCACTGCAGGGATACGGGTCTCCCTTCAACCGAAGGGGTTTAGAGCATACTCCACCACGCTGCTCAAATGCGGATTGGCGGAGGCCAGTGTTTTCAAGCCGCCCAAGGGCACTAACTTAGCTTAACGACTGTCATTTATCGACAACAGACCGACGTGCCCTCTAGCACGGAGAAATTCGAGATAGATAAACCCATCCATAGACCGGCTGCGGTCGAGGTCGCTTAACCTGCGTGTTCGGTTAGAATGACACGCGCAACGACGCTATCGAGCTCGCTAGTGTAGTGGCAACATATTTAGATAAAATTTACCACCGGTTTTCTATGCTTTTGTATATACTGATCGTTACTCCAAAATAATAAAGATGTCGACTGGGATGCAATGGCGTTCTTAACGCCTGTTCGTTCTTGTTGATGGAATTGAATTGGACCATGTTCAACAGCAACAAACAATCGATCCCCAGTCGGATACTTTAGTTAATATATCAACAATTTCAGACACCAGTTGATTGCAGATTTACTCCGCAAGGATCCGCGGGGCGTTAGCACAACCTATATAATATGTACCGATCACCAGTTTTAGAATCTCGAGGTAGAATTAGACATCAATGTAATACTGTCAAAGCAGCTGCCTTCAATAACAGCTTTTATGAATCTGCAGAACCAGAAGCTGGCAACCCTTTATTTGCACAAGCTCTCGCAAGCCGTACGATTGCAACATCGATAGAAGACTCCGATGTCAGATCCAATCCAACAAAAATCCTTCGCCTTCGTCATTTCGAGATTGACTATGCCTTACCATGATTCTCCGAAGCCCAGTGTTGTGGGACATTTACTAGAAGGTCATTTGGTATTTTGGTATATTTAGTGCTCTATACACAGTTCTTTTTTCTATTTACTTTACTCTTAGGCACCTGCCAAATTCCTATTGCTCGCAGCTACTGGGCTCACAAATCTAATAAAACAAGATAAATCAATGCAACGTAATTGCGTGTGTTTTTTTAAGATATACTAATTATTGAATTGGCCTTAATAACCAAAATACTGAGACAGACAAATTGTTCGCAAATCTAGTCAACCTGGATGCATAAGCACCAAGACTCCGCGAGCCCGGTAAAGCATTACTAGAGGGGTGCGCGAAACGAAATGTGGCTTTAAAAATTTGGAACACAATCCGGCTATTTGTCTTTCCAACGTCTCTTATAAATCAAGGAATAAAGCAGCCAACAATGCTTTATGGCCGAAAAAAAGAACCTACATAAGACGGGAAATAGCATACAGACCTTCACATATACATTATGGATGTTAGTGTTGCGTAACTTCAGCGTTAGACGTTGTGTAACGCACATGTTCTCAGCTGCTGGTTAACTAAAAAGTTGTATTATTTCTACCCAAATCGGCGGAAACCCCTGGTTGAATTAATATTATGTATACGTGAAAAATATTTTAATAAATAGGTAATGGTTGATAGATTCAGCTGTTATTTTGCGAAAGTCAAATTAACATGCAATTTGACCTAACCTTTGCTTTGCATGGTGGCGGAAGCAGCACACACAGCATGTTAGCATGCGCATAGCAGCATGATCAAATCGCATACAATAAATAATGATAGCATGATTGAAGAATGACAAATTTCCCACACATTACATAAAGTGACGAAGTGTGAGTGCGGCCTACGTACATTGAATAGCCATTACTTGAAAGAAATATATACTCGTAGATTTATATTCTGGAGCGACTTATATACATTTTACACAAATTTATAATAAACTCCTAAATGGCCAACTTAGACGTATAGTTTGAGTATAAATAAGTTTTAAACAATTCCGACCCTAAAATTCTCAATTTTATCAAAATTGCTTTCTGCAATATCAACAATAATGGGACCAGTCAGAACCCGTTATATACGTTTTCCCATACATTTCGCGGTCATATATGACCACCCGGGTTTCGAAGGGCAACTCATACATGCAAAGTTCATTACCCAAAATTATAATTTATTTTTAATAAATGATTTCATTGACACTCATAAATACTTATGGCAATATATATTTACGTATTAACATTGATTCATAATAATAATTTATTGTTACATAATGGAAATTTGAAGCTGTGGCTGTTAGGGTTTGTTGTGGACACCGAGGTAATATCATAAGTAGTTCTCTTTGCCAATATTAATGAAACTTAAGAAATACCTTATGTTATAAAAATCGATATTACTAATTAAATAACATAAAATCCCATTTATCATACTAAAGTAGAATCATACTTTCAAACCTTTTTGTGTAATTAAATTATTTATCGAATTAACATTTGGGCAGTACTGCGCTTCTGAGTAATTTATAATAGTTCATAATAAAAATTCGGCGACCATTTTTATATCGTACGTCATTATTTAACGCGCGTCACACCCGTCCGCACTACGCTACGCGTTTGCAGAATTATTACCGTGTAACGCACTATATCACGGCAAATTTACGAGAACCTGAATATGATAGATTTTCAATCCCGCCCGCGTAATATATGACCGAAAAACGCTCTGGTGTCAAAATAGAGAAATAAATAAACTTGTGACAACCAATTAATAACTCGTAAAGTGTCAGTGTTGAGGACAATAAAAAACTTTAGCGAGGATAAAAAGGGGCAGAAAAAGGCGATCACAATGGCGGAATGAGGAGAAAAACGCCTGTAAAAAGCCCCGATATCGTCCATAAATTTGGACGGATTCAAAACAAATCGCCCTTATTCATTACACGTATGACTTATTGCCTCAGGAGGATGAAATTTATAATGCACTTATATAGAGAACACAAAGGAATGGAATCGACTCGATTCAATCCGTGCCATCGATATAAAAACTACTTACTCTTTTGGGACAAAAACTAATGCCGGTTCATTAGTCACGTTTCTAGTTCAGCGAATGGAGATTTAGTGACGTAAAAAATAAACGTACCATTAATAGGTCGTCTAGAGATATATATTTACAACTAATAGAGCATGCAAAGTGTCGTAAATTTTAAGGGTACGTAAACAAATATCTACATTCTAAAGTATGATGTAAAATAGTTTTGAAATTATCGATAAAACTATCTTCTGCTAATAACAAGATAAAAAAATCAGGCGTTTGTTAATTTAGTGTGCAATTATGCCTAGCAAATTTTACTTTGATTTGCCTAAATGAGTAATATAATTGTATGCATTTATTGTTCATATCTCACACCAACCTACCTACATAGCCATAAACTTCATTCCAATAGTCAAAACGTCTAACTAAGCATACGAAACACAGAGAGGTCGCCCCTAAAACATGCAAATCAAATCACGAGGCGTACTCGAGCATTTTATTATCAGATACCACATAACGATACCTTCATCAAAACTCGTATAACGCAACAGAACGTCGAAGGAAGAAATAAATGGCTTTTAAAAGTGTGATCCAAGATGTACACGGAGGAAAAGAGAAAGAAACACGAACGAAATGATAAATTTCCCGTTCGAAGTGAAAAAGTGCTGTATATTTATGACATGACAGTGTGGCCTCCATGGTTTATCAGATCTTATTGGGGTTCGCATTTATAATGTGCATTTGGATTCGCCTTGACGTAGGGGCAATGGTCTGCTGGTATTGTTTCCGCTGTGGTTCAAATTTACACTGAGATTTATTGGAAGTTCAATTGTATCGAACATGTAATTGTCTTGCAAATTGATGACAAATGTTACTGCGTACTGTAAGAAATTACGCAGCAAGATGTCATACCATCTCAACAAACCTTACTCATCCCACTGATGGGATTCCCTTCAACCGAAGGGTTTTGCGTGTTGGCGTAGGCCAGTATTTTCTAGCCGCCCGAAAGTCATTGACTAAATTTAACAACTGTCATCTACCGACAACAGCTGGCTGACCTAATACGCTATTATTAGGTTCTTTATCATAAAATCACTGATTTTCAATGTTGTTTAGTGGGACAAATGCTATATTTCATTTCTAGATTCGAACTAATTATGTAATATAGACATGATATTTCTTTTAGAAAATTAGTTTGATTTTTCGTTGAATTCGCTGTTTCCGTGACCATAGAAATCGAAATAACGCATTACTATCAAATACGAGTTTCTTTTTTTTATCAACGTAGTACAGATGGTACGCAATATCAACGACGTGTGACATTACGTCATTGGTCGCTTTCGTCCTGGAAAGTTTGATATGAATAATGAACCTCCTAGCCAAAAGGAAACACATTCATCTTCAAATATGTCGAAATTAATCGCTTTAAAGGCTTTAAAAAATGATTTTCTACGAACTAGAGGAGCTATGACAATGAAAGTCTCCGTCAGTCACCATACTCACCAGAACATGTTCGAACAGATTTTCATTCTTTTCGGAAACAAAATGATTTCCATTCCTTTTGTAAACTTGATTTAAGGATTAAATCAAGTTTACAAAAGTATATTATATGTAAATAACATATAATATAAATTAAAATAACAAAAGTGCGTCGGTACATGTGCATACTTCGATATATTATATATATATTTACCATAATAAAAAAACGTTTAATACTATTCTGCTATTACCAGGCTTATTAAAAGGTATATACCACATGTGGGCAACCCCGGCCCGCTGTAAGGTTTGATCCGGCCGGAGAGACATTTTGAAAAAACCCAATTAAAAAAAAAATTAAGTACACTACTTATATATACTCACGGAATCTACTTATATATATGCACAACTTTTAAATGTGGCCCGCGAACGTATTTGCATGCTAAAGTTTGGCCCACAACATGTCAAAGGTTGCCCATACCTGGTCTATACTCTCTATAAAAGGTACAACAGACTGGGCTTCACTACTACCGTTCACGGGCGACGACTCACGGTTTAACATGACTTTTGAAGCAGAAAGATCTCGAGATAAATAGAATAACTAGGCTGCAAGCGACGTTGTTACACTTATGTACCATGTTGGACTTAAACAACAATATAAAAAGAAGAATTGCATTTGATACAGAAGTTTATATCATGGTTACTCAATTGAAGCGCCGTTTAACTATAAAAGTATAATACAAAGGCTGTTAGTGCTGTTAAAGCTAGAATTCGCCGAAACCCCATTAGGAAACAAAAATCTTATCGCGAGAAATGAAGATTCCCGCTAGGACTCTGTCGCGTATAATAAAACAAGACCTGAAGCTCGCCGCTTATCGCCGATATGCAGGACATACCCTAAATCAATATCTTTAGATAAAACTTTCACGATTGAAGAGCACTATAACAAGTAAAATCACAAAGTGTACCCACACTGTTCTAAAGAAGCCGCCCAAGTGATCGGAAAGGTACAACGTGGTCATCATCCTGCGTCCATATTCGTTTGGTGGGGGGTGTCTTATCAAGGAGTCACAAAGCTTCATTTTTGTGAACAAGGAGTGAAGCCTTCAGCCAAAGTGTAGCGTGTTGTTAAATCTCTCAGCATTTTTTTTTTAAATATACCGTGGATTTTCCAGCTGAACTCTGCACCTGGTCAAGAGGCACGTACTTCCCAAGCTGGTTCGAAACCAGAGTTCCGGATTTTATAAGACAACTGGCGAACAATGGCTCTCGTGTAGCCCATATTTTAACCCCTTAGACTACAAATTACGATCAGTTTTAGAGGGCATGGCCTGCTCGAAACAACACGCCGACATTGTGTCTCTTAAGAAATCTCTGGAGCAAATGGTGGCTAAATTTCCCATGGAAACAGTGCATAAATCCATAGATTCGTGGCCAGACAGATTAAAGGCCTGTATCAAAGCCAAAGGTGGCCATTTCAAATAGAATATTTTTTTATGTTTTTGCTGAGACTTCTAGATTACGTTACTTCATATAAGAACAAATGTAAATGCATTTGTAACAGAACTCATGGCCGGACTAGGTAGAGATATACATTCTGTGTACTAAGTATCGGGAATTTGTCAATAAAACAAAAAATACAAATTATTCATCTAAATTTATTTTATCGCCTTCAAAGTAGGCCCCATCGCTTGCAATACAACATCTCCACCGCTTCACCCAGTCTTCCATACATTTTTCATAGGCTATTTGCGGTATGGCCTTTAGCTCATTCAGCGAATTTTCTTTTATGGCTTCTATCGACTCAAAACGTTTTCCTCGAAGTGGTAATTTTAACTTGGGAAATAAAAAAAAGTCAGACGGAGCCATATCAGGTGAATACGGTGCTTGGTCGAGAACTTTTGTTGAATTTTTCGCTAAAAACTCTTTCACTATAATGGCTGTGTGTGATGGTGCATTATCATGGTGCAGCATCCATGAGTTGTGTTGCCACAAATCTGGACGTTTTCGGCGGATACTCTCACGCAAACGCTTCATGACGCCTAAATAATATTCTTTATTCACTGTTTCTCCCTCTGGAAGGAATTCGGAGTGAACCACACCACGGTAGTCAAAAAAAACTGTCAGCATCACCTTGATTTTGGAGCGACTTTGCCGCGGTTTTTTGGGTTTCGGCTCGTTTTCGAGACGCCATTCTGAAGACTGTTGGCTTGTTTGCATGTCGTACTCATAAACCCATGTCTCGTCGCCAGTTATTATACGTTTCATAAAGGTCGGATCCGTAGGAGCTCGGGAAACCATGTCTTCAGCGACATGCTTTCGCTGCGCTTTTTGAACAAAATTGAGCTCTTTTGGAACTAGTCGAGCGGCGACGCGTTTCATGCCTAAAATGTCAATGAGAATGTTGTGGACGGACTTAAAAGATATGTTCACCTCACTAGCCAACTCTTTCAGACTCATACGTCGATTTTCGAGCACTAGCTTCTTGATTCTGTCGATGTTTTCTCTGGTCGTAGCGGTTGAAGGTCTACCAGAACGAGGCAAGTCTACTACTACTTCTCGGCCTTCTTTAAAAGCCTTATACCATTCATAAGCCCTTGTTTTCGATATACACGATTCGCCGTAGGTATTTCGCAACATTTTTAGTGATTCACCACATGAAATATCATTTGAAACACAAAATTTAAGGCACACTCTTTGTTCAACAATATTTTCCATTGTAAAAATCGCCGAGGACTCAAAACTATGACCAACAAAAAGTGTAGTTTAAAACAAATTAAATGACAGATCCCGCTCAAATTTTGCGCGCTAAATCAGCACAGTGCTACCAACATGCAGTAAAAAAATTAGAACGACCTCTTTTACGCGGGTCTTTTTATTGACATATTCCCGATACTTTTTACACAGAGTAGTATAACCTTACTCGTCTTCATCATGGATCTTTTGACAAGCCTGGTGATAGCATAATGATAACAAATATGTGAAGAAGCTAGGCAAGGTGGATCCACAAATCCAAAATATATCTAATAACTTAGTCATGATTTCTTTCTACTTTCAAGTATATACTTCAACTACAATAAATAATAATTTGATAGATACGAACCATACGTTTTGCATACGTACGTAAGAATTATGATGAAAGAACACTCTACAGCGGAAATATTTGCGCATGATACCACACAAACATACAATTCTCGTGATGAGTAATTACCGAAATGGATGCCACTTAAAACTCCAATTATCCTGTGATACCGTTGCCGTTCTTTAAAACACAGTTTAAATGTGCAAGCATCAATCACGAATGCATTAAACATTCGTGATCATCGGTTTTAGATATAAGGATAAAGAATACTCCTCAGGATATAATAAGATGACTCGTAGGAACATAAAAACTCCTATACGTCTTCTGAAGTCAGTGGTGTTTCCCAGTCGAGCAGAAAATTTCAGCACAATTTTTCGCCATTTTCTCAGTCGCTGATCACTTTAGGCTCTCAAGGTGTGTGTGTGTCACTTGCATTTTAAAAGATAAGAAACATTTGAATTTCTCATAATATATGGTGTGAGCTAAAAGTAAACCTTATTTAAAAGTAGGCATGAAAGTATTTTCCTCAAGGGCATCGTTTATTAATGTGACATCTTTCGTTGGAACAAATTAAAAAGTTCTTCCGCAGTCGATGAATAATGGCTGAGGCAAGATTGGTAATAAAATTTATCGCCTATGTATTCAACCCACACTGGGAGGAACTGATATTGTGCCTCTGTGAATAAATTTTAATCATGTTCGTATGACTCAATGAATTAGGTATTTTTCTATTCCATAATACGGACTTTGTAGAGCAATAATGTCATGATATATTCAATATAGTGATCCTATTTTTTATTATATATTAAAAGGTTTGCGAGAATTTTGATTACTAATAGTTGCCAGCATTTTAAGAGACTTACAGACATTTTGTTGATTTCAAAACATTGGCGCGAGTGGAAGAAAATGCGTTAAAAAGTGTGCTGTGGGGAAATATCAAATATCGAGGTGGTATAAATGGCGATTTAGTTTCGGCGGTAATTGAATCAAATCTTTTCTGCAAAGCTTTTCTGAAATCTTCACATCCAAGAAATTATATTTTCTAAAGAACGTGTGATCTAACCTAAGAATGGCTTGATTTTCCCTCTGGGCTATGGAAGTCTAACGGCAATCGCTTTATGTAAAAATCAGTACCTATCTTTGCCAAATTCTTAGTCATAGGTATCAAACCCCGTCAATGCTAATGGGCCTTTATATTAAATATTAATTTCTGCAAGACTGCCTTTTGCAATTCCGCGTACTAAACGCCACATTATGCACTATTTGCAAACATTTTTCCGCTAACACATTGGATCGATAAAATTATTCGAAATTTCATGTCACAACTTAACGGTGGATGATTCAATTCAATACGAGCCTTCAATGCACCAATCGGACAGAATACCGGACGGTATAACGCACCTGCTATGAATGAAGTTGAGAGTGTTATATTTGGCGAAGAACGTTGATCAAACTCTTAAAGATTTACTACCTAAAGCACAACAGTTTTATATGACGGCTTTACACACTCTCTTTCAATGATATCTACATCAATACCATCTAAAGTAAATGCAAATAAGATGAATGCAGTGATAGAAACTTGCAACGCGGCAGCAATCCACTAGGTATCAGTAAGTATAAGTACTCCACAGTCACATGGTGTGCGATTGAAATCCAATAACATCATCATAACCGTAACTGTATCTTATTCAGTTCATGTCGACCGCAACTATTTGTGTCCAAAGACGATTCAGGATCTGTCAAGATTGCAATTGTTTCAGATTTTCTCGGAACTTTATAAATTCCTGAGAAGTAGGTACCAGACATAGCTACATGTGAAGTTCCATGCTTTTTAAATACAGAGTATATTTAAACAAAGAAAATGTTCAGACGTGTAAACGTTTCAGTTTAATTTTTGAGAGATTTTATAAATACATAAACTCCTTTTAAGCATTCATTATTTTAACGTTGAATTATTTACTATGCCAAAACACATAATTTTATTTAAGAAGTACATATTGATTACATATTGATGGGCTGGCCACGAGAGGCCACCTTAACATTAAGGTTAACAGCGATGGCCACTTTAACACAAAAGGTCTTTGATTCGGCTCCCATATATGTCAAATATTTGAAAAAAAAAATTTACTAAAATTTCTGTATGCTTAACAATATTGTAATAGGTAGGTGTACCTTCAAGTTTCTTAGTTTTGGACAAGATGGCGCGGTATAATTCGTTACGAAATATTTTAGTATACATTATATTACAGTAACGCTATAAACGAAGAAAATAACCACTAAACAGTTTAATTATGTTTAGACATTTGAACCACAACAAGTATTTCAGTAATTTCAGCCAAATTACAAAAGCTTGGTACATATACTTTGACTCTGTTTTTACAAGTTTAGCCGAGGTCACTAAAACAGACACTTTTAAATGTGATGTTCATATTTTAAAGATAAGAATATTTTTCCTTATTACTCTACGAATCACTCGTTATTCCCATCCTAACCTAGGCAACTTTAAATTAGGTAGAAGAATAATTCTCCAATCTCAGCCCGACCACAAATCACGGTCCTTTTAAAAGTAATTGAAAATACATTACGCAACCAAATTAAAGTGGAAAGTGGTACAAGTTAGGAGAAGGTGGCAGGTGGCGTAGCGAGCGACATCACCCTACTCGCGGAATGTTTTGGCATAAAATATCGTTTCAATTATTTACGTGAGAGATTTATGGCACTTAGAAAAGTGCGCTGAGAAAAAACTGCGAGCGACGTGTGCACGAAAAGTGTTTTTCTTGGGAAACTTATAATGGGTATGAGTGTAGAAGTTTTTGAATCTGTTTTCTATGGTAATTTGTTTTGAGTTCGCTTATAAAGATATTAGTGGGGTTTCTTTATTAGTTAACTACGTAACGTAAAGAGATGAGATATTGCGGTAAGTTTTTTTATAAAATTGAAAGTTACAAAATATCTATGTGCGCCTAAAAGATGCATATTTACGAATATGAGCTGTATCTGTAGGTTTGCATGGTGTATACATAACGACGGCTGAAACTGATTGTATTATTTGTTATCGGTTAAAATAAAAGAAGCACGATGGTGTGTCGTTGTGTCTGTCAGTATAATCAAGCACACAAGTTAAGAAACGTAGACCTCGGCCTAGCTATGGATTGTTTCATACGTTCCATGCTCTTATTTTTTTTTAGGTCCCAAACACTGACTCTTTTGGTATTCATAATACACAAACAAAAGTAGTAAACATGAAGAGATTATACAAACGCAATATAATATGATATCGAAGGTGTATTATTGTAAAGAGGTAATACAAATCTATTTTTTTAATGCCAATGTTTGCCTAATTTGAAGTTTCTAGTTAGCACCCTTGAGATTTGGGAGCTTAATATGTGTGCTCTGACGTCAAAGCTGTTCTTTTTGACTAATTTTGGGACAGCACTTTAAAAATACACAATAATTAAACAAGTGTATCTTACTACACCACGATCGTAAGGTATTATCTTTGTCCAAGTCAGGATCTAGTACCCGACATTTCAACATACTAAGATATCGTGAGACAATAAGTTGAAAGGTAATGGGAAACAATGCCTTTATGAACTCACAAACAACGATAATACGTATAACATGGCAACTCACATAAAACTCTCCACGCATGTTTATTTTTCATTTACGAGGAACATCGAGTAAACAGCCTGGGAGTTATTAAGTATAGAAATATGAGAAAAATTTCTATGATATGATACAAAAATAATGTTGAGTGGAATAATTAACGTATGAGTATTATAACTAACAGCATACTCATGCTCTTAATTTTTAGGAGAAAAAAACACAAAGTAAACAAAAGCGATAATTTTATGGATGCAAAAAATTTTAGGCAAAATAAAAAGATACAAAATTGTTATTGAACATTTATTTATGGCTTCGTATTCCATGGAAATTTATTGTATTTTCATCAAATATCGTAACTCAAATATTGTTTGTTTGTTTACATTTGAGTAATTCACACATATCTTTTTTGGTGATTCTCCGTATGTGGGCATACACATTAGAGCGTACGCAAACAAAAAAAATACTTTTTAATGTAAGTCAGTGTTAGTCAAGTAAACTAAGTTTGAATTAGTTTATTTGCGGCTGAAGTAAATATTACTGTTATGGTTAATTTCATTGAATTTTCATTATGAAAATGTCGAATGCTGCCGAATAGCGTCTATGTATAAACCTAAAGATAAAAAAAAATAAACTGCACTTTGGGAGTCAAGACAATTTAGATTATAATTCTAGAATGTGCGAGTCTCAGATCGAAATATCACAGGCAAGTCTTAAAGAGACTTGTCGTTTAGCAAACGAAAAACTCGTAAGTGCGAATACAGTACTTGCTTTGCTTATAAATCTTGGATGTATATTAATAAAAAGAAATGTACACGTGTATAAAAAATGAAAAAGCGCTCTTTCGAAACTCAAAATTCGATTAATCAATTGAAGAAGAACATTTACAAGGTAAACCTGATTAAAAGTGAAGAAAGGCCATGGTGAGCATGAGTTAATCGTTTCTTCGATCTAATCGTCAAAAAATTTATCAGGATATCCTTGGGACTATATTATGTAATATTTTGAAATAAACAATATATTTAGGGCGTAAATATAAATAGAAAGGTTGTTAGAGTTAAATAAATGCTATATGAATAAATTGTTAAAAAGACAAAGCCAAATAACACGAGGTTTATTTTATTGTCGTCAATATTAATAACATATTATTTTAGTAACAGTATAAAACAAACATGCGGAGGATTAACAATATATTTTTATAGACAAAAGTAGCAAGATAGTAAATCTATTACTGTCACGTAATAGAGGCTTCCCGTCTCCAGCTTTATGTCTGCGTGATAATCTTCAGTAAAAATTTAATTGAATCTCGGAAGTGGAAGCAGCTGGGACCCCGTATTGTTGCCCTTAACGGTTCCTCTTTGTACTACGCCGCCGAAATATTCGCCTATATTCCTTAAGGGTGCTTTTTTAACATCTCTACAAAAAAATCTAAGGCCTCTGTTTTGTTGTGTTTTGCAGTATCCCTTTTGTTTCGTTAATCAACCTTGAAGTAACGAATGAAAGAATTTTGTATCATAGAAAAATGTACCGATTTCTGTTCTTTACGTAAACAAAATTTAATTAATAACGTGCAATAAATAATAAGTTTCTGACGAAAAATACCTATGTCCTTTTCATCAAAGATTTGTTTGCGTTGATTGTACTATTTAATCATGAGCAGTCCGCCTTGGGACATACTGTATGGGGTCCTCTACAAAAACTCTAGTATGTAAGTGTCTATAGGCTACGGCAACTGCTTGCCATCAAGCAGACCTTGCAATTAGTTCCACCGTAGTGGTATTTAAAAATAGTTCAAAAGACAAATAACAATTATCCTGCAAGTGAGCAAGCTCACCATAAGCTGCTGAGGTGGTGTAGATAACGTGTGAGACACTTCTTGTGCTGCTACCGTTTATAGATTAGGATTACAGCTTTACGCCTAGCAGGCTATTTACTTATTTGTATAAATATATACTTCTAAGTTCCTGAAAATCTTCTCTATATATGAATTAGTATTTTTGTATACGAAATGTAGAGTTAATTTTCTGTCACGTACCCATGAAGTGCCTAAAAATATTTTTTATGAGCCTTGTCTATATCCATAAATATTTCGATACCTCATTGAAATCATCGCAATTCGAGACATGGTGAAGAAAAATGGAATTAGAAATAAGAAGATATTAACACCAACAACAATGTGTATCACACTGCAATTACGATAAGTATCAAAAAGTGATATTTACAACAGAACAACATTAAACAGCTCGGCAAAACAGGAGAGCGACAAAAAACTGTATCCGCGTCCGCTTTAATAATTTGTTAATGATATATAAACTCATAAATCTAAAAGGCGCGCTCGCGAATTTGTTTACAACAGATCCACATTTAAGATATCGCAGCGGCATTGTCGCTAATCTCCTAGCAACTTTGAAGCGAAAAATTTAAATCCACAAGCGTGGCGGTACTACGTAATGAAGAAAAACTCGCGGCGAGGCGCTTGTTTTTCCACGCTGAATTCGTTATTTTGTCTTCTTGCGAGTTCTTTTGGTTAATCATTTTAGAAGTGTTTACAGTGTAGTACCTCAATAAATTATAATTTTATAAGTCGTTAATTTATTAACATGGCTAGGGTTCGATTTCCACACACGACAAGCATTTTAGGGCATGAAATGTCTGTTTGTTTTGCTCAGGTATGGCGCATCAAAGCACCCCGACTGGGGAACTGCCTCCATTTCATAGAAAACCGTAGTCAAATAACAACTCCTTCAAAGGTTTGTTATATGTTTCTGGAAGTGAGTGAGGTTACTAGGAAGTTCCTGAGGAATTGCTATGTTGAGGGATACAATGCGCGAGCAATACTTCTGGATAAGGACCTTTGGTAAGTTACGTTGACCACTACCCATCAGGTCAGATTGTATGATGTTGTTTAAAAAACATCTAACATGTTGATAGGCATGTTGATCGCAATTTACGCTATATTTTGTTACTAGCTGCACCTCGCAACGTCATCTGCGCGTAGGGAAAGGGGGCCTAAAGCGAGCACCCCTTTCAAAATCAACGCTTATAAACTAAACGTGGTCTAGCATCCCATTGGCCTTGCCCCCGTCCCGCCTCAGTCCGCGGCAGTCACGGTTCCCACCTCGATGAACAGTATGGCGCGTGCGTGAAAAACAATAATATTGGCATTATTATCAAAAAAAAAAAAATTGTTTGCTACTACGCGCTTAGTCTATTTCAGTTACTTTCATAGTATTATGTCGTACTATTGTGGGGAAAAGCGGCTGATATTGGAACTATTTTTATATTACAAACGAGAGCCACTTGCTTTATTTATAACGTATGCTCCAGGGAATCACCCAGAGAACTATTTAAAGAAATAAATACCCTCACGGTTACGTTTCAGTATATTTATAAGAACATAATTCGTAAAAATATAGAATCGTTTTCAAAATTTTGTGACAATCTTAGAAGCAGGAATAGATTGCGTGTGCTACATACGGTACATCGGCTTGCTAAGACTATCTTTCTTTTCTTCTTTTCTTTATCTCTCATTTGTTGTAAATTGTATTCGATTTTATAATAAATTGTCTGAAACAGTTCTGTCCTTGCCTGGCAATATGCTCAAAGGGCACATCAAAAATACTCTATGTAAGAAAGGTTATTACAGAATCGATGAATATCTGACTGGCAGAGATGTTTGGAAATGATTCAGCACATGTATTAATTTATCTTTAATTGTACCACTTGATATCACAATATGTGCTCTCGCATATATTTATTATAATACAAATTAATGATTATTTAAAAAAAAAACCTATATTGGCAGGTTTCTTTTGGCATATTTTTTGGCTAATTTTTTTGGTCATTTTCTAAATGCTGGTAAATTAAAAAAAGAGATTAAAGCTATTAAAAATTAATGAGATATAAAACGAGGGTTTTTGTGTTCCTGCGTGTTAGTGAGATCACCAGTAAGCTCCTTAGGAGTTGCTGTGTAAGCAGCACAGGAGGCATTTCCCGAGTGATACTTATTATATTACAAGCATTAATAGGCTACGGTAATCACTTTACATCAGGTGGGCCGTATGCTTGTATGCCTTCCGGCGTAGTATACAATAAATATATATTATTTGATTTAAACAATGTAAGACGTGTCTAAGTGCCCGTAAGGGCCTAATGGCAAATAAATGATTTTATCTTTATATTACCTTATCTTCTACTGACTAGTTATTTATTATAGTAGAAAGCCTACTAAACTATCCGTTATTCAGAATTTTGTATACGCTTGTAATGGTTCCTTATAATGTCGTTACCTACTCAATATATTTAATAACCCCAAAATACTCCAATACCTTCAATCATTCATTTCATCTTTTTCTTTCGTTCATTCACTTTTAATACAGCACAGCTGTAGAACAAACTAACACTGCATATACGAGACAGTTGCTATTGCTTTGTTCAAAATGAGGTTAATTGGGCACTACCTTGCTCTCAGTAAGTGATATTATAAGTGATAATTTATACATATTCCATAGCAATATGCTATGGATTATATATCATTGATATTTTTAATTGAAAAACTGTTTTGAATAAATTACGCTTAACTGATTCTATAAGTTTTTTTAACTACTTACCAAAATTAAATTTCTACACACTCTCAAAAGACAATAAGATTACCTTTGTACAGCATTTGTTTATGAACCTACGCTGTAAATTTTCTTCTTACAGGTATTATCCCTTTTCTTCCCTTTTTCAATCCATTAGGATAGGCAGGGTCCGCTACCTAAGCCTAAGGATTTGTAGAAGGTCGAGGAAAAATCCGACTTAGACACGTCTTTTGAAATATAATTTCTTTGGAAGAGAGTTTCCGCACTATGTTTTCCTTTACCGCCGAACGTGATAATTATAAATATGTACATAATTTCGAAAAATCGATTTTAATGATACATGCTAATACCAGGGTTCGAACCACTGACCGTCGATTAATAGACTGGCCCTTTAACCACTGGGCTATCACTGCTCACCTACTCTGTAAATGTATATTATGCAACAAAGGATTTATATAAATAAATCCTATAATGCATAACAATAAATATAATCAGAATAATAAGATGAGACTTTGTCACTCATATCTTAGTATTATCATCGTTTTAAATTCGGCGATGTGGTTATCAATCATAGTATCATATGCAATTCTGAATCTTTTTTGAAATTCTCTATTATCCAATTTAATTACTTGATGATAAATATATGGCTAAGTGTAAACTATAAACTCATTAGCACTTAAGTAGATTACTTTGTATTTCATTGAATATGGGGCCTAGTGAATAACGAATGGCCCTATTAAATGACTAGTCTCTGGTTCAAATCATGGTGTAAGTATGTACTTACCACTCACTAAGTTCGTGTTTTCTGATTTATGTACTAATTGTAATTGCGTCTTCTCGGCAGTGAAAGAAAATCTCGTGAGAAAATCCGCACGTCCAAAATTATATTCCATAGCACGTGTTACTTAACCTAAGAAAGGTCTGCTTTTCCATTAGGATTGTGCTCTGACGACAATCGCTCCGTGTCGAAACAAGTCCCTTTGCCAAATCTTAAAGCCTAGGCAGCAGTCTCCATCAATCCTAACAGTTTAGGAAATAGGCTAACGTTAAAAAGAAGAAAGGTCTAAAGTATACCTACCCTCTAACCATTATCTCATAACCTTTGTTTTACTTTTGTTAACATTTAAAAACCTATCACTCACAAAACGTTAATATGATTTGTTCACTGCAATTATGTACTGCATTTCAGATAATTACAAAGATTCTTACTAAAGTATGGGCGAGCATTTACATTTAGTCAGAAAACGTGCACTAAACATTTGCATCTCCAGCTGGTAGCTCTATTTAACTTCCGGCATTTCGAAACTCATCCACATTTCAAATTAGGGATTCCTCGAAGACGAATTACGGAAGCATAGCATCCTCAGCGCCCTTTAGAGGCATTATGCTAAGGCACGTAGTCGGATGTTTTCACGTCTACCCCCTCATCTCGGGACCAACCCCAAAATATAATATACACAGCAAACTTTACATATATTTGTCCCGTAAATCCTTGTAATATATCGCTCTATTTTTGTCTGCTACCAAATTTATTTAGGACGTAGGTATTTAATGAATGTTAATGTTAACTTGTACTCGTGGTTTGCGTTCAGCGTAATGTCGCTTGGAATTTGTTCTACACACAATGATACTCAAAATTATTAACAGTGTGACCATAAATTAAAGCTCAGTTTGAAAGAAAAGCTATGAATGTTCTTGTTGATGGAAGTTACATTCTGCAAAGTTTTAAAAATACATTTTTTCTGACTTCTATTACAAATGTGTATTTATATACGTATTTTAATAATTGCCATATCATAAATAAGCATTTACTCATATTCTTATCAATACATATTTGTTGCTGGTATACGACTCTTTCGTCAATAAGGGGTTATGAGCATACCTCGCCACTCTGCTTAACTTGTGGATTCAATTAAGAGGCAACGATCAAGCGCCTCTTACATAATTGTATAATAATATATTAATAATTTAGAATATCGGTATACTTCCAGTTGTCATATTGGTAATGTTGAGATGACACACATTCTAACTTCAAATACTTCAACTCAATAGTATAGAAGAAGCAAGAATATCACAGAATTATTAACCCTTCGAAACCCGGGTGGTCGTATACGACCGCGAAATATATGGGAAAACGTATATAACGGGTTCTGACTGCTCTATAGTATATTAGGTACCGACTACCGCAATAGTACCTGTACTCAGTATCTTATTTATTTGGAAAAAAAATTGAAACAATGGGACAATACAATATAATACACATTTCACATTTAATTATGTATTACCGTTTTCATGCCAGTCAGAATATACAACGGAACATGAACTTACCAAAGCCTATCACACTGCACACAATCACAGTGAGTCTGTTAACTGTCACACATTCGTACCTAAACCCGTAGCCTAAACCGTTATCGATTAAAATATGATCAATTTGAGGAAAAAGCGGACCTGCTTTATATGAAATTTTCATGAAAAAAGAAATGAGATATAGCGATCGCCATAAGACGGATCGTGGCGATTCGTAATGTGAAAATGGCGGAGCTTTACCCGTATTTGACATCACGGATAAATTGATATTTATACTCGAAGGGCCAAGGATCCACGTTTAAAGGGATTCCCTTTATTGCTGTATCGCTGAAGGGCGGATGCCTGGCTCCTGTCTGCCTAGAGGTTATTATGAAATATCTACTCTGTCTAACTTCAAAACGTCGAAGGTATATTTATTGGCCAGAGAGCGGAGGAATTATCGCTTCCCGGATGTGAGGGAAGCCATTATCATCCTTTTATTGGTATAATATTTAATTTTGGCCCTTTATGTACTCCGCAATAGTTTTGCTACATATAAATGGAAGAATTATTTTGTTGGTGAGATTTGGAGAGTATGAAACGGCGAAAATGGTCAGTAAAGAAAGATTTAAGTATTAATGCTCTACATGTAGTGTCTATTTTAGAGTTCCGTAGTATCGGCCTGAATGTCACAATCGTTTTATCAGCAGATTATCTACTTTAGAAAGTTAAAATTTAGTATGGTTATGGATTAGTTTATATATCAGCAAAGTTATGAAGTAAAATAGATTTCAAAAATAAACATTTATAGATATCTACTTCCCGTATACCTTAAGTGGGACAAAAAAATACTCCCTCTTTAGGTATATATCATGTTTTATGTCACGAAGAGTTCTCTAAATATTGAGGTTATAAACGAAAATTTTGTTAGACTAATGTGTAAAAATTATACTGTTTTTATAAGCTAAACCGCTCTTTTTGTTACTCGATTTATGGTTTTACTGTAATCAAATATGTACATTGCAAATTTATATAATCTATCTATCTATCTATAACTTCACACCAAATCTCTTGTGGGATATACATTATTTCTACAAATAAGTTGTATTTAATATTGAATAAAGTTATTGTAAATACACACATCAAAAGTGTCTAGGGATCAACATATATTTTTGCAATAACTTTTCTCCTGATTGATGTTAATTAAAATTTTCTTTAAGGATTCATCAAATAAAGTGTTTTCGTTTGTCTACAGTAACGATAAACCAAGTCACCTTTGCATTAATAAAGAAATTTGCCATTTTCATAATAAAGGGATTTTTGACATTTGAACCACTAACATTAAAGTTCATTATTAGTGCTACTGTTTCCCTACTACTGATTAAAACCAACGTTATTATGGAGCGGCGACGTCATTTAAGCAGGGAAGAAATGCTCAGAGCCGTGGGAATGATAGAAGCTGGTTCCCGGCAACGTACTGTGGCTTTAGCTCTGAATACAAGTCAGAGTGTTATCAGTCGACTTTGGACACGTTACCGAAGCACTGGTACCGTGGCTGAGCGCCATGGAGGACGGTATCGCTGCACCACACGGAGACAAGACCGATACATTCAAATCACAACTCGAAGAGCTCCAACAATAACCGCCATGATGTTAGCCGTGACGCTTCATCACTCTTCAGGGAACTTAATTAGCGACCAAACAGTCAGAAACCGCTTGCATGAAGTGAACCTTCATTCCCGAAGACCGCTAAGGGTACCACCTATAGCAATGCACAATCGTAGGATTCGATATCAATGGGCTCTTGAACACAGAAATTGGGCAGAAGAACAATGGCGTTTCGTGTGCTTTTCTGATGAGTCTCGTTTTGGTATGAGACCGGATAAAAGACGTATACGACACTGGAGAACCCCTGGACGCCAACAGCGATTAAAATCCTGCCAGGAAGTCCATCCTTATAGTGGTGGAACCATCATGGTATGGGCGGGTATTTGGATCGGCGGAAGAACTGAGTTGATTTGGATCAGAGGCAACCTCAACGCTCAAATTTATGCTGAGACGATTGTATCAGACGTCATCGTTCCTCTACAAGTGCAAATCGGTCCCTTATTTCAGTTAATGCATGATAATGCACGACCGCACACCGCAAGAGTTGTAAGACAGACTCTCGCCGCAGCTAACATCAATGGCATGCCCTGGCCTGCTCAGTCGCCAGACTTGAACCCGATTGAGCATGCATGGGATATACTACAGAGAAGAGCTCTGCCGAATATGGAGGGTATCCAGTCGCAAGAAGACCTTTTTTTGTTGTTGCAACGAACATGGGCGGCCATTCCACAGCGTGATTTGGATGAACTCATTTTGAGTATGCCAAACCGATGTTCTTGTGTTGTTAGTGTTCGCGGTAGAAACACGGATTATTAATTGTTTAAGTTACCCAATAAAATTTTAAAGAAAACTGTTATTTCAGTCTTTTTTTCGAACTTTAATGTTAGTGGTTCAAATGTCAAAAATCCCTTTATTATGAAAATGGCAAATTTCTTTATTAATGCAAAGGTGACTTGGTTTATCGTTACTGTAGACAAACGAAAACACTTTATTTGATGAATCCTTAAAGAAAATTTTAATTAATATCAATCAGGAGAAAAGTTATTGCAAAAATATATGTTGATCCCTAGACACTTTTGATGTGTGTACATATTTTGAAATGCAATTTGTATTGAGAACCATATCGATACCCTATTCTGATCGGAATACTCAATATGCGTGATCTAACTCGCATTCGATAGCTTTTTTTATTCATTACTTAAACATATTTCCCAACTTTTTGGTTCTTAAGCTCCGTTACCAAAGCCCATGGATCCTGTTGCTAAGTCCACACACTCAGTTCATCCAAACGTACCATTTTAAAGAGTTTTATTCGTATTTAAGATATATTCTGCGGACTGAATTCATTGAAGAGGAATGAACTGTTTTAGAAAATGTGCTAATACTTAATTATTAGTTGTAATAGAATTCGTACTCACTTGTCACCTATTTAACATCGTCTGCAACGCCACCGCATATATTTGGAACACGAGCAAAAGATAACCAGCTTTGGATTGTGTCTCAAATAATGTATTATTTTGGATTATTCGCCATCACAATTGTAACAAAAGTACTTTATATATACCTAAGTATAGTGACGCTGAAAACGGGAGCCTGTTTGGGAGGGAGTCGCCAAATATCAATGTAACCTTCATTCACACATATTCAAACTATCAGTAGCCCAGGTATAATGATAACGAATAATACTCAAACAATGTTTCTATAGAACGTTTATATCACTTGTTCCGTGTCTGAGAATTAGATCATTTATTTATGCGGCCACCCTGCCCCCGGGATAAGATCGGATCGTGCCATTGTTATGTGCAAATCAGGCAATATTGACGTATGCGCACAACATCACGATTACAAATCTGTATTTTGTATTTATCTAAAATGCACATTATGAATAATATTTGGATTAGAAAGCAAAACATGGATTTTATAATTGGTACACCTATTTCAATAAAAAAATGGATTAAAATTCAAACGATTTGTGTTCAGCTTTTGTTAAAGCGATAATTAGGAGTTTATGTCCTTATCCAGGTCCCAGACTAGCCCTTCACGGAGTATCTTTACCATCCGTTAATGAGTTTAGCATTGAAAAAGCATGTTTATGACTATCCAAATTAAACTAACTAATAATTTAAGGTATTTACAGTCGTAATCGATTGAAGTTGAGGTTACTACGAGTATGTCTTTAAAATATTAAGTTCTAAATATCGTCTAAATCTATACACCCAGAGTCGACTACAATTACATTAATTATTTCACCACAAACTAAGCCCGCGCAAAGATGCATTCTCATAATTTATTATGCAAATTATCCATTTTTTCATAGATAACTAAGGAACATTTCACATTAATAAATTGTGATCGGCTGCAAGTTTCAGTACGGGTCAGAGGTGTACCGGGCCGGGGCGCGGGCGGGCAGCAATTATCGGAAACAGGGATATAATAACACTAGAATAGACAAAACATGAACTCAATTGGTTACGAAATCCTTAGGCATAATATATTGCTGCTAATTAAATATAAAAAATATAAAAGTGTATTCTATCATTTCTGATTTACAATTTCGATGCATTAACACTCACCATGCTCAAGCACTGACGCGAGATAATGTGCATAATAATAAAGTAATATTTTTAATGTGTCAAACAAAGTATATCACTTGTATTATTTTACAGTAAACTATTTACTCATGTAAAATTTTCAAATTTGTAAATCTATATAAAAAAGATTATGGTCCGTTAAACGCATATCTTCATGATAAAATTAGTAATTGAATGGAAGCATGAAAGAACGTATACAAGTCTTTACTTGTAAAGTCGGAGGTTCCATATGATTTTTTATTTATTACGTTTTTTAATCCATACGTTTTATCAATTACAAAGATAAAGTTAACATTGTCTGGTTGTGAACATTAGATTGAGCAGATCAAATATTGACACGTTTCTTTGAACAAATTTGCCTTATTAATGAGATAGACTAGTTCTCCTAATAGTGATGTATGCGATATAGATGTACAATATGTCGATGTAGATATATAGTATGTAATGGAATGTATCCGCGGCATGAAGGGACGCCTTGATAACTGAGTTTAAACTAAACAGGCTTGATACGGAACTATTTTATGGCAATCTAGGATGCGGCTACCTAGAATGTTGTGTGGATTCCTGATTTAGTTTTTTTATTTTTATGAAACTAGATTGGCAAACAATCGTGCGGCCCGCATTAGACGATCAGCGGTCACCGTAGCCTATTGACGCTCGCAACACCACGGGGATGTTTCTCGCGCGCTGCCAATCTTGTGACCTAAGGAGATTTCGTCACAATACCCAATAATTTCTCTGCCATATGTCACCCTTCAAACCGGAACACAGCTATAAATATAGCTGCTTGGCGGTAGAAATAGATGAGACAGAAATACCCCCGCAGACGACTTTTATACAAAGTCTCCCCTTCCCTCTGGCAAACCTAATTTGACTATACTCGTAGTACCTTGATAATAGTTTGATTACATACCTACGTTAGTATGCTTGATATTGTTAGGTTTTAGATGTATAGTTAAACTTTATTGGTATTTTGTTTATATATACTAATACTATAGGATTAGCATTGTCACAAAGTGTACAAAAAAATTCAATATATAAAGATGAAAAAAGTATATAAAATATAATTGATGGCGGAAGCACACATAGCAGGTTAGCTTAAATTGCATGTAAATTTGACTATCGCAAAGAACGCCTGAATCTATCAATTATTAACGTTAAAAAAAGATAAAGTTAAAAGACAGAATTTTTTAGATCCATTATCCAGACATCTTACCGTTATAGTCTTCCTGTAAAGTATGCATAATAGGACAAAACATATTTTAATGGACGCGCCATTTCACCTTTATGACATTCAATAATTTTCCTATTACGTTTACCCGAATCTACACGTAATTTCTTGCAACGTAAGTATGATTAATTACTGTTTACTAAGCTTCTGCGACAAATTCAAATGTCTATTAGTATTATTTTTGATGAGGTGTGCGTATGTTGCGTATCAACATTAAATTCTCTTTTTATTATATTGACACTTTTAGTAAGCTAATTTCTGTGTTCGGTAGCGTCATCCGCACACAGTAGATAAAGTAAAGGCCTGGGGCGGGTGTCACCCGGCCTGATTTATGCACCAGCCCTTATCCAAGATTACGATGACCGCCATCCACTTGCTTAGTTTAATAGTCGTATACATGATACGTACCTACTATTAAGTCGCTATATCATAGTTATAAACAATGGATATCGAAGAATACTAATTTAAAGACGAATAGTTTGTATTATTATTTACTATTATTAAATTCCAACAAATGTACTTGAAATATTCTAAGTATGTAAATGAAAACTTCACCTGCTCGGACTAGTTGGCTTGGCGACTAAGTGTAGTTTGATATTCCCCAAAGTAAGGAAGATATTTTTTTAGGTTACCATATAGCACAAGGTACTTTTCTTTATTTTTATACAACTAGATTGGCAAACAAGCATGCGGCTCGCATCAGAGGCTAAGCGGTCACCACAGACTATTGACGCTCGTAACACAACGGGGATGTTACACGCGCGCTGCCAATCTTGTGACCTAAGGCTGTTCGCCTGTGGCCACAGTACCCAGTAATTTCTCTGCCATATCTCACCCTTAAAACCGGAATACAGCTATATAGCTGCTTGGCAGTAGAAATAGGTGAGACAGAGGTACCCATGCAGACGACTTTTGTACAAAGTCTCCCTCTGGTTAAAAACTGCGGTATAATTATCAATACATATATATAAATATTATAAGGTATATAAATCACATCCCTTACAAATTTTAGATATACAAACACGAAATTTAATATATATATATATGTATATATAACAAATTTGGGCTGTTAAAATGTGAAGTTTGAAAAAAAATAAACGTGGGGGTTTTATATACGAAAACTTAAGAACCACATTCATTACCATTTTTATTAAAATATATAGTTTTTGAAATCAATTCAAAACAGTGTTGGATAGGAGAAACTCGGTTACATCGTCCATGTACTAAGAATGTAATCAATTAAACGAAATAAAAATACATTATTGACACGTTTTCTATCGCTAAGCTGTCCTTTGAAACGTATGAAGTTAAATAAGAAAAGCTGATAGTATATATCACCATCATAAAATTAGTTGTAAGATGTTTTTCGTTAGATTACATAATATAAGCACTTATCGAACAATCAATAAATACATACATATCAGGTCTGTCTTCCATTGGGATAGGCAGATACTATATAACACCAGGTGCACTGATGCAAACACACCTGTTTCGGTTTTTCTACAATCATCAACCTCTTTCTGTTACCGGTGCTTTTGATTTAGCCGTTTGCAACACGTCGTCATATCATTGATATGTATGTATTAAGGGCGGCTCATGCCGACATCTCCACTTACTCTTGCTCGATACACGCTTTTCTCATCCATTCTTTTCAAATGTCCAAACTATCTGAATATTATTCATTTTATTTCATTTTTGTCACTACATCATCATCATATATAAGGTGATGATGATGTAGTGACAAGCCGAGTCCGGCGTCGGCCCACGCACAGAGTAGGGTTCCGTATTTGCTTCGCTTTGCTAAAGATGAATGAAAACGAAACTGTAACGCGAAGTAATTTGTAAACACCGCCATCTAGTGTAAAATATCGGAACTAAAATTATGTATGAATTTCAAATGAAATATGAAAGCTATGAAATTGCCTATGTATCGCAGGGGGGAATGCCACTACTTAGCCGTTCAAATTAGAAACTAGGAAGCAAAAAGCTTAGTGCAGATAAGTGCAATGTCGTGACATTTGAAAATTACATAAAAGAAAATACATTTTATAGGTTTGTCGACTCGTTGACCTGTAAAGCATGCTTAGCCGCGATAATTTTCCTTTTAAATTCGCTATATGGACTACTACCATATTTTTTTTACATTCCCAAATACAACAGTTTCGTTGGAAAGCCCACACTTGAGTCTAACAAAAATTTACACTTTTAATATAAATATTTCGCAAACGGATTACTATATCGAAAAATGATGTTCCCACACTCACAATGTTTTCAAAAACTCTAACGACACCACACCATGGGGTGGGGTGATTAAAAAAAAGTCATCCCCAATTTACGTGTAGGAGAGGTACCACCAAAAATTTTTCCAAGATTTTATTCTTCCACTTTGTGAACATAATTTATAAGTATATACATGCCAAACTATAGCTTTCTAGTATTAAGTGTCTCTGAGCTAGGCCACGGATATGCAGACATACAGACGGACATAGCGAAACTATAAGGGTTATGGTTCTTTGTTTACTACGGAACTCTATAAACATATTAATCAATAATATAGATAGACTATTGATTTATTTATTGTTTTGAAAAAGGTAATACCAAACTCATAAACATACAGAATGAATTAAAAAAATACAATATATTAGTAACCACATGCTCCGTTGCTCACATCTATTAAAAAATACTTAAAAATGAAAAAATAGCTTTTGCAATATGCGCTTGGGTTTCGCTTTTCCAACTTTCCGCTTCCAAAATAAGAGTTATATGTTTGAATTTGATTATAAAGATCCACTGAATTTATTGCCGGTACGTTTCAAAGGGTGTGTATTTATTAAAATGCTAATTTTGTTCTCTCCTCCACCGCGGCTTTAGATACTCGCTATCGGGGCTCCGCACGCTTTGTGTACAGCCTGTAGATTTATTCCATACGTAGGCGGATAACTATTTGATCTCGACTTTCAATGTAAATTTCGAGTTGCTTTCGAGAATAATTCGTCGTTGAAATATATACGTACGTTAAAAGAAAAGGTATGAAAGTAAGTGTAATGTAGAAGAAAGTGTTAGTAATTGAAAGGAATTAAACTGTTACAGAGTGTCAGATAATGATCGGAGACGAAAAAGTGGAACAAGTGAATGAATTTGTGTACCTAGGTTCCATGTTGATGAGACATAGAAAATGTGAGGGAGATATTGAAAGAAGAGTGAAAGCAGGAACCCGTATTAATGGTGCGTTATACTCGGTTTTGACGAGCGAAGATATATCGAGCAAAGCTCACCTTGCTATTATTCAGGGTCCATTAACGCCCTCATTGACATACGGTAGTGAATCATGGGTATGGCAGAAGAAGCATGAAAGTAGGGGAAACGCTGAAATGAGAGCACTAAGGAGTATGTTTAGAGCTAGAATGATTGATAGAGTAATAAATAGCACGATACGAGAACAATGTGGAATTAAAGATGATGTAGTGACAAAAATTGAAAAGGATATGCTGAGATTGCACCTGGCGTTCCATAGTCTCTGCCTATCGCAATAAGAGACAGGCGTGATGTTATATATACGTTACTATTATTTGAACTCAGCTTTCCTGTACTTTTGATCTTTCTTTATGTATAAATTTGGAATAATAATCGGAATTACAATAATTTTATTCATTTTTTTATCAATAAAATTAGTTCAAAATATGATGTCATAAAGTGTACTTATAATGATGTCACTATCAGTATCTGGGTATCTGGGCAACATTTTTGCACAAAGCTTATCATTACTACTGCTACTACAGCCGATGGCTCTTCAACATCTTCTTCTTCACAATGGATTTTCTGCTGAGTGGACCACCGGACTAATATGATATCTCAATGATTTATCGGACCAGAATCTCATCCGGACCCAAATACCCCGCATTAGACGCAACCCAACCCTATGACATTATACGGGGGTCAAACTGAAAGTTTTCAAAATTGTTCAGTAAGAAAAGTTGAACGAAATACATTGAACGAAAATCATATGTCATTTTTAAAAAATAGTCTTGGGTCGAAATGAATTTGGCCAGAGAAAATTTTCGAAGTCAGAGGGAAAAAGATCAAAGCCTCGTTTTTTAGACGGAGATGTCATTTTGCAACACTTATGCTAAAAGATATAATAAGGACTATTACTGAACATTGGTAAGTTAGTCATTGTTCACCATAGTTAGAAAATGTTTGAAAACAGCACCCAAGCGTGATAGAGACCAGCCTCCATCACTATAGCGCTCATGTCAGCTAGACGGACAATCGAATATTCGTCAATGGAAGGTGTGGAGTTAGTTATGCTTCCTGTGGTCCAGCTGAGGCACCTTGCGATTTTTTTTATTTCTTGTAATAAAATATAAACTCAAAAGAATGAGCTTTGCAAAGTTTTCTTCTGAGAACTCTTAAGTTGTAGAAGGATGAATGTCGAGGTTTTCCCAGGGGACTACAGCGTGGAGTTCTTCAAAAAATGCGTAAAGAGATTTTTACAGAATATGCAAAACACGAGTTTTTGGAACATCCATGGGCTACAGTAACTGTTTCTCTTTAGACATGCCGTACGCTTGTATAATACAAATGCAGTTGTTCCCAACAAACAAAAAATCCAAACCTTCGACAAGTCATGGTAAGGGCAAATGACACATGCCTTAGCGAGTTAGGTAGGCGCACATGGAGGCACTGAAACGCAAATTCAATCATGGTAGATTAAGGCCCCTTAATATTTTAATGCTTGACCACCGCCCGCTAACGGGGAATCGAGGATCTTATGTAAGATAATAAAATAAAATTAATATCGAAATAAAATTGCAAGAACGTAAGGCAAAATATATGATCTAAGAATCCATTTTCGAATTCATGTTAACTTCAAAATGTTGCAAAAATATATAGGTAACCGCACCTTTCTACTCTACATTGCTGTATACAGAACATTATTCTTAGCAGAGAAGGAAATAAATTACGTACTTACGTCGGTAAGCCATATTAAGCGACCCCAATTAGCGCAGATGAGATATATGGTTACAAAATATATATTTTGTTGAGAGGGGTGCGCGGATCGATTCCCCGTTAGCGGGCGGTGGTCAAGCATTAAAATATTAAGGGGCCTTAATCTACCATGATTGAATTTGCGTTTCAGTGCCTCCATGTGCGCCTACCTAACTCGCTAAGGCATGTGTCATTTGCCCTTACCATGACTTGTCGAAGGTTTGGATTTTTTGTTTGTTGGGAACAACTGCATTTGTATTATACAAGCGTACGGCATGTCTAAAGAGAAACAGTTACTGTAGCCCATGGATGTTCCAAAAACTCGTGTTTTGCATATTCTGTAAAAATCTCTTTACGCATTTTTTGAAGAACTCCACGCTGTAGTCCCCTGGGAAAACCTCGACATTCATCCTTCTACAACTTAAGAGTTCTCAGAAGAAAACTTTGCAAAGCTCATTCTTTTGAGTTTATATTTTATTACAAGAAATAAAAAAAATCGCAAGGTGCCTCAGCTGGACCACAGGAAGCATAACTAACTCCACACCTTCCATTGACGAATATTCGATTGTCCGTCTAGCTGACATGAGCGCTATAGTGATGGAGGCTGGTCTCTATCACGCTTGGGTGCTGTTTTCAAACATTTTCTAACTATGGTGAACAATGACTAACTTACCAATGTTCAGTAATAGTCCTTATTATATCTTTTAGCATAAGTGTTGCAAAATGACATCTCCGTCTAAAAAACGAGGCTTTGATCTTTTTCCCTCTGACTTCGAAAATTTTCTCTGGCCAAATTCATTTCGACCCAAGACTATTTTTTAAAAATGACATATGATTTTCGTTCAATGTATTTCGTTCAACTTTTCTTACTGAACAATTTTGAAAACTTTCAGTTTGACCCCCGTATAATGTCATAGGGTTGGGTTGCGTCTAATGCGGGGTATTTGGGTCCGGATGAGATTCTGGTCCGATAAATCATTGAGATATCATATTAGTCCGGTGGTCCACTCAGCAGAAAATCCATTGTGAAGAAGAAGATGTTGAAGAGCCATCGGCTGTAGTAGCAGTAGTAATGATAAGCTTTGTGCAAAAATGTTGCCCAGATACCCAGATACTGATAGTGACATCATTATAAGTACACTTTATGACATCATATTTTGAACTAATTTTATTGATAAAAAAATGAATAAAATTATTGTAATTCCGATTATTATTCCAAATTTATACATAAAAAAAGATCAAAAGTACAGGAAAGCTGAGTTCAAATAATAGTAACGTATATATAACATCACGCCTGTCTCTTATTGCGATAGGCAGAGACTATGGAACGCCAGGTGCAATCTCAGCATATCCTTTTCAATTTTTGTCACTACATCATCTTTAATTCCACATTGTTCTCGTATCGTGCTATTTATTACTCTATCAATCATTCTAGCTCTAAACATACTCCTTAGTGCTCTCATTTCAGCGTTTCCCCTACTTTCATGCTTCTTCTGCCATACCCATGATTCACTACCGTATGTCAATGAGGGCGTTAATGGACCCTGAATAATAGCAAGGTGAGCTTTGCTCGATATATCTTCGCTCGTCAAAACCGAGTATAACGCACCATTAATACGGGTTCCTGCTTTCACTCTTCTTTCAATATCTCCCTCACATTTTCTATGTCTCATCAACATGGAACCTAGGTACACAAATTCATTCACTTGTTCCACTTTTTCGTCTCCGATCATTATCTGACACTCTGTAACAGTTTAATTCCTTTCAATTACTAACACTTTCTTCTACATTACACTTACTTTCATACCTTTTCTTTTAACGTACGTATATATTTCAACGACGAATTATTCTCGAAAGCAACTCGAAATTTACATTGAAAGTCGAGATCAAATAGTTATCCGCCAACGTATGGAATAAATCTACAGGCTGTACACAAAGCGTGCGGAGCCCCGATAGCGAGTATCTAAAGCCGCGGTGGAGGAGAGAACAAAATTAGCATTTTAATAAATACACACCCTTTGAAACGTACCGGCAATAAATTCAGTGGATCTTTATAATCAAATTCAAACATATAACTCTTATTTTGGAAGCGGAAAGTTGGAAAAGCGAAACCCAAGCGCATATTGCAAAAGCTATTTTTTCATTTTTAAGTATTTTTTAATAGATGTGAGCAACGGAGCATGTGGTTACTAATATATTGTATTTTTTTAATTCATTCTGTATGTTTATGAGTTTGGTATTACCTTTTTCAAAACAATAAATAAATCAATAGTCTATCTATATTATTGATTAATATGTTTATAGAGTTCCGTAGTAAACAAAGAACCATAACCCTTATAGTTTCGCTATGTCCGTCTGTATGTCTGCATATCCGTGGCCTAGCTCAGAGACACTTAATACTAGAAAGCTATAGTTTGGCATGTATATACTTATAAATTATGTTCACAAAGTGGAAGAATAAAATCTTGGAAAAATTTTTGGTGGTACCTCTCCTACACGTAAATTGGGGATGACTTTTTTTTAATCACCCCACAACGATGAAGTGGACGGTAACCTCAAGTAAGTCAGTTTCTCATTTTTTTTTTAAATTATATTTCTGTTATCTTTTCAAAGAAAATATAACGCATGGCTAATTAACACAAATTACACCCTCTTTTTTACTTCCTAATAAATAAAAGTTTTCGTGTCCTGCTACACGCGAGACAAGGGTACCTTCGAAAAATAATTTATATTTTAAGTCCGAGTGCTGCCTAATTAATTATGAAGATATTATATTCTCTTTTTTTCTACTCTTTAATTATTTTAGATTTATTATGTTAAATTAAAAACTTCTTTCGATTTCTCGCCGTTTTACATATTTTTGTCATGTTCGTTATCAAATTACAATATGGGATGGGGTGTTAAAGAAAATTGCAGTGATTGCCTTGCACAAAGTGGGTATAGAGCCGTCGGTCATATTTAAGACACTTCAAAAGCTTAGTATCAGCCGTACGTTCGTATATCGTACTACAGATATGCCAACACTTCCTCTGTTGAAGGCCATAAAAAATCAGGGCGACCGCGTGCTGATAGAACTACAAAGGCTGTTAATGCTGTATAATCGAAACATCTAAGCAGCCCGACTGGGAAAGTACAGAAGTCACAGAAGAGCTTAACAAATAACAGCTCTTTGTTGTGTTATTGTATTTATGCGAGTAAGTGGGGATAACAATAAGCTCAGGAGTTGTTGTGTTGATTTAAGTTTTGGCATAGACTTCAACGAAGTCAACTTCACTTTTATGTTTCGGTTTTAGTTTTGAAACTTTTAATAAACCTTTAATCTTTATTGTACTTAGTTCACTGGCTGCCGCAAAAATGTACTAGCTGGAACGAAGGAACAACTTAATTTTTTTTTGAAAACGGCTTTACTAAGAGAATACAATTGAAAGAAAAAAACAACTCTCTATTTTAACTAACGATTCATTTCTTCCCCAAATTTATATAGAACTCTAAATAGTTAATATATACTAGTTTAAATTATTCAAACTGATCAAGCTGTCTATGGGATAGTGAGCATATTTCATGTAAGACATGCGCGAAGAACACAGAAACTCCTCTTTTATGGAACTGTTTAAACATATTCAGGCCTGGCCTATTGCTTATTTGACCACATAGTATTCTATATAGTCCAATTAATTTAATATACCGAGATAATATTATCTTAGTAGATGGCTGAACTAGAGAGTCTAATGTAAGATAATTATATATCGAAATAAAATTGCAATAACGTAAGACAAAATATATGATGTAACATTCCATCTTATTCTCGGTAGATTAAATTAATTGGACTATATAAAATACTATATGGACTTTACTAAGAGAATACAATTGAAAGCAAAAACAATAATATCTATTTTAACTAACGATTCATTTCTTCGCCAAATTTATATAAAACACTAAATAGTTATGTAATACATTCTAGTTTCAATTATTCCAACTGATCAAGCTGTCTATGGGATAGTGAGCATATGTCATAAAAGACATGCGTTAAGAATACAGAAACTCCTCTTTTATGGAAGTGTTCAAACATATTCAAGCCTGGCATATTTCTTATTTGACTACATAGTATTTTATATAGCCCAATTAATTTAATCTACCGAGATAATATTATCTTAGTAGATGGCTGAACTAGAGAATCTTATCTATAACTTCACGCCAAATCCCTTACGGGGTAGGCAGAGAGAACCGAGCGCCACGCGACTCGATCCTTACATACCTCACTCGCTTCTTTCACATTCATTGCTCTTTTCATGCACGCTCGCCGGTTTCTAGGGCTCCTGACATCACCTTCTGATAGAACACGACCAATCTGATCATGATAGGTAAGTCTTGGCCTTCCTCGGCTCCTACATCCTTCCACTTTTGCATTGTATATCTGCTTCGTCATTCTTTCATCCTGCATTCTTTCTACATGTCCGAACCAACGGAGCATGCCTCTTCTTATTTTAACACCGACGCTCTCTTTCAGACCAACTCTGCTTCTAACCTCATCATTGCGGATACGGTCTGCAAGCGTTACACCACAGATTTTGCGCAACGCTCGCATTTCAACCGCGTTTATCCTACTTTCATGCTCTCTCTGCCATACCCAGCTCTCGCTTCCATAAGTAAGCGTTGGGACCAGCACTGCATTGTGTATAGCCAGCTGCGCCTTCTGGCTCAGGTTTTTACTGCCAAGAAGTTTTCCCAACGCTCCATTCACACTATTCCCAGCACTCACTCGCCTTTCCACATCTGCGGTGTACCTTCCATCCCTGCTGAAAGCGCATCCAAGATATACAAACTCATTCACTTGTTCCAACACTTCATCATCTACCGTAATTCTTACATTGGTTCTGGTTTCTTCTCTTTCAAATACCATAATCTTTGTTTTCTTCGCATTCAATAGTAAGCCTTCCTTCATATATTCGTCTTTCATCATTGTGACTAGTGTTTGCAGCTCAGATGGTGTTTCTGCTAACAGGACAGCATCATCTGCATACAGCAGACAGTTCACCACTAGGTCACCCATGCGTAATCCTACATTCGTCGATCTTATTCTCTGTAGACAACTATCGAGATACAGAATAAACAGCCTAGCAGACAACATGCAACCCTGTTTGACACCAATTTTGACATCAAACCAGGGTGACATGTTGCCATCTATTCGCACACATGCTGAGCAATCCTTGTAGGTGGACTGCACAGCACGCAGCAGTGAGCCGTCAATCCCATATCTCGGCAATATGCACCACAGTTCCTTTCGCACAACCCTATCAAATGCCTTCTCAAGATCCACAAAACCGCAGAAAACCTTCTGGTCTGTGGCCAGATGCTTCTCTACGATATTGCGGAGCGAGAAAACTTGATCCGTACATCCCCTTCCATTTCGGAATCCTCCTTGTGCCTCCCACAGCATTTCGTCAGATTTCACCCTCATTCTCCTTTCAATTATCTTTCCATATACTTTTTAGCAGCAAAAGCTGATCAAACTGATGGCCCTATAGTTGGCGCAGTCCATGCGTGATCCCTTGCCTTTATACAAGGGTACGATGACTGCGCGTCCCCAGTCCATTGGGACCCTTCCAGTTCTCCAGCAAAGGTTGCATAAGTACCAGAAGGCGTCCCGGACGTAAGTGCCACCTAGTTTGATCATCTCAGCTGTAAATCTAGAATCGACTTACCTGCTTCGTTCACTCTCTTATCTCCATAGGGACCAAGAGCAGCTTCATAGCCGTCTCGTTTGGTCCCAACCCATCCATTCAAATCTCCACACATAATCACTCTTTCATTCCCTTCAGCTAAATCCAGAACATCCCTCACAGACTCCCAAAACTTCTCTAGTTCTTGGGCACACGCTGAGCTTACGGGAGCGTATGCTGCAACCAGAAATACTCGCGTGATGCCCAGTTTTATACGAACCCAGAGAAGTCTAGGCCCTACCAAACAGTAATCTTTCACACCAGGGGCTAAGCGAGAGGAGAGTATGACACCTACACCAGCACTGGCATGATCGTCCCGGTCTACACCAGACCATAGGGCCATCATCCCATCGGGCAGATCATCGGTGTCGCTCCCCTTGCGCTTAGTCTCTGTCACACACAAAGCATCTAAGCGTCTCTCATTCATTACGTCCATCAGCTCATTCATCTTATCACTCAGTCCACCTCTCACATTCCACGTGCCTATGCAGCACTCGTCTCTCTTCGACCCGCCGGAATTGGCGCTGCGTGGTGGGTGGCGGCCCCCACCGCCGCATGCACCTATGTTCGCACCGACGGGGGCGGATCGGTGCGCGTCGCCTCCGGGGGACGCCCTAATCCGCACATCGGTGCGTTTTCGGTCCAGAATTGCAATCTCCTCGATTGGCAGGGGTCGCGAACGAGCACGCTTCTGGCACATGACCCCCATTTTTGTATTGTATTCTCTTAGTAAAGTCCATATAGTATTTTATATAGTCCAATTAATTTAATCTACCGAGAATAAGATGGAATGTTACATCATATATTTTGTCTTACGTTATTGCAATTTTATTTCGATATATAATTATCTTACATTAGACTCTCTAGTTCAGCCATCTACTAAGATAATATTATCTCGGTATATTAAATTAATTGGACTATATAGAATACTATGTGGTCAAATAAGCAATAGGCCAGGCCTGAATATGTTTAAACAGTTCCATAAAAGAGGAGTTTCTGTGTTCTTCGCGCATGTCTTACATGAGATATGCTCACTATCCCATAGACAGCTTGATCAGTTTGAATAATTTAAACTAGTATATATTAACTATTTAGAGTTCTATATAAATTTGGGGAAGAAATGAATCGTTAGTTAAAATAGAGAGTTGTTTTTTTCTTTCAATTGTATTCTCTTAGTAAAGCCGTTTTCAAAAAAAAATTAAGTTGTTCCTTCGTTCCAGCTAGTACATTTTTGCGGCAGCCAGTGAACTAAGTACAATAAAGATTAAAGGTTTATTAAAAGTTTCAAAACTAAAACCGAAACATAAAAGTGAAGTTGACTTCGTTGAAGTCTATGCCAAAACTTAAATCAACGATGAAGTGGACGGTAACCTCAAGTAAGTCAGTTTCTCATTTTTTTTTTAAATTATATTTCTGTTATCTTTTCAAAGAAAATATAACGCATGGCTAATTAACACAAATTACACCCTCTTTTTTACTTCCTAATAAATAAAAGTTTTCGTGTCCTGCTACACGCGAGACAAGGGTACCTTCGAAAAATAATTTATATTTTAAGTCCGAGTGCTGCCTAATTAATTATGAAGATATTATATAAACTTCTCTTTTTTTCTACTCTTTAATTATTTTAGATTTATTATGTTAAATTAAAAACTTCTTTCGATTTCTCGCCGTTTTACATATTTTTGTCATGTTCGTTATCAAATTACAATATGGGATGGGGTGTTAAAGAAAATTGCAGTGATTGCCTTGCACAAAGTGGGTATAGAGCCGTCGGTCATATTTAAGACACTTCAAAAGCTTAGTATCAGCCGTACGTTCGTATATCGTACTACAGATATGCCAACACTTCCTCTGTTGAAGGCCATAAAAAATCAGGGCGACCGCGTGCTGATAGAACTACAAAGGCTGTTAATGCTGTTAATCGAAACATCTAAGCAGCCCGACTGGGAAAGTACAGAAGTCACAGAAGAGCTTAACAAATAACAGCTCTTTGTTGTGTTATTGTATTTATGCGAGTAAGTGGGGATAACAATAAGCTCAGGAGTTGTTGTATTAGCAGCGGCAGCGACAACGTGTGAGCTATTATACTTCTTCCATTCATTATCTACGAAACACGTTGGCATTAGGTGGATTGTATGCTTGTCGGTATTTTTAGTACGTAATCAGCTAAATCTTAAGCTTGAAGTGTTCGTGATGAGTAAAACGGAAACAAAAGAGAGAAATTTGGAGTGTTATGTAAAAACTGTAGGAGTTGCCAATTTTGGTTAATAAATGATATGTAAATAACGGTATTGATTACTGCAATAAAAATATTGCATAGTTTTGGTAATGTTTTTATGTCAAAACTAGCTTCTGTATTTGTCTCTGTGGTATTAGATATTTCAAGATGTGCACAGATGTTCTAAATAAAAACTGCAGGTCTCAAAATTAATGTAGTTTTCTGTCAATGACTCCATCGCGAATTCCAGAGATTACAAGTACACTATACATCCATCCAAACAAATAAATTAAAAGTAATTATTGCCCTAAAAATATAAAGAGATAACTTTAATCTATTAGTGTTGACCATTTCTTTTTTAGTTCAAGCCATTTGATGTCATAATCTTTGCGATTAATTTTGAATTAAACAATTTTTAATAGAAGAGCGTGTTTTATAATATTTTGTGTGAATCGGAACGTATATAATTAATCTATCTATGTCAGTAGATGTAATAATTGAATAACCAATGTAAGACAAATGTCACCTTAGTCTTCCTGCGACCACGGACGCTGCAAAGCATTCGAAACGTCAGGCTCAATAAAATAAATAAAACACGCGACACTTCCGTTAAAAATTGTTTAATTCAATGTATAACAATCGCGAAAACCTAAGACAATACTTTTTTACTTTACAGTTATTTGCAACTTTATAATAAAGCTTAACATGAGGTTGTATCAAAAATAATAGACATACTGGAAACAAGTAGGCAAGACATGCCTACTTATTTCCAGTATTGTAGTAGTAGTGTAGTGTTGATATAGGTATTGCAAATAATGTACTCGTATGTAGGTTAACCTAAATGTCACGATTAAGATAGATTTGCAATTAAGTTACTAAAAAATGAGTTCGTAAACAATTATGGCCATTAATATCTTAATCTATAATTTTAGTAATACTACATGCATACGGTACGGTGTCAAGAAGTATCGCGCAAAAATCCAGCTTAATCCACCCACAGAACTGACTCGAGTCTGTTTTTATGTATCTGCTTTGTTGTGGGCCGAGTAATACTATTTTTCATTTGTATCTTGTGTAATAGGAGACTTGAGGGTAGTCCCGATGCAAGTAAATCTACTTATCAAATTCGAATTCACGCCACATCGACCGCACACAATCGAAGCAAGCGATCTCTACGCCTTAACGCTGACATTAACAACACAATTAAAAAGTCGATCACTGTCCGACCATCGTCTGTATTTATCCACAACACTCAATTTTAAATCTTACTTCTAAGTGATAAAGGTGTGGAAAAGCGTAGAGTTCATTTAGCGGTTTCAAGTGTCCCTGAGGGCATGCACGCAAACCAGCATCTCAATAAGGTTTACAAAACAAAAACTAAAGTTAAACTTCGTTTACCATGCAAATTTGAGATTCGCTACGACAGAATAAGCGTCGATACTTAATTACTTGCTTAATCGTTCAATCTCGGAGAAATTAAGGTGGGTGCACGCTCATCTCGGCCGGTTGAGTCGCGTGTTGCGGTAGCCGCTTGTGTGAAATTCTGGTGTCAGGTTTTTTAATTGCTTTAAAGTTTGGTAATTTACGACTTTTGATTTTTCTTTTGAAGTTTTGCATAAAACAAACAGCAACCGTTAATCGATCACTATGATATTTGGTACTTTTTTTTTATTACGGAGAAGACTTGTGTTTGTTTATTTTTGTGTACAGGCAGCGCAATGTATGCTGAACCAGCAACGTACTCATGACAATGACGTTAAATAAATACTAAAACTAGAAACTATTGAAGAAGAAGTAGGCTTCTTATGTTATAATATGTTGGGGAAAAAATTATAAGTAAAAAGTAAAATATCTTTGGTTGTACTGTTTATATATGGCATATTTTGACAGATAATACTAAAAACGTTTTTCGCTATTATTCTATTGTTTTGTTGCCTACCAAAATGAATGAATCTAACAATGAAATTCGACACAATTTGATGTTTTATTTAAATGAAAGGGAACAATGCCACACAAGCCTAAACACATTTGTGATGTTTATGAACTTTACTTATGACACAGTGTCAGTATGAGTATCAGAAAAGGGTTTAAGAGTTTAAGAGTTTTCAGTTCGGGAACTATGATGTCAAAACAAAGCTCACTCTGGTCGCCCTGTTACGGATAAATACAATACCATTTTTGAAAAAGTGGATTCAGTGATGTGGAGTAAGATTGGCATACTAATATGCCTAATAATATGTTACAACATAGTTAAGGAGCTGTGGGTTCACCACAAAACAGTTTGAATCCAAAAATGTTTGGATACAAAAAAGCTCGTTTTGTGGGTGCCACACGAGCTCACCAAAAGAAACCTAATGAATAGTTTATTTGCGATTCTCTTTTGAAATGTAGCCCATAGACGATTATATAACAAACAGCATCACTCACTTACTGCCAGTTTCACGGTTAATACACTAGATCTTACAAGCATCCTGGTGGTCTAGCTTTAATCGTAGATCCTAAAAGCCTCTCCAAATATTTCTTATTTGTAAAAAGAATAAATACTTACTTACTGCAAATAAATAATTTTCACTCCCAAAGCACTACATTGCTCTAGTTGTCATACTTAAAACATTGTAGTGTTAAATCTCACAGTCTCCCATTTATGGAAAATTTAATAAGGGCTATGACTTGACATCGTAGAAATATTTTATAGACCACAAAATCCCTCAATATAAGCAATTGGAAATTCTAATTTGTTGCAAATATATGTAGAAACCATATAAAATGCTGCATTTTGACCAACTCTTTTTCCTACTATTCGTATTTGCGAATGTACCTAGCCTTCAAACGTTACGGGATAGGTTTGTACAACGCACAAATTTTGACCTCGGTTATTTTACTTTCATGCTCTTCCTTCTCTACATTAGGCCTAAGTGGAAACATGCGGGAGTGAAGTAAGTTGAGGACTCACCTACTACGACGAAGCGAATTTTATAGAAGCGAGTCAGGAGTGTCATATGGCGCTAGTTTCTCTCTGATACACCTCAAGATACCTACTAGAAAATATTGATACAGAGTTGAATAACAATTTATTATTATATTTGTTTTGTTACTCTCACGGGTATTATCCCGGTCATTTGATAGGAAAAAGCCCCAGGAACCGGCGAGCGTGCATGAAAAGAGCTATGAATGTCACAGAAGCGAGTGAAGTAGGTATGCAAAGACCGCGTCTTATGGCGCTCGGTTCTCTCTGCCTACCCCGCAAGGGACTTGCCGTGAAGATATACATACATAGATAGGCGTGCGCGGGGATATGGATCCAACGCGTAGAGGCCCTTTTGAGAAGATTCATGTTAATTATGTACACCCACCGAGAGCGGCTCCTAAAAAAATCGATAGAACCATATATCTATGAGCAGGTCACGGCAGGTATTGGTACTATTGCGAATGTGTAGGAAATTATTAGTCTATTGTAATGAGGGCTGGATGGATTATTGATACTGGGTTATTGCAGAAGAGCGACGGACGCCCGCCATAACTATCATATCTGACTGTTACTTTTGGCAGGCGGTGGCTCGCCACTCACTGGGTGGACCCCCGAAATATTATTAGAGTTAGAGAGGTCAGTTGCTACGGGAGCAGTAACAAATTAATAGTTATTAAAATAACTCTTAGATATTATTCGTACAGCGTTTACCCAGCATCTGTCATAAACAGTATGACTATTACTGCGTAGGTACGAGTAATATAATCAGTAGGACGATTACTTCGTAGGCATGGTGATTACTTCACCCTCGCGACTACATTAATGGTCACCACAAAAGAACTTGCTTGTCGGGATGCGTTAGTGTAAGGGTAGAATGGTAGAATATACTTTTTTATACTGCGTCGGAAGATATGTAACATTCGGGCCACCCGAAGAAATGTGGATACTGTAGCCTATGAATGCTTGCAATATATGAAATAACGTTCGCGCGCTACACAACAACTTCCTAAGAGCTTAAAGATGAACTCACTCACTCACAGGGACACAACTACCCTCCAGGGAGTTGTTATTTGGCTGCGGTTTTCTGTAACGTACCAGTACATCCATAAACCTACGTAAGTACCTCTTTTAAAAGCACATAATTATTTCAATATTTTAGATTCAGTATGAGAATGAGGGAAAGTTGGTGATCACAAATATGCAGAAGCAATGTAATACATGGGGCACACTAAAAGTTTTGCATTTCTAGCTAATCGGAACTATTTGAATTTCGAATGTTATATTTTTTGAAACGTTGCAACCTACTTAGTAATAAAAAAAAAACAATTGGCGGGAAATCATTTGTCAATTGTTTTTTATCACACATCAAAGTTCTACGTACGCAACGAAATTGGAATTGAGTCGAAAAGATTTTAGAGCGATGATTTTTAAAGTTCTCTCTCTCCGCAAGACTGTGCTGCTCGTCTTCAAAATGCTTTTGGGAGAGAAGCACCTTCTTTGAGCACCGTGAGGCGATGGTTTGCTGAATTTGAGAGAGGTCGAGTTTCTTTACATGACGAATTTCGTGAAGGGCGGCCTTCAACTGCCGTCAACGTAAATAATGTGGCTACTGTTAAGCGGCTAATTGAAGAAAACCCGCGGATTACCAATGAGACAATTCGAGAACTATTGGGGATTGGTATGAGCCAAATTCAGAAAATTTTACACGAACAATTGAAAGTTCGGAAACTTTGTTGTCGTTGGATCCCTCATGAACTGACAGCGGAGCAGAAGCGGGCTCGCGTGAAATCGTGCACACAGATGCTATTGAAGTACGACCACGGACATTATAATGCTGTTTATGACATTGTCACAGGAGACGAAACGCGGATTTATTGTTTTGAACCCGAAAAAAAACAGCAGTCTTGTGAATGGGTGTTTGAAAATGAGAACAGGCCAACAAAAGTGAGGCAGGCGAGAAACGTTGGTAAAAAAATGATCGCGTTTTTTTTCTCAGCTACGGGTCCCATCTGCACAATTCCACTTGAAGATCCAAAGAGTGTTAATGCCGAGTAGTATTCTACCATTTTTTTACCCAGGATGTTAGAAAAAGTTCGCGAAAGACGACCAAAAAGCCGCGTTCTCCTACATCACGACAACGCTTCTTCACACACGGCCAACAAAACAAAGTCATTTTTAACTTCCGAAAAAGTGCAACTCGTTACCCATCCTGCGCATAGCCCCGACCTAGCACCCTGTTATTTCTGTATTTTCCCCAAAATCAAAGATTTGATGAGAGGTTTCACTTTTACCAACTCCGAAGAGGCAGTGATAGCGTGCAATCAGCACGTAGAAAACATGCCTTTAGATCTGTGGTCCTCCTGTTCGAAAAATGGTTCGATCGCATGAAAAAATGTTTAAAATATAAAAGAGAGTATTTTGAAAAGCAATAAACATAATATTTTGGTTATAACATGTTGTTTTTTTAAGTTACGCAACACTTATAGTGTGACCTACGTATAGCACGACAGTGCTCGATTAAAAATTTGATAAAGTAGGCTACGTCAATATTCAACAACTAATTCTTTCTTGTGCAACGTCGGTAGGCAAACAAGAATACGAACTATCCAAAAGGCTACCGTGACGCCTGAGGGCTCGCATATATAATTCACAATGAAGCGTGTGTGCACCCCCGCTGCTAATACAGTAACTCCTCAGAAGCTCAAGTAACTTGATTCACTCGCGAGAACACAACAACACTATAGAGAATTGTTTTTAGCTGCCGGCTTCAATGAGGCGGAGACAATTACCCAGGTCAGGCATCTTTCTGGCATGTTATTTTTTATGACAGTAACGAAAGTCCTTGACGTTCTTTAAAGCAAACCCAAGTAACAAGGTCGTGGTATAAATCAGCAACAATGTTTCATGACATTTACTTATAATTTGCCTGCCCGCCACGAAAACTATTAAGGGCACGAAGGATTATTTAAAAAATAAGCGATCATCAAGAGATAAAGTACTAGTACATAGGTACTTATATTGAAATATAAAAGATAAGTATTTTTTGTCCTAAAGCAGTTGCTTACACTCTACTAAGAGTGCTGAAACGGCACTCTCCGCGAGATGTAACGAGAGTGTGTATGTACGAGTATATCTACACGCCAGGTCCTTTTCGCGCTAGGTCCCTCCCTTGTTATTCTATTGTAACGATAGTAATTTTACATTAACAACAAGAGTAGTTTAATATTTGTAGTTTGGCGACTGTATTAAGTCTCTGTTGAAACAGTTGACACATGGAGATCTCGTGTTAGAGTAACTCTTACCCAATGTATCAGCCTTGTGACGAAGTACCTTCTCACTCAAACTTCTGCACGAATTTATATTTTGTTCATGCATTCTGCCTACAGAACACCACACCTTAATAGTTATTATTATAGGTATTGTAATCAATTAGGTTAATTCAGGCACTAGTTATCTATAAACACCTTGTTAACCTTTCGAGCTATTTCTTTCTGTTCCTGAACAAATTCATTATTTTAGACTTTTAGAGGATGCAGCTACATATCGTGTGTGTAATAATTATATGTAAGGCAATTATGTAAGTGTAAATATAAGTATAAGTTCTTTTTATGTATATTATCAGGGGTAACATGCATCTATTTGTCAAACTTCTCTAATAACTTAAGGCTATCTGGAAGTTCTTTAGCGATAGGTTCGCCTATTGTAATCATTCCGTGTACATTTTTATACATAAACGTTTTATTGGGGCTACAATTATGACCACACACTTTGATTATCACTGGTTCACTACCAGTGATCCCCAATAGCTTCCTGTCATCTATTATTATTATCCCATTTTTATTATCAGCGTGGATTTCCCACGGCTGGATATAGCCGTTTTCTAATAATACTTTTTAATGCACGATTGCGATCGTTTGCTTTTCGCCTCCAGCCAACTTTGGCCGTTCTTTTTCACTGTGATCTATTTATTTATATGGGAGATGTCGGATGTTTTCTCATCTACTACGTAGTAGTTTCCACTCTTACACTTGTTCTACACGTATGAACTAGCTGATTTGGGTATAGCTGGTTACACTAAAACTAGCTCTATCCTGAGAGCCCGAGTAAAACTATAATATTTACTATTAAAAAACTTTTAAAAACTATTAAAAAAATTACTGTTTTATAAAATTTATGTGAGACCAATAGGGCACTAGGACTTTTCCGATAAAAAAAAATCCCAATATTGACTCAGATTGATACAGATATATCCATTGCCCAATATGATTTTATAGCAAGTAGATACAGTCGCAGGTATACGTATTGGCGAAGTATGTTGCTCTGTGATCACGCCAGAGTTTTTGATTGGGTCGACCATCGGATATTAGTACTCAAGCTGTGACATTATGGAGGCAAAAAAAAAAGCACAAAACTTGATTGAATCTTATTTAAACAATAGAACGCAAACTGTGGATATAAAATAGTTAAATTTAAAGGTAGTAATGAGATGATAATCATTATCGGGTGGAAAAATTTGAATTTGCTTGTTACCGATATTTTATTTCTACTGTTTCTATTTTTTTTTATTGGAGACACTAAAGTTCCTCAATAACTACTAAACATCTATCTAATGTATCCTGTAAGATAAGTCAAACTTTGATCATTACATTTTAAATACATTACTTTAAAAAATCCTTTTAAAAATATAACTAGCTTATAATTTTTTTTTATTTAAATACCTATACATTTTTCACCAAATTTATATAAAGGCGAGTTCGTATCCACTTAAATACTTTGGATTTTCAAATCCCTTGAGTTATTTCCGACTTAAGAGGGGGCATAAAGCTAATTGGCGCCCTCATTTTGTTTTTATTAAAAACGCTGATTTTAAGACTAATTCCAAAAAACGCTCGATACAAGCACTGAAGAACCTTATTTATGTTTTTTTGACACATATTCTGTTTTTATTATTTATGTACAATTAGTCATAATATTGATTATTGATATAAGTAATACTTAATACTGATAAAACTTTAATAATACATCATCCAGCAACAAATAAAAATACACTTTAACGATAAACAATAACTGCGAACAAGACAAATGTAGCGTACTCGATTTATTACTTATTTTCGTAGTTTTTATTGTATCTTGTACCAGAGTACCTACAACCTGTGATTAATGGCGTCACCAGACGAAGAGAAACAATTATATCGATTTAAATTATTACTGCACATGTAAATTAATCTTTTAACTTCCTTATAATATTATGTAGATACCACATGCGAGTCTAGTACTTGCAAGCAAGATCTCTCTGTGTATTATACCTGGGAAGGATTGTGCTATTTGAGATACAGTATTTTCATAATACTAGTTCAGATGGCACACACCGAATTAAATAACTATAACTACATAACTATAACTAACTTCAGAAAGTGTGAGATTCTTTCATATGTTATTTTGTAAGCATAATTCTAACTTACTCGGATCTTAGTTGCTTCCTCGAACCAGATATACAGTGTCTTATGGAATAATAGAATGTAGAATTTATTACTTGAAACGAGCAATTCCTTTATACATCGCTTTCCCCACAACAGTATACCATACGATATAATGCTGAGTTATATACATATATACATGTGGAGAGACGAGTGAGTGCAGGGAATAGCGTGAATGGAGCGTTGGGTAAACTGTTTGGCAGCCGAAATCTAACCCAGAAGGTAAAGCTCGCTGTACACAACGCGGTGCTAATCCCAACGCTAACTTATGGAAGTGAGAGCTGGGTATGGCAACGAGAGCATGAAACTAGAATAAATGCGGTCGAGATGCGAGCACTGCGAAACATTTGTGGCATAACGCTTGCTGACCGCGTTCGAAATGATGACGTACGAAAGAGACTGAAAGAGAGTGTCAGTGTTAAGATAAGAAAGGGCATGCCCCCTTGGTTCGGACATGTAGAAAGAATGCATTATGAAAGAATGACGAAGCAGATACACAATGCAAAAGTGGAAGGATGTAGGAGCCGCGGAAGGCCAAGACTTACCTACCAGGATCAAATTGGTCGTGTTCTATAAGAAGTTGATGTCAGGAGCCCTGGAAACCGGCGAGCGTGCATGAAAAGAGCTATGAATGTGAAAGAAGCGAGTGAAGTATGTAAGGACCGCGTCTTATGGCGCTCGGTTTTCTCTGCCTACCCCGCAAGGGACCTGGCGTGAAGATATATATGTATATATGTTTAGTAAACTGCTCTACTAATTCGACCAAATATTGATCAAAGCGCGATTTTTACACAAAAGACTTTGCAGGATTCTGATATACAATCAGAATAGTGCATGATAAAACCTATGAATAACATTCATCGGGTGCAAGTGAGGTGTATAAGGACCTAGTCATGAAGCGTACGGCTCTCTACCTACCCCCAAGGAGCTTGGGGTAAAGTTATAGAAATACAATCACTGTCGACGTATTAAATTAAAAGACGCCTGAACAAAATAGTTACCTACAATTGCACCTAAATACTAATAACTTCACGCCAAATCCCTTACGGGGTAGGCAGAGAGAACCGAGCGCCACGTGACTCGATCCTTACATACCTCACTCGCTTCTTTAACATTTATTGCTCTTTTCATACACGCTCGCCGGTTTCCAGGGCTCCTGACATCAACTTCTTATAGAACACGACCAATTTGATCCTGGTAGGTAAGTCTTGGCCTTCCGCGGCTCCTACATCCTTCCACTTTTGCATTGTGTATCTGCTTCGTCATTCTTTCATCCTGCATTCTTTCTACATGTCCGAACCAAGGGGGCATGCCTCTTCTTATTTTAACACCGACGCTCTCTTTCAGACCAACTCTGCTTCTAACTTCATCATTGCGAATACGGTCTACAAACGTTACGCCACAAATTTTGCGCAACGCTCCCATTTCAACCGCGTTTCCAACTTTCATGCTCTCTCTGCCATACCCAGCTCTCGCTTCCATAAGTAAGCGTTGGGACCAGCACTGCGGTGTATAGCCAGCTGCACCTTCTAGCTCAGGTTTTTACTGCCAAGAAGTTTTCCCAACAGTGCAATATTTTACACGTCATCTATAACAAACTTCACAAACGTTGTTGTGCGGCACAAGAAGCGGACAACCCACTCGCGCGATCACTTCTTTAAGTTAGATTGTTGCCTGGTAGTTTATTTCTCATTCATCACAGTAAAAAGCAATCCATTTATACGCCACTTTGCCTAATATCGTGCATCTATTGTTGTAGCACTCTACCCTAAAGTACACACATCAATCACAATGCGGATGGCGGTTGGTAGCTGGCTTTATTTATAGTTTAGAAATCACTTTAGATCATACTGCCATTTGTCAGTCACTAAAACCTAAACCATTTACCATTATTAAGAGAGGTAGTACGCATCAAAGCGGCCATCTTGGGAAGTACCTCTACCTCACAAAAAACCGTAGTCAAATACCAACTCCCCTGGAGGGTCGTTGTGTTCTAGCGTGTGAGTCAAGTGTCAAGGTGCCAGCAAGCTCCTAAGGAGTTGCTTTCTCAGCAGCAGAGGATATATCGCGCGAGAGATACTTAATGTATTGGAAGTGTTCATGGGCTACGGTAACCGCTCTACATCAGGTGAGTCACATGCTTGTGTTTCTCCCGTGATTGTATACAAAAAAATAAAAATAGAGCATATAAGTTAAAATAATCCCAAGATATCGATTTCATTAAGGGATTAGTTCATCGTGTGACTCGAGCCTTACAAACGTAGTACGTACTTTGATCCTATTTCGAGTACTTAATATTAAAATAAATTTGTAGAAATAATAGAAAACGTATATATTGTACTGTCTTTTTCAATTCCTTATTTAATAATCTTTGACATTTACAAGTTTTACTCACAAAAAGATCTACGCGTAACTACAAGTATGCTTACAAAAGAACTAACTGCCTCCTGCGGTTTCACCCTCGTGTAACTTGATTGGTTTTTTCAAGTTCCACGCAGCAAAAAACAACCTAAATGAAGGAGGACCGAGGATATGAGTCTCTATCTATAACTTCACGCCAAATCCCTTGCGGGGTAGGCAGAGAGAACCGAGCGCCACGTGACTCGATCCTTACATATCTCACTCGCTTCTTTAACATTCATTGCTCTTCTCATGCACGCACGCCGGTTTCTAGGGCTCCTGACATCACCTTCTGATAGAACATGACCAATTTGGTCATGGTAGGTAAGTCTTGGCCTTCCCCGGCTCCTACATCCTTCCACTTTTGCATTGTATATCTGCTTCGTCATTCTTTCATCTTGCATTCTTTCTACATGCCCGAACCATCGGAGCATGCCTCTTCTTATTTTAACACCGACGCTCTCTTTCATACCAACTCTATTTCTAACATCATCATTGCGAATACGGTCTACGAGCCTTACGCCACAAATTTTGCGCAGCGCTCGCATTTCAACCGCGTTTATTCTACTTTCATGCTCTTTCTGCCATACCCAACTCTCGCTTCCATAAGTTAGCGTTGGGACCAACACTGCATTGTGTATAGCGAGTTGTGCCTTCTGGCTCAGGATTTTACTGCCAAGAAGTTTTCCCAACGCTCCATTCACACTATTCCCAGCACTCACTCGTCTTTCCACATCTGCGGTGTACCTTCCATCCCTGCTGAAAGCGCATCCAAGATATACAAACTCATCCACTTGTTCCAACACTTCATCATCAATCGTAATCCTTACATTAGTTCTGGATTCTTCTCTTTCAAATACCATTATCTTTGTTTTCTTCGCATTCAGTAGTAAGCCTTTCTCCATACAGTCGTCTTTCATCGCTGTGACCAGTGTTTGCAGTTTAGATGGTGTATCTGCTAATAGCACGGCATCGTCTGCATACAGCAGACAGTTCACCACTTGGTCACCCATGCGCAATCCCACATTCGTTGACCTTATTCTCTGCAGACAACTATCGAGATACAGGATAAACAGCCTAGCAGATAGCATGCAACCCTGTTTGACACCAATTTTGACATCAAACCAGGGTGACATGCCACCGTCTATCCGCACACATGCTGAGCAATCCTTGTAAGTGGACTGCACAGCACGGAGCAGTGAACCGTCAATCCCATATCTCGGCAATATGTCCCACAGTTCCTTTCGCACAACCCTATCAAAGGCTTTCTCAAGATCCACAAAACCGCAGAAAACCTTCCGGTCTATGGCCAGATGCTTCTCTACGATATTGCGGAGCGAGAAAACTTGATCCGTACATCCCCTTCCATTTCGGAAACCTCCTTGTGCGTCCCACAGCATTTCATCGGATTTCACCCTCATTCTCCTTTCAATCACCTTTCCATATACTTTTGCTGCTAAGCTGATCAAACTGATGGCCCTATAGTTGGCGCAGTCCATGCGTGATCCCTTGCCTTTGTACAAGGGCACGATGACTGCGCGTCTCCAGTCCATTGGGACCCTTCCAGTTCTCCAGCATAGGTTGCATAGGTACCAGAAGGCGTCCCGGACGTAAGTGCCACCTAATTTGATCATCTCAGCTGTGATCAGATCAATTCCCGCTGATTTTCCATTTTTCAAGCTTCGTATCGACCATTCGATCTCATCCATAGTTATGCCTTCGTCGGACGCCGTCAACGTGGAGTAAGCATCCGACTCACTCTCATTGCCAGCGTCCGAGGCATACTCATACATTTCCTCAAAATATTCACTCCACCGTTCTAACACTTCCTGAGTGTTGGCAAGAATGACACCAGCTTTAGACTTTATCTTATCCATTCTGGATGCCGACGAACCACTCCGAGACTTCTTTACCTCTCTCCAAAAGAGTTTGGTATTTGCCTCGAAGTTTTTCGTCAGCCTCTCTTCCTCATTCATAATTTGTCTTTCACGCTTCTCTTTCACTAAAGCCTTGGTTTCATTCTTGCATAGACGGTACATTTCTTTCTTCTTTTCTCTCATATTTTCATTTAAAGGCAAAGATGATACGTAATCCAGCCACGCTTTCCTCTTTCTTGCTACGGAGGATTCAACCTCCGCATCCCACCAGGCATCTCCTTTCACTGTTTTACGTCTCTTTGCGCATCCACAAGCTTCTTTTGCACTATCCACCATACTTTCTTTCAAAACTTTCCAACAATCATCCACATCTGAGTCGGAGAGGCTTGCATTTGCAAGTCTCTCACTTACCAGATGCACATACATTCTCCTTACACTTTCATCTTGCAATTTTTCGCTCATTATCCTTTCATGATCTCCGAAAGGGATACGCACTCGCCAGTGCCTCCACTTCCTAAAAAGGCCCACAAACCGGCTTACCACCAGGTAGTGGTCCGTCTCAAGAGTGGGGCCTCTAAAGGCTCTTGTATCCATTAAAACATTTCGGAGACGTCTATCTATTAAAATCAAATCAATCACACTTTTTTGATCATTCCTTCTCCATGTATACGTGTGAATATCCTTATGATGAAATAAAGTATTCGACACGAGGAGGCCTCGTTCCATACATAAATCTAGTATAGACTTACCTGCTTCGTTCACTCTCTTATCTCCATACGGACCAAGAACAGCTTCATAGCTGTATCGCTTGGTCCCAACCCATCCATTCAAGTCTCCACACATAATCACTCTTTCGTTCCCTTCAACTAAGTCCAGAACATCCCTCACAGACTCCCAAAACTTCTCCAGTTCTTGAGCACACGCTGAGCTTACGGGAGCGTATGCTGCAACCAAAAATACTCGCGTGATGCCCAGTTTAATACGAACCCAGAGAAGTCTAGGCCCTACCAAACAGTAATCTCTTACACCAGTGGCTAAGCGAGAGGAGAGTACGACACCTACACCAGCACTGGCATGATCGTCACGGTCTACCCCAGACCATAGGGCCATCATACCACCGGGCAGATCATCGGTGTCGCTCCCCTTGCGCTTAGTCTCTGTCACACATAAAGCATCCAAACGTCTATCATTCATTACGTCTATCAGTTCATTCGTCTTATCTTTCAATCCACCTCTCACATTCCACGTGCCTATGCGGCACTCGGCTCCCCTCGTCCCGCCGGAATTGGCGCTGCGTGGTGGGTGGCGGCCCCCACCGCCGCATGCAGCTGTATTCGCACCGACGGGGGCGGATCGGTGCGCGTCGCCTACGGGGGACGCCCTAATCCGCACGTCGGTGCGCTCTTGGTCCAGAATTGCAATCGACTGATTGGCAGGGGCCGCGAACGAGCACGCTTCTGGCACATGAGGATATGAGTATATCCTTTAATATTACCTCGATATCAATTTAGCAGTTTTTAAGTAACGTGAGCACATCAAACTGAACAATCTTAACAATTACTGTTTCTGATTTTGAATACAGTACAGCCCCATCACTATGTACAATTATATTCAATACAGTTTGTTGCTGTATAAAATTTGATCTTGATAGGATTTTCATACACTAGATTAATAATTACAATATTTAAACAGTGATGTCACGGTACTGAAGATTCTCCGTATTCTTTACCATTTGAAATATGATTCGGAATATTTACATGTTGAAACAATTGGCCCATATTTCACTTAATAGCTTTTCGAAAATTCAAGCGTAAGTAATTACAATTGAGTTCCTTCTTCGAAGCAACATATATTTAAATTTTACCAACATATCTAACTCCCATCCTTTATAGCCTAGTAATATATATCAATATACCAACTTAATGAACCACAAATAACTTTCTCCTTTGGTAAATTATTGCAAAACAATCCATAACTTTGCTGCGCGGAATTCTCCCAATTATTCTGTTTGGGCATCGAAGAGTCCCGCCTTCCCTAGTAATATATCCTTACCTATACCGAACTGAAAATAATCAAAACTTTGCTCATAAAAATCCAAAACAAAAATGCATTATTCATAGTCGCCACTTCGCGTATCATTCTACCAGTGTAACATGGCCTACCTAGTTGTGTTTCCAAAATGTATATAATAGGAAATAGAGGTATGTTTGAGAAAGTAGCGGATCAAGATTGTTTGGATAAGTATCGTTAAAGTCGAGCGGACATCGTGAACAAAGTATGAAACTGTCTGAAAATATATAAATATTATGTTCAGGGATGTTATTGTAGGTATTGTGATCATTTTGCTAATTTGATTAGTAATAACAGAATCAACTATATGATCGGAATACGCATCAATGCGTCTCCGTATAGAAAGCCTATGCCGCCATGCTGTTTTACGTGTATTCATCCAATGAACTGCTCGTATAACAAAAATAACAGTTAGTGGAAGCAAAGTTTAGTTAAAATATTATATTAAAGATGAAATCCGAAAGAGAACATAATACCTATCACATACTAACTAGGACCAATTAAAGAAAATATCACTAAAATCATCAAATGCCATTTTCTTTTCTGTAACGTCAGGAGGCATACAAGCATACAGTCCACCTGATGTAATGCGGTTACCGTGGCCTAAGAATGCTTGTTCTCTTAAGAACTCTTATGAACAAACAGGCAGACCTAAGCAACTCCACTCTGCTAAATAACTTTTCACTCACCCCATTCACTCTCCCCCGCCCTCAGTTCTATATAAGGGACGGCACTACAATGGATTTGTCACTTGTAGCATGTTAATCTATCGACTTTACTAAGTAATGTAGATGTACTCTCCACGAGGCATCCTCGATGTTGTCGAGGATGTACATCTACAACGCCTGACGATGCCTCGTGGTGAGGCGAAACACGTGTCGCAGTGACGACCAGGCCAGTCATGGCATCAACGGTGGCGAGCTTTGATCGTATATTGTAGTGGAGGCGGGGGCAATGCGCTTTTGGATCCAGATGGCGGGCAATCGTGAGGACGTACGCAGTAGCCGAGGCAGAGACTACCGGAGTAGCCATGGTAGCGACGTCACGTTGCATCTACTAACGGTATAGGATGGGTGCCGGTCGGCGCTAGTTCGCATGAACAAATTGGTGGCGGAAGCACACAAGCAGGTTTAATCAAATTGCATGTAAATTTGACTTTCACAAAATACCGCCTGAATCTGTAAACTGTCTAACAATTCTGTTTTTGTTGTGAAGCACTTATTTAGTTAGATTACGCTTATGTATGCTGAAGTTGCGACTAAACGACTTCATTGAGGTCGATTTCTACTTTTTAAATGTTTTACTTATTTCGATATGAGACAACATATCAGTTTTCAAATAATAAATAAAACCAATTGAGAATGCGCAAGCTTGCATTGCCAGAGCAACACCTGGCTCGTCAATTATATAACAATTCAATTTTTTTAGGAACGGTGTTCCTGAACATTCCTATTCTACTTTTATATGCTGAATCCGAATCTGTCATATTTCGAATATTCGAAAAAAAGCGACAGACAAACGCATGGACAAACGCACAGACAAACATATAGAATTCATATAGGAACGGTGTTCCTGAAAAACTACTGCACTATTGCGACAAGTCGGACGCAACGTTAAAAGGTATCAAATTAAAGTCAAGATTGAAAGTCATTGAACAGTAGTGATAGCCCAGTGTATAAGAACCGCTCTGTTCACCAAGCGGTCCACTGTTCGAATTCTGGCATGTACTACTAAATTTGTGTTTTCGGATTTATGTACATACTAGCTGCTGCCCGCGGCTCCGCCCGCGTGGAGTCAAATAACATAGCATATGAGTTAATTCAGGTCATAATCTATCTACGTGCCAAATTCCATTCAAATCCGTTCAGCCGTTTAAGCGTGAAAGAGGAACAAACATCCATCCATACATACAAACTTTCGCATTTATAATATTAGTAGGATTTGTAATTATCATTTGTTCGACGGTCTGGAAAATCATTGTGAGGAAACTCGTATGTTCAAGAAAATATATTTCGAAAGACGTGTGACCTGAACTAAGAAGGGTCTGGTTTTCCCTCCGGGTTGTGGAGGACTGACGACAATCGCTTCATGTAAAAGACAGTATTTTCACTAAATGTTAGGTAACGGACCGTGCCTATCCTAATGAAGTAGGAAACAGGATAACTCTAAGAAGAAGAACAATATGGATCATAGAATATCTGGTATTCAATAAAAATATTTTTAAATTATAAGATTCGTTTACAATTGATTAAAAAAAAGCCTAAATTTGCATTTTTTTACTGAATTTTCTATTGGTAAGTCATATAATAATATAATAATATGCTTTATTTACTTCTTACAAGGTTACACAATTTTGGTACTTAGAAGTAGGTTTAGAATCATAATTAAGTAGTCCTTGTGAGATATATATATACACATATACGTGTCGTTCCATCAAAGTCAGTTTACCAGAGTAGAATCCCGTTGGTGTACGAATTAACTTATAGTGAGAGAGATCACTTTCTTATAAACTTTTAGGTGCTCATAATTTCATTTAGTCTTTGATGGTTAGCGGGTACTTAGATCATAATATTGTCATACTCCGTTCCAATTACGAATCCCATAATAACTCTTTACGTTTCAATAATATAGATAAAATATTAATAAAGTCTTTATTTACATGATGTTGCAAATCTAAATTAATTTAGAATTGTTATTTGGATATCTCTGTACCTTCGGTGAAAAGTGATACAGGTCGAGGTACTCGTACATCGCTTTTAATATTTATCTATTTTCTAAATCACTGAAAAAAATGCTATTTTTCTATTATATATCTTATATCGTCATATTTTATAGGCTATAAAATGGCATTGTTGATTTTGGTGCAAACTGATATAAGTAAAGGTAATTTCTGATTTAAGACGAGATAATTTGTGTAAAAAAATATTATTGCATTTAAAACCAAATGAACCGAACTCCACTTTTTATTTTGTACATCTATATCTATTTATACAACTGAATGTAATATACGCAATAATATGTAGTAAGAAATTAAGTGTGATTTGATCTAACTTGGCATATTCCTACCTAGGTATTTTTAAACGAGTAAGTTTTTTCAAAGATTAGTTGGTGAAAAGTAATCTAATTGTACTTAAACACTAAACGTGTGACATCGTCCTGACATCGTCTTGACTGAAATTCGGATAAAATGATCCAACTTAATAAGAATCAATTAACACAAACAGTAAATACACATGATCTATTTAAGGTATCTGATGGTACGTTCTAAACTGTATCAAAATCGTTTAAAAAAATTAAATGATGCTAAATTCTGCCAATATGTGTCTAGTGATACAAATTGTAGACATTGAATGAAAGATCATGTAATTTACAAAGGGTTTTCAATGTCGACACTTGTTTACCCAATCAAAATAACGAACAAACAAATCATTTATGTTACGTTTTTGAATTTTCTTGCACATACCAAAATTAGTGAAAATAACTCATTTATGTTTCTATAAATAGCAACTTTAGATTTTATCACATTTCTTATATCACAAATTTTAAGTTAGGTACCCAGCATCTATCGTATTACCTTAAGAGCTTATGACATATACGGACAGACACTGCCTACCGCTAGTTTTTTGCCTTTGGAACATTAAAAAATTCCTACGTTCAGGCAAATTAGATATAGCATTTTCGGATATGTTCCTGGCATTCACATTGTTTGATTTAGTATAGATTTGTTCACTCTTGACTTTACAAAGGAAAGTTAGCTGGCAGCCTGACATACGCCGTTACACTACTGTCATAAAGAAACCTACAGACTTGACAATACTATTTTTATGCATACTCGCCACATTCGTATTCCCCTTTCTTTACTTTGCCACTTTTCGTCTATTTTTTAGTCGCCTCTTGACTAAATTTAGGCTCCTTAACTTGAATAGTACCATTTCGATTACGAGATTCTTGTAAATCTGTAATTTTAAGCACTTAAAGCATTTATTTCTATACCGGTATATCTACTTTTTAATTAATTTTCCTTTCGTAAAGGCTTTGTCTTTTTTCCCTCCATAAGCCCCGGTCTGTTTATCAGAAAGTTTGTTACAACTATTGCTTCAAAACTTGTACTTATTATATGAATATCAATATGAAAATCTTATTGTTTTTATATATATTTTTTACGGGAATTTAAATATCCCTACCATTTTAACCAGAATGAAAACTATACACTATAAAAGAATGAAACAAAAATGCCTGTTTAAGCTTCTAGAGCGATAGAATTATATTTTTTTATTGTGGTTTTTGTTTCTTGAATCTTGAAGAGTCCATTCTTCATGTTATTACTTTAAATGAGAAATTCTTGTATATATTATATATATATATATATATATATATATATATATATATTGTATATATATATATATTATAACATTAACACAAGAATATAATATAGGTGCAATAAAAAAAAAACGAAGTTTGTCCGGAATACGAAGTTACGAATATATTTTGTGGATCTTGGTATCGGCTTTGACGATTTTACTCAAATTTTGTATTTAGATGTGGTTTAACTTTTTAAGTTATTTATATAGGTGTCTTTTCAGTAAAAAATCGATTTTACACAAAAAACATAGAAAATTCTGAGCGAAGCTCGGTAGCCCTGCTACTATGTTATAAAGAAAGATGATTTCTACAGATTATTCTACGCCGTACACTACGCGTAATTTACCTTAGAAGTGTATACTAATTTCAGTACAAGGATACTCGTAGGCTGGGGGCTTAAAGGATTTCCTTGGAGTAATTTGGAAACGATTTTTTTTTGACCTGACTATGTAGTTGGCCCCTGCGGGCCGTGACTACGTTGCCGGAAGGGCATTTGAAATCGAGGCAAATATGTAGATTTATGAGCAACAATGAATTCAAACAGCATAGACATGCAATCTGTTTGGTTAGTGTAAAATTACCTTTACAAAGTGACTCGAATGCTCTTCTGGCAGAAGGGCATCTGTTTAATACACTGTCAATTGCAAAGTTGCCATTTGTCGATTTAAGTGGCCGTATCTCCCTGGGAATATAGTGTACTCATTCGCAACTCTCGATACAATTCCGCGTGTAATTTATACGGGGTAGACTTAAAAGATGCAGTACATAGGAAAATTTCTCAAAAATTTAAAAGAGAATTAAATAGAACTTCTCATCAAATGTGCTTATATAATGAGAAGTTTATGTTAATAATACTGCCAGTAGGTTCGTGCCCCTAATGTAAATATTTGGTACATTATTAGTAAAATTAACATTTGTGACATTAAACAATCTTGTAATTATAAAATTTGAAATCGCATTTCTATGCATGCACCGTGCATTGTCGCTCTGAAGTAATAGGTAATAGTATTGTCTTAGGTTTTCGCGATTGTAATGTAATTCAATGTGTAGAATTAAACAATTTTTAACGGAAGTATCGCGTGTTTTATTTATTTTGTTGAACCTGGCGTTTCGAATGCTTTGCAGCATCCGTGGTCGCAGGAAAGACTAAGGTGGCATTTGTCTTACATTGGTTATTCAATTATTACATCTACCGACATGGATGGATTAATTATTTATATATGTTCCGATTCACACAAAAATCACTCACGATGTCCGAACGTTTTTGAGTAGATCTCTGGGTTGATTACTACACATACAATTTATATAATGATTAGATTACGCTGCACATTTTGAAGTAATGAAAATTCCTTCTTGATACTTCATAAAATTGCCTATATCACAACTAATTATAGGTAACACAGGTATTATTCAACGAGTACTGCCACCTTAGTTATTGCCTCCAAAGGTTTGGTTATTTCTGAGTTGGTGGCTCTCGTGGTATTACTATGATCTGCCGTTAGTAATCGTAACTCTCACTAGCCTAGTTGACATTTGATGTATCTGCACAGGTTTGTTGCAATCAGTAATGATTGCGTCAGGTAATAGATGCTTAAGTTGCAGCATACAATATCAAACTGTCTACATATTATCTAAGGTCTTGCAATTTGTATTGTGATTCCAGTCGAGTAAAGGAGTCTGAACTGTGACATACGTTACATAAAAAAAAGTAGACACATATCACATTATTACAAAAATGAGAATATGACAAAACTGAGAACTGTCATGGCAAGTAAGAATAAGTAAGTAACATTACACAAACCAATAATCTACTTCACTGCACACGAAAGCGCCCAGTGCTCACATATACGTTGTGTTTTAGCGCTTAAATACCTCAGCGATTCGAATCTGTATAGGTGTCTGTAAAGCGGATAAGTGCAGCGATGTTGATTTTTCTCCTCAGATTATTTACTTCACGAGTGCTTATGTGACAATCATTCCTTCAGTTCTTACCTAATGATAACTATTCAAGCATACGGGAATAATGAAATAATCGTAGGTATAATAAACATCCCCTATATTTGGGTGAAAATAAACTGTTTTCTGTAGAATTCAGTTAAGAGTAATGCTACTGCAGCCCACATAAACCATCTATTACTCAAATTAATGAGCATTAGCATTAAATAATATCCAGTCCAAGACTTGAAATATTGGGATCTAAGCGGAAAGATAAATAGTCTAACCACGCCAAAAGGACTGCCTATAAATCTGGCCTACGAAGTGTTAAATTCTATTGCGAATCCGCCATACTTCGCCAAATTACAAATATCTAGAATTACTTTCAGGACAGGTAATATCAATAAATTATAAAAAATTTCGCCAGTAATACCTGTAATGTATTGCCAATTTATTAAATGGGGCAAACAGAAATTTTCATTTTCAAAAGCAATTAAAAATAAATAGAATAATCTCTACTTAATTATCATTCTGTTTACGTCATGTTACTGTTTGTTAACATGGTGTTTAAATACCTACCATGTACTTAAGGTACCAGTCCAATTCTAATAGGTAAATTATTGCAGTACGAATAGATGTCAAAATGCAGAGTGATAGCCCAGTAAGATCTGGTTTACCCACAGGGTTGTGAACAGTCGTTCCATGTAAAAATCGGTATCTTCGCCAAATGCTTAATCTTATTAGCCGCCCCCGGCAATCCCATGGATTTAGGACACGGGATAACGGGAAGAAGAAGAAGAATAAATGTCAAAGTTTTTCGTGCGCAAGGCTAGAAATACAAATCTAACATATGATTTAGTAATTAGGTACTGATAATTGTTAGATTTGTATTTCTAGTTATATATATATATACAAGAAATGCTTGTTTAAAGTAATAGGCAAAAATGAGCAAGAAAAAAGAGTGTTGTTAATGGAGTTCGAACTGGTGACCGTGTAACAGACCGTACTATGACGGAACCAAATACGCGATCCGCAGTTTGATATTTTTAATTTCAGTATAGCAAATGCACAAAATTAGATAAGCTTACAAAACCTTATCTAAATACATACCGTTAAAACCCTTTTTGACATAGAAAAATCTATTATTACCAGAGAAAGACTTTGTACAAAAGTCATCTGCATGGGTACCTCTGTCTCACCTATTTCTACCACCAAGCAGCTATATTTATATAACTGTGTCCCGGTTTGAAGGGTGAAATATGCCAGAGAGATTACTGGGTACTGTAACGAAACATCCTTAGGTCACAAGATTGTTACTCGCGGTAACATCCCCGTGGTGTTGCGAGCGTCAATAGGCTGCGCTGGCCGCTTACCATCTAATGCGGGCCGCCTATAAATATATATACATGTATATATACGAGTATATAAATAGTACTCGTTTAAATATTTATATACGATTGAGTGTAAATGTAACACATACTTGAATTATCATAATATAATACATATTAACTTTTACGTGTCTGTCTTTATACCACTACTTCGTATTTGAAGTATTTTGCTAAAAATCTTCTTGAATTTTTAGCAATATTTTTGTTTTATTATTGGTTGGTGTTAAACCAGGATTGTAATTACATACATACATACATACATGTCATCACGCCTGTCTCCCATTAGTGTAGGCAGAGACTATAGAACGCCAGGTGCACCGATCCAGACATACCGCTCTCGCTTCTTCTACACTCATCAACCTCTTCATGCATCTCTTCGGTTTTGGGTACTTTTGATTTGGCCCAACACATCACCAATTTGATCTATATGTGTGCGTCCAGGGCGGCCCCTTCCAACATCACCATTCACTCTTCCTTGATACACTTCTTTCGTAACTTTTTTGTCATTCATTCTTTCTAAATGACTAAACAGTCTCAGCATAACCTTTTCAATTTTTGTCACTACATCATCTTTCATTCCACAAAGTTCTCGTATCGTGCTATTTTTTATTCTATCAACCATTCTCACTCACACATACTCCTCAGCGCTCTCATTTCAACGGCTAGGATTGTATTTATTAGGAAATTTATATTCTATTATATATATATATATATTCTATTAATTTGATTTAAAAGTTTGCGAACTCGAATTATTATTATTATTCCATCCTTAGATCGTAGATTACTATATTAAACAGGCTTAGAAGAGACAAACGAGAAAACTTCGGTGATACACTTTACAGTTGATATCATATTTGCATTTTTAAGAGGTTGTAAATTGCGATGATTTCTAGCTATGCCTAATATTAGGTAGTATATTATGTGTCAAGTATGATATAATTTTGCGAATTATAATTTATGTGACTATTTTTCAATTCAACGAATAACAAATGTTTATTTGTCAGTTTTTAATCGAAGCGGACCAGTAAACATGTTTACGCTCCGTATTCTGGCTATATTTCTATTTTCTTGTCGAGGTATTTCCACTGCGATGTGGCTTAGTGGACAATGATAAATAAGCTTTTCTGGATATGCTAGTGGCGAGATACTTATTTTTTTATTTTAAAATGAGCAAATAGAATTTATATATAGAGTTCTATTGTACTTCTTTATATTTACAACCACAGTTAGCAAACGCGAATTAAAGTATACAAGGAAATTAGTCATATATATTTTAGAAATTTCCATAAAGTCATTGCGCTATAACATGAAGTTGGCCATTAATAATTATTTCGCGTCGTATGGCGCTCATTACTCTTTGCCTATCCCGTAAAGGTTCTGGCGCGAAAATATACATACATTGTGTTATATATTTTTTTCAGTGACATTGTCGATCAGAATTTAGGACTTTATTATTATAGAACATATATCATACAATTTTGATTTACGGCCAACATCGTCATGACATGTTGTTGACAACTCACACTTTTTTCTGTACGTGATTAGGTTATGTTATCGCCAACAGTTAAACGAAATCATGGGGAAATTAATAAGTAGGTAATAGCTAAATCAGCTAGATTTCTACTATCACGTGAAGCTTACTAATATATTATTAATTTAATCAGCTATAATTTAGCTGCTACATGATTGAGCAAGCATGAAATCAAAAACTGTCATCGATGCCGATTGTAGCGTATCCAGTAAATCTTTAACTCTCCGATGACTACCATGCTATGTATTTCAGTCGTTTCTCTCTTCGAAAATATTCGTTTTTGGTCGCTCTTTTCATGAGCTCGCCTGAATGTGGGCTGGTCTATTCATTCTGCCGCACCGCCGTCGGATCTTTATGGGGATTTAACTCGGATTATATTTGCTTCAACTGAATTTGGATAAATAACGATAGGATATACATTCCCACTGTATTTTCTATTTATTAATACTTATTGTCAGAAAATATTAAGCCGTTTTATTGTTTTATGTCAAAAGAATGGTTCATCATAAGAATTATTGGCTAAAATTAATTGGGTATTTTTTCATTTTATTCCATTCAATATCCAATATGACTAAATAAATTAAACACCCGTGTGTAATGTGTGTAACATTTCCGTAAATTGATTCGACTACTTTTAAATTTATTTTATTTTTTTACCAACATATCAACGTACCAAATTTTATTGACAGCTAAGTATGCGAAAAGGACTGATTTATACTTTTATAATTACAAACGAGTTTCCTTAAAACAGGAACCTACAGCAAATTCGCAAATAATACTACTAACTTCAGTTTCGTTGGCTGGAAGGGCGGTTTCTTTACGACACTTTAATGTCTTCTCTTGGGGTCGTATTATACGATCCTTGGTGACCGCGAGCTATCCAAACGATATATAAGATTTATTACATAATAAATATCCAATCTATAAAATATATTTTATGCAAATATCTCACATAAACACGATAGAGGAATTAATTTCATAGAGAGATCGCAGTGCGGTGGTGATAACTATGTGAGTGAGTATATAAAATGATAAAGATTGACTTACTGATCACCGATCAGCTTTCTCCAATATTTGGTGACGTGGAATTAAACAATTTTTAACGGAAGTATCGCGTATTTTATTTATTTTGTTGAACCTGACGTTTCGAACGCTTTGCAGCGTCCGTGGTCGCAGGAAGACTAAGGTGGTATTTGTCTTACATTAGTTATTCAATTATTACATCTACCGACATGGATGGATTAATTATATATGTTCCGATTCACACAAAAATCGCTTACAGTGTCCGAACATTTTTTAGATCTTTGGGTTTGGTTAAATTGTTTAATTCAATGTGTAACAATCGCGAAAACCTAAGACAATACTATTTGGTGACGTGCTATAATTTGTATTGAGTAAATTTACTACATACATACAATCTATCAGAATTGATAAATGTCTATGCTCCGTAGAACATGACTTATGAGGAGTCAACCAACGTAATCCATACCATATAATGACTGTATTCTATTTTGCTCAATTATGATATTCATAATAGTTTCAATAATTAAAAAGTCTCTCTAAAAGGATCTCCAAATGACTTGAATATCACGTCGGGTGGCATCATCGGCACTGACAATCATCAGTCCTCTGATGAAAGATTGCCACAACCTATGAAAGCATAGTATGTATGTACCTGCTGCTATAGCAACAAGTCCTCAGGATATTACCTCCTTCCAGCGAGCTGTTATTTGGCTGTTGGCTTAATGGTGTTCTGTCTGCTATTCTAAACTGGTTTACATTGCTAAACTCAGATAAAATCAAATGCATTTCTTGTCTTCTAAATATGTCTTCTATTAGTACAGAAGAACTTATTGGGAATAATAAATAAAAATTTATTAATATTGTATAATAAACTAAGAAAAGCTAATAAAAATAAGAAAAATAAATATGTTTCTTGAAATTACAGTAGAATCTATATTACAAGTTTATTTATGTGGGGGGTAAATGAACTTGACGGTAAGCTCAGCTGCGTCTCATGTGCAGTTAGGAGAATCAGACGATGATGGAAGTGGCTATTGCGCGCTTAACCTATTTCAGCTACTTTCTAGACTTCTAGTCTTGTTAGAAACGGCGGCTGACATTCAAACAATTTTTATCTTGCAAAAATAGTCATTCGCTCTATTTATATCATAAGCTCCAGAAAGTCACTCAGGGACCTGTTTAAAGAAATAAATATCTTCACCGATGCTTTTCAATATATTTATGAAAACAAAATGAGTGCCCGTAGTTGAAGTCATTTTCAAATTCTCTGTCAGTCAGACTCAAATATGTGAGAACGGACGGACCTGGTATGCTGTGTGAGATCTGTGATTACCTCGCTTACCCAGTTACACTATATTTGAATCGGAATCCAAAAGCAATCTGTCAAAATGTATGGATTCCAAATGAAAACTTTTCGAATATTGCTTTCCAAGGCAATGTCCCCGCTGAAAGTGATTCCTCACTAATTATAATACAAAGACGACTCAAAAGATGCGCTAATTAAAAATCAGTTACTGGTGTGATTGAAGTTATAGCAATATCAAAGAGCGTACCCTATGAACTATAATTTAATACCCTTCGATCGAACATTCGTCCTAAAGTTACAAAGACAATTGATATAAATGAAATTAAAATAATAATTATTGTAGACTAATCCACCGCGCACCGTTTATGAAAAAAATATCACATTTGCCTTATTTTGAATAAAAAGAATTAAATTTGTAATATAATTAAAAGTAAAACCACTATTTACTATTAAGATATAAGTTTTTGTTAAGATAAAATGGATTTAAGAAAGAAATAAACTTTATTACATAGCACACTACAACACTAGAAACATTACAGTTCATCAAACATCAGTTAACAATATTGCAACACTTTTAATACATTAGTTTCATTTAGTGTGGCCTTTTCATACACTTATGTCCTACGAGAGTGTAACAGTGAACGGCAGCTAATATACATAATACTTTAATACCACATCCTTGAAAAACATTGTTGGAAATCCTAACAACAAGGAACAAAGAAAACTCTGCATGTTTTACGTAAAATGGAACTCGCGAAGTCATTATGTATTCTGTCCTTATTTTGTTTCGTCATTTATTACAAATAGCAGAGTGCCGCTTTATTAACATTCTCAGTACATAATAAATTTATTGCGCGTTGCACTCTGCCGGATCCAACATTATACCATTTTATATCAAAGTCGTACATATAAATTATTATTCTTATTACGCATTAATATCGACTATTGACGTATGGATAATACGCTTAAAGCTCTTATTCCATAGCCATTGACACTTTCGCTCGTTAAATGAATCAGGGTTTCCTGGTGACAACACTGAATAAACCTTTAAAAATTGTAAGATTTTATTATTACGCTGCGGTCATCTGTAACGTGGATATAATTACCTAGTCGACCTGTATCCTAATCATAACTCTCTTCAGCCATTATCCCGTAATTTAGCAACACATGGACCCCTACATTTCGACATGTTGCACAATGACACATACGCAAAATGATATATTCATGCTAGTGTCCTATTAGCAAAATGTCTTTTCTCAAATTATCACACTCTCAATATATCAAAAGTACTGCCACTAAAACAAAACTAGTTTTATAGCAATATAAAAAAATATTACTAAATTCACTATTTCGATCCCATAATCGTAACTAATACGGATTTACTCTAAAACCATATCGTACTATAACGATATATTTGGATAACCAATTCAATCCAGATCACCACTGTCCCTCTTGCTTAAATTTGTACCCACATGTTGTAATCTGTTATGCATTTTAATAACACATGGATACATTGCGTGTGGTTTTCTGAGAATGGGACATTTTGAGAATAAGATATTATGTAAAAATGGTTTTTTAGTTATGTGATATGGCATTGCAATGACATTTTAGTTAGCATCTGGCATGCCTTTATGTTCTGTCGTTTATATATTTACCGACAATTTTAAATTTGGAAATTAATTATCAATTTTTTTGAATTCAAAATCTCAAAATAACTGTTCAGTCATAGCGTCATGGTCACGTACGAAAATGAATGTTACTAATGAAAATGTTCCTGTAATAATTTTCTACCACTTTCGAAGAGGCCTAACACGGCTGCAGTGTTTCAGAGAGCTAATATCTGTATTCCATGATGAAGTATAAATCCAGTAATTGGGCATAACAGAGCTTCCCCATACGACCCGCAGTGATGAGCCACATCTCAGTTTCATATGTCATCACTGATTACACATGCTAGTCTTCAGGCGTTACGGTATTTTGTACGATAACTGCCCAGCTAAGTCGTATTGGTGTGTTGATCTCTCGGCCGAAGTTGGACCTAAATTAATAACCAGTCCTAGGTAAACATATTGGTCAATAACTTCGAACTTAGTATTCCTAACCGTGACCAGTATAAGTGTAACATAGATATTTGTTCATGTTCATCTTGAGACCTTGGTGTTTGAGGTTGGAAACATTATAGAGGTCATTTAGCATTGCACTAAAGTCTTCTAGCGATTTCGTCACGAAAACTATATCGTCAGTAAATCGAATTTGAGTAATGTAATGTACTCATGTTTATACCATGTCCTTTCCAGCCCAAAAGCTTGAAGACTTCTAATGCTGAGGTATCACCTTTATATAAATTGTCGTACACCGTTTTACATTTGGGTCGGTTTCGTACTCTGATTTTGTACTCTTACACATCGTTGTTCTATTGTACAAACTCTTCGGCATTTCGATGTACCAATAGCTAATTCGCGATCGCTGGAGAATCTGTAGCACCGCTCATGTCTCAACCTAATTAAAGGTATTTTCATAGCCCAGATGCATCAAACAACGGTAGATTATACTCTTCAATCTTCTGTAAAATCTGGAGGAGTGTATATATGTGATATGTAGTGCTTAAGCCCTTTAGAATCTGGCTTCTTTAAGAACCCCTTCTGTAGTCTCTTGGGGAAACCTCGGCTGGCTGCCCCACGCTTTCGGTATTTCACCCGGAGTATATACAGAATTGAAGAGCTTCTAGAGGACTACAAGGATCGATTTTCAGGCAACTTTCAAAAGCTCCGCAGCAATTCGGTCCTCAACCGGAACTTTCAATTTTTTAAGCTGTTCAAGAGTCCGCGAATGACGTACAGACTGATGTCCGGAATATCTTCGGTATAGTGTCGGGTCAGTTTACCTCTTGGGATGTTACTAGCACCGTTGCCTGCCTATAATGATGATATGTAATACTGTCCATAGAACTTCGCCGTCTCACTCAGAATCTCAGTGTTCGTCAGATGGTCACTATGGGTAAAAATTATAAAATCCGCCTTTACAAAAGGTACCATCGTTGCTGCGAGCCAACTAATTCTCGTTCAAGTTCGTCGTTACTAGGCATCTTAGAAATAACTATTCAGTAGATCTTGCATTACATTGCTTTTGTTTTCCGACGATCATGAGGCGACCCGCTTTAGATGTAAGAAAACTTTTCAAAGGGGTAACCAAGAACAGTCAAATCACGTCTACGACATCATTAGTAGTAAAGAATCTTGGATCTATGCCTACGATCCTGATTCTAAATAATAACCTACAATCTGGGTCTTCCTAGAGGTGCCAAAACCTACTAAAGTTTTTCGCTCTCGAAGAAGTTCGTTGTGAAAACCGGTCATGTTCCGACGTTTGCACTTGAATATCGTAGAACGGCCAACACAGAGTGGTACCACACATTGTTTACCACAAGTCATCGCCGAACTTCCATGTGTAACACAACTAACACATAATCTTACACCACGGCAACTCACTCAGTGCTCGTCAAATGTTTCATAATTTTAAGCCGGGAAACGTAGAAATTCTTGACCATCCTCCAAACAGACCTGACCTAACCTCTAATGATTTCTTTACTTTACTAAGATGAAGGTTCCAGATCGATGAAGAAGCAGTCGGCACTTTGAAGTCGGCCATATTTAACATCCTTACTTTGAAGTGGTATAAATGTTTACTGGTTCGAGCGAATGGAAAAGTGTACTAGACATCATGATGAATACTTTAAAAAATAATAGGCATAAGTTTCTAGTTGCGTTTTTTCTTCAAACGACAGAATTTAAGATATTTCTCTTATTCTGATACGACTAATTCAGAACTGGTCTCTGCTCTAAAGATGTCGGTGTCAACTTATGTCTCAATATACGCATGTACATAAATTACTAAAAGTTTTTTCTAATATTTTTTTTTAGTAAGGGTAACTTAGCAACATAATTATGTAATAACTAGCTTTTACCCGCGGCTTCGCTCGCATTGATAAAAAATATATATTTTTTTTAATAAAAAGTATCCTATTTTATTTCTGACACCTCCAAGAATATGTGTACAAAGTTTCATGATGATCGGTTGAGTAGTTTTCGCGTGAAAGCGTAACAAACAAACGGACATTCACTTTTATAATATTAGTAGGATGTTTATTTTAATTTTTAACTGCAGTCAATAAGTACGTAGTAAGAACTTTGCCACCATGCGATGCTTTCGCTGAACACGGCAGAAACTTCTCGCAATATTAATGCTGCGTTTGGAGAGGAGACTGCTAATGAACGCAACGTGCGTTTTTGGTTTAAACGCTATCGTAATTGAAACTTCAACTTGAAGAACGAACCACGTGAAAGACCGCCTACGCAGGTGAATAACGCTGACGTGAAGGAGATGGTGGAAGCCGATCCGGGTTAAACTACCGAAGAATTAGCGGCATTGTTTAATGTTACCTTACCTACAATATTGACTCATTTGCATTAAATCAATAAGATAAAAAAAATATGAAAAATGGGTTCCTCATGATTTGACTGATCTGCAGAAAGAAACGCATGTTGAAACTTGTGTTGCCTTGTTGAATCGGTACAGAAATGAAGGAATATTGGATCGAATTGTGACATGTGACGAAAAGTGGATGTTTACGATAACCGTAAGCGAAAAATGCAATGGCTGACCCCAGGTCTAACGCAGCAACAGTTCCCTAAAGCAAAAATTACTAATAAAATTGTAATGGTAACTGTTTGGTGGTCTCTTCATGGCGTTATTCATTATAGCTTTCTCGGGTCTGGTTAAGCAACAACAGCAGATGTTTACTATGCCGAACTTCGAACAATGATGGCGAAACTGGCAGTGAAACAGCCTCGACTCGTGAATCGATCTACACTATTATTGCTCCAAGATAACCCAAGATCTCACACTGCACGAGAAACCATTGTAACTCTACAGGAACTGCAGTTAGAAACCATACGTCATTCCCCGTACTCGCCAGATCTAGGTTTCACAGGTCTGGTTAAGCAATAACAGCAGATGTTTACTATGTCGTACTTCAAACAATGATGGGGAAACTGGCAGTGAAACAGCCTCGACTCGTGATTCGATCTACACTATTATTGCTCCATGATAATAACGCAAGATCTCACACTGCACGAGAAACCATTGTAACTTTACAGGAACTGCAATTAGAAACCATACGTCATTCTCCTAGATAAACATGTTACATCTCAGAAAAAAACGAGTTTTGTTTTTTCAGTAGGTCCAAATTGTATAGTATGAGGATTTCCTTTGTACAGCCAAAAACATTATATCGGCACTATACATGCATAATCTATTAACTATATGTTTTCACGAGTAATATGAAGTAACTTTCTGTAAATAGCTATTTTGTGTTAGCAATTTCGTCGGAACATCAGGTAAAGAATTTTAAGTGATAAGTATCGCGTGAATATTTCAACTGTGAATCTAAAAATAAATACACATGACTTGGTTGTTAACACGGTCACAAACCCAATAAAAGCCTTGACGACAATATTCACCAGCTGATTGAACATATCTACACATTTAATCCGTTATTTCGGTAACACGCTAGAATCTATAAATATACTACCATAAAAACAAACGGCTACTAAACACATTTTATTGCTAAACAAGTACGAAAATTTATGACCACATTGACTTGAATTTCAATAAGCTTACACTAATTTAAGTACATTAGACGTTTGATGCATCGAAATTTTAATGCTATATGAGGCATTTGCTAGGACTACAAAGTTTCAAAACCGCCTTCTCCATAATAGTGGTGTTGAAACTCTCTTTCTTCCCAGTATTATTTCGTTTTTTAATCCGTTAGGATTGGCTAAAATTAAATTATTAGGATAGGATTGATAATTGGGAACTTTAAGAAAGAGTAGGTCGCATCAAAGCTGGGGAAGTAGTACCTCCACCTCACAGAAAAGCCGCAGCCAAATAACAACTCCTTGGAGGGTTGTTGTATTTTAATGAGTCGCTGTGCTAGCAGTAGAAATGGGATCATGCGAGTGTAATGTATTGCGAACGTTCAAAGGCTAACAGAAACCGCTTTCCATCACGTGTATAAAAAAAATTAGCGGGGTCAGCTACCTAAAGACCTACCTAGGGATTTGGCGACGATACTGATTTTTATATGGAGGTCTTATCCACAATCTAGTGGTAAAACTAAAATTTCTTAAAATCGTCTTTTGAAATATAATTTCGTAGATAAGCGGGCGGTATGATATACCTGAAAGTAATGCTTTGCATGCAGAATCAATTCAATAAATAAAAGATTCAGAACACAGAAACATAATAACTTAAAAAAAAGTTAATCACCCAAATGGGCCACTGGTGATTCACAAAAAAATTACGTTGCATTTACGTCTAAATAAATTTTGAATTTCGTCTCGTGATTTATGTCGCAGACCGAGACCCGTTTGTAATTGTGTCTCTTATTTTTGGGATGGTGGAACAATGTGCGATATTATTGTCGGAGTATGAAATGTACTTATTTCAGCAAATTAAAAGGATCAGTTGACTTTATGAACTTTTTCTGGTGGTTTACGTATTATTAGTATAGTTTTTTAAATAGCTTTTATTTATCTTCCCTTGTTAATTATTTGAAGAGGCCGGTGGTAGAATGACCAGCGATGGCTACGTTACCAAGGCTCGTAAGTTAGATTCCCGAACAAGGCAACCAATTATGTGCAAGAATTAGTCTGTTTGTGTGGGTCTGGGTATTTCCTACATATTTATTATATGTATTTACAAAAAACGGGACTAACGTATATTTATCAGATGTTTAATACCCATAGTACAAGCTCTGCTTAGTTTGAGGCTAGATCGAACTATGTTACTTGTCCGAGAATGTTTGTCCGGCGATATTAAATTCTAGAGATTCCATATCTAAAAAGTAAAAAAGATGCCGCTTGCTCATCCATCCGCCTGATCCAGAAGTATACAAAATGAAAAAGCTAAAATACGACAATATATTTTAATATATTATAATACTATAATATTAAGATATTGTTTCTAATTGCTGATGTTTAAAAAATTATTAAACAAAATTACAAACCTGAGAGATCAGGTTTCTGTAGTGCAAAATCTGAAATGATTGCAGTTGATAAATGGCTATGTATTGTATATATTCCACAAAAAAATAATGATATTCCTAAAACAGTTTTTGAGAAAACACTAGAAATCCTGCCTAAATGCCTAAGTTAGTTTACAAAGGAAAATCCTTCACAGACTAACTTCAGTTGATTAAAAATATGTCACAAGGCAACTGGCACTTGTACTTGAGGTATTGTTGTAGTTGTAGGTCAGGTCGGAGTCAAATTTCATTCTGATATGGGCCAGGTTTGGATAAAGACGAAGCTCTCTCGTTACGACTAAATATAAGTCTGTTTTTGAGCAAAAACAACTTGAAAAAAGTCGTCGTCGGTCGTCGAATAAACTTGAATAGAGTGTCGGTGTTAAGATAAGAAAGGGCATGCTCCGTTGGTTCGGACATGTAGAAAGAATGCGGGACGAAAGAATGACGAAACAGATATTATTATGCAATGCAAAAGTGGAAGGATGTAGGAGCCGAGAAAGACCGAGACTAACCTATCATGACCAAATTGGTCGTGTTATATCAGAAGGTGATGTCAGGAGCCCCAGGAACCGGCGAGCGTGCATGAAAAGAGCTATGAATGTCACAGAAGCGAATGAAGTGTATAAGGACCGCGTCTTATCGTGCTCGGTTCTCTCTGCCTACCTCGCAATGGACTTGGCGTGAAGATATACATACATACAAAAAAAATGTATATTCATCATTTGCCTAACACCCATAGTATAAGTTTTTTTTCTTAGTATGGAACTACATGCCGTGGTGTAAATAATTTTTGAAATTGACAATGAAATAAATATTTATTCAGGTACTAACGTATATTTATCAGATGTTTTTTTTATTTGAAAATAGACTCAATAATTATATAGGGACTAAAGAAAAATTGGAAAAATGCTGAAAAAATATGTTTGGTGAAATTTTTATATTGAGGAAGATATGGCTCTTTTCAAATTTTTATTTCGTTAATCGTTTAAAAACTGCCCTTACCACTGACTCATCCAAGATTCTCATGAAATTCTAACTGACGATCACGAAGATATTAGAAATACCAATCCAACACTGTATATGAGAAATTTAGGTATTCAATTACATAAATCATGCTCCTTTCGTTATTACTCGATGGTATGGATCGTAAGTACAAAACATAAGATTAAATGTGACGGAAGCCGTAAGCAAAGAATACTTATAAACTTCAATTTTGGATATGGCAGCAAATAATAATACTAACACCACTCAGCTTATTAGCCAGTGGGAATTCATAAAAATGATATTAATTCAGTTAATTAAGTTCCTTCATTACCGTATGCGCAGACTTCATAAATAAGTTTTTACAGCATAATTCCAAAGTACATCATCTCTGAAACGGGACATGCAAATTGAGAGCGTGAAAAATAAAAGATGCTAACGTTTTTATAAACTTCCGACGGACAAGGGGCTACAGAATTTTTATGACACGCTACGTAAATGTTAAATACGCGTTAAATATGTTACAGTTACGGATGTATAGAAACTTTGACGGAACGTTTATTTAATCGACAATAAAATTAGTCTTGATTTGGCATAGCATGGCCCATAAAATTGTTTGTATAGCCAATTTCATTATAGATATTTATGATTCATTAACTCAGTTTATGTATTTTTAAATACTTCCGACGTCAAAATATTTATTTATGTATGGTAAATGCGTGACGAATAAGCTAAGGAATGTTTACTTTTACCCGTTTTATGGTGTATGCGTATTGTATACATAATAAAGTTACAGATTGAAGAATTAAAAATAAAACGTTTATTTGAGTGCCCATAAGATCTTAATATGACAGGGCTTATTATTATTGGTATCACATGTTTATATTATGGATATTTATGGTAGGTATTTTGATTTAATTTATTTATTTTGTTAGTAAGTGACACTTTTACATAAAACATTGGTAAATGCTTCATACATTTACGAGTATTCATAGTATTAAAATGGACGGATGAAAGAGAAATAAAATTCCTAAACACAACGTAAGTACCATTCCATAGTCAATGATATGTTAAGCGATGTATCTAATTTTCATTACAAATTGATCGGCATTTCAATCAAGCAATTGTCACGCAAATATTTGCTGGACACGTTTGAACGATTACTCTTCACTTTATATTCAGAAATTGAACCTAGATTCAGAAGAGTTTAATCAATTATGGAATACTTAACGTTTAACAAGAAATAACATTTTATGGCCTTACTTCTGTGACCATCTGTTCGACTGTAATATAAATATCTCATCCGTGTTTTAAAACAATGAGCAAAAGTCACCGAAAAACCAGTGAATTTTATATGGCAGAAAATGGAATAAGTACATATAAACATTGAAAAATATTATAGACTGTGATAAGTAAAGAATTAGTGACTCCTGTCGAAGATAACTATGTTAATAGTTGTGTTAACGAGTAGAATTACCTCGTTTGGGCTTGATTTGTCAAGTAAACATGATGAATAGAATGATGAATGAACCTGGCGGAATATGACACACGCACATTGAGTATTAACGAGAAAATTACAGCTAATAATAGACGAGTTGGCCTGAGCCATGACTGGATTGTCAAAAAAAAGTTGGATACGTTAACCATCGAGTCAGGCAACCTGTTCTATTTTCAGGTTGTTGTCTGTTTTTTTTTCATTACAACACTACGTAGACTATTCCTAAGGTGTTGACTTTATCGACCAACTTTCCTTAGTATGTCCTTAACTACCTTTCCTTTTAAAGCGGTTATCGGAGCCTATAAACGCCTGCAACATATTGAATATGCAGGCGCTGCCACATTTGCTGCTATCACATCAACTCTTTAGTAGCTTATGGTGACCTCAATCACTCGCAGAAACGCAACAACCCTCTAGGCCTAAATAGGCTGCAGTTTTCTGGTGGAGGCCACTTCCCCAGACGGGTTGCTTTGATCCGCCCTATCCTGTATCGGAATCTAACTCACGAGCGTTAGTATCAAAGTAGCGTTACTAACCACTGCGCCACCGAAATTGTCAAATATTAAAAATATTTTTGAAAAATAAAATGGAAAAGGGAATGGGGGTGTTGGGCTATTCATTTTTCTTCCTAAAACCCAATTAAATGCAACTCGGTTTGCACGTTACGTAACTATACATGATATTTTTATTTGTAAAGGTTTTTTCCTGTCTATATTGCAACAATCTATAAAGAATAATCTTTGTTTGAATTGGAATTTTCAGTAGTCCTTTGTGGAGTATGCAGAAATACTCTAGCGAACGAGCAAAAGATGGACGTTTAAACAAAATTACTGGTATAGTAATTTTGCATAGTATCTATAGAAAATAAAGTTAAAAACTAAAACTCTACTACCACGAAAATGCACACTGAAATAATATTTTAGTAAACACACGTGTACGACATAGTACTTCACTTAATTTCTCTTACTTTTTGTTGGCAGGTCATCTGCTAATAAGCAGAGTAAAGAACCTGTGCTCCATAATCAATAACATATTTAACAGTTCTCACATAATAAATTATGAATAATTTTTACTCATTTACATATTTAAATTGTTTTGATTTTCCTTTGCTGGAAAACCAGAGACTGATTCTAGTTATTATATTTAAGTATGTATCTAATTCGAAATTCATAATGATGCTGTTAATAAATACTTAATATTGGTTATTTGAAAATCCACTATTACTCAATAAACAATACTCAAATTCAGCATTACGAGCCAACTCACCACATAAGCCTTAATTAAATAAAATTGAAATGAAAACGCCAAATGGATTTTACGTGCTTTCGTTAATGGCTGGTTCCGTATTATTTTCGAACATTTATTATTGTGTGTGTAATGCGTCCCACGATCGTTATTCATGTTCAGTTTAATAAGCTGCTTTAAAAACAACATGTTTTCATTAACGGTCGTACGCGTTGCTAATAAAGTTTTCTCTTGTATTTAGTTGGTTAGATTTTTTTTAACATCGATTGAATTCGTTTATTTAGATATGCAGCTTTTGCTAAATCTGTAGAAGTCTTCTTAGTTATCACATTGTAATCCATTAGGATTGACGAGGACTGCTACCTAAGCTTAACGATTTGGTGAAGATACTGATTTCTATATGGAGCGACAGCCGTCAGATTTCCAGAACTCAGAGGGAAAACCAGACCTTTCTTAGGTTAGGTCACATGTCTTTCAAAATACAATTTCTTGGACGTGCGGGTTTCCTCACGATGTTTTCATTTTCTGATACTAAGCAGCAGTGATAAAGCCTTCTTGAGTCGTAACCTGTCAGACCCCGTTATATACGTTTTCCAATACATTTCTTGACGGAAAAGTGGCCCGCGGGTAATGAGAGATTAAAAGACGAGAGTAAGTAAAATATTGTTCAGTAAAATATTCGCCGAGTAAAGAAAACCGATATCTTTTCTCTGATTCTGGAAAATAGAAAGAAGCTTCAGAAAACATTTACTTATTACAAGGTTGTCACGATTACAGCATATTTTAATGATATATGAAATAATTCATAAAGTCATAGTGTATACCAACACCGCTAAATCAAGAGGAATAACCTAAACAGAAAGTAGAGAGCTTAGTCACGAACCATATAAAGACAAAAATAAGTAAATGTATGGAATTGTTAACGACGTACAAATGAATTTAAATTCAAAGCAAACATTCACCCAGTTGCAGTCTCGTTTGAACTGTACCAGATTCACGACCTTTCTCTGCTTAGTTTATTAAGTTGTTGCTTGGTGCTTAGTCTTGAGTGACCTCTGGCATAGAATTTGGTATGCCAGACGCAGTTGTCACACAGAATTTTCCAGAAAAGATCAAGCTAGCATGTTGATTATACCGACTGATCTTAAATGAATTTGTTAACATTTTATTTACTTATGGGTATTTCTACTATAACCAGTACTACGGATGTAATTAAAAACTGTAGTATTCAGTAAACGTTGGTAGTTAATTTCCACTTAAACGTAATACTTCACCTATATTTAACAATACGAGTATTTTATATCTTATAGATCTCGTGAAGTCACATTAATTAGTACCACTAGTACTCAGTAACAGAAACTAATTGCCTAGTGAGCTCGATGCCGCAGTGGTTAGTAACGCTACTTTGACACCAACGCTCGTGGAGTCGATTCCCACATAAGGACAAACATATGCGTGCATGAACATGTCGGCTTGTCTTGGCCTTAAGAAGGGTAAGGCATATCAAAGTAGGCCGTCTGGTGAAGTATCTCCGACTCACAGAAAACCGCATTCAAATAACAACTCCCTGGAGGATTATTATGTTCCTGCGAGTAAGTGGGTACATCAGTAAGCTCCTAAAGAGTTGCTGTGTTAGTAGCTGAAGTAGCATCGCGCGAGTAATTCTTAATGTGTTATAAGCGTTCATAGGGTACAGTAACCGCTTCTCTGGTGAACCGTGTGCTTGTATACCTCCCGGCTTGTATATAAAAAAAGTTATTCATACTCAACAACTCTGAAGAACTATTTTCCCTCATCCCACCCTCTCCCTTCCGTCATAGAACCACACGTGCAGGCTTGCAATGTCATCATTCTGTTGAGGACATTTGTTCTCGTACTAAAAAGTTCGGCAACTCCTATCTCTGTCGAACTATTAAAACCTGCCTTGCCTGCACATGTGTTTCCTCCTTCCTACAACATGGGATCCTTCAAACGAAGCGTGAAGAAGCACCTTGCGGGCCAGCATGGTAGCGTCAACTGATAGGACACCGTAGTCCTTTGTCAGTTGCCGCTGCAATTTGGGCTCCCCTTTTCGCTTACCAACAGGCGAAGAGGAGCCACTATGCTGAGCCTATATAAAAAAAAAAAAAAAACCACGTTGATTCATGACACAAAGTAAATTATATCCTGTAGATAAAAGATTTGTAAACCATACATCAGTAAATCAATATTTTAAAAAATCTTTATATATGATTATTTAAAGCAGATGATTTTTATATGTATGTATATCTTCACACCAGGTCCCTTGCGGGGTAGGCAGAGAGAATATGAAGCACTAAAAAGCAGTTGTAATAAGTAATATCCTTATAAATTCATAATATCAAAAAAAACGAGAAAGATTTTTCTCATCACGCCTCACGTGTATGCCATGCATTAAAAATTCTATTTATTACGCTTTAAGTTGTTTACAAAACAATGTCCCAAAACATTTGTTAGGGGAGAGAAGCGCGTAATTTTTTACGCGAAAAACACAGCAATGCGGTACGCTTTACAGAAAAAAGGGAAAAAAGAGATGAGAATAAACAGACGACGAAGAATGGCGAGGAGCGCTCGAATTTTGAATACAAATGTAAATTAGTATCTCCACTAATTACCTTCAGAGACACGTCCAGGGCTATGCATCTTGCCGGCTTACTGTGAACGTCCAATTTTTTTTAACGGCAGTGAAAATCGTTCGGCTATTTTTCTCATTACTTAGAATCAAAGTGTAATTTGGTGGTTTCTTCGTGAATTACTTGTATCTAAGTTAATTTATAGGAGGGAGAGACGAAGACTCTTTTTAATTACTCGTAGCATAATTTTCTGCACTATAGAGTATGGTATATTAAAAAATAGAGTTAGGCTGCGGTTTGGCTCATACGGTCAAGTGGGATTTAACATTCTGTGACATTCAACTTCAACAATAGGTACATTTATATAAAAGATTGTGAGCATTACACATTCCAATTGTGTGTGTAGTATGAAAAGGAAATAAGTGTACGTAGAACAGCTTGTAATTTATGCAACCTAAACTAATCTTTACTAATAGTAACCTTAATTATCATCACCATTATATTAATTATGGTCATGAATATAGACGATTTCAAAGACTAGTGAGTTGTGTGTAGTATACGTGACATTGGTCTGCCTAATTTAGAATCCAGAGAGCTTCATTGCTTCTCTCTTTCTTAATATGGACTAATGTTTTACATTATGCAAATACTACTAAAACTTATTAATTAATTTTATATCACACACTCTCTCTCTCCCTCGAAGTAAGTATAGTAGCATAAAAGTTTGTTTTTGTTATAATAGTAGTCCGAAAAATATCAATTGTACTGCAAAAACTAATATTTACAATTTATACAATGATAGGCTTTGTGGCACCACAGAAATGGTATTTGAAAGAGAAGAATCCAGAACTAATGTAACGATTACGGTTGATGATGAAGTGTTGGAGCAAGTGGATGAGGTTGTATATCTTGGATGCGCTTTCAGCAGGGATGGAAGGTACACCGCAGATGTGGAAAGACGAGTGAGTGCTGGGAACAGTGTAAATGAAGGGTTGGGAAAACTTCTTGGCAGTAAAAACTTGAGCCAGAAGGCACAACTCGCAGTTGCTGCAGTGCTGGTGTCGACGCTAACTTATAGAAGCGAGAGCTGGTTATGGCAGAGAGAGCTAGAAAGTAGGTTAAACGCGGTCGAAATGCGAGCGTTGCGCAAAATTTGTGGTGTAAAGCTTGTAGACCGTATTCGCAATGATGATGTTAGAAACAGAGTTGGTTTGAAAGAGAGCGTCGGTGTTAAAATAAGAAGAGGCAAGCTCCGTTGTTCGGACATGTAGAAAGAATGCAGGATGAAAGAATGACAAAGCAGATATACAATGCAAAAGTGGAAGGATGTAGGAGCTGCGGAAGGCCAAGACTTACCTACTATGACCAAATTGGTCGGGTTCTATCAGAAGGTGATGTCAGGAGCCCTAGAAACTGGCGAGCGTGCATGAGAAGAACAAAGAATGTTAAAAAAGCGAGTGATATATGTAAAGATCGAGTCACGTGGCGCTCGGTTCTCTCTGCCTATCCCGCAAGGGATTTGGCGTGAAGTTATAGATAAAGGCCACAAATCGATACACGAAGTCTATTAACATTATGACCAGACTGACACTAGCAATACGATCATTTAGTAATTCACATAAAAGAAAGTGGAAATGTATGAAACGTTAAAATATTATCATATGACTGTATTTATACTTTATTTTGGTTACAAATAATAAAATTTTAGTAATTTCTTTCCAGTCACGGGTATTAATCCCGGCCAGTTGATAGGCGTGCGCGGGGATAAGGATCCAACGCGTAGAGGCCCCTTCGAAAAGACTGTATGTAATGTTGTACACTCGTCGTGACCTGCTCCAGGGTATATCAATGGGACAATATACCAATGAATAGATCACGGCAGGTATTGGGACTATTGAAAATATGTGGGAAAAAAGTGGGCTATTAAAATGAGATTTGGAGGTATTATTAGAACCGGGCTATTGCAGAAGAGGGACGGACGTCTGCCATAGCTATCATATTTGATGTTACTGCTGGCAGGCGGTGGCTCGCCACTCACTGAATGGACCCCCGAAATGACAGAGAAAGTCGGCCGGGGGCAACACCGGTGTGAGTGACTCAGGGGTGTCGAAAGGTCTGCTGCGCTTTCGCAATTTTAGTAATTATTATAACATGTTCTTCTTAGCGTTATCACGTTTTCCTAATCCATTAGGACTTTGCGGAGTCCGCTACCTAAGCCTAACGATTTGCCGAAGATACTGATTTTTACATGGAGCAACTGCCGTCTGACCTCCGCAACCCGGTGGAAAAGCCAGATCATTCTTAGGTAAGGTCACACGTCATTCGAAATACAATTTCTTGGAAGTGCGGGTTTCCTCACGATGTTTTCCTTCACCGCCGTTCAAGTAATAATCACAAATATGTATTGGTTCTTTGCTAATTGCACATTTACCCAAAAAATTTAAAATACATTTAGCACCATTGAAAAGATAAAACTTATGAATATATATTTCATGCACTAACCTGCTCTTATTGGCATAATTTTCTCAACATCATCACTCACACAAAAACATGGATAACAAGGATGTGGCAGACATGCTTAATAAGAACATGAGCGAGCTTGTGGCGCTCTTCACAACAAGAATGGACGAGTTTGAGAAGAGCTTGACCCAACAGCCAGGTACTACAGCAACAGGCGCTCCTCACACTTTAAAATCTCTTGCTTCCGATTACACCACTTTCAAGGCATTTGTGTGGAAAGCCATTACAATGATAAAATCCCAAATGGAGCTTCTGATGGCAGGATTGGACCGTCAGGAAAGTCATTCTCGTCGAAAGGTGCTGCTCATCCATGGTATTGCAGAAAACAACTCTGAGAATTTGGTAAACAAGGTACTCAAGTGTTTTAACCAAACTATGAAAACATCTGTTGATGATTGTAACATAGAGACCTGCCATCGACTTGGTGTTAAGAAGGACAAGCCAAGGCCTATCCTCGTCCGCTTTGGTTCCTTGTGCCATCGAACAGCAGTATGGACCGCTAAGACTTCTCTTAAAGGCTCCGGAATTGTAGTAACAGAATTCCTCACTAAGTCTAGACAGCAAATATTTGTGGCTGCCAGAAAGCACTTTGGAATGAAACAATGCTGGTCTAGTGATGGTATGGTTGTGGTTCAGCTTCCTGATAAGAGCCGTCGAAAAGTCGCCACCACATGTGAACTGCAACAACTTACGATGCAATATCCGCCAGTTAATACATCACAGCGAAACTGATTTGCGTTTTATCAACAGGATGATGGTGGAGCTAATCGTTGTCATGGATATTTTGCATGCAAATGGTACATGTGATTTTGGTGCTGTAGCAGATAAGTGGTAGGTATTTTCTATCGCACTTCACACCTAATTCTTGCTGTTCCTACCATTCAATGTTATACTTTTGAATACCTACATTGATTGTTATAGAACCACCGCCTATTTTGTGAAAATTATCTACAATCTTGTAGGTAATATACAATGCTTCGAATCATTTGTAAAAGTTGTATTATAAACACAGGTGATAGTCAGATGTAGTTGACAGATTATGACAATCGTTTTCTCGTTTGACACTGACAGTTTTAGCGTTATGCAAAGTTATTTTTGGCAATCGTTCCTCTACTATAATGACTGTGACTTATGTACGTATTATTTTTTCATTTCATTTCTTTTTTTTTCTTTTTTTTTTATATCTACAAATAACTAACTTTGATATTTTCCTTTTTGTGAATGCATACTAAAAAGTATGTGAAATCTTATTATTCGTAGTTTTGTTGAACAGAATTGTATTTTGTTACGTACTTGTACCATGTATCTTAACCAACCAATGCCAATGCAATGTGAGTGGGGTATTATTATTTAAATCTATTTAAGTATTCTTGCTTAGCCTATATATTATATTGTAATATTTATTTGTAATAGTATACGTATTTATAAGTATTTGTTATATGTCTTTCAATAGTGACGACGATTATTTATCATGCTCCGGGTCAGATTGCTACGGTAGTGCTTTTGGTAATGTAACGAACGATAGTATCTCTAATCAAAGTACTGACAGTTTTTCTCTTAACGACAACCTACATTCTACATTTTCAGCTTTTCCTAAGGCTCTCAATCTTGTACACATTAATGCACAGAGCATTATTAGCCATTACTCTGACTTCTTGGCTACATTCGAGGATGGCGTAGTCGATTGCATCTTGATCTCTGAATCATGGTTAAAACCATCACTCCCTTCAACTCTCTGCTCTCTTCCAGGCTACAAGCTTTTTCGTAATGACCGTATTGGGGCTAGAGGTGGTGGAGTATGTATATACATTCGTGGCAGTATTCCTTGCTCAATTATTGCTCAATCACCTAGTAACAACTCCGGATCCATTGAATATCTTTTCCTGGAAATTATACTCCATCATTCAAAGATTCTACTTGGTGTTGTCTATAGCCCTAACAATACGGTCAATTACTTTAATCAATTTGAAACTGTCCTTGAAAATCTTTGCCCCGGTTATGACCATGTTGTGGTAATGGGCGATCTCAATACCTGCCTCCTCAGGGACGATTTTAGATCTCGGTCTCTTAATGCCATAGTCACTTCACTAAATTTAAACATGTTACCACTTTTAGCCACTCATCACTCTCCAAACTCTAGACCTTCTTTACTTGATGTAATCATCTCTAATAAGCCTGAACTTGTCAATATTCACGGGCAGTTGACTGCTCCATTCTCATACCACGACCTCCTTTTCTTATCATATAAAATGCGTTCTCCAAAACAAAAGGGAAAAGTTATTCTTCAGCGTGACTTTAAAAACATTGATCTGGAGCGTTTGAGAGGGGACGTGCGTTGTATTGACTGGTCGCAGGTCAGTAATTGTGTCGACATAGACTCAAAACTTGAAACCTTTACGCGTTTGCTGACTGACTTGTACGATATTAATGCTCCTGTTAAACCTGTCCGTATAAGACACTTACCTGCACCCTGGCTTACTACTTCGATCAGAAACTTAATGAGGAAAAGGGACAGAGCTAAAGCTACATTTAAGAGAAATCCGACGGATAACAATTTCACTACCTATAAAAAACTGCGTAACATCTGCAACAGGTTGTGTAGGGATGAAAAACGCCGACATATTCATACAGCACTTCATAATAAATCAACTTCACAAATTTGGAAATTTCTGAGGTCAATTGGCGTGGGCAATAATTCTACTTCGTTTAACACCGCTCAAAATCTAGATGCTTTAAATAATCACTTCTCAGAACCTCCAATAATTCTTGATGATACCACTAAACGGTCATCTCTCCGTTCACTGTCCAATACGCTACGACCAAATTGTACTCCTTTCTCTTTTCATAGTATCGCGGAGGAAGATGTAAGGAAAATTATTTTGTCAATTTCAACAAAAGCTGTGGGCAACGATAGCGTTAGCCTTGATATGCTTCTACTTGTCTTGGATGATATTTTGCCAGTTGTTACACACTTACTGAACTTCTCCTTGGCATCAAATATCTATCCGACGGCTTGGAAAAAGGCTTACGTTATTCCATATCCTAAAGTTATCAACCCTTCGTCTCTTTCAGAGTATCGCCCCATCTCTATACTTCCTATTCTCTCTAAAATACTAGAACACGTTGTCTACAAACAGCTTCATGCATACTTAGCTACAAATAATCTTCTTAATCAGTTTCAGTCTGGATTTCGTCCGTCACATAGTACCGTCAGTGCGTTGCTTCATATTACAGACGATATTCGTAACGCTATGGACAGGCAAGAACTTACGGTTATTGCTTTACTGGACTTTAGCAGTGCTTTCAATTCGGTGGATTTCGATGTCTTACTTGGGACCCTTCGTGCACTTAACGTCTCTTCTTCCGCGATCTCATGGTTTGACTCCTATCTCCGTAATCGACAGCAGTGCGTCAAGGTGGATGACAGTTTTTCGGGTTGGTCCACCTTAAAAGCGGGTGTTCCACAGGGCGGCGTATTATCTCCACTCCTTTTCTCGGTTTTTATTAACCAAATAACCTCCGTCATTTCTTCTTCTTACCACCTGTATGCAGATGATCTACAAATATATCGCCATTTTACCCTCTCAAATAGTGACTCAGCTGTACAATCCATCAATTCGGATCTTAATGCTGTTAGGGATTGGGCTTCATCGTTTGGTCTACTGGTAAACCCCCTTAAATCACAGTCGATGATTATTGGTAGTAGCAGGATGATACCTAAAACTGATTCATTACCAAAAATATTATATGACGGCACTGTGATACCCTACAGTATTAAGTCCAAAAACTTAGGTCTTATCCTAGACACTCACTTATCTTGGACTGCTCATGTCAATGATGTGAGTAAGCGCATGCATCATTCATTTCACTCTCTTAGACGTCTCCAGAACTTTCTCCCCCTTGCCACTAAGGTCATGCTTAGCAATACCCTCCTGCTTCCTCTTCTCGACTACGCCGATGTATGTTACCTGGACGCGAGTGAGAAGCTTTTGGATAAGCTGGAACGGTTACAAAATCTTGCTATTAGGTTTATTTTCAATCTTAAAAAATATGACCACGTCACTGAATATCGCAACCAACTCAAATGGCTCCCTATCCGCTCTCGCCGCAATTTCCACGTTCTTACTTTCCTCTTCAAGATCCTTCATAATCCCACTGCTCCCGCTTACCTTCGTTGCCGATTCAACCTCCGCCCTCCTACCGTTCGTTCCCGTCGTTCTTGCCATGCCAAGACGCTGCTGCTCCCAGTTGCGCAAACTAAATTTTTCTATAATTCCTTTACCTACCGTGCTGCTCAACTGTGGAATAAATTACCAACACACATTCGGAAAAGCCCATCAATCCACTCCTTTAAAAAAATATTGAAAGAGCATTATTTATCAGATCGAAAGTAAGTATATATATGTATGTATATATATGTATGTATATAAGTGTATCTGTATTTATGTTATATGTGTAGTATATTTATGGTATATATGTGTGTGTATTCGGTATGTATGTATTTATTTAATTTATTTAGGCACGTACCGCTGTCCGCAACTGACGAGATATCCCACTGCTGAGGGTTGGCTGGAAGAGATCTCTTTTAGAGATAAGCTCGCCTCTGTACTATCTTTACTATACACATGTAACTGCTTGTATTTATATGTGCAATAAAGAATAATAATAATAAATCCGAAAACACGAATTTTAGTGGTACATGCCAGGGTTCGAACCCGGGACCCGTTGGTCACAAGGTGGGTTATCGTCATCGTATCGGTAAAGTACACGTACTTTGTGTAGCACATTTACCCACTAGGCTATCACTAATCTCCCACTTATTGTTATAACGTATCTGTTCCGATAATAAACGTAGATAGCAGTATCCTTTCCTTATTATTATTATGTTCTACACACATTATTATTTTGTACATTGCCAGTGTCGGTGTGTCAGCCCTCAAGTCACGCTCCACGCCAGCAGTGTGTCTGCATATTTAACGCGCTGTTTATCATTACCTCGTTCCTCATATTCAACTTTACTTGGTTCTTTGCTAATTTTAAAGTCTGTATATTTTATGATTTTTATATTTACATTACAATGTACAGTAATGCATACAAAATGACATCAGAAACAAAGATGGTTTGAAAGAGAATATCGGTGTTTCAGAAGAAGCATGCTGTGTTGGGTAGCCAAATAGAATAACATATAAATGCAAGAACATAAGAATGCAGGAGGAAATAATTGGTAAACAAGTATGAAAGTGGCAAGATGTAGGAGCCGAGGATGGCCGAGACTCATCTACCAGTACCAAATTGGTCGTGTTTTATCAGAAAGTGATAACAGGAGCCCTAAAAACCGGCGACCGTGCCTGATAAGAACGATGAAAGTTAAAATCTAGTGGGTTTTGTAAGGACAAGTCATGTGACGGGCGATTCTCTTTGCCTACGCCGCATTAGACTTGAATATATGGATATAATGTGACCATGAGTACTTACTTGGATGTAAGAAGTTTTGAGGGGATATTTGAAACTTTTCTTTTCGGAACTTATATAACATGAAATTTTAACAAACCAGTATATAATATTGCTTACATTTCTTAATGGAAGAACGCTTGCTTAATTTAATATCGGATTGTTGTTACAGTTCGAGAATCAAAAAAGGAAATACTATAGTCGATTGTTAATATAATAAGAGTTCTATAGCACAATTTACGTAACTAAGTAATAAGAAAATAGAGCTACCGAATTCTATTTATATACATAAAATGACATAGTCTCATATTATTTATTTTACTCTCTAATTGACTTTTACATTATTTGTACCTCCCGCATTTGTCTTATCATTCAATTTCGTTCTATTTTCAAATACCTATTAAGATCCCTCACTCCTTAGTTCTTGGTGCTCGAAGAGTTTACATTATTCTGCTTCTATTGATTCTTTTACATATCACTATATTTTCTATGCTTTATTTTCTGACGTCACTATGCCAATTCGTCTACATACAACAGTGACGACATCTCAGGCGCCGGATTGGAATAAATTGTTTAATAGTCACCATGGCTCTCGTGTTGAACGTGACCGATCAGTTATCAATACAATCGGATGTCTAAATCTACACGTGATGCCTACCGCAGACAACAGATATTATTGATTACGAATACTGATTGATTTCTGATTTTGATTTATAAATTACTTGCTAAATAATAGCTCATACGCACAATCCTTGAACTTACATTGATTTTGATAAGTACTATGTGCTTTTAGATGACACTACGCCGGAAGTTATTGTTGTTACCGAAGATCAGAGAATATGTGTAGACTAAGAAAGTATCCCCAAAAGTTTACAACATTAAAATAATTTAATATTATTTATGGTTAGCAACGTGGTTATAATGTCTTTGATATTATACATGTTCAGTATCAATCAATCTGTAATAAGTATTTATCTTAGAATGTTTTAAACATATAAACGTGAAACTCTAGCATATTTGCCTTGTAGGTGATTGCACATTAAGGTAATATTAATTTTAATTAACCCCGGCAGTTTGTGACAAGCTGTAGGTGAGTAACGACGTCTTCGTCTGTCGGAGTGAAAACTCAAGAAGGCTCGCAGGACTCTCAGCTCTGGCTTGCCTTCATAGGACAGCTCCAGATAGGAGATAGAGCATATTGCTTTATCTGCCGATATGCTCCAGGGGTGGAAGTATTAACCCTTCGAAACCCGGGTGGTCGTATACGACCGCGAAATGTGTGGAAAAACGTATATAACGGGTTCTGACTGCTCAAAGGGCACCTATCGACACCCCTGAGTCACTCACACCGGTGTTGCCCCCTGCCGACTTTCTCTGGAATTTCGGGCGTCTATCAATTGAGTGGCGAGCCACTGCCTGCCAAAGTAACATCATATTATGATAGTTATGGCAGGCGCCCGTCCCTCTTCTGTAATAACCCAGTTCTAATAATAGCTCTAGATCTCATTTTAATAGCCTACTTTTTTCAGACTTTTTTTGCAATAGTCCCAATAACTGCCGTGACCTGTTCATGGGTATATTGTCTCATTGATATCCTCTGGAGCAGGTCACAGCGGGTATAATACATTACATCACTCTTTTCAAAGGGGCCTCTGCGCGTTGGATTCATATCCCCACGTGCATACGCCTATCAAATGACCGGGGTAAACGCCCGTTACTTGAGAAATTTTAATTTAAAAAATAATATCTCCCTAATAAAATGTACGAGTCTAAAAGTGAAATATATGAAACAAAGCAATAAAGAACGTTTATCATGAAAGAACATAAGCAAATTCAGATTTTTTATCTTAAGTTTATATCAAATAATTTTGTAATTTCATTCATAAATTGTCAAAATATGACTTAGATGGTAACGAAATTTGGTTGAATAATTTTATCTCACATTTCATCTCCAAGATAACAATCATCGTATATATAAAAGTACATATACATAGAACTGCATATTTTTTAAGTCAGCGAAAAGATTTCAAGAAGTCAAGAATGCAGGTGAGTTATCTGGCCAACCTGTTTTCAAACATTTGTATTTTAATACAGGTTCCATCTACGTGTCTATCATAATAGAATTTAAAATTATGTTTGGTTTAGAGGCGATCTATTGCGAGAGTATTCGGTCGAGAAGCTAGAGGATGAACTTGTAGCTGATAATTAATTATGTAATCAAAATGATGATTACTTTATATATACTACATACATATTTAAGTAGATCGTTAATTCTATAATTCTTTCACAAAAATTTTAACCAAATAACACATAGAAATCCTTTAAACTACACAGTTTATGCTAAGTTAGGTCAAATTTTGATAATTTCATAAAAAAAATCTGTTCTAAACTTGTTAGTCCAGTTTTCGTTACACACTTCCGTGAGAAGACATTTTGTTAGGTAGGATAACAATTGCGGTACTTCTACTAAAGTTTTAGAGTACCGTAGCAAAATTGTAAAAAAATACCTTATTTATCATTGGTGCAACTTTGTCCCTCTGTGTGACTGGAATATTTCAGCAACTACTAACGATTTGAAATAACATTAAATATTGGATCTAACTTTCCAATGTTCCGAAAAGTTTTTTATATTATGTGCATTGTAATTTTGACAAATGATAAAAAAAATGTAAAAAAAGGACCATCCTTACCTCCATATCTCCAAATTTTGTGAAGCAAAAAGTCTAAAATAGATGCATGTAATAAAGTATATGTAAACGTTACAAGAAAAATAGAACAATGTGTCTAATTAGCACAGTTTAGTAGCATTACGTGAGTAAAACTAGTACTTGACTGGTATATTTGGTCTGCAGCAGCACTAATGTTCAGTGGTATTCTTTTTCGTAGTAAATTCCCAGTATGGTCAAGGACAAAGCACGAATGACACATCATGTATTTGTATTCATTGGGACGATTGCGAACAAAAACCTGATTATAATTCTCGACATAACAAGGTGGTAGCACGATGATTGACAAGACATTAGGAAGGTTTGAAGCTTGCACGATGTTGATGCTGATTACCTTGACATGTCATGTTGCTGTATCGTACTCTGAATTAAGTATTTTCGTTTTTGTTGTTTTTCTTATAAATATAAACTCAGTACCCAAAACCGTAGAGAATGCATGAAGAGGTTGATGAGTTATGAAGAAGCGAGAGAGGTATGTTTGGATAGGTTTACCTGGCGTCTCTACTTATCCCAAACGGATATGTATGCATAAATTTAATGAAAAAAGAAACAATAGCCTAAGTACCTTAAGTAACAAACAGACAATCAGGCAGGCCGTATGCTTATGTTTTGACATAAGATAAGCCGTTTCTATCTGATGGCAAGCAATTATCTACGGACATTTGCAACACCAGGGATGTCAATCTTGCATTACTGATACTGTAGAACCTCCTCACATCTTTCTTGAAGAACTTCGTGCTGAAAACGTGTTCGTGTTTCCTTGGGAAAACCTTGGTTAGGAGTTCATTCCACAACTTGATTATTTGATTCCGTATGCTTGTGTGGTTATATTATCGTAGCTTATGAATATTTACAACACTTGCCCGTTTACTATAAAAACCTCTCTACGCTCTGAGAAATCCTAGGAGCAATAAATAAATCTTGCGAAAATGTCAGAAAACCTATAAGGAAATCAAGTAGAAACGAAAGCAGGCTGACAGGGCTCTTAGTTCTTCTCTTGCTTTCATTTGACTTCTCCAGTGGTGGAAGTAGATGAGAGCAGAACGTTATGAGTATCTTTGGAAAAAGCGCATCACACTTCTCATTCCTCTATTCCTAATTAACATCAGGCTACGTTTCCCATCATTTGCTCCGGGTCCTTAAAGTGTTAGATCGGTAGAGTGAATATTTCAGAGAAATGTATGATTATGTCCATGAAGTCATTACCATGGATGAGATTGAATGGGCGATATGAAGTTTCAAAAATGGAAAGTCAGCGGGGATCGATAACCTGCTGTAACCAACAGCTCAGATGAACTAGGTGGCACCTATGTTTTTTTTATACTACGTCAGGAGGCATACAAGCATACGACCCACCTGATGTAAAGCGGGTACCGTAGCCTATTAACGCTTGCGATATATTAAGTATCACTCGCGCGATGCATCCTCTGCTGCTTACACAGCAACTCCTTGTTAGGGACGCCTTCTGGTTTTTGGCAAATTACTCTGGAGAACCGGAAGTATCCGACCGAATGGAGACGCGCAGTCATCGTGCCCTTATATAAAGGCAAGGGTTCACGTATTGACTGCGCAATCTATAGGACCATCAGTTGGATCAGCTTAGCAGCTAAAGTGTATGGAAAAATAATTGAAAGGAGAATGAGGGTGAAATCCGATGGAATATTTTGGGAAGCAAAGGGTGGATTTCTATGGATACACGGATCAAGTTTTTTCACTCCACAATATCGCAGAGAAGCAACTGGCTATGGATCAAAAGGTTTTCTGGGGTTTTGTGGACCTTGAGAAAGCATTTGACAGGGTCGTGCGAAAGAACCTCTGGAACATTTTGCCCAGATATGACAGATGTGACCAGCTCCATGCTGTGAATTATGAGGATGAGGATCAACTTATGAGGATTATACAGCATGTGTACGTGTGGACAGCAGCTTGTCGCCCTGGTTTGATATCAACATTGGTGTCAGACAGGGTTGGCGCGGTCGGCTCGGCTATTCATCTTGTCTTCAGCGAATAAGAAATATGAATGTAGGAATGTAAATGGGTGACTGCCTGCTTTATGCAGAAGACGCGGTATTAATAGCAGAATCACCACCCGAACTGCAAACTCTATTTACAACAATGAAAGATGATTGTATGAGGAAAGGCTTACAATTGAATGTGAAGAAAACCAAGATGGTATTTTAAAGAGAGACAACCAGAACGAACACTAGGATTACGGTTGATGATGTAGTGTTGGAGCAAGTGGATGAGGTTCTATATCTTGGAAGCGCTTTTAGCAGCGATGGAATGTACACCGTTGATGTGGAGAAACGAGTGAGTGCAGGGTATAGCCTGAATGGAGAATTGGGTAAACTTCTAGGCAGGCGAAATCTAAGATAGAAGGCACAGCTTGCTATTCACAACGCGGTACTAATCCCATCGAAAAAAAAATCCAACTTATGTGTATGGCAGAGAGAGCATGAAAGTAGAATCCGGTTGAGCGGTTAAAAGCACTGCGCAAAATTTGTGAGATAATGCATGCTGACCGCGTTCGTAATGATAACGTAAGAGTGAGAGTTGGTCTGAATGACAGTGTCGGTGTTAAGATAAAAAAGGGCATGCTCCGTTGGTTCCAACACGTAGAAAGAATGCAGCATGAAAGAATGACGAAATAGATGCGAAAGTTGAAGAATGTTGGAGCCGAGAAAGACCAAGACTAACCTACCATGACCAAATTGGTAGTGTTTTATCAGGTGATTTCAGGGCCCCAGGAGCGTATATGAAAAGAACTATGAATGTTAGAGAAGCGAGTGAAGTGTGTAGTGACCGCGTCTTATGGCGCTCGGTTCTCTCTGCCTACCCCGCGAGGAACCGCGTGGCGTGAAGATATACATACATGCTAATTTATATATAATATATATACATCTTCACGCCAGGTCCCTTGATAATACTCGTACATACATACATGCGTAAAATCTCTATTATCTCATATAAATAGCAATTTAATTTCTGATATATTTCCCAAGAATCCAAATACATAGCTGCCGAAACCTGCTCATGATTACATTAATCCATTGATAACCTCTGGAGCGGGAAGCTGTAGGTGTACTACATCAATTTTCTCTATGGAGGCTCTACGTATTGGATCCATATCCCGGCCCAGAGAAACAATAGATGATGATGACAATCTTCTTAAAATTATCGGGTTCATAATAAATCACGTGAAGAGGATTTTACATCGTCGGTAATACACCAATGATGCACCTAATGTTGCAAGCTTACATAGGGTATGGTCACTGCTTACCATTAGGCAGTCCGTGTACTTGTTTGTTCAGTGGTTTATAAAATAATGATTTAAGCTTCAGAAATAGCTTATGGGAAAAATAATTATTAATTACTACAAATCAATATAAGTCTTGATTACCGTAACCTGAATAATTCCCTTCATTTCAGTTAGAAGCATTGTTATTCCATCCAAATCTGGCGAGATATATATGTTGATACGCTTATGGAGGATTAAATTTTTTTAGGCATCACCATCTAGAGAAATAGGACACATATAGGAGACCACCTCACAAATAACCGTAGCCAATTAACAACTCCCGGAAGGATGGAGACATTCCTACGAGTGAGTACCTCACTTACCGGTGTGTTTTTGGTACCGGTGGAGCTCGGTGGCGCAGTCGTGAATGACGCGACTGTTTTTGGGTTCGATTTCCACACAAAACAAACATTTGTATGCATGAACATTGAGGTTGGGCGCATCAAAGCAGCCCGTCTGGGGAAGTACCTCCACCTCACAGAAAACCGTACCCAAATACCAACTCCCTAGGAGGTTGTTGTGTTTCTGCGTGTGAGTGAGGTCACCAGTAAGCTCCTAAGCAGTTGTATGTTAGCAACAGAGGAGGCATCGCGCGAGTAATACTTTATGTATTGCAAGCGTTCATAGGCTACGGTAACCGCTTTATATCGGGTGGGCCGTATGCTTGTATGGCTTCCGACGTTGTATGAAAAAAAACCCCGAGTAGTTGCTTTGTTAGCAGTGAGAATAGTGAAAATATTATTAATTCATAATGTAATTTTCACAATCTTCCCTCTTTGGGTTTTTAGTGAAAAAATATTGTTTTCTTGCTTTATATATGTTCAAAAACTAAAAAAAAAATGTTTTTTTTCGCAAGTTGAAACTATATGAAGTTGCTGTGTCAGCAGCAGAGGTGACGTGAGTGATACTTTATGTATTGAAAGCGTTCATAGGCTACAGTACCTAATCACTTTACATTAGATGAGCCGTATGCTTGAATGCCTCTCGACGTCGAAAATATTTTGAAAATCTATTTTAAAAGCCATTTCTTACTTCGGGATACCCTTTAACCCTTCGAAACCCGGGTGGTCGTATACGACCGCGAAATGTATGGGAAAACATATATAACGGGTTCTGACTGCTCAATGAATATCGATGTATTCTATTTTTGTTATTTGTTTTAATAAATTTTAGTATCTACTATTAAGGTTTCCAAGATACAGCACTGTGACAGATGGACGAATGACAAACGGACAGACAATGACAATGAAAATTCTATAGGTATCCGTTGAAACAGTAAAAATGACATCACAGCTGTCAAGTACATTCAATTCTCAAAAAGTAAGTCACTTCTAGGCGCGCAGTATCTCTATTCTGTATGTAGAAGTTATCAAAAGTATAGCAAATCTAAACACGAGCTAACATAAATCCTGGCTACACGAAGCAACTCCCGCGCAGTCGGACATGCGCGAATCGTGCGCGCACGATAAGATAAACGTCGCGCGTGCGCTGTACCCCGCCGGGAACGCTAATTAAGTCTTTAGCGTGTCTTTATTGTTTATTTGTTAATAGATTGTTAAATATCTAGCAGGGCCAGTCTTGATCTAGTACGATATTTATGGCATTAAGAAAATAAAGGACCCATGTAACAAATTTGATAGTTCATTGTTTGCACAAATAATTTGTTACGTAAAATTTGATCTCTACCTTCAAATATACAATTTTTTTCAGAGAACTTTCAGGTAGTCAATTGATCATCTTAGCTGTTTTATGTATGTGTAAGAATCTATGAAAGTGGCTGAACTCATTTGTTTATTCAGTACTGTATGTCATATGTTATAAGATATATCATACTCTTTTTTGGGTATCCCTCAAGCTTGCATATCTTATATTCCTATCTAAAAATCTTGTTTGGTATTATGATTTTTCATGATATCAAACAGGTTTCGTTTTGCCTGTATACATAGAAATAACTCTAGTAAGAGTCCGGAAAGTAAAAGCCAATCGGCAAAATTATTTTTCCTTTAGAAGATATGCCAACAAAACATTAGAATAGTCATAGCGTTGGTGAGAAAATGTTTGCTACTATTTCGAAAAATCCGAACGTGTGACACTGTTATATAAATTTGTCGCTTAAAAACCAAAGGACAGTAACTGTAGATGGGTATGTCAATATGTGCCTGCTCAGAGTCTCGGAGAGAGTTCACGTAAGACATCCCTGAAGCAAGCTCTTTCTTCACCACGATAACACATCCATACATTCTTCTAAGGAAACGGAAGTGTATTTGAAGACTACACGTGTAGACCTGATGACGCGTATACTACACTGACTTCTTTTTATTTTCTAAAATTAAAGACAAACTAAGAGACAGACATTTGCGAGTTATTAATAGACAGTGAATATGTTTTACGAACCTCTTAGTTAGAAAATCTTAAAGACTTTGCTTTAAGATCCGTAAGAGAGACTAGTCCAACAGATTTTTATAATGGTAAAACTATTATACTTGACATTACATAAGAAGTATGACTAAAGAAGTTCTTCCAATTTACAGAAAACAACTAAGAACTCACTCGCAAGAACACAACAATATTTCAGATAATTATTATGTTACTACCAGTGAGTGAGGTTATTAGTAAACCTTTGTTAGCATTCACATGCTGCGGTTAACATGAGGCGGGCTGCATGTTGTTTCGCGCCCAACATATATACTACAAACAAATATTAGGCAAGATACGACGAAATAATGGCGACTGTTAACAGATATTTAATTTTTGTATTCGCAAAAAAAGGAAACGAACCTGTTGGATTACAAAACATTTGCTCCAAATGATATGCTTATTATATCACTAAAATCTTTAAAACGTATTTCAATACAAATCATAAATGGAACACTTCCTTCAATGGTTCCAGATCACTTGTTTATGTTGTCTGTGACAAAGTGAACCGCAAACTATGAATATAGCGGGTAGACAAAGCTGCCTGTACCGGACTGTCATAAATGCATGATTTACGCAATTACCTTGCAAAGACGACGATAAATTACTGTTCCACTTCACTGTAGAAACTTCGATAGCACACGTACACCTATTCCGACAACAATTCACGCAAATCTAAACCTTGTTCCCGACGAATAACACATAAATAATAGCAAGAAATAAGAAATAAGGTGTAATAAAAATATTGCAAAAGTTTAAGGTCTGATTATTCACAGATATTGTTACGTTACCACCCGCTAACTCAGGGATGCGATGGTATTCACTGTGTTTTCCATATCGTTTTTAACATTGACAAAGTATGTTTTATTGCAAAAAGTATACCTGCAGGTGATTTAAAACAAGGTTCTTTAATATTATCATTATTTTGATGGAAGTATGCGCGTGAATTACAGCGGCTTCGTCCGTGTCGATTTCAAAATGCCAAACTGCCAAGACTGTAGTAGTTTAATTACGACATTTACAGTCATTAAATATATTTATTAATATCACTAACCCAATACATGCTACTGCTACCATGGTTTCCCTGTAAAGATAAGTAGGACTTACGTCATCGTTTCAGTGATCAGTATTTTTTACAGTGCCCGAAGACTTATAATTTAAGGAAGAAGAAAGAAACCTAAAGACTTTCTTTTTGTGTCCTAAAAAGAAAGCCTTTAGGTTCCATTATCTTTCTTAACCCTTCGAAAACCGGGTGGTCGTATACGACCGCGAAATGTATGGGAAAACGTATATAACGGGTTCTGACTGCTCAAATATTTTTAATGATTTTCTAATGTAGATTTTTTTCTAAATATGTAGAAGGCATAATTACCATTTTGACGAGCTCGGTGGTGTAATGGTGAGTACTTAGGCTTCAAAGAGGTACGATACTTTGGGTTTGATTCCTACACAGGACAAACATTTGTGTGCATGATTATGTCTGTTTGTCTTGATCTGGGTATTTTTAAAAGAGTGTACAGCGCATTTAAGCAGCCCGTCTGGGGAAGTACCTTCATCTCACAAAGAACCGCAGCCAAATAACAACTTCCTGGAGGGTTACTATGCTCCTGCGAGTAAGTGAGGTCACCAGTAAGCTCCTAAGCAGCAATTGTGTTAGCAGCAGAGATGGCATCACGCGAGTAATACTTAATATGTTGCAAACGTTCATAGGCCTCGGTAACCACTTTAAATCAGGTGGGCCGTTTGTTTGTATGCCTCCTGAAGTTGTATAAAAAAATTACCTCCCCTGTCTAGTCAGGCTAGACTCCAAAGTTCCTGATATACCGGTCTTCCTTTTTGAAGATCCTTAATACATAATTTTCAGATCACTTCATCAGGGATCAGGGATTTTAATGCTTCCCTCAAGCATTCAAAACGTCAGTGATGCAGACTCTAAATTCAATGGGAGTTATTAGGAGCAGCGGGTACAAAAGAAACCTTACAGGCAACGGTACTAAAGATCCTCCATGGAATCGTTACGTGAATATAGCTACCCAAATAACGATTTCCGTATGGGTATGTTTTTTTATGTTTTAGGTTCTTCTTTGCGTTATCGCGTTTTCTAATCCAATAGGTTGGTGGGGTCCGCTACCTAAGACTAAGGATTTGGCGAAGATACTGATTTTTACATGAAGCTCAGAGCCAGATCTCCCCAACTTACCTAGAGGGTAAATAAGATCTATCTTAGGTAAGTTCGCACATTTCGAAATATATAATGCGGGTTTCCTCGCGGATATTTTTTTCGCTGTCGAGCATGTGACAATTATAAATATGTACATAAATCAAAATACATCAATTTAGTGCTTCATGCCAAGATTTGAACCGGGGACCGGTTGATCACTCGGTCGGTTCTTTATCCACATGGCTATCACTTCTCCCACATTCTCGAGCTAGCATCTATAGGCTACTATAACCACTCCCGTCTGGTGGACCCGTATAGCTGTTATGTACTTAAAATGATGTATAAAAATATTCATAATCAGAAAAATTACAATACTGCCTGTTCTGTTAGTCATGTTCGTAAAATGAGTTTAAAATATTTATTTCGGCACTTTTGGCACCCATTAAGCATCGTATTAATAAAATTCACTTATAAATTGGCAACTGGTCCGCCCGTGTGGTAGATCCCCGCACCAGTAATCGAGATAAGTCGAGGCAGTGGAAGTATAGGTGCGCGCACGCGAGATTCTTTCACGGGCAGCTTTCAACAAATTGTTATCTCCTGACAGATTGACATATCAACGCGGCTTGTCCTACGTACTAAAGATATGGTTGTTTAGTTGATGTCGACACCCACAGAGATACAAGGCGAAATCTTATAAATTCGAGCTATTTGAAGGAATGATTTTGTAGTATATTATATCTGTACTGCATGTTTAAAAAAAGCATTTAGTTTATGATTCAATTAATAAAATTGAATCATAACCGAGACGCTACTCGTCTTATTTTTAAATTCCAAATGTGATGATATAAGTAACGTTGCCATCACTTTACGAATAAATTCACCTCTAGGTAAATGAAACTGATATTTGTTTTCATATACGCCTACTCTTAATGATTTCCATACAAATATCGAAACTAGATAGCTCAGGTGCAGCTTACTCCACTAATTAAGATAACTCCATACGTCTACGTGGAATTATGGGTGCGTCCACGCAAGTCTAGATACGAGAAGAATTGTTTGTACGATACACGTAACATTGTAAGGAAGGTACATGCACACCGTAAAACCTATCATCTATAAAATGTACACAAACAGGTTATGTCCACCGACTAAATTGTTTGGCTCGACTGTTGATTCTCCATATTGTAACAATGCAGTCTAATAATTGAAGTGCAAAGAAATAAATGGGTTTGAATTTAAATATCATGTTTATTAAGGACTGATGGGAAGGAGATCTCATATTCCATTCCCTACCGGGGTCATTTCTGCAAAATACTCAATATTATTGTGCTGTCAGTAAGGCTCATCGGAGTTATAATCTGCGTTTAATTATTACGAGAGATTTTATTAGAGAAGTAGTGCAGAAAAAATAAAATTTATCTATAATATTATGTGCTAGAAATATATGATATTAAACAAAATTTTTTTTAGACAACGTCGGAAGGCATACAAACATACGACCCACCTGATGTAAATTCTTTACCATAGCCTATGAACGCTTGTAATATATTAAGTATCAATCTCGCAATGCCTTCTCTGCTGCTAACACGGCAACTCCTTAGGAGCTTGCTGGTGACGTCACTCATACGCTTTTACACACTGTCCGCACGGAGGAGTGTGAAATTTGTAGGTATAGTTAAACCTCATACGGAGGCTAAACATTGAAAGAAAAAATATGAAAAATTGAGAAATGATCACCAGCGTTCAATTTCGATCACTGAACTTCCACTGCTTTAAGGATTAACCGAAAAAAATATTTTTTTTTTGTTTCAGAACAATATCAAAAAGCATGTCGACTTCCGTTCTGCACGTTCTGTTATACCTCAGACATCGTTACTTTAATATTTCCTACCTTTCCTTTGCTTTTAGCTACAGTCAAATTTAATGGCAACCAAAAACTCTAGCTTCACGCGAAATCCCTTGTGGGGTAAGCAGAGTGAGCCGAGCGCCACATAAATAAATAAATAAATATAAATATTGTCGGACAAATTACACAGCGCCATCTAGCCCCAAAGTAAGCGAAGCTTGTGTTATGGGTACTAGACAACTGATAAACATACGTAAATATTTTTTTTTTTTTTGTAAATACATACTTATTATACATAGAAAATACATAGAAAATACCCAGACCAATACAAACAGACATGTTCATGCACACAAATGTTTGTACTGTGTGGGAATCGAACCCACGAGCGTTGGTGTCAAAGTAGCGTTACAACGCGTTTCACCACTGCGCCACCGAGCTCGTGACATGACACTTCGTTCAATACTTGATAACGATTCTAATATTTTTAATCAGCGCCAGGAACGTAATACTTTTGATCATTAGTTATTGATAGCATAGATATAATATAGCATAGCATAGATTACAACATTAGCATATGCGGGCAAGTCGTACGTCTGTTTTATTTTATATAGACGTCAGATGCACCAGCATACGACCTACCTAATGTAAAGTGGTTACCATTGCCTATGAACAGGCCTGCAATACAGGAAGGATTTCACTTTTGCTTTGATAACACTGCAAGTCTCTAGGTAATTGTTATTTGGCTGTAGTTTTCTAAGAGGTAGAGATATTTTCCCAGTAGACAGCTTTAATGCGCTCTACCTCTCTTAAAAATTCCGATGTTTAATCACATTGGGTAAAAAACGTAAATAGTCTACCTGATTTCATGCAAATATAAATAATATACACTCTAGCAAGAAAAAAAAAAGTACCTACTGTACGTCGTTGTGTCTATTTGCCACTATAGCGCAGCACGTCCTTGAGAGTTTCCTGTTCAAGAAATTTACATTTAATTGGTCTAAGCAACACTTTAGGAGCTTACTGGTTACTTCACTCACTCGCAGGAATACTACTATCCTCTATAGCAGTGTTCCCCAAAGTGTATATCACAGCACACTGGTCTACCGTGGACATTATTTAAGAAAAATGGTCAATTTGTGAGATAGTTGAGAAAATAATACACATAGGTGAGAGCTGATCGAGCTTATCAACCATTACTCCAAATTTTAATTGGTTATGCTCAGTTCAGCAGGCTTACATTATTATTGATTTTAATAATAAATCTATACTCTATACATACATACAGATAAATAAAATTGGAGTATCTGTTTGTAATATTAAAATAACCGCTTTCTATTAAATGTATATGGATGTATACACGATACATATATCAAAATATTTCTTTTTACATTTTTTGTATGCCCGTCTGTCTGTTTGTTCGGCTAATCTCTGAAACGGCTGGACCTATTTTGACGGGACTTTCACTGGCAGATAGCTGATATAGATGTAATAAGGAGTAACTTAGGCTACTTTATTTTAGAAATTTTATTTATTTTTATTAATATAAATAAATAATAAAAAAAATAACAGTTCCGCGCGGACACAGAGTCGCGGGCACAGCTAGTAATTAATATAAAAATTTTCGATTTAGTAGGCATAGCTTGAACCCAAAGAATTTGCGGAACACTGCTCTACTATAAAGTTGTTATTTGGACGGGGTTTTCTGTGAAATCGAAGTGCTTCCCCAGTCGGGCAACTTTAATGCCAAATATATCTGACCTCTCTTGCGTACCTTAATATTTAACATAAAAAATGTTAAGGCTGGTAGGTAATAAATAGGTAATGTTTGCACGCGTAACGGCCACACCCTTGTAATATGAAAATACCTAATTAAACTAGTAACCAAAATCCGATATCAACATCGTGGCGTCACGAGCCCCGTCCCACCTAATAAAGTGCGCGTCTCACGTTGCTAATTAGACCGTTAATTATAAGCCTTTCATGGGAGCCTTAATTCCTGCATAAAAGACTATCCGCGAAGCTCCCTTTTTGACCGGATTCTGTTACGTGGATAATTTTGTTAGCTTATATTGAAGCCAGGGACGATGTTATTAGAAAATTGTTACACTTAATCACAATTTGGATATTTTAGCGATTGTGAAAACTGATACGCACGTAAATCAGTGGCAAGTAGACAATTATTAATCTAGGCTCCAGTATGTCAATTAATTTGATATTATCACCTATGTTTTTAAGCATAATTCAATTTTATTCAATTATTATTTTTAATAGCTTCGTGTGTGAGTTCAATTCGCACTAAGTATGTTTTAATTATACTTAGTCAGATGACTAATAATATGACTCGCATGTTCCAGTACACCTTAAATAAGTCACTTTTTTAAACAACTTAATGTTTTTTTTATATTTAACGGGATAATTTTTGTTTTTATGTGTGTTGATTATAGATGGCTGAACTGATTTGAATACCTAAAAAATATATTCTATTAAGGTAAACCCAAGGTGACCCAAAATGAAATTGGTGTATTCTATATGTATATATATACAATTAATAAAAAAACATTATCAGACTTTCTTAGTGTCTCTGTTATGTTTGTTTGTTATATATCAATTGTATATGAAATAACACTGAAACTTAAAATTAAAAAAAAAGAAACTTATCCCTATCTCCTCCAAAAGAAGGACTGGACTTCTGTTTTTGTGTTTGATGTTTTAACCCTTCAAAACCCGGGTGATACGACCGCGAAATGTATGGGAAAACGTATATAACGGGTTCTGACTGCTACGCAATAAACATTTTTGATTTGAAAAAAGAAACTTATACTTAAATAAAAAAGTGAGACCGCCTACTTGAAGTCGACATGTTCACAATCTTTAAATTTTATTTAAATGATTTTATAATGCATGTTACTAATTCATATTGTAGTTAAGAGAGCTAGGGCGCATTAAAGTAGCCCATCTGCTAACAACTCCATCAAAATGACAACTCCTTGGAAAGTTGTTGCGTTTCTGCGCGTGAGTGAAGTCACCAATAAGGAGTTGGCATCGCGCGAGTGAAACTTAATGTATTGCAAGCGTTCATAGTCCACACCACAGTCGCTTTGTATCAGGAGGGCCGTACGCTTGTATGCTTCATGACACAGCATAAAAAAGGCGTTCGCAATCATAATTATTTGTTGGTTTTTATCCGATCCTACGAACTAAATCTTCGCAAGAGCACCACAGTGGTCACTTTGTCTTGACTGTCATCAATACTTTTTACGTCTCGAACTCCAATTGATGGTAACAAATCAATTTAATTAACATGTAAATGTACCTACCATAACAGTACTTCGAAAGACCTGCAATAGGTACTTGATCTAAAAGACTGAACGCTCGAACAAATAGCTAAGTAATGGCAGACCCTCACCAGGTGGACTCGAATCATTACTCTTGCGGTAATCCGGCGAATACACTTTGATTTATAACGGCCCTACAGACGGACCGCCAAATTTAGGTGTTTTATAAAAAATGGAGCTCAGTTTCTTGAGTTATAAATAATGTTAGAAATCCTCTCTACAGTAAAAATATCGTGCAGCAGTAACGACATTTTCACAAGCGAGTATAGATCAGATTTAATAAATCGTATATTATCTTCTGACCTACGATTGATATTGTTTTACAGTAGTATGCCGCCAACATCTATTGAGTCTGTCACTGCAGATGGAAGAGGATATTGTTTTGGATTGTTAGGTTTCTAGTCCTACATCTAGTCACGTATGGACATCTTGTTTCAACATTGATCATCTCAACTACGGATTGTTTGACGCCGCTGTGGAAGTTGAAAATCCGTTGAATACAACCTATATAGGTTTGACGATCGCATGAAGCAGAAAGTGTTGTTGATCACGATGAGAATATATAGTACTAATGTAGATGCAGTTGTAATTACGTACCTAATACGTACGTAGGTAAATCCAATCAATCCGATCACGGTGTCCGAATGGTTTTGAGTAGATCTCTGGGATCTCTTGGTTTAGTCAAAAACGTATATAAGTAGATGTAATAATTGAATAACCAATGTAAGACAAATGTCACCTTAGTCTTCCTGCGACCACGGACGCTGCAAAGCATTCGAAACGTCAGGTTCAACAAAATAAATAAAACACGCGATACTTCCGTTAAACATTGTTTAATTAATTGTGTAACAATCGTGAACACCTAAGACAAAAGAGTGGCTACACCGATCCTTCATCAAAGTGTCTTTTTTAGGGTTCCGTACCCAAAGGGTAAAACGGAACCCTATTACTGAGGCTCCGCTGTCCGTCCGTCCGTCCGTCCGTCCGTCTGTCACCAGGCTGTATCTCATGAACGGTGATAGTTAGACAGTTGAAATTTTCACAGATGATGTATTTCTATTGCCGCTATAACAACAAATACTAAAAAATAGAATAAAATAAATATTTAAGGGGGCTCCCATACAACAAACGTGATTTTTTTGCTTATTTTTGCTCGATTTTGATAACGGCAACAGGTAGACGCTTGAAATATTCACAGAATCATTAGTTATATATTCACTTTAAGAATAAATAATTAAATCAAAATAAAATAATTATTTAAGGGGGGCTCCCATACAACAAACGTGATTTTTTTGCCGTTTTTACAGATAATGGTACGGAACCCTTCATGCGCGAGTCCGACTCGCACTTGGCCGATTTTTTAATCAATGCAGACAGCCTGGGAATAGAACCTCCATCTCACAAAAGACGCTAGCCAAATAACAACTCGTCGGAAAGTTCTTACGCTTCTGTGAATGAGTGAGATTACCAGGAAGTTTCCGAAGATATACTGCGTTAGCTAGATTAGCAATGAGTGACATATTTTGTCTTGTAAGCATTCATAGGCGACGTAACCACTATACATCATAAGGATCGCATGAAGGCAAGATCCGCGAAGTCATATAAAAAAAATCCGTGTCTTGTACAAAACGTAGGTGCTTATTTATAATTTTAGTTTGTACGTACTTTAAGGGGAATGGAGAGGTCTTGAACTATGTGGCGCAATATTTCGGAGAAGCCGCGCGGCATTTGTGTTATCTAGCAAGCATCTGTTTGAGTTTCTGACCGTAGATAAATTTAGAAACAATTCTACAAATTGCCACATCCTAGTTCATCTTAAGAGAGATAAAGCGTATCTAAGCAGTACTGAGGAAGTGCCTCCACCTCACAGAAAACCGCCTGCCCTGAAGGGTTATTGTGTTTTACGAGTGAGCGGGTTTATCAGTAAACTCCAAAGGAATTGCTGTGTTATTGTTGCAAAGCGAGAGCGATAATTCCTGCAAGCATTCATAGACTACAGAAACTTCGACACATCTTCGCGTTCAAAATACGTCTGAACAGCAAAATCTTCAAACAGTGTGTGTTGCCAGTGATGACATACAGAACTGAGATATGGCTCCGCAGTGAAGGACTATGTCTCAGTGTCGTATGGAAAAGCTCAAGGTCGTTCAGCGTGCTATGGAAAGAGTTACTCTTGTTGTTTCTCTATATGATAAAAAGAGAAATGAGTAGATAAGTAGTCTACAGGACAAGCATACCTATGAGGCAGTGGATGAGTCGCATAATTCGTAGGACCGGCAACCGCTGAGGAAGAAAGGTTTTCGAATGGCATCCCCTTACTGGTACACGTAGTATGGGACGATGCCCTACTAGATAGAGCGTCGACTTCAAGAGGTTCGAAGGGAGTCGATGGATTCAGGTGGCACAGGATCAAGGCAAATGACTCTCTGGAGGGGAGGTCCATGCATGAATAAATGTGTGGGCAGTGGGCTGAAATAATGATTATGACGATGGTAGGCTACAGTAACGACTTTACACCAAGCCACTTGTCGTTGTATAAACAAAAATGTTTTAAGTATTTCAAGAATGGTCAGGCTCTTTTTAGTAACAAGTTAAACTAACCGGACTCCAAGCTCAACTAAGCTTCTAACTCAACTTGCAAAACTTATGTAACATTGAAATAGAATTTTAGACTTTACTCCCTCTAAAGAAAATGGAAAATTACTAAATGGAATCCAATGTAAAATAGTTAAATTGGATACTTCACTTTTAAACTCAGACACAGTCTGAGGATACTATTTATTACTAGGAAAAAAAATCTTGGTTGTCCTAATTCAAATTTACAAAATATACCTACGCCAGTTCGAATTGCTTTTTATTGAAACTACGAGTATGAGTAAAAGTATGAGTACGAGTATTTGAGTAAAAGTTTACTAAAACCTCGAACATTCAACAAACCGTCAAATAAAATACAATGAATATACATTACTATGTATTTAGTGCATTGCGCACAAAGACGAGAATACCGTAGCAGGGGAATCGAACCCCACATCCCGCGTGGCTTCGCATCCAAACTTCCTGTTTGGCACGACACCCTGGCTACTTTTATCAATACTACACTTACACAAGTATACACGATACTGGATTTTATTTCTCTACGCGAATGCGTTTATGTTTCTAAGACTTAAAATAGGAAACTTGTATGAATTATTTATTAGAATTTTAATAAAACATTAAAATTCAGTAATAAAATATCTACCATGTACTGTAAATTTATGAAATCAACTTCTTTCAAAGGTGTTCACGAACTAATGCAGGTTTTCAACGGGCGATGGTAATCGTTTACCATGAGTTAAACCCATGGTCATTGGCTCCGTTTGGAAATACAAAAAAAAAAACATTAACATCGGCTCATAAACAAAGAAGTTGTGCCCGAACATACATCTTTTTCTCAATCGGACACTCTTGACAGAGTGGTCGTGGTTACGAGTGGGTCTCCATGAACGGCGGCGCTCATTATGCTCTCCATTCAGCTCTATTGGACAAATTGTGGGAACAACCAGTCACCGTGGACTTCGTGAGTTATTTAATGAGGTCTACCCGTCTGGTTGGAGAACGACCACGGGATCTTTGCCCTGAATTATGAGCCGCTCCATTGAGTCTTCTTTGCGGGTGATGTGCCCAAAGAACTTCAGTATACGCCTTAGAACATACATAGATAAATATATATTTACAGACGAATTGATAACCTCCTCCTTTTTTGAAGTTTTTAATGATAATGAGATAAAAACGATAGTTTCTTTCCAGACATGCCTTCCCCATTCTACATGTAACAGCTCACTATACAGTTCATGCGTCACAGCCACAGCTGATGTTTATTGAAGAGATTAATAAATACTTAACGCCGTTTTAAAGTTTAATGAGCCAGGCAACTAACCGTTTTGACTAAAGTATTTCTAGTATATACCTAAGTAGCTCGCCAGCATCTCAAGACCCGAGGCCTATCTCCTTGGTTTTCCCTTGGCTTCTTGAGTTTACCACGATCCTGTTTTATAATCAATTCAAAAATGGCATATTTTTGTATATTTAAACCTAGTTCATGGCCAATGAGATACGAACTGCACAACCATCAAGTTATTCGTCTATTCATTTGAATTCGTCAGTCAGTGTTACTTTGGAAAAGCAGATTTGTATTATAGATGCACTATGTCGTATTCGAACTATCTTTTTCTATACAACGTCGGGAGACATGCAAGCATACGACCCACTTGATATAAAGTTGTAACTGTAGCATAAGAACGCTTGTAATACATTAAATATCACATTAAGATGCCACCTCTGCTGCTAGAACAGCAACTCCTTAGGAGCCTACTGGTGACCCCTCTTACACGCAGCACAACTTCCTAGGGGTTTTCTGTGTTTGATGAGTGTATGCTTTGATACGCCCTATTTCTCTTATGTTAATTTATCTCAACATCAAATTTATAGAAATCCTTTTTTTCCTGTTTGTTGTGAAATGTAACTTTCGAATTTATTTTATAATAACTTAGAATTGCAAATATACCTATGATGGAAAGGTTATGTATATACAACCCTTTACTTCATCAATTAATAAGAATAAAACTTCAAAGCTCTGTAATATGTCTCACGAAGAGGATAAATTTATATGAAAAGTACTCGTATTAAAAGAGAAATAACGCTATGTACGAAAATTATAAGGTGTCCGTTCAAAATGTCTACATTTATCACGAATTAACAGGTGTACATAATTTATCATAAATATCGATTAACAAAACACTGGCAAAAATACCATTACAAATACACTTGAAGTGTTAAATTTTTCATATTTGGCTGTATTAATAAAAACGCGCAATAAATTGTTAATGTGGTTGATTATACTTTTACCAATGAATTCTATACAATTTTTATATATAATTGGGAAGCCACTAAAACTCTGCTAGGAAATACATTGTATTTTTACCATTCTCATAGTGTTTTGCATTACAACAAAACAATTATTATGTGTTGGATAAAACACAGTGTTATGTGAAGAAACTGTATATGATTTCTACCTGAAATATGGAACAAAGTGTTACGGACTTTGTCTCTGATTTGTATTACTTTTACCTTCCCATTGACACCAGAGGGCGTCGCCTTGTATAAAATCAGCGAGTTGAAACCTCTCAACACTATTTAGTCTTTCACCACCAGCAAGGCCTTGCTGCAACACTATGTTTTATCCAACACATAATAATTGTTGTTTGTTATCTGCTGGTGTCAAGCACAATGCTAGAGCCAGGCTTGGGTAATACGTGCCTTGTAATAAGGTGCAGAGTCCTGCTTGAAAGTCCACGGTACATTTTTAAAAAGTATATTGCCGAGAGGCTTCAGAACACGATACATGACAATCTCTTGATACACTTTGGCTGAAGTCTTCACACCTTTCTCCCAAAAAATTAAGCTTTATAACTCCTTAATACCAAACCATTACAGACGCAGAATGATGACCACGTTGTACCTTTCCAACTACTTGGGCGACTTCTTTAGAACTGCGTGCATACACTTTGTCATTTTGCTTGTTGTATTGCTCGTCAATCGTGAATTTCTTTTCATTAGTAAAGAAGATATTTCTGTATCTTTCACCTGTGTATCAGAGCAGAAGGTGTTTTGATCGATCCACTCTCTGTAGGGATTGATTTAAGCATGTCCTGTATACCGAAGATAAGCGCCGAGCTTCAGGTTTTGTTTCATTATATGCGACTGAATCCTAGCGGGAATCTTCATTTCTCGCGATGAGATTTTTTGGTTCATAATAGGGTTTCAGCGAATTTAGCTTTAACAATATTAACAACCTTTGTAGTTCTAACAGCACGCCGCCGTCACCCCGATCTTTTATGGTTTGGACTGATTATCATTTTGTGTACTACAATACATAGTCCATGGACGCATTGCTGCTGAGAGTAGACAGGCAAACTATGCGCCAAGGAATTCGAAATGCATGACATTTGCGTCATGAAAGCGTCAACACATGAGTCTAAATTAGAGGTAGATGGAGGCTGCGATTTGTTATGGAACTTACGTCTCTTATTCGGAGACGGTGGCGAGGCGAATCTATCATCTTTCATCCTTCGAGGATGAAAAAGAATCAGACATCGACGAGTCGGTAGTTGGAGCCCTTCTCCCGTTGGGACAGAATCCGACCTTTCGTTTTCACCGGTCTTCTCCATTGCACTTCTTAAATAATTTTAAATTGTGTTTTATCAATATTTTCGACATTTTCTCACAAAAGAAAAAAAATGTGGTTTACGCGGCAAACGCACAACAACGCTAATGAGTTTTGACATATTTTAACTCGCCGATTTCATACAAGGTGGCTCTCTGGTGTCAATGGGAAGGTAAAAGTACCACAAATCAGGGACACAGTCCAAAAGTCTTAATTCCATAGATATTTAAGGTAGAAATAATGTACAAAAATAATCCTTCCAAATCACATTTGTAAGGATCGAGTCATGTGACGCTCATTTTTTTTATACCACTAAGATGTCAATCAAGCATACGACCGGCCTGATGGCAAACAGTCACTGTAGCCTATGGACATTTGCAACACCAGAGATGTCACTCATGCGTTGCCAACCCTAAAGAACCGGCAGTAAAGAAAGAAAGTACCGAAAACCGACTCGGTTCTCTTTTTTTCTTTTTTTTTCTCTTTTTCTCCCCGGAAGGGATTTGGCGTGAAGTTATAGACAGATATAAACTATATACCGCTTCTTCACACAACACTGTGTTTTAGAAAGACACATAATACGTAATTATTTACGCTATTCTAATTAATATTTTATATTACCACTTTCACAATGACGGGGTAGGCAAGGAAAACCGAGCGTCATAAGACGCGATTCATAAGCACATCGCTCGCTTCTTTTATATTCATAGCTATGGCAAGGCAGGTGATTTTAGTCGTGGTTGGTCTTTCTTGATTTATACATCCTACCCCTTTTGCATTGTATATCATATTACATTCTTTCTGCATGCCTGTACAAACGGAGCATACGTTTTCTTATTTGAACGGACACCCCCTTTCAGAGCAACTCTCTTTCTTACATCGTCATTGCGAACGCGGTCAGCAAGTATTACACAACATATTTTGCGCATCGCTACTTTCATACTCTCTCTGCCATACCCAGCTTTCACTTCCATAAGTTATAGTTATAGTATGTGTTGTCAAATTAGCAGTCAGGTCACAGTTAGCGTTTCTGTTCTGTATAATTATCGTAATTGTAAACACTAGCAATGTTTTTTGCATCTTTGGCAAAATATAATAAGGCATAAAAAGTTTTTACAGGTAGGTACGAGATACCCCTGGTGTTGAAACCGAAATGGTAATTGATTACCATCAGATAGGCCGTATGCTTGTTTGCCATCCTAGTGATATAAAAATAGAAGATGGTTTTCGTCACCCGCACGTACCTCTCATGCAAGTGAGACTTATAAGGACAGGTGACAAACGACAAAGAGCTTCTAAGAAGAGTGTTCTATAGGCGCACTTACAAAGTAAGTTTGCTTGACACTATTTTGAATAGGTACTAATTTATGAATGTTGTAAGTAAAGCTAAGATTTTAAATACCTACTAGCAATTTGATCTAATTTGCTTTGTGTGCTGCCGCTACCAATTAAATCTTGCGATCTAGCGCCACACTGGCACCCACCCACAACCGTACTAGTACCGTAAGGGATGTATACTTGTAGCATGTTATTCTAACGACTAACATCAACAGCACCTGAGGATGTGGAGGATAGTGGAGAGGCGAAGGATTCGCAGCGACTAGAGCAGTCATGGCAACAACCGTGGCGGTTGCATGCGGTTTCCAGATGGCGGGAAATTACGTGGACCGCAGCAGCCGTGGCAAAGTCTACCGGAGCAGCAATGGCAGCGACGACATGTTGCATCTACCAACAGTAGTAGGTGGGTGTCGGCCGGCGCTAGTTCGCATGGACTAATTGGTGGCGGAAGCAAACAAAGCACAAATTGCATGTAAATTTGACTATCCCAGCTGTTTTAATCATGAAATAAAGTACAGTCGATGTATATATGATACATCGCAACCACATATTATTAGTATCAACTATCTATAACATATTATCTAGTGGATAGAGACTATATTCTCGAATTCATAACTCTATAGATATAATTGACCATACACTGAAACTATATCTCCTACGTACCGTTCGTAATTATTAAATCTGTGTATGAATTTGATTATCATTGAAGATAGCAATGATAGCCAAGTGAATAAAATACAGGTATATTATTTTGGATTCGAATCCTGGTGCTGATGGGAGATGACCCCCAAAAAATTCATGTTTTCGGATTCATGAACATATTTGTAATTGTCACTAGCTTGGCGCTGAAGAGAAACATCGTGATGCCGTATACCTAAAAAACATCTCACACATTGCACTATCTCTATGTAAAAATCAGTATCTTCGTCAAATTCGCAGGCTTAGATAGCGGATCCCGCCAATCCTAATGAATTAGAAAACGAAACAACCCTAAGAAGGAGGCCAAAAAGTACCTATATGAACTTGACGGAATATTTTAGACTAGATATTTTAGATGTCAGATTGTCGTCTGGGGTCGCAGATGGTTGCAGATTAAAAAATAAAAGTGTTACAGTAACAGAATTTTATTTTAATGCAGATCCATTTCGCACTATATAGCCGACATTGTACAAAAAATTATAATATCATTTCCGTTCATAAATATCATGATAGGTAGATAGGTAATATAATATTACACAACTTTTCACACAATTACAATCATGAAACACAAACATTTAATCATTTTCTACACTAAAATCCCTCGAGTTCTTTTAAGTAATTCTTCATTTATTACTATTTAATATTAATTAATTATATTACATTACAATAAATTGGGCCTACCTAGATTTACGTATGACAAATGCTTTGTTAAAAAGACAAAATTTATATAGTACATTCGTGAGCACGATTCGAATGAAATAAATAAACAATTCAACTTCGTAGTAATAAATTTACCATATCACTTGGTATATGCCAATACAGTGGTTCAAAAACAAGTGTACAGATTTTTATTATGAAAAAATATATAAAACTGAATTTAGTATCGAAGCTAGGCACATAAATAAGAATTATATTATTATATTTACAATATGTAACAAAATTTGACAAGAAAACTTAGACAAAGATTCTTTCAAATAAAAACAGCTATTATGATAAGCAGTGCGCAAAAACTAAGGAACTATAAGAGGTAATTAGATGAGTCAAAGATGGTTTCTATTTAATACAACATAATTTGGCACTTTGAATACAAAAAAAAACCATTGAAAGAATCTTGGCCAAACTTTACTCGGCTCTATATTACATGCGAAATTACGTATATGTTTATAGGAATCCAAAAATATTACCGCTACTGTATCTTAAAATAAATTACAATATTACTTATATTATTTAGCTATTCGTATACTGGGCACAACTAGTTTTGATTCATGTCATTTTAAGTGACTATAGATATACTATTCGTCTAAGAATAAGTTAAGCTATCGACTAATAAAATGGAATATTTTTTCATACTAAAGCTTTGTAGTTACGTATTTAGGAGCGCTGGCATGCCGCGATACAACTTCTAACATTTAAATAATACAAAATTGTAACCAAATTAGTACGCCTTAAACATAATTTCGTATAAATAAAACAATTTTTCTATCAAAACACGAATTAACACATAAAGTAATAAATAGTAATACGTATTTTTGGACAGTTACTTGTCATAATGCAACATGCCAACATACAATTGTTTTGTAGTACAGTATCACTATAACGTATTATGAACGTATACAGACGTTGTACATCAGATTTCCGTTACAAACACTAATCTTAATATTTACATTAAATTATTACACGTTCAGTGCTAATTACCACGCTCTATTGATATTGAAACTAAAGAAAATCCCAAATGTAGGTTTATCAAAACTATTATTTTTGTAAAACTGTGGTTATTCTCACTGGAATTTATACAGATTCTTTAAATATTTTACAAGAAACCGAAACAGTTCTAAATATACCTACTTTATATAACAATGAACGTGTTAAGGATTAAACATTACGTTTTTGCAACATTCCTTTTACCCCACCATCAATTCTCTTAGGAGATTTATCTGCGTTTCATAATCTGTATTTTTTCTAATTACCACGTACCTCAATGGTTTTTAGGTTGTCGATTTGACAGTTTATTTGACATTTGGTAAACGATAATTTTCATGAATAGACACAAAAGTATTTCTTATGTTTTTTTTATAACAGCTTTTTAAGAAAGTGAACCCTAGCTACAAAAATGGCGATATACTGAAGCAACAATTTGCTAACAGCATCAGTTCTGAAGCAGCAAGATAAAGCCACGTTACGATTAGCAATTTGCTTGGGAGGGTCTAGAGTCATCTTTTGATTAATGCCAAAACCCCGTCATCATGCAACGAGAAGCATTTTTTTTAATCCGCTCGGGTACGATACAAGCATAAGCTGATCCGTATGTTGTGCTGTATTGTACTGTAAGAAACTCTAGGGAATTTTGTTAGACAGTTTTGCCTCTTTATTGCTTTTACTATTGACTCTGTCGCTAATTGAAGGGATCTAGTATGTGAAGGTGAAATTTTTACACGTACAATAACCACTTAGGTGTATATCCCGTATACTTAATTCAATCTACTAACATTAAAATCGAATAAACGACTGGAATCATTTAATAATAAAATCAAAATAATATATTCACCTTCAAGCATGATGTGACTGTTTTGTGCATACTATGTTTAAAACTTGATGACATAAATTGATTTTGTCGTCATTAAAAACGAGTTCATCAAACCATCACTAATGGAACGCAAAACAAGTTTGTTCCAATCGAGTGTTTCATTACCATATGTAATTATTATATCATTTTTTATATAATACATCACGTTGCATATAAGCATACTCTGTGCCGATATGAAGCGGTAACCTTTTTTTAGATGGTCACAATGCAAGGACGTCATCCTCCGCTGTAAACGTAGTACTTCAAATAGAGTTGCATAATAAATTTAAAATTTAAAACTCATACCATAATTTTAATAGTAAACTTCAAATCTGTAACATAGAAACCAGCGAGGAATTTTTCACAATATTAAAGAAGACTGGTAGTTGAAATGCAAACTAAAGCCATACAAAGTAGCAACACATGAGTGAGTAACTATAAAGAGCAGTAAAACCCGCCGCCGCGGATTCGACGTCGGCTTTTGGCAGATAAAGTGCGATTTCGAGTGAGCGATAGTGGGGTACGATTCGCACGATAAATAAAAACACAATTCCATTTGAAGCCCGGCGTTGTGGCGCGCGGCCGTGTCCCGTGTTACCTCAGCAGGCGCTCAAGATTTATACACGGAGATGCGGAACAATATATCACGGAACAGAACGCGGGAACTCGACCTATTCCTAGCGAGCAGCCACCGTACCGATGGTACATGATAGCAGATCAGCCGAGAGATAGTGATGGACTCGTAACTAACACTCGATATCCGTACCCGATTCCCATTTTAAAACGGACACGTTTTTCGCTGTCAATGCACAATTCGTACGGGTTAATCAATATATACTATTTATCAGACAAAAATAATTTTGACCAGATAAGAGTTACTATTCATTCATAAGTTAAGGTAAATAAGCGGACACCAAACAGCGATTTTTCATCCGAGCTTCAAATAATTTATAGTCAACGATGATATCGGGACTGGTTCTTTTATTTGTGAAATAGTGATACGCGGAGTGTGCTCGGTAAGCGTTACTAACGGGAAATTTTGACAATAAATCTCCGACAGTCGATTGCCTAAGCGGTTGTGTGGGCGGGCAGAAAATATATTTGATAGTTGAATTTGATATCTTGATCAAGAATGTGGGGTTAAGCGGAGAAATAATAATCGAAAGATTGGCATCGTCTCTGTATACGGGGCGCGCTAACTGACGTCACGGTTAAATCTTCCCTAACACCTACCAAAGCATCGAATGCTTTACTCGACGACCACCTGCAACAAAAGGAAAAGCGAAATTAATCAAAATGCCAATTATAAAAAAATAAAACGAAAATACCAGCATTTATAAAAATAACATGAAAGCAATGATTGCTAGGTGAACTCGCTCCCTCTGAATATCTCTGAATATTGTAATATTTCAACTGTCGTTTGACAAATTTATTAATGTGTCATATGAGCTTACTGATAATTCTTAGCTATTCATTTGAAATCTTAAACACTAAATAATATTTTATCGTGTCGAAATACGTTCTCATAAACAAGAGCCGACTTAAAATGCAAATAATTTCGCGCGGGCCCCATGGGCATGTTAAAACAAACTCAGCTTTCTAACAGCTTTCCATTATTTATCGCTTGCGCTCACGGAAAGGCGATTTTTTCAGTTAAACTTAATTTCTAGCATAATGCGTATTTGATAAAAGGCCGTATCTCTGGCAGGCTCGGAGCCGGCTCTGAAATTAAGATGTAACATGATGCGAGAACGAGCAAGAGCTGCTAGATTTATTGCTATACCACTTTGCATATGCTGATTTACAAAGACGATGTACAATCTATGGAGCAGTTGTAGGTGCGACAATGATAAATTTACTGTGCCAGTCTCCATATATTCTTCCTATTCAATGTTCTTAACAACGAACACAAAAGTAATAGATTATATATAAATGATACGTGTAATAACAACAACAAAGTAGTAGTTAGTAGAAAACACTGTGATTAAAAAGGCGATAACAATATACGAGTATCAAACGTTTTACAGAATATAAGTGAGGAGAATAAATACGCCATATCATATTAAATGACGGAGGCATTGATAAGGTTAAAATTAGTGCTTGTAATTTCAACAAAATTAGATGCTTTAGCCACTAAAATGGCAAACAAGCACACGGTTCGGCTGATGGATGGAAAAGTTATAGTACACTAAGACGCAGTCCACATTCCTGATCTTATAAGTAGTAAGATCAGGAATTTGGACTACCTCAGTTTTCAGTACATGAGAATGAATTCCCCGCAGTCCGAGCGGTGCGGTTGTAGAAGAAACTTGTTGGCATCATGTCTAACAACTCCTCAGAGTGCAACCTACATACAATCGGTTAAATACACAAAAAGAGGTAAAGCGTCTCGTTAACCTCAGGGGCTCAAAACTGTCTCTGAAGCGACTCACAAAAATCATCGTAATTAAAAAACATTCTACTAAAAATGTAAATTTTTAGTACAGTACTGATAAAATATGTGCCATGTCATGCACATTATAGTGGCGTAAAGTATCTCCTTGTATTGTATTGTAAGAATGAGTATTGTTATTGTTTTCGGAAAACAAGTTACATTAATTTAGCCATATTCACCTCTATAATTAGTGACTTCTCAGTATTTTTATTATATAATGATATTCGATGAGGCGGGCTAAAAATAGACACGTCTACTGATCTCTGGTAAGCATAAACAAACACTTTAAAGAATTACGTTTCTTTCGGTATGCAGGGGTATCTATCATCTCGTTACAATTATTTCCAATGCTGATGTAGCTCATTCGCGAAGCGCGGGCGCGAGCGGACGACTGTCTGGTCTGGTGGTACGTAGTCAGCAGAAAGAAAACATATAACAAAATTGCTGGTACATAACGACTTGTCTTGACACGTATACACACTCGTACATTAAAATGCTTTTATGATATAGAAATAAATTTATTTCCACATATAACTTAATTTGTAAGAGTAGTTACTACCCTTCCGTTCTATGCGGACCTACATACCAATGGATATAATATGATTACATGATAAGATATAACTCTAAACAATGAATTGAAAGAAATATTAGGGAATTAAGATTTTTTTAACATATTTTACAGACGTTGTTTGAGAATTTGTCTTACGTACATCAATATCTTAGAGCGAAATAGCTAAAAAGGCTCGTGTCTCAAAGTACAAATACTGTAGCAGCGCAGGAACAGTAATAAAGAAGAAGGACGCCAACCGAATAATTGATACGATTATGTGTTGGTACTACAGACGATGTAAGGCTGGCCACATACTGAGCAAATGGAGATGGCAAAAAAGACGTACAAGATACTGACGAGGATTAAAAAGAGAAAAAGTTTCAAGGAAATAACAAAAGAAAAAAATTATGCGGCAAAGTATGAGGAGATTATTGTAGCGAGTTCGATGCAATGTACTTCCTAGTAAACGTAGTTACAAGGTTATATGAAACAGTTTATGTATTACAGTATTCAGTTTATGTATCACACTCATAAATACGAGTACAACAGTAACTCTGTTAGACTGTATGACTAAACGCCCTAATGAAAAATAATATATAGGTAATTTGGAACTTGGAGGAAGGCAAAGATTAAAATAATAGGATATAACGTTACAATATATAATCACAATGTACGGAGCAGCTGATTTTTTTGTGTCTAAAGTGTACATAACGCAGTACATACTTTTTTCACGAGGTATAAAAACCCGTATACTATATGTCTATATGTCTCGCTTACTACTAGTTATGCCGTTATAACGACATAACTTCTTATTAATTAATATTAAGTACTTGGCAACAGCTTCGATTGCTGTTACTCGGTATTTGTATGATTTTGTAATAAATGCGTTTTTTTTTTTAAGTAAAGATACCTAAAAACAAAAGATTATCTAAAATTTTATGAAAATCGTTAGAAGCGTTTCCGAGATACACGAAATATATTTATGTATATAAAAAATTGTTCGTTTAAAGTAATAACAAGGTACTCGTATTAGTACATTTTTTGTTACTTTTTAAACTCACAATAAAATTAGGTAACAGTAAGGAATGTGTTACAAAACTAACGCACAGTTCAACGAACCAACTAACATCCTGAATTCTATTTCCAGATGACCAGTATGTACACGGCCAAGAACAATGGAAGAAGCCGGCGCTCCGTCAAGTGCGAGCGCCCATAAATTGTACAGGACGCGCAATTTGTTGAATTACAGCATGCGCCAGCCAGCCACCGGGCCGACGCGAAATTAGCTCCACAGAGATAAATTGATGGCGGGCCGCTAAATAAATTATTTGGGAAAACCGAGAAAAAACGGGCGTCTTCCCTTGATAAGGGTTGCGAGCGTCCTACCGTGGAAATAATGAATATCGACCGCGTTGCGTAACGTTGCCAAGTATTGTTCAGCGTTATAGGTAGCATTTTATCAACACTCTGTATATTGAAGTTGCACTTATTAAATATCATATAATAAAAATCAATGCGACATCTCAAGTATTAATTTTGGTTCATTAATGTTTCGCGAAGCAACTTTATGTAAATGATTAGATCTCAAAACAAAGTTTGGCTACTTCAAATTTTGAGAAATAATAAATCTAAAATTGGTTCTTTATAGGTACATGCATGTTTCCATCAAATAAATTAAAATAATGTAATAATTTAACAAATATTTAACAGATCTTTAGAGAGGTAGGGTAGTAACCTGACTGGGCAATACCTCTACCTGACAGAAACTAGCAGCCAAATAACAACTCTCTGGAGGGTTGTAGTGCTCCTGTGAGTAAGTGAGGTTGCCAATAAGCTCCTAAGGAGTTTGTTGCAGCAAGAGAAGGCAACACGCAAGTGATATTTCTAATATTGCAAGTATTGACCTACTTGTTGTGAACTAATATTACCGTAGCTTTTGAAAAGCTACGGCAATTACTTTATATAGTCAGTTTAGTAGTCATTAGTACTTTATATCATAGATCATACGCTTGCATTCCATCAACGTTGTATAAAGATACTAGATATAATAGTAGAAGTAAGTACGAAAAAACATTGACAACCCCATTTAAAAAGATTATTCCTTTTATTTAATTTTACTTAAACCAAACAAATTACGTCAGATATACATGCAAAAAGCTTAAATTAATTTACATAATTTTACAATAAATTTTAAAATAAATAATATACTCACGGTGGCAAAAAATTGTCTTATAAAAATGAGCCATTAATATTCAAAAGATACGTAATAAATTAACAATGTCTAAAACTTAAACCTATCTGCTTGTAATAGAATAACTTATATGGAAATCTCACGCCATACTCGAATAAACGTGGTTCAATCAAACATCACTAACGCCTTAACGGTAACTTAACAAACACTTCATCAAACCTAGTTAAATCTGCTCAATAAACGATTATCACCTAAACACCGTTAGGCAACCCGGCTACCGTTTCCCACGACAGTAAAAAGGCAGTTACCTTCAGTTAAACTCGAGACGACAGTTTAAAGTGCAGCTAGTGAAATTCCAGCGCGTAGGGAACGGTAACGATAAGTTTTAATTATGCGTTAAATTTTTAGTGTATCAAAAAAAGGTTTTTAAGGAGACACCAGCTACTGAAACCAGGAACTGGTACGAGGGCGCATCACATATTCACACGGTCGTTCTGACCTTGATTCATTCGTTCAATAGGTGCCACTATAGAAAGCAATTATTTTTTAGTACATTAAAAATTTAACGCACAAATTAACACACCTTTTGCGTTATACGTTCGTTCGTTATACGATGTACTGTGTTTTTACATCTGTGATTTAAGTGTAAAGTTAATAATTTTATAATAAAATGAACATAACCATGTCCGTGTTCATATGCAAAGTTTCATATTTATCATATTGCAATGAGGTAGTAAATGACATTTGTTTTTCGACAACTTTTCCGATAGAGCATTACTTACTATCATCTAGGTATGTGTTCCGTAGCTGTTGCGTATGTACTCGTACTTCCATGATTGATGACTATTTTGAATCAGATTACCTAACAAAAAAAGTCTGCAGGTTACTTTTACATTGCGACGGATACTATGTCTAGAGACAGGCTAATGTCACAGGATTGTTAATGTCTTTGAGTTTTTTGTAATCCGTTGCATATGTTTTCAGATAGTGACTTCACCAAGCCATTTGTTTCCGCTAGTGGCCGATTGCATAACGTTATGTAATATTATACGTATTTTTCTTGCCTGTCTGAGGTGAAGGCCAACCAAATTGTGAAAACCATAGTAGTCAATTCCTAATCCTGAATTGTCTGTACTATACGATCGATTCATATGTGCACTTTTTTGTTCATATTAGCAGCATTCGCACCCACTACCACATTTTGAATACATTAATTCTCTTCATGCCTCTTACTCAGATTGTCAAGCTATAAAGAAAAATGGAAACTAACTCATGCTGCAAGAATAGATGTTAGGTACTTCCCGCCAGGTAGTTCAGTAGCTAAGTTGCCATCCAATACTTATAACAACTTATTAAGATATAAAGATTAATTTTGGTTTTCGATTATTTAAAGCAGAATCAGATTTTAGTAGTATTTATTTATAAAAACATCGTGATGTAATTTTTCTTACTTAACATCAGTCTCTAAAGGGTTTCAACACCCTTTCTTTCAACGGGATTAATCTTAGTTGTATATTCGAGATTTAGCTGGCAATAAGAAAGACGCATAGGTGGGCTTACGGAGGGGTGAGACTGGCAAATTGTCTCAGCTACCCACCCTCGTATTGGTACAAGGATTTTATTACATTCGTTAACGTATATTAGATTAATGCGTAAACATTTTGTATGCAAATGTAGAGATTTTCAGGAATGTTATTTACATTTGAACGCTTGAGAATTAGAAATATCTTATTAAATAAATAAATAACATAATCCCCGACATACACTTTTTTCCAGTTTGGCTATAAATATGTGAAAAGTAAAAGACAATATAATTAAAAAACTTTAAAAGGACAATATAGAAGTAGCTAGATACAGGTTGTGACAGTGGAGTTGATATTCGTATGTATGGAGTTGATATGTATTTTCTTTCTGTAATGTCCCACCTAAACACGTCGTGGATTCGAATTCGCAATACTGAACAAGATTAGCTTCAAAGTTAATCTTAGTCTAACCTAATGGCATAAATACTGGCATGGTCTTGTTAACCAAATATAAACATTTATTTGCACATATTGCTGATACACACGATATATAGGATATTTACGTGTCATATAACATATATGGTAAATATGAAAGAAACCGGAGTGAAAGTTAATCTTGGTCTGAACTAATGGCATGACTACTGACATGGTCTTGTTAAACTAATATAAAGATTTATTTGCATATATATAATGCTTATATGATATATATGTCATTTACGTGTCATATGACATCTATGATAAATATGAAAGAAATCGGGTTGAAAGAAACGGATGAAGAGCGAAACTCCGATTCAACTCAGATCAAGTGCAGACTTGACAAATGATGAATTGAAGTTGAAAGTTAATCTAATTGCAAGTACTTAATAATCTTACAGGGAGACACATATACAGTAAATAGGTTTCGACAACACCATTCATAAGATTATTTTATACCTTCATCTCAGCGATGAAAGTTTATAATAATAATTCAAGCAACAATACCAAAAAAATAAATAAATGTGTTCTAGAGAGAGAGAGACTGAGTGAGGCTCTTTATTTTGTGTAAGCATAAAGATACATATGCTAGTTCGCCGTATGACATAAATCAATGAAAGTAGCTAAAATAGACTAAATATGCAGTAGTCACATCCGACAATTGCCTGATTCTCCTAACTGCACAGGCCGCGGAGCTGAGCTTTCCGGTAAGTTTATTTATGTGGGGGCCATATTCTAACTTGGAGTTTACTGTAATTCCAAGAATCAATGTATTATTAACAAATTCTAATTCATTATTCCCAACGAAAAGACTTCTAGTAGACACGTATTACTACAAGTTACATTTTGAAGACTAAATTTGATGCATTTGGTTTTTAACCGAGATTAGCAAAAACTTTTTACATGTGAACCAGTTTAGAATGGTAGACAGAATACCATTTACCTTGTCCATATTTTCACACTGGCGGGCCACATTGAAAATTATATAGAAATACCAAAAAAAAACCTCCCACAAAAATAATGTGTTAAAAAACTTCAAACTCCCATTCGAAATCGGGATCCATTTTTAAAAAGTCGGGTCGGAGGGGTACGTCCCACCCTTACCTGCGTGGTGAGCCATCAGTCACGACCCCACCCCTGAACCCCTATCTCACGTGGTGCGCCATTACTGTATCGTCTATTGTATTGCAATACAACAATACCTTATGTTGGTATTTTCTCCTTATGAAATTATATTTCTATCATCCAACAAAAATGTATTAAAATATATGTAACTTATATTATTGGTACGATTGTATTAATTGGTGGCTTTTATGAAATGACGCTGTCCGCCTATTCCATCGTATATACAACAAATTTGAATACTGTAATACATTTTATTATTCATATTTTCATAGTACAAAAACGTAACTTCTTTCGCGTGGTCACCTATTTCTTTATTTAATATTTGAAAATTGCCGTTTCTTAAATTTGTTATTTTTAAAGAGTAAAAAACTATTAATGCAATTAATTCATTACTTCGACTGTATGGAGAAATAGAGCTGATCCACGGACAACAACTACCCACCCTTTAAAATGGCGAGATATAATGACAAGTGAAGTCAAGAAAATATAACAATTATGCAATCCCTTGATAAAGTAGCAACCGCAATAACTCATAATAGATCAGAATGCTAACCCCGCAAATGTATGTTAATATTCTAATACAATTCTGTGGGCAATCTATATTAATATTAAAGGGTATATGTATAAGAGATTTTTTCAACAACGGACACCCCCCGCGGCTCGTATATCAGGATTTTGAACGGGCGAAGCTAAAATTTTGGACGCTATAATCTGAACGTAAATTTCAAATAACATGACACAATGGAAAAAAAAGCACCAAAAAGTTGCTCAAACATTTGCTCTTATTAAGAAATTAAAGCCTTTACAACGTGTAGCGTAATATTATTTTAATTTGGGATTTATTTCAATATACAGGTATTTAAGTTTAGAGAATGATCATCTGAATAGTTCTAAAAATAAGTATTTATAAAACTAAACATACCTGTCTCTGCCTACCCCGCAATGGACCTGGCGTGAAGATATACATACATACAAGTGTACCTGAGTTGTATACGTAGAACGTTTAAACCTACATTTTCGTTACATACATTTAAGTAAAGAAAAAAATATGTTTGCAATGACATTATTAATGTTTTAATTATTTATAAACTTTTTAAAATGGTCTCAGTGTAATGAAATATTACGAGCCATTGAATTAAGTCCACAGCGACGTGCGTTTAGCGGCTTTCTTTTACTATATCTCTGTCTCACATAATTACATCCATTTAAACATGACATATGACCTGCTGACACTTGAGAACCAACTAAAAAACATCACATATCTTTCAAATGAGAGATTACACGGTCGTTTTAAAAAGCCCTTACGCGCCATACACGCCGCCATAATGTCGTTTCGCGCCATAGTGAACTTTCACACTGCACAGATTAATTTTATTTTTGGAACGAACTAATGCGATGGACGTGGACTAATCTTTCTTTTTTCGTGGTAGGTATTTCTGTAACAATTTGTTATGTGCCACCATTAGGTTAGGCATGCGGGGGCTGTAAGCATGGCGTTTATTTAAGGAGTTCAATGCTTAGTTTACTTGCTTAATATGTTTTGCTCTATTGTTAGCCATTTGTATTAGACGTGTTGACAGATACCTACTATGTTCTTTGTTAACACGTATTTGTCGTATTTATATACATGTTAGTACATATACACGTGATTAAAGTATCGATTGAGAAAGAGACAACAATAGGTGCACGTAGAAAGCTAATATTCTAAACTAAGCTGTAAAAAACAACCTAATATTAAATAATCTGTAGGTAGATAAGTTCGTAATCATTCAATCAAAAATAAAGACACGCATTAAATACTGTTACGAACACAATATTTAATTAAAATGCAGACGAAAAAGAAGCGTTGGGAAAAAAGTTTTCGCTGCCAAATATTGAAACGAGAAAAACTATTTAATCTGAAAACTTTAGTAGGTTGGTACAAAACTATAAATCTAGGAGTCGTCGTCGGCGTCGATGCCAAGGAAATAAGATGAGATCGAGTTGGCAACATTTTGTGTACGGTGCTGCCTCGTATGCATAATCAGTCATTGTTATTGCACTTTGGTAAAAGTAGACTTGTACACACGGTACACACGGATTTACCTGTCCATATTCCAAATATTAAAATTAACATCGGTTTAAACTATTGTACCTACTAAATTTACCTATTTGTCAGGCAGTAAATTTATGTAATATCACACAGATGCTATTGTTATTATATTGTAGGTACCTAGTTAAACTGGTTAAAATTACTAACTAGTGTTGGGTAAGAATTCAAAAATAAACTTACCAATGTTAATTTCAGAACTGTTAGTAGATAATAAAGTACAAATAATTACAAAGCTTCAATGACAAATTAAATATTTTTAACATACTTTTCGAGTTCGAATTAAACTTTTTGAAAGTCATTTTGAGTTATTTAAATTTATCCCACTTGCAGTATTACTAAAATTAGTTCATTTTTATGATGTTGGCAGTATAATTTTTTTCATTTGTTTGTAATCATATATTAAAAAACTTCTAAATACATATATAAAAACGTAATAATCACTTGTGTTTACTCACCGTAAACCACCGTAACTACATTCTCAGATGTGCTAACTGAATATCGTTTTGAATTTGAAATCGTTAAGAACACATATACACTACTAACACCATTGATGGTATCTTTTTAAAATGTTAATTGTAATTAAATATTAGATATAAAGTAATCTTAATTAATTGGTCTATTGAAATGTGTTTCGTGGTTCCTGTTTACGTAGATTAGCTAGTGCAACAACTTTTTCAAAAAATGAACTTTTAGCAAATCACTTTCAATTACATTTCAGTTTCCAAATGAATAAGTACATATGCTATTAACATCCCCCAGATTATTAATGTGCCTGTAAACTACAAATATACAGTATTTATCTATGATAGTAGTAGATAGTAATGAAATTGTATTGTTGTATAAATGTGTAAGTTTAGTGTAGATACAGTAGAGCGTTCTAAATTTATATGGTGTTTACACCAACTAAACAACCATCTCATCTTAGGAACATTACAATCCTTCATCCCGGAACAAACGGGAGTAAACACGAAAACAATTTCCCTTACAAAAGATTACCGGGATGTAACCGGGACCGGGATGATCTTTACGGCTCCAAATCACGTGATCTGACGATAAGATATTTTTCACTATTATTATATACCTAGTGTTGCCCTTTACATATTATTTTTCCACGAAAAATTGGACGAGCATTAATCACTGTCCACGATACTCGTTACTGAAATCACGTATATCATAGAACACATTTGTCTAAGGCTTTGGTTACATCACTGTTCTAAATAACGTCTCATCTTACACAGCATTTTTATTACATTTTGAACCCTCTGAAAAAGAAGCCATGGTTGAATATCGAAAGTTTCTTTTTCGTATTAAAACGAAATTATAAGGAAGGTGGGACAGAGAGGAGTCGCGAGCCACACACGACGAATTACGAGCGAACCCTGGGACACGGGTTGAGTTATGTGACCGCTATATATATTTATGAAATATGTTTCATAACTGGTAAAAAACCGGTTTAGTTAAGTCGTGACCAGGAGCTGACTTCAAGAAAAGATAGCGAACTGCAATTTGTCAAACCTATCTGGTAATCTAGTTATAAGATGTATCTATCATGTATTTTATTTAGTAACAACACAGTAAATCATTATGAATTCAAAACGAAGAACTAACAAGAGATACCTAAAGATAAATGAATATTAGAACAAATGACCAAAATAGTCAGTATTTCTACAATGTTTAAATTTATGCATAAGCTGTGCAAGATCGTTCCTTAAATAATAAATATAATTTCATGGAAATCTGGAATACATGTAGGAATTCACATAGTATAGTCTTAGGTTTTCGCGATTGTTACACATTGAATTGTGTTTTATTTATTTTGTTGAACCTGACGTTTCGAACGCTTTGCAGCGTCCGTGGTCGCAGGAAGACTGACGGACGCTGCAAAGCGTTCGAAACGTCAGGTTCAACAAAATAAATAAAACCCGCGATACTTCCGTTAAAAATTGTTTAATTTACATAGTATTTAGTAAATCAATATGGGTCCTTAGGACTTCCAAGGGATTCTCAGATTTATTTCTTAATTCTACAAAACCCAACAATAAAAGAGTATGGTCTGTAATAGCAAAAGATTTTACTAGTGGATGGAATTGATGATGGAATTTTACTAATATAAATTTACTTCTGCTTTTTGATTCTAGGCTTAAAAAATCGCAGGCAAGTGTTCGCCATATACAATCATCAAAGGCTGATTTACCAAGTAATTATAATGCATTAAATAATTACATTATTAGCGTATCATAAAACCTGAAGACAGCACCAGAGGCATTTCACTGGCACGCCGCAAGATGGCGCCAGCCACGGCGCGATTTGTCAAAAGGAAAACAAACAGCACAGAAATAGTTCCAGTTGACAACTTTATGGCGTGCGTCCGACGTTACAAAATTATACGAACTAAGGAATTTTATTCAACACTAAGCATTGCCGCCAGCTCACTGATTTACGGATTTGTATAAAAGATAAAACGTAATACCTACCGTGTTTGCAATGTTCTAACATCGCGAATAACACTGAGATTAATTCTGAAACAAACATACCGCCTACATTATTATATTTACTAAGTGAGATTAAAAGGCTGAAGCTAAAGTTCTTTTGTAGGAAGCCCGTATCTAACTATATCTTCACGCCAAGTCCGGTTCTGGATAAGCAGAGAGAACCCATCACCATATTTGTATCTACATTTTTGAAATCTATTATGCATAACTTTAATAAGACAGTAAGGGGTGCTGAGTTTGTACTTCGTACAATGAAATTTTTTGGAAATACTATGTTAAAAGAATGCACGACATCTTTTTAAGTAATAGAAACTAATACATTTTTTTTTAATTGTAGCCCGTTTACCTGATTCTTTAAACTTTTAATGATACCATACAGAACTATGTTAATGTTTAAATTATGCAATACGGGCTTCGAAAATAGGCATAAATAGATTCTGGTAATGTCAAATAAATTCATTTTTATCTTCCGATTGGCATCAAGGGAGCAGAGCTGGACCTATTTTCATAGATTAAAAAAACAATAGCTGTATATAGTGTAAGTTGAGTTGAGTGTTCCTGCGTGTGAGTGAGGTCACCAGTAACCTCCTAAGGAGTTGCATTGCAACCATTCATAGGCTACGGTAACTACTTTACATCAGGTGGGCCGTGGGTATGCCTCCCAAGATTGTATAAAAAAAAGTCCAAGCATCCATACTATGGGATTCATGTGAGTAAAACCGGGGACCATGATAACTATTCGTTGCGTACTAACCACGCGACCTGATTATTTGGATATCATATCATGCATGTCAGGTAAATAAAAAACCCATAATTACAGTAGTGATACTTCGGCATGTGATCAATTTATGTCTGACAAGATGTTAACGTAGTAGGTACTAATGTAGTAAAATCACAAGATCTTATCTTATTTACGTAATTTGTTACCGGGAATATTCTGCGTAAAATGCAGATGAATCTCCGAGATCTATACATATTCCGTGAGGGTGGTGCTCAGTAATAAATATTAAAAAAGCCAGTACATCACAGTCCGAACACGTAACTAGTTTCTGCGGATATTTGTCTAAGCAGAAACAGTTGGAAACGGGGGATGCGCGTAGGCAATCGACATCACTGAGACCAATGCCGATGTTGCGACTTTCAGCAAATTTGGTACATCGCAAGGGCTTTAATTGATTTGAAATATAACAGATAATAAATTACATGATATTAATTACTTAAATGGTACATAAGGTAAATAACAATTTTATTCCAAAAGTAAATATATCAAACGCTGGTCTCGACGTATTTAACACAAGAAATCGTCGATCGCCTGAAGCATATAATAATTAAAATATGCCACTCATCGAAAATGAATGCTATTTTTTTATCGAATGATGTTTGCTGAAAATTTCACGTACTAAATTTTTACTCCTATATTTGATTATATTTGATGTAGATATTTAGCACCTCTAGTGACAAAAATAAACACGCACTCTCGTAGTGGTAATCAAACGAGTTTTAGGTGAAAAAGAGACACAATTATTTCTATTGAGGCAGATAAGACAAAACAAATTTTTTTTTTTTTAAAAAGGACCATCCTGCACCACCTTCCTCTTACTGTGTCAAAGAGTACCTACTAATGTTCTCCTTTTCCACATAATATAAGAATGCAATAAAATTTTCAGTGGCGTATTTCTAATAAAGTCTATCACGGTAACCGTTTTCTATTAAACAGGTGTTATGCTTCTTAACTTCTTAGTAGTAGGTAAAAAGTAAGAAAAAGCTTAATCGGATTTACTTGACTGAATATCTGAATGTCAAATATCGTCGACAATCGCAAGTCTACAGCCGCCCTACGGAGGGTCGTTGAAGTTACGCGGGTAAGAGCGCAACAAGAATAATACAAAATGTTTTTCATTTTCTTTATGTCACCCCCGGCAGTCGTAAAGGCATTAAGCGTGACCAAACTTTTGTTTGATACCAACGATATAAGTATGAGAACAACGTTGTACGCTTAAGTTTCAAAATACAAGGTGTGTCTAGGGTCTCTAGTTACCTTACATACCTATTCAAGATACATAGAAACTATACAGATAAGTAACTTAGGTTATCTACCTACCTAATCTATACTACTACACGCCAAAGTGTATTAAAAATTTGCAGTTCATCATTAACACGACTTACTTTTCTATTTGTGATAATATTTACGTACGACGAAAGAAACGAATTAATTAGATGCTTATAAAAAAAATACACAAGAGCAAATCGTGTTTCCAAAATTTTGTATTAATACCACCATTATATCGATCCATACTCATCGCGCTGCTGAAATATCTCTTTTCAACTAATGGAATTAAGAGTAGAGTCGACCATTAGGGATTGGCGCAAATCAGTTACTTGACGCCGCCAGAAGGTGGATTATCTACCCATTTTTATTTTCTATATAATTTAAGAAGGTTTTAGGGTACAAAATATTGTTAAATTATTTCAAACCAATGAAAACCCAAAGTTTTCAGAACAATCCGACTTCAAAACCTGAATATTTTATAGGCATTACCGCACACTGTGACAGAATCAAGCATAGGTCATAGGTCGAGTAGTCAAATAAACATACAGAGTATCAATTTATATTCTTGGGTTTTGTACAGAAAGAGAACTAATGGAGGCCTTTTAATAAGACTCTGTCTCTGTCTGTCGCAAGGGTGTGTACCTTTTGAATAATAGGTAGATTTAAAATTTTCGTGTATGTTACTAATTATTTTGCCCACTATAACAAAAACAAGACAGACAGGAAGATGAAAACAAAGGAAAGGTAAGCATTAAAAGCAGTTTTATTATAAGAACCGTATTTTCTTCAACATTTTTTCTACACACCACCCTTCATGTGCACGTGTGCAAGTCCATTTCACAGTGGCACTTTTTTTTAAACTAATAATACTTTTATAATGTACTATGAACTGTTTATTAGAAGGCAAGTGGATTTTAACACTTTGCCTCGAAAAAAATAATAAGCAAGAACTTGTATACCTAATAAATATAAAATTAACGTACGTTTTTGTGGGATAAGTTATTTCAAAATATCTAAATCTAATATTGTGTAAGTCTTGCCATCAATTTCACCCGTATCTTGAGGTTGGCATAGGGAAACTACATAACTCTCGCTGTCTGCTTCATTATGGGGAAGTTTCGTAACATATGTATGGGGATGTTCTCAGTTTGGTCACGATCGTGATTTTTGCTGGATGGGGGAGACGAACACGGGTTTAATGATATGTTTACGAAGTTTCGATAGGGGAAGTATGGTTCAACATATATCTGCCGGCAACTAATGAAATCAATCGAGACATATATAAATTCGAGCTATTATTTATTACTGTTAGTAGTTCTATTTATTATATTATATATATAAGAATTCCTCGTAACTTAAAAAGAAAGTAGAAATAGAAACATATTTTTTTTATTTGCTACAGAATACTACAAAATCGAGGGTCTACAATTGCACTAGAAAATTCCAATCAGCACCTACTGACTCCACCATTAAATTGTATATTGCAATAATAAAAACACCAGCTTCATTGTATATTGCAATACCATCAAAGTAATAGAGTTATTGTAAATATCTCTTGAATAATTAAAACTAGTATAAAATTGTCTCACAAAATTTGAAACCAGTCTTCAAACATTACGATGTGGCAATCTAATAAGCACAGATAAATTATGTCAAGATACCCTATAACTAAAGTATAAAAAAATCTGCCTAATTTCTTTAGCGACTTCGGAGAAAATTAAACGTAAATTTTTATTTATGTAATGAACATATACATATTACGCATGTACGCACGCAGGCACTCATCCAGACACATACATAGAACGATCTTGAAACCTTGAAAACCTTGGAGACCTTGAAACGTATGTATACTAACAGAATTGTAAGTTCGACCTTCGGGAAGATTACAATAATTTCCTCTAGAGTGCGAAGTTAATATTCAAAGAAAACCTAAATGAAACCTTGTGAAATCAGCAATTTTACTTCTAATAATCAGTTTACAAAATATAGCTTAAAACACTATACATTCCAAAATCATGGAAAATATCATCAACCAGCAACTCTTAGACTTAGAGGATCGCCAGCTGATAAGTGATCGCCAATACGGCTTCCGCTTGTACTTGTCCCACTGCTGGGCGGAGCCAGTAGAAAGCAAAGGCGAGGCTTTAGCTGTTAGTTTGGACATAGCAAAGGCTTTCGATCGGGTATGGCACAAAGCACTTCTCTCGAAGCTTCCTTCTTTTGGGCTACGCGAAAAATGTTATGCATGGGTTTCCAGTTTTTTCATTGGGCGGAGCATCAAAGTCATAGTTGACGGTTGACACAAGTGCGCGCATTTGCCCGCGAAATTCCCATTTATCGTATCTCCTCAATTAGAAGGTATAATCCTCAGCGTTACACCTAGTATCGATATCCTAGGTCTCGTAGAACTCGAAGAATATTCGGAGGAGCTTCACTTAATACCAGTCGCTGAGTTCCACTATCGTGCCACTCGCCACAAACTTAAATTTCACCCTCACCATCTTGATGAGAGGCAGTCCACTACAGTACGCTTTTTGAGGCATTTTCTACCACGTATGGTGAAATTGTGGAATAAATTACCCTCAGCGGTGTTCCCGAACAAATACGATATGGGTGCCTTCAAGAAAAGAGCCTATGTTTCCCTAAAAAGGCTGGCTACGGATCAGTGACCCTTTGGTGTTGCTGATGTGTATAGGCGGTGGTGACCACTTACCATCAGGTGACCCACATGCTCATTTGCCCCCCTCTAATATATAAGAAAAATATTTTACAGCACGTTTATTCGGGCTGTTTGGATATAAAATTAAAATTAAGAATATGCCATTAAAAGTAATATCTTTTGGCGCAGCATGAAAATGTGTTTCATGTTTATTAAAATATACTTATATTCATACGACTGCTGACTGTGGGAAATACACTGAAAACACAGGTTTACTTAATTGCGTATTGGTTGGGACTGTCTTTAAGTTTCCAGAAGGGTATAATTAAGAACATCTCTAAGCATGGTCCATAGAGGATGCGGACACGATACAAAACACATAAGTCAGCTTATCATTTTTGCTTGGATATTTTTTTATACCACACGCATATCACTCGACTAATAGTGTATTTAGAGGGAATCGTGTAACACCTCATATAATTCCACGTTGAGACCATTGGCACTGGTTTAGAAAACTGATGCCAAGTTCAGAATAGTTCTGCAAAATATTTGAATTGGCCGAAACGTTGAAAGTAAACTAGCTAGCATTAAATGTGAAAACAAATTAACTTTTGTTTCATCAATTACGTACCGGGTGATGCAAACGTCCCACCGCTCCCTTCCCATAAGGTCATGCTATCAAACGAAAAGAACTATAGCTACCGAACCATATACGAACGTCTGGCGTAAAAGGAGAGAGGTAGAGTGCAGTAAAGCGGGCAGACTGGAGATGGAACTCTACTTCCCAGAATACTGCAGCCTATTTCTCTCCACTGTATCTCCTACTACATCTACGTTCCACTCTATTTTACAGCAAATGGTCTGTATTCCCAACGCTGTACAGAAAATGTATTTATTTTGCCTGTTTTACTCTGAGTACGACACGTGCTAGTTACACCTCGTATATTTAAATCAGGAGGGTCAGATTCGCTTGTTTTCCTGTATTAAAAAAATATAAATATACCTATATTTATGATCTGTGTAAATCAGACAATTAAACATTATTATTTTTTGTTACCATCATCATCAATACTACATGCATAAGTAAATGATTATACATAAACATTTATTTTTATTTTAATATATAAGGATTAATCCATATATCAAAATAAGAAAAAAAACTAAAAGAAATCGGTGTTACCAATGACAATATCTTGATAATTGCTGTATGGTTAATTATAAATGGAAATTGAATAAAATTAGTCAAGTATCTTTCAGAAGCAGCTGTCGCATAGGAAACTACGGGTTTCGGCGCTGACATATAAATTGTCATATCTATAAATGTCATCTTCAATTAGTAAATGTAAAGTACATATTTCTAGCTAAATTAGGACACTAGCATTGGCGGCGACGCCTTTGAATCTATCCTTAGCTGGACTACCTTGTTGAACTATCCCTGTTGCTATAGTATTGCATGTAAAAATTCTTTAGGTATCTACAGGTTTCTTTCAATTGCTGGTGTGACTATCAAACAAAACATAACATTTGTAGTCTGTAAATGAATGCTACATGAGGACTATACTTCGCGCACTGGCAGTATCCTGTTAACCTGCTCCTCCTGAGTAAGTAAAGGAAAGCATATGAACCAAAGAGGAAATTGGTATTTTGCTGCGATCTTCTGTAAGGCCCAAGTGCTGCCTCAAACGTGGTAATTTTGTTGTTGATCAACCGCACAACTTGCATTAGATGTCTTTGGTTCTAAATATTATGGAAGACCACTGTGGCGTGAAGAGGTTTTTAGGGGGTCGCCAACGCGTGAGTGACACCCATGGTGTGGCAAATGTCCGTAGGCTACGGTGATTGTTTACCATTAGGCAGACCGTGTGCTTGTTTGCTGCCTTAGTGGTAAAACAATATTAATAAATGCAACAGTTCAAAAACCTTCAAAGTCAAACGAAATCGTGAGGTTTTGAATTCATAATAACAAACAGAATTTTCATAATTACAAATATTTAAAGACAGTTAAAACTGACTTCTGTGTAGTCGTTACTTCACCAAATTTATTATAATTAGTAAAAATTATCGTATAACATACAAAAATAATACAAGTGGATAGAATTGTGAAACTCCTCCGTTTTAAAGCGAGTTAAAAATTTGTTGTACCAAGCATGCTCAATTATAAGACAGAATCAGAAGGCAATGACCCAGAGATTCTAATAAAAGACACCATATGCCAAATTGAATATCACTCTCGTAAATCATATGATATGAACGATAGTTATGAGTATCATCGACGATGCTTATGAATATATCAAGTTACTTAATTAAAGAGGCGTTGAGTGGGCGTGCCTATAAATATGTTTAATTTATGTAGAAATACCTAGTGCGCATTCATAATTTAGTGTTAAATACTCACACATATTAATTATAATCTTTATTATATTCTGGGTTAACTTGTGTTGGCTTGTAAGTTAATTTTAGTTATTGTATAAATATTATTGGGATTATTTACCAATGTGGAGTATGACACGACTATAGTTATAGTAGTAGTGCGGTGTAGAGAAAGTGAACTTGCCGTGCCAAATATGAGCATCTCAGAATTCCATCATACTACTAGTACTACTACCCTAACTCATTCCACTGCAGCGATAACGGGTCTCCCTTTAGAGCATACTCCACCATGCTATTCAACTGTGAATTGGCGGAGGACAGCGTTTTTAAGCCGCCCGAAGGCCATTGACTTAGCTTAACAACGGTCATATATATACAACAGCCGGGACCGACGGTTTAAAGTGCCCTCCGAGTACGGAGAAGCTTGAGATAGATCCCATCCATCCTGGCTCCGGTCGATGTTGCTTAACCTGCGTGTTCAGTTAGAATGACAAGTGCAACGACGTCTCGAGCTTTCGCTATTCCATCATACTTTCTTGCTAAATATTTTCAAGCTTACATGCCAGTTCAGCGAATTAAACAACATCAATATCTACAGCTAGTACACACCAAGGCGAGACGATGAAGTCATTTATTGGCGATAAAATGGTCACACCTCATGAGCTGGAAGACTTTTGAGGATTGTCGAAGTCTCAAATCACAGTCTATGTGATTGAAAACTTCGACAATCCTCAAAAATCCCAACAAGGTGGGTTTTTGAATGTATTAAGAAACTGAAGATTATTTTGAATATTATAGGTACCCACCCCATCGTAGATGCGAGCTCGATTCTAGAAGTTGTTGACAAATGAACTTGTACGAATAGTTCAACTAACTAGAACCAACTATGACAAAGTGAACCTCTTAAAGCCCACTAGGATGGCTGGTGTTCGAGAAATTTTGAAAGATTCTCGTCCGAATTATCTCGTACGAATGTCTACGACTAGCGCGAATTGACGATAATGACTTACAACAGAGAAACGTGGTCTCTTACTATTGACTTCATTCAAATTAATACCGCACGCGTGCACAGTGCACGTCTCTGCAATCACTTACTATGACAAGCTAATACTTCAATGATAAAATGACTCCTATAATATACGTATTATATTTCTTAAGAAATCAATTTTAAATGTAGTTTATGTAGAAGTATTTCTACCACCGAGCAGCTATATTTATATAGTTGTGTTCCGGTTTGAAGGGTGAGATATGGCAGAGAAATTACTGGGTACTGTGACGAAAGATCCTTAAGTCACAAGATTGGCAGCGCGCGAGTACCTAACATCCCCTTGGTGTTGCGATCGTCAGTAGGCTGCGGTGACCGCTTACCATCTGATGCATGCTTGCCAATCTAGTTGTATAAAAAAGAAGATATCTTAATCTATTAATTAACAACATTTTTAATTATTTATTGTGAAATAAATTTGATTTTCTAATATTAAGTGCTCCTCCGTCGGTTTCTCCCTGCGCAAGCTACCTACAAAGTGGATCACAATTAGTAACCGAATTTGTTAATTATTTTTTAATCGACGAAAAACTTTCATCGCAGATTTGAAAAACACGATAGTTTTTCAAAAAATATTCAAGATATAGTTTAATCATAATGAGTATAATCAATTATATGAACTAAGTTACCTATCTTTAACACTATTTTATTAGGTACACCATTTCTAATTGAGTTCAGATGGCAATAATCTCCCAGAGGATGGAGATCGAAGATGATATTTATGGGATGTATGTAATGTACCCTGAGGAACTCCTCAATGGTTAACTGTAATTAAATTGAATCTGGTATTTGACTTGTATTAACATCAGCCGTGATTAGATCGGCCTAGGTTCGGTCCCAATGGTCATGTTAAAATACTAAGGGAGGCATTTGTTCAATTGTGTAAGTTCTTCCATTGATATGATGACAGTGATGACCATTTTTACAGTTAGTTTTTATATTCACCCCCTTTTTTATTTGATTACAAATCTTGCCAGTGTATTTAAGAGCTTTTGTAGGTGTCTAACTTAAATTTAGTGACAATACAATATTGGACCAATACGGAACAGATCCGATAACGCAGGTTATCACTGGAAATCATCATAAACATTATTAAATAACGCAGACCCTTTGGATGATTCATTTTATAGGTCTACATAACATTAGTATTCAGAAGATTGTGTTAATTTTTTAATTTATTTATATATTGATCGTTTCGAATATTCAAATATCATGGGTAGAACAAGATTGAGCAAACAAAAAAAAAATGAAAATCTATACATATATCCAACTAGACTTAGCATTTTTTTATTTTATTTCCTGCGAGTAAGTTGTAAATCCAACGTTCCTAGCGCTAATGATGGTGTTAAAGACAAACACTCATAAGACCTGCTACATGTTAGGTGGTTACCTTATGCTGTGAATGCTTGCATATCGCTCGTACGTTGCCACTCCCGCTGCTAAAGCAGAAACACCTCAGCGGATTTCTAATTTGTCCATACTCATTTGCTAAACCACAACGACCCTCTAGATAATTGCAATTTGGATGCGGCAAGGAAGAACTAGGGAACTACTTCTCTAGACGCTTCCTATTACATATAGGTATGCCCTCTACTCACCAGAATCCCGTTTATTAACTAGTTAACACTATGGTACTAGTGAGGTTAGTTTTGGATCTAGAGATGATGGTTATCGACTTACACCCTCTGTTAAGCACAACCTCATATACTGCTGAATAATGATTTCGCAGTTGAACTTACGCAACTATCGATTTAATACATAATATATATAATAAATAATATGTTATAGGCAATGAAATCAAATATCTCTCTCTAACTCTAACATAGAAGCTGTTAGAATAATATGTATATAAGTAATTAGACAATACTTTATAAGCAATTTGATGCGAATATAGCTTAACACCTGATTTCGTGAAATAGAATAGCGTGATACGATACCAACGTGATAGAACATAGTATTTATATGCAAGTAGAGTCGGAGTAAAATATTAATTCTTAATTCTCTTGGCCAATATTAAACAATGCGGACAAAGTGTTTTGTCAACCCTACGGTAGGGGCGAGAACGAGAGTAACCGGAGTAATTACTTTATTAGGTGACGGCGGAAGATGGTAACGAAATATAGCGGTGGCAACCCTGCCGAGAAACGGCCGCTTACCACTAAGTGTGAATGCCGGTGTCATGGGTGCGTTTCCACCGGAGCTGTGCGATAAAGCTAAGTAAGATAGCTAAGTAAATATTAAAAAAGTGAAAGTAATATAATAACCATTTTAACGGGCCCGGTATTTGCATGATTACCAATGGCTATTTTGACTTCTAGGCTCGTGGGTTAGATTCCCACATAAGATGAACATTTATAAGCATAAATGCCTGTTCGTCTAGGTCTGGATGTTTTTTAAGAGAGGTATAGAGGCGCATCAAAACAGTCTAAGAAAGTACCTCCACCTTACAGAAATCCCCAGCCAAACAACTATTCTCTAGAGGTTTAAAAATATGCATGTACATAAGTGAGTGAGATTACGGGTAAGCTCCTAAGAAGTGACTGTGTGCTGGGTCAACAGCAGGGGTGACAACCCTTTATGTACTGCAAGCTTTTACCACCATTGACTTACAAGCAAAGACTTCGAAGTATTTGCTTACAAGTCGTTTTTTGTACATGCATAGCTGAAATTTCAGTTATGACCAAATCATTCTAACAACAGCAAATTGGTATTTACTTTGTAAGAGTATGAGCTTGTTGTGGTATACTTGCGAAACATTACTAGTTTTCACTTAGCCGTAGTTAGAGAAAAAGCTGTTGAGTTAGGTAAAAAATTGAATCACAAACTTGATACAATAATTCTCTCACTGCACAGAAAATAACTCACACAATAAAATAACACTACATCACTGATACAAGCACTGGCAAAACGTCCAAATCACGTACCAGACAAACATTCCAATACTCGAACGGCCACTAAACGACAAATTAACAACGTCAATTACTTACAACTACCGGCGGCAGTTCGCTATCGCGAGAGCATACTACCGACGCGACCCGGTCCTACCTGTGGCTCCTAATAGCCCGGTAATAATATTTTATAGCCATTACCTTCGCAAACAAACAGTCTAGCTGCGAAAAAAGCGACAATTGTGTTAACGGAATTCCTTTTTTGTTGTACGACAAAAGACTTTCAACATTCCAAAAGCTTGTTCAATTTTTAAATTGGTATCTTTTTTAAAATTTGGCACGGTCGAAAAAATATTGTAAAGTAAAAAAGGTTATTGTTGTATTCTTTTTTTTTAGAAAGCATGATGCAATGACAAGGGAGTATGGTTCTAGGAAGTCGCCGATGGGATGGGGATGTGCCAAAAAGAGATAAAGTAGTTTTATTGATCTATACGGACGTTCGGGTGGCGCGAGTGTGAGTTGAATGAAACGAAGATAACTTGCCGCCCCAAGTTCGCCTGTCCTTATTTAACACCGGGATTTTGAGTACTACCATCCCTCTCAGGCCACGTGACCTAAGCAGGGTGTAACTCACCCTACAGCGGCCATAACTTACTCATAGCGATAGGCGGTACGGTCGAGAAAAACGTGTCTAGTATTTATTTTAACACATTTTTTATAAAAAAAAAAACATTTTTCAGAAAAAAGTTTGGTATATCGAAAGCGGATACATATAAAGATTTGTAAAAGGCATTTTGTTCATGTAATTTAAGTAGCGATTATTACAGTTGTGAGTGAGGTCACCAATAAGTTCCTAAGGAGTTGCTGTATTAGCAGCAGAGGTGGCATCGCGCGACGATACTTAATGTATTGCAAGCATTCATAGGCTACGGTAACCGGTTTACATCAGGTGGGCCGTATGCTTGTATTCCTCACAACGTTGTACATAAAATTAATTCCTATGTAAACGAAGAGTCATAGAAGGTTTTATTTACAAAACAGAGATTTATATTTATGACAGAAAATTGTGTTCACCACTTCTGTATGCTTGTATGACTTCCCATTAGATTTAAAATTAGTACAATCGCATTTGCTTTATTTTCAACTGACACTATGTCTATGTTTTTTTTGAAGGCGCCCCGGATTAAAATACTTTCGTTCCGTTAATAAAATAGCAAGGGCCTTACAAAAGTTGCATTAAAAAAATCTCTCGATTTAAATCAGCCTTTTTGATTTTTACTTAAAAACAAAAGACAAATTAATCAAATTATCTTACCAAAATAACGGCGAAAATAATTCATTTTGAGAAAGTACTGGCCTTTAGAATTTATTATGAGTGAAACAAAGTAACATTAATATTATAACCATACCGGGCATAACTTTTTATTTGGTGCTGTTGAGCCCAAATGTGCAACCCATAAATTATGGCGCTCCTTCTGTACTATCTTTCTCTGTCTTGCATTTTTTTCTTTCACTCCCCCTTTATTAACTGGCTAGGTCAATTCACTGGGGTCCTATATCTAGCTCGGTGTTTGTCAAAAATATAATTGGAAATCTGTTGTTGCAATAAAAATAAGATTTAGATACGATCATATGCATTTAGAATAAGTTTTGCAGATAATTTTGTTACAAATATTTGTCAATGTGGGGATATATTAATTTTATCTAATTATATCTATACGCCAGGTATCTTGCGGGGTAGGTACAGAGAATCTGAGACGCCGTCCTTACACACCTTCCTAGTTTCTTTAACATTCATAGCTCTTCTCATGTACAAGTCACGACCAATTGGTCGTGGTAGGTAAGTGATTAACTTTATATTCAACTAAATGAATCCGCAATACATCAACGTTGACTGTCGTGTATTTGTAAATTGGAACTGTAGTTACTTTTTATGTTTCGTCTGTAAGAAACAAGTACCTATACGAAAAGTCTGATGTGATGTTATCATGATTTATAAATGCTTGCATTCATCGCGTTGTACTCCACCACCACTACTAACGTATCAGCTCCTCATCAGATCCCTGGTTACTTTACTTGGTAAAATATAGTGTCGGTAACGCATGAGTAACCCCTCGTGTAGTAAGTGTCCATGGTCTGCTGTAATCGCTTACCATTATGAGAATCGTCTACTTGTTTACTTGTTCCCCAAGTGGTGGACAGCAAATGAGTATTATTGCTAACCTTGTGATTTAATTCAGAATCGAGGCGCGAGAATTACTGAAGATTCTAGAAGAAACTTAGCTTAGCTTATACTTAGCTTATACAACTTGCATTGATCAATACCATAAGTAGAAACTGCGTTGTTCCGTGCGTTCTACTGATTGTACAATGCGTTGTTTACATAATAGGATTAAGAACACTTATATGGTGTATTTAGTTTCCTGTATGCAGTTTTCTATAAGATTCGTTTAATGTGTGTGATGATACATTTTCGAGAGTGATACCCCTGGTATTCACAACACTCATGAGCTATGACGATTGCTTACCGTCAAGCAGATGTTGTTAGTCACCTCAGCAGTAAAATATACAAATAAGCAATATATGTTAGCCGATAATAGCCTTGTATTTCCTAAAATATTTATACAAAAAAGGAAAACGAATCAATAAAATAAAACACAATAAACCCAATAAATTCCCGCACGTACTACAAACAATTAACAATAATGATTTGTTTACAACAATTAATTTAAAGTGGCACTAATGTTAACCCGCAATCACGGAGGTGTTCAAACGATCGTAAAAGTCAACTAAACGATCGTGATAATCGTAAGCGTTGTCGTTAAACAAATAATTAACTTAACTTTACAGCTTCATGCTTCGCCACTTGCAGCCAATAAAAATATAATAAACACTGATAAAGAGGTTTTTATATATGTTTTCTTCTTCTTGCGAGTGCTCCCGAGATTTTTGTTATAGTAAGTTTAAATTTGAAAGGAGTGAAGTGGGATGTCGCGCCATCTGTATTCGAGTAGCGGAATTAAATTAAATTTACGATATTTTTCAGTTTTACAATATGTTGCTTTATTTAAATCCTTATTCTTTACATCTACGAGAAACGATAAATATTGTACAACCATAAAACGTAATTTACCTTAGCATTAGCAGAAAGCTAGAGAAACAACAAATAAGTAACTAATAAACAAACATAGGTACCTATTACTCGCAAGTATACACGGTGTCAAATAAAAGGTGTCCTTTTGAACGAAGTTTTACAACCTCATAAACAATCATTCGCGGTAATAAAGTGATTTATCCCATAAAATAACAGCTGATCGCCGTGATTAGGTACAATAGGAATGAACTCATAATTTTACAGCCAATTTACAAACAATAAAAGTCGTTCTCTTGTCTAACACGCCCATTCGCCCTCCGATATCTCCATATTCGACGGCTAAAGTCGTAACTTCTAACTTTTATGTCCCAATAAAACCATAACCGCCCTTGAAGTTAGCGACGTGAGTCCACAAAATAATACTGACTATAGATGGCGCTCATAGGCCTTAATATGTAACGCCATCTATGAGCGAGTCGATGAAGCTTTTTACGAGCCATTTGAGGTCGGCACATCGTAAAGTAGATGTTTTATGGTCTCGGATGATGCCGCTAGTGTATCATGCGGCTGTCTCTTCGATGTCGATAAAATGCATTGCTTTTTGAATTTATGGTTTAGGAAAGTCATTATATTAAAAATACTTTATTCACGTTATGAAAGTTACAATGACTGTTTTCGTTTTATTATAGTATTTATACCAATTATCTACGTAAAAAATATATAACAAGGCTTTTTATTACTATGTAGACGTTTGTATGATATTGATTAAGATAAGTACATTATACTACATAACTTATATAAATATTACCTTTAATTAATTATGCAAAATCAATGTATCCTGAAGTAAAGGTTTCAATAAGGTTACTTATGCATTTATAAAGCACAATGTTACATTAATAGAAAGACATCAACTAGTTAAAAAAAACAAATAGTAACAAAGTTCACTATACACAGGTTTAAATGTTACCAAAACAACATGAAAGGTAATTCAGGAGTGTATTATCGTGTTATATGAAGTGCTTGGCGATATACGAACTGTAAATTGCATCATAAACATTCGGTCGCAGCCCGTCTGCCAAGGTTTCCTCGTGGAAAAGTTAATACAGTATTACGCCACAAGTTAGTGCTAGCGCTGTAAGCAAACATCGACAATTCGTTATAGCGACATCTATCGGTATTTCGTTGAAGTTTTTTGATACTCGAAATGAACGACGCTGCTACTTTACAGAAGATATTTTATTAAAAGGCTAAAATAAATAGAAGTAATATTAACTAGTAAATTAATGCTTGTTATTGCCAAATAATATACGTAAATCCAATAAATTACTTAAAGTACTGAATACAACGGAATTACTAGAGATCACATAATATTATTGTCACTAGATGGCGTCAGAATCTCGCGACTTATTTTTTATTACTAAAGTAAGAACTATATTTTTTCATGCAACGTTGGAAAACATACAAGCCTACGACCCAAGTTAATGTAAATTGGTTACCGTAGCCTATGAACGCTTGCAACGAAGCGAAATTTGAACGAAGTATCGCTCGCACGTTGCCCACCCTTGCAGTGCTAACAGTGCAACTCCTTAGGAGCTTACTGGTAGGTAACCGCCAATCACTCGCAGAACGCAACAACCCGCCAAAGAGTTGTTATTTGGCTGCGGTTTTCTGTGAGGTAGATATACTTCTCCAGTCCGCTGCTTTGAGGCGTCCTACTTTCCTTAAAAAATCCCGATGTTTTATCACATTGGATACTGAATAAAGTATATAGCCCGACTGATTTAAAGCAGATACGTAAGAAGAAAAGTGTCCACCGTACGTAGTTGTATCTTTTTGCCTACACAGTTTAAAGGAGCTTTCAGTTACCCTTACTCACGCGTACAAATACAACAACAATCTAAGAAATTGACATTAAATTATGGTCTTCTGCTATACCTAACAAACAAGCAAACGATCCGCCTGATGTAAAGCGGTCACCGCAAACTACAAACGCTAGCAACAAAAAAATGTCACTAGCGCGTTGCCACCCCCGTCAACACAGCAACTGCTCATCGTCGGATCACCCCCCTTACTTCTATCTACCCTTACATCTATTTTAACAGATTTTAGGATAAATAATTAACGTAAGTTAACACGTTAATTCTTTATCCTAAAGACATTGTCCCTAAGCACATTTAACTATAGCTATATATAGCTATATATATATAGCTATCTTCTCAGTTCGTATCAATCTGGATTTCGTCTCAGTGCCTTGCTTGCTACAACCATTTGAAACGCAATGGAACAGCAAGATAAAACCTATCGGTGAAGAAAAAACATTTCCTAACTCAAAAGATGAGATGGGCAATACTGATCATTAAAGATTCATTACCGGTTACGTAATAACAATGCCTTTTATCGCAACTTTTATAATAGAAGATATTGATTCTTCACCTACTATTATTTAGTTCTCATTTTCAAGAAAATTGATAATGAAATAACATGAGAACAAAATTGTCACAGCAGTGCTTGATTGTGAGATTTGCTCAAAATAAACTTCTATGAAAAACACCATTTAGGTTTCATCTTATAAGAATGTCAACATATAAGAATCAAACATATCAACACATTTCCAGCCCAACATTTTTTTCTAATTCGAGCATACAGTCCGGCTAATGGTAAGCATTGCTACGAGCGTATACAAGATCGTGTAAGTATGAGTTATGAACAAAGGTTAACATCATTTCTTACTGGTATATATATCCTACTAATATTATAAATGCGAAAGTTTGTATGTATGGATGTTTGTTGCTCTCTCACGCTTAAACGGCTGAACGGATTTGAATGAAATTTGGCACGTAGATAGATTATGATCTGGATTAACACATAGGCAACCTTATTTAACTCCACGCGGGCGGAGCCGCGGGCAGCAGCTAGTAATTAATATTTTAACTGAAGTGAGAGCCCTTAAACATCGATTTTAGCCCCAATCATGCCCTACTAAAATGTAGATGTGTGATGTTCTGCCAGTGTTAATGTTCAACTTTGTAATGGTAAAGTGAGGTACGTAAATACAGTCATATGCACATACCGATATTGTTTAAATACAGTAGAATTTCCTATTCCACAATAAAGTATAATGTACCTGCACCATAGTGTATACGTCACTTTCAAATAAAAATTGGAAAGTGGCGTATACCCACTATCCAATTTTTATTATTTCCTCTAGTGACTACTAAATATTTCAACGAAATGCATCGTATTTATGCGGCTAAATTGTTTAAACATAATCAACAAAACTATGTCGAGGTAAATTTAAAGTTATAGCCAACGGCGGCCCTTAGAAAATGTAAGACGTGACAGCCTTAATTAAACAACATAACGGAACCTTTGCACATGTACCACTGTCCCTTCATTTAGTAGCCAGATACAAATGACCTCTGCCAAAGTGTGGAGTAGTCCTTTGGAGACACACTAGACACTGAAATAGAAGTGTAGGGTAGATCTAACAGGAGTGGTTGAGCGAACGTTACTACGCGTGGAGAAATCTCACTCAGTTATCGCTTTCAAATTGGAATGAAATTTTGTCAATCATTTGCGAGTTATTTGGTACTACATTTTGTTTTTGTTAAGGATATTTATCTATGTATTGGCATAAAAATTTAACCATTATAGACCGAGCACTTACAGAAAGAGATTACCTACGAGTATAAATTATTTGCTTGCAAGAAAAAACGAATTCATCTCATTAAAATATTTTTTTATTATGGGAATGTATTTCTCATAAATTATAACACAGTGAACATAAATTTTGAGTCTGGGTACTCTGCCTGATTTTGATTAAGCCTTGCTAATAAAATAAAAAAAAATATCTCGAATTTATTATTGGAACTACAAAAACAAAATTTTAAATGTTAAGAAAATTATCCATTTATTATAAATTAAATTATATAAAAAAACAAACTATTCAAATAAATTTACAAATACAAGAAAAAGACCAAAAGTGAGTTGGATTCGCACACGAAGGGTTCTGCACCATATTTTGCAAGAGTAGCTATAATGGTTTTATATGAAAGAATAGAAAATATTTATTTAAAGAGTACCCAGAAGTTGGTTCACAAAAACATGTTCACCTGTCGGAAACCCACTGAGTGAAAAGAAACAACAATTTAAAAAGACTCAACGACTTCTTTTAACTTTAGTACTACAAATGAGGGGAGCGTTTAAATAAGAGTGGTACACTGTAATAATAAAATACTGATCTAGACTAATATTATAAATGCGAAAGTGTTATATATTACGATGAAACACATCGTCTGTCAGGGCTAGGTAAACCGATTATGATGAAATTGGTATGGAGGTAGCTTCAATTCTGGGGAAGGTATAACCTACTTTATATGTTTTGTTATGCAATAAAGCATATATATTAAGGAAGAAGGATACATATAATAAGGTATAGTTTTTTTATTGACCTCCACGCGAGGAAAACCTCCATCAGTAATCAATAAAAAATAAATATACAGCTTTAATAACTCTAGGAGAATATTTTAGTAACTCATATTTCAATAAAATGGTAACGTAACTATCATCGTTAGAGCTAAAGCTACCTCACCTGCGTGTGCATCACATTTGCACCATGCCCACTAGTGGGCATAGATCTGGTAAATCCGACGTAGCGTTCAGTGTAATAAGCAGCCGCACTGGGGAAGTACCATCTTACAGAGATCCGGTGCTAAACAACAACTCTCTGGAGGATTATCGTATTCCTGCTAGTGTTTAGGGTTACCAATAGGCTGTGGGTTAGAGCTATTTTAATGCGAGCCATACGCTTTTTTATCAATTGGTATAAATTTTTAAAAGCTTCTGCTATTTGCCAATATGTGCCAGCGGGGGTTGTTACGCGCGAGCCATACGCGTTATGTTTATAGATAATAGTAACTACTTCATTCCGGCGGTCAGTATGTTCGTTTGCCACTTGCTCATAACTTGTTAAAAATTAAACTGTGCGAAAGTAATTCACGATCATCTTCAGAACCAAAATTAACATAACACAGTGTGCACCTTAATTCTTCTTCCTACCGTCATCCTTTTTCCTAATTCATTAGGATTAGCGGGGTCGGCAACCTAAGCCTAAAGATTTAGTAAGTATACTAATTTCTACAAAGGCCGACTACCATCATACGTCCACAGCCCAGAGGGAAAACCAGACCCTTCCTTAGGTTTGCATCTTTCAAAAAATAATTCCTTAGACATGCGGGTTTCCTCACGACATTTTCCTTCATCGCCGAGAAAGTAATAAGTACAAATATGTGAAGACACGAATTCAGTGATACATGCCAGATTCGAACCAGGGCCCATCGGATAATAGGTCGGTTCTTTATCTACCGGGCTATCCCACTGGGCTCTACAGGATGCATCCTTTAGATCACCAATCTAGTCCCTGACTAAAGAGACTACTTACAGAAAACTGTAAACAAACTACAATTTTCTTATAGGTTGTAGTATTCATATCAGTAAGTAGGGTCATTAAGAAGTTTGTGCCATTGCACGTTGGCGGTAGAAAAGGCAGGACAAATGGCAGATGTGCAAGTCGCAAGCAATCGTAATGCAAGCGCCAAAAGGCTACAATGTGGGCGGCAATAAAATAGATCAAGTACAAGACACACTCACCAATCAAGATGACCGACCTTAGAATTATATCAGGCCAATTTAATAAATAATCTGTTAAAGGAAAATTAACCAATATATAGGATGTGAAATTAAACTGTGCATTGATAAAAAAACTTAACTGCACTACTTAACACACACTTCGACGATTTACGATATTTGTTTTACTTTGGGGTTTGCACTACATATTAACGCTGTACGAATTACTCGTTATTAACATAGAGGAAAAATAATGAAAAAAAAAGCAAAATGAATAATAAGGTTAATTTATTTTTAATTTGTGTTGTTTTATTTCTTATGATGTTTTATATCATTCATTAACCGTTAACATTTCCAAAAATGATAATCTGAAACATAAAATTCTTTAGATATATAACTGTTTTATCATATAACAGGCGGAAGAAAAAACAACGTAAGCTTAGATCCTAAATTATCAAGTTCGCGAACGTTGGAAAGAAAACATCTCTGTGTGAGATCCCTCAAAGATTTATTTCACTATAGTGTCGTTTCATTCGAGTTGGAACCAATAGTACGCCTCGAGAGGAGTACCAACTCAACCAAATAATTGCTATTCTATTCACACTGCGCCGCGATTTATGCCCAGAATTATTTCCTTGTTGTTTTATTCGGGGATTTGTCACTCAGGCTCGCTTTTATAATTACCGCAGATATCGAGTAACTTTTTACATGGAGTTTATGGTAATTTCGGCTTCGGTTCTGGATTAGAGTGGTTTGTAAACTTAATTATGTGGATTGTGGAAAATTGTGGGATGTAATCTGGGGTTGTTAGACTCAATTTTGCTACATACGAATGTTTTGTAGAAGTGCTGTAAATATCGTTAAGCTCAGTTGAAAATTTAGAGTCAAAGAGTCGATTTGGACGAAGTTTGAATAGGGCTTGCCACAGGTCTACATTTTAACGTATAATAATGTAGCTGTTATTACTATGACTAATTTTATTATACTGTGCTAATGTTTTGAAGTAGTTTCGAATTATTTTGAAGTACCCTCACTCACAGGAAACCGAAGCAAATAATTAACAATTTCTTAAAGAAGTGCAATGGTTCCAACGACGAATTACAAGGAAAGCTTGGAAAGATGGAAACTAATGAGCAGGTGGTACGTAAACTGCGTCGGTGGCGGTGGTGGTGTTGTAAGTATATATTACTGTAACCATCTTCCAACCAACTTCATATCAGCCGCGCCATATGCACAGGTATATGTCGCAGCTTAAGTAATACAATTAATAAGTAAACAATATTTAAACATACAAGCCAGCACAATAATACGTTATTTATACACAATGTTTATAATTTAGCTACAATCCCTAGTTTCAAACGTTTTACTTGCCTTGATTCTGTACAAAGATCTACCTTGGGTAAAATTTTAAGGAAAGGTTGAATAAGCAAAAAAAAAAAATTAAGAGAGTCATTTTCAAACAGTCAATGCGACCCCATTTATAACGCAAATGTAGATCACGTGACAAAAAGCAGTAAGTACAATTTCGCCCTTTTTATTCAAATCATGATGCCAATCGCAGTCTCAATTACGGCTTAAACATCGCTATCAAATGATAAAAAACAAGCACACGCCCCCGACTTTAATCAGGCCCTTAAACAATACCGCGAAGGAAGAATCTCTAGGGCAATAAAGAAAGGCGAATAAAGATAAATTAGCGTATCTTCAGGGAAGACGGATAGGGGTCGCCGGGTCCCGGTGTAAGGAAAAAGTTGGGGTGTTCAACCCTTCCCTGTTTTATTTACTTCGAACACCCTATGTCGCTAGAGTTTGATAGAGTTTTTATTTATCAGTATCTGCGGAAATAGGTTTATATCGCTTTCTGCTATCGGCAATTTACACAAAAAGTCGAAAGAAATGAATTTAGTAGCTACCGCAGATTGTCTGCTATTGTACATTCAGATATTACACCGTCCTTTAAAATGATATAGTAAGCTATGACATTTTATAACATAAATATAAGTAATAATGACTTTTTTTGTGTGTGGATTTGACTTTTACCCAAACGTCGGGAGGCATACAAGCATGTGCCCTGTTGCTAACAGATCCGGGGCACCACACCAACGCGGCCGATGGCATTTCGCGGGGTCGTTTAGTGGGTATACCGTCGGACAGCCGACGGGGAGTCTCACACTACCACCGGAGGCCACCCAGCCACCGGTGGTGTGCGTAACGCATTTTTCCCCGCGTCGCAAAAAAAAAAAAGGCATACAAGCATACGGCCCACCTGATGTATAGCGGGTACCGTAGCCTGTAAACGCTTGCGATATATTAATTATCAACTCCTGCAACTCCTTGGGAGCTTACTGGTGACCTCACTCACACGCAGGAACACAACAACCCTGTAGGGAGTTGTTATTTGGCTGCGGTTTTCTGTGAGGTGGAGGTACTTCCCTAGACGGGCTGCTTTGATGCGCCCTACCTCACTTAAGGTGTAGCCTTAGTGGTGGAGGATGTTTCCGGTGGAGCACAGTATCGACAGTGTTCTAGTTAGATTTTTATAGTCGACATTTAACCAAATCGGAGGCCTTAGGTACAGTTTGTAAGTAATATCAGTGTCACGAAAAAGTGTAGTCAAGAAAAAGCATGGCCACAAGAGTTGGCATGGCAGCTGGCCACAGCTGGCCAGCTGCCATGAGCAAGGAAAATTATCAAACGGGAAACCCTACTCACGTCAAGGACAGTGATCTTAGGTCAGCTTGAAAGCATTGCCTTTTGTCTCGCCAACCCATTGAAGCCGCGCAGCGATGTATGTTTTAAATTTGTTCCGACAGATTTAAGATCCATATCCCAGTATGGAATGAACATGAATAGATGATGGAACTTAGTATTGGATTGTGATAATAACAACTGTACTTATGACTAAAAATCCAAAACTCTACTCAAATTTAAGCATAACCCTAGAGCGAGGAATAATTGAAATGATTATTAAAACGATGTATAATTGAACCACTTTTCAATTTAAACTTACCTAAGAATATTAATAACAGAGGCATGGTTCGCATATTCAGTGCAAGCCATCCCTTATTTACATGCTGAAAATGCAGGTGTAAACGTGAGTTGGCTCGATAAATAGGCACGATTGACATAAATTAGCAGAGACGCATGCGCACAACGCTCCACTCCGCGCACTCAATTAACTACTGCGATTTCAATTAAAACGCCTCCGAGGATTTACGGCATTTCTAATTTATGCACTTTTGCCATTTGGACGCGAGGGGCTTATTGGATCGAGGTCGCGATCCGTCGTCCATTCTAGGAATTTACGCTCCATAAAAAAATCTATACATATTAATAGAAATGTTTCGTCTAATTGATTAATTGAATTATTTATCTAGGTACAACCCAATGTACATCTATATTATTTTAGTCAAAGTAGTGAAAAATTTACCTACCTTACATTGTACCTTGATTTCACGTTTTAAGTTAAGCTAAGTAATCATTAAAAGCTTCACTCAATGTAAGCAATAATTTATATGTTTCTCAACATTGGAGTAGTTTAATCTTATGTTTCGAAATTACTATATAAAAAGCCTGAAATATTTTACCGGGCGGCCGAGTGACATTTTGTTGGGCGTGGTGACATTTATGCAAAATACATACAAACCCCTCGAGTCAGTATACTGATCAGACTAGGACTGCTATAAGACGGGCTTCCGATAACTGCCCACTTACGTAATTGCTCGAGCGCTTAATTATTATGATTGGGCGCGCGCGGGCTCTTAACTATTGCTCGCTGAACATTACAGGTACGCACATACAAATTATGAATTACTTATATATGCATGAATTATGTTAGTATCGTCTCCTGGGCGTTGATGAATTAAGTAGACGCATCTAAATATAGGTTTAGGGCTGCTCCCTTATCGTCTGGGTGTGATGCTACGCTCTAAGTAGAAGAAAATGTAACGTGACTTCATTGCTTCTTGTATCTATTCAAAAACAAGGGCCTGACCCTATTATTATTTACTAGCAGAAGCCCGCGGCTTCGCACGCATGAGATTTGGGCTTTTAGCAGCCTTTGTTTCTCTGTAGACATGAAATTGTTTCTGTTTAAAAAAAAAGAATAAAGTCCAGGGTCGTAGATGCAACCATAGAGCGATTCAATTTTAGAGCAGTATTTTATTTACATTTCATAAAAAATGCGTAGTTACTTTATATTACAAAAAATACGTATTCTATGAAAATAATAAAAATAAAATTGCAAAGTCCACCGAAGATATTTTTCCCTAATTTTAACAGTTTTTCATTGTTTTCATATTCTGCTCTGAACAATCCTCTATCTACCAGTGAAAGTCCCGCTAAAATCGGTTCAGCCATTTCGAAGATTAGCCCGGACAAATAAACAGACAGACAGACAGACAAAAAGTAAAAAATGCGTATTTAGGCTTTGGTAACGTGAAAATAATAATATGAGCTTAAGATAAAGGCTCTATTTTGAAATCACAGACAGACACTTAAATTTTATTTATATGTATAGATGTATAGATTACTCTGATTAAGTACAGTGAGCAGTGATAGACCAGTAGATAGAGAGCTGACCTAAAGACTAACTGGTCCTTGGTTAGAATTTGGCATGCACCACTAAATTCGCCTTTTCGATTTATATACATACATATTTGTGGTTATCCGCACGTCCAAGAAATTCTATTTCTAAAGACATGTGACCCTGACTAGGAAAGGTTTGATTTTGTCCTAGGGTTGTGGTCGATCGGTAGTCTAAAGGCAGTCGCTCCATGTAAAAATCAGTATCTTCGCCATTTCCTTAGCTATAGGTAACGGAGCTAATACATAGAGGTCAGGCAACAGGATAAAGCTAAGCCGAAGATTCTAGTTATCGAAAGTAATTCATTTTTATACTACTAAGGTGCAAAATAAGCTTACGTCCTGTCCAATGATAAGCATTTACAGAAGCTTATAGACACTTGCAATGGAGTATAACTAGTTTTATCTTACATTTTTAATTTTACCACAGAGCAACGAAAGTTTATTTTATACACGTATCTACTCCAGTATGTAGCATTCTTCATAGTGGTTACATCTCTCAAATAAAAAGGATTCCAAATGAATAAGCGATTTTTTAGTCGGTTGTCGTACACGGTCGAACATATAATTTTAATAATTTATATGTATATATAATTACTTAATATTAAAATTATTCAGATAATAATTTAATACACTTTGTATACATCAACAACCAACATATACTAAATAATAATTACAAAATGATATAACTGCAAAGTAGTTATCGCAAGATATCTTCTCGTAAAATATTTGTTAAATGGTGGTTATGACAACATAATCACGTAACAAGTGGTACCATAATATAGTAATAAGGTAACTGGCATTACTACAACATCAATGCTAGCAAATTGAATATATCACTAGTAAAATGTTGAGAAATTGGTTTGTAGCGTACTGTTTTGACGGGGTTTCGTATCGTAACCCCTATCCTATTCATGTATACATATTCTACTGACATACAGCACGTCTGACGTGAAGCAGCTACCGTAGAATACATACACTTGCGATTCTAGGAGTGTCACGCGTTATCAGGGCGGTTTCAGGTTAGCGTGTTTTCTGTGCGTGTAAGCTCGTTTCTGCACGCGCATATATACGCGCCTTTTGTCAAACGCGTAATACGTACAAACATTGGCACGGTTATAAGCTCGTATATAGGCGCGACAGACGACGTATATGTTACACAAAAAGCAACCTACATGCAGGAATAAGCGCGTATACGCACATTTCGCATAGGTATTTAGACGCGAAATGTAGAGCGTATGCATAAGCGCGTATGCCAAAACGGGTGTAAATAAAATTGTACTCAGTTTACAAATTAATAAATAATTAAAAATACGCTGATAGTGATAAAGTGCTCTCAGATTAGGCAAACAAGACAGATAAACTTATTTGTAACTATTTTGGAATCTCTGTGGCCTTTTACCTTACTACCGTTATCATGCCAGTTTATTGCATTGTAATCAGAACATCAAATTTCCTGATGATACGATAATAACGATGGCTGAAATTCTGTTTTTATTACAATTTAGCACCTAAAATACACAGCAGGTCCTTGCAGCGGATCAGTTTCAAACTGCAAGTGACAGTTGGTACAAATTCAATCCTTTCAATTCTAGTAGGTGCCTCCGAGGTTACAGAAAAAATAAGCAAAATCAAAAATTGTAGGCCTCAAAATTCTCTTCTAATTAGGAATCTTGACATCTTGTACCGATAATTTTTTATTAAAAAAAAAATAGTTTCAGAAGAATTTAATTTTAAAGTAAGTTACTAAATTGTAGTTAAACTAAGTTCCTCGTGGCTCTGTGCTATTACAGAATAAGAAGCTAAAAATAAAGGGTTCTTAATTATCGATAGCGATGTTAAGAGTTTTAAAAATCGTCTATATTTTAACATAAAAGTTACATGTCGAGAAGTCGAAATAAAAACCCCTACCTGTCCATTGACCGCGACTATCCAACTTTACATGAAAATGTCTTAAAACGAGATCAACGACACAGAATACTACGTGTCGAATCCTACTAAATCAAATAACTGGCTGCTCAAGTAGAATGCGCAGTAACTAACTACATCGTTTTATGATGGGTCGTAAACCAATAAAATAAAAGTTGAAAGCGCGAACAACCGATAGATAATGAACTTTTATTGGTCAGTTTTACAACGTCCCTCAGTGATTGTAAGTGGTAGTGGCAAGTCATAAATGACAGTGGCTTACCATTGATAGCCTTGGGCAAGTCATTTATTTGTATAAAATTGTAATTGGAAGTGTGATGCTGAGGGGATAATTTAGTTACATTTCAAGCTCCAGTAAGAAGACATTAAAATATAGAAACATGTATGAAAGATTTTTCTTTATACCAACTACATCGGAAGGCATACAAGTATATGGCCCACCTGTTGTAAAGTGGTTACCGTAATCTATGAACGCTTGCAATACTCGCGCGATACCCACCTCTGCTGCTAACACAGCAACTCCTTAGAAGCTTACTGGTGACATCAATCACACGCAGGAATACAACAACCCCTAAAGAGTTGTTATTTGGCTGTGGTTTTCTGTGAGGTGGAGATATAAGAAACGTGCTGTTTTTTTATGCGCCTTACCTCTCTTAAAATTAAGAAGAAGTTTTAAACAAATATTGAAAAAATAAACTAAATGTTTACGACTTCACGTCAATGTCCATTTATCCATTCGTCTGTCTGTAAAATCCCAGAGCCGGACAATACACGCCAGAAACTAGAAACTTGGCACAGTTATAACTTATTGTCGTGGTTATGTTTCATACTTAATCCCGGGGTAAATACCCAGCAAGGGATTTGGGGTGAAGTTATTGAAATATCGTTCTCTTTCCTTTGCAATAAAAATAATATTAATAAAAAAAAATAAAACAATGTTTTTGCAATAGTCACAAAACCTGATATAAAACATATCACAAAAATTTCGTGATGTATAAAAAGCTAGTGATATAGTATTGTCTTAGGTTTTCGCGATTGTTACACATTGAATAAAACAATTTTTAACAGGAAGATTTCCTGCGACCACGAATGCTGCAAAGCATTTGAAACGTCAGGTTCAACAAAATAAATAAAATACGCGATACTTCCGTTAAAAATTGTTTAATTCAAAGTTAGTGATATGTTAATTATCATCATTTCGTACACACTAAAACCATTATGTCGATAATGATTCGAGCAGAAAATAAAAAACACAATTTTACTTTATCATAACTTAAATAAAAAATACTCGTACATAAAGATATTTTAAGATAATTTTATTTAAGTTCACTTAAATAATTTGTTAGATAAATAGAAAATATATAGTTGATTGAATGTTACATTTATTACTTGATTATTATTTGAGTCATAGTACATGTTTATTACTTTATTATAATCACAATGTTTTATTCTGGAACATATCACACAAGTGATCTTACGGTCATCTAATCATTACACACACTAAATATTACACAGTGGTTTCATTAGGTAGGTATTTGTGAAATTGTTGATTAATATAAAAAAATATTTATTAAAAATTTGTATTTAATTAATCGAAAGCCACTTAAAAATTTACGAGACGGTAAGAATGACTCCGCTGTAGAATTCACGTGGACTGGAATCGATGTACTATTTAACGGCATTTTTTATGAAATTCTTGAAAATTCATAAAGTTCGATTAATTATTGCTTCTTGCAAGTCTTCATAATATACACCAAGCAATTTATTTTGATTCAATTTAGTTTTCGGTGGGACATTACTTGGTTTTTTCTCATGCCGCTCCTTATTTTCCGAAATGCCGAATCCGAATTTTGATAAGTTAAGGTAGACTTGGCCGCTATTTTAATGTTGTTATTCAGTAATTTCTTACGGTACCCAGTTTCTACTTTTTTATTTTTTCCAAATTGATGTAAATTATCCTTTTATCGCTTACGTTTAATATTCTGACCAGGTTTTAGATGTATTTGTTTCTTCTTTTTGTTTTCTATTTTTTATGTGTTTATCCTCTCTTGTCGCCCGCGGGTCGAATTATACAGATAACAATTTCCAAAACGGAAGCGATCAAAAATACACTTCATTAAAATTGTTTATGCTGCGTTAGTGCTACGACGGAACTAGTAGACGAAAATAAGAGAGGTAGGACGCATCAAAGCAGGCCTTCTGGGGAAGTACCTCCACCTTACAGACCAACCCGCAGCCAAATAACAACTCCCTAGAGGGTTATTATGTTCCTGCGTGTGAGTGAGGTCATCAGTAAGCTCCTAAGGAGTTGCTGTGTTAGCAGCAGAAGAGGGCATCGCGTCGTCGCGAGTGATACTTAATATATTACAAGCGTTCATAGGCTACGATAACCGCTTTACATTAGGTGGGCCGTATGCTTGCATGACTCCCGACGTTGTATAAAGAAAATCGATTCGATTTTTCATTGTCACGGAAAAAGCGACACCAAAGAAAAACCTTACGAATACGAAACAATCGAACATATATATTTCTAAATATATGTCTTAAACTCTTACAATAATTTATCTGTCAGTCCTTGATAGATTTATTGCGACGTTACAAAATAATTAAATAAAAATATGTCATCATATTAGGAATTCTCATATAAATAATATTAATACTGATTCCTATGAAACGCCAGTAAATTATAGTGAAACGTATCCCAGAAAATAAAAACTGTGCCTATAGAGTCTTGAGTATTGGGTTGTACGAATGCCATACCACGATTCCTACAAAAAAAGACCATTTATAATTGGGCACAATTAGAACCAGGGGAGATATAACAAGAAGACAATCAAAACCAAAAGAGGGCACTTAATTAGATGCGACCATTTAGTAAAAACCTATGTTAGGAAAAAGGTGGAGAGAGAGATAAAGAAAGAGCGAAACAAAGTGTCATTAGGTAACGTAGGATGAAGGTGAATGTAGTGTTATATCAAGATGGCAATACGTTATAGGACTGACAAGAGTACATTACAAAATTTGTAATGTGCCACCAACCGAACATTTTGATAAAGATAATATTGAAACTCTACTGTAGCGCATATAACTTTAACGATATCCATAGCAATTTAATTGTTGCAACTATATTTCGCATAAACCGTAAATTGAGAATTGGTAGCGTAATTTTATAGGGGTTAACTTGATAACACTGGAGGGTTACTTTATGGGTTATGTTATGTGTTATTGAGATTATTGTCCAGTGTGTCCCGACTTACGACTGTTATTATTATATGGCGGTAGTTGTAGAGTAACTGCTGGTAGTTATGAATATATGACTGAGAAATTTAAAATCTATTCTCTAACTTTTATCACAGCAATTTACTGTGACCGACTTCCTATGCATACAACATAATCGTAGCAGGGACAGTTTTGTATGAAATATTGGATATTTCATACAAAATTATACACTCATTTTGGATGTTTTATTTAAATTTGACTAACTATAAGCTATACATCAGTGAACGAAAAAAGCACGTTTTTTTCGTTCACTGTTATACATGCACTGAGCAAAAATTTGATGATGATTTGTGTAGTGATATATATATATTTGAAGTCTTTACAACCTAGTCTAGTTTTTAACCAGAAAGGGGTTGGAGTCATTTCGTTTGTGAAACTTGAAAAAGCCGCAGGCAGCAGTTTTTTTTTATACAACGTCGGGAGTCATACAAGCATACGGCCCACCTGACGTAAAGCAGTTACTGTAGCCTATTTGCACTTGTAATATATTAAGTATCACTTGCGCGTTGCGATGCCTCTATTTACACAGCAACTCCTTAGGAACTCACTGGTGACCACACTCACACGCAGCAACACAACAATCCTCTAGGGAGTTGTTATTTGGCGGCGGTTTTCTGTGAGGTAGAGGTACTTCCCCAGATGGGCTGCTTTGATGTGCCCTACCTCTCTTATTTTCGTCTACGAGTTCCGTCGTAGCACTAACGCAGTATAAACAATATTAATGACGTGTATTTTCGATCGCTTTCGTTTTGGAAATTGTTATCTCTATAATTCGGCCCGCGAGCGACAGGAGAGGATAAACACATAAAAAATAGAAAACAAATACATCTAAAACCTGGTCAAAATATTACCCCAGACGTGATACTTATTATCTAGATAAGCCAACTTTCTTTCGTCAGAACCTCGTTTAATAATCGGCAGGTATGATATAAAATATCTATCTATATATTCACGCCAAGTTCCTTGTAAGGAAGATAGACAAAACTGGGCGCCACGTGATTCAGCTCCTACACGCCTCACTTGATGCTTTACATTCATACTTCTTCTCATGCACATGCTTGTTTCTAGGGCTCTTGACATCATCTTTTGATAAAACACGAACAATTTAGACTTTGGGTTCGATTATAGTTGGTATAATTTGTTAAAGTCTAGGCCTTCCTTGGCTCCTAGATCCTTCCACTATCGCGTTGTTTACCTGTTTTATAATTATTTTCCCCTGCATTCTTTATTAAAATATACGTTATATATATATGAGTGTAAAATTAAGTACTCGGCGTATTGGAAATAAATTATAGAAACTACAATCCTATACTACTTTCGTAGTCACAAATTAAAATCGGAACAGTAAATGTCCAATGTGTCCCAACAAATGCAGAGTTCAAACGAGTCACAATCGGTATACACGAACGTTTCCCAAGAATAGCGGGACAGCCATAGGACAGCTAAAAGAGTCGTGTCGAGGAGCAGGGCGGGTCGGGTGCTGTGATAGTATCGACGAGGCACGAACTGTCCCTCGCTCTACGTACCTACGTAGCCAATATGTACTGGGAACAGGGTTGGTGAACCTTTGGCCGACTGCGGGCGAGTAAGATTTGTATTGTTGTATTTTTAGGACAACTTGTAAATCCGATGTTTCTAGTGGTTCGATTTATTATTGTTGTATTCCTGAAGGCCAGTGTTTTTATTATAAAGGTGAAAAATATATCAGGTAGAGAATGTAGAGTATTATTGTAAATCTATATATTCTCATAATATAACTGATCGATGTCTTCACATAGAAGATATTTAAGAAAAAATAGTCCTTACTAACCGAAACAAATTGGATTTAAGGTAAAGTTTGCCACAGATATAGATACGTACTGAATTACTACGTAGTCTGTTCATATCCCAAAATTACTTAAAGTTTCTATGTAAAACTTGAGACAGGAACACCACGCGGGCGGAGGCGCAGGCTACAGCTACTATGAAATATGTGAAGCAACTATAATTATGAAGTGTGGTGAGATTTCTGAATAGAGTTATACAAAATCAGCAAGGTGTTTTAACCATACAGTCGCATTGTTTTTATACAACTTCGGAAGACAAACAAGTATACGGCCCACCGATGTAAAGTGGCTATCATAGCCTATGAACGACTGCGATACAAGAACTTGCATGTGCACAACATCCAAGAAGTTGTTATTTGGCTGCAGTTGCTGTGTACTTCTTCAGATCGGCTGCTTTAATTATCTCTAGCTCCCTTTCGTCAGAGTCGCGTTTGTTCATTAGCACGGTGGACCACGTGCATGTGAGGTTGGCTTGACTCGAAGGGTAATAGCGTGTGCCACTTACACCTCCTAATCTAATTTGCATAAAACCGTCTGCTACCATTGGTCAGTTTTTCTCTCTCTAGAGGTCTATTACTTCGATAGGTAGGAGGTTTTTCGCTCAAACAAACATCCATCAAAGATGTTTTGTTGTTAGTAACAAAAACGACTTATATGGAAATGAATTTGTATCTCCCGACATATTTTAATTATTTAAACACTATATATTTTACACTTCGTTGACATGCTACTTGATAATGTTTATATTTATTTTATGCCAAGACATTTGGAAAATTAACATTGGCGAGAATTTGTGATAAGCTTACCATGTCCAGTCTCGTTTTATAGTCTAGTCTCGACGTCTAAACTTTGTATCAAATACAGCGCAATAAATCTATCATATTTTATCAATGCGATAGTAAACACTTTCAGAATGTTCATAAAATGAGCATGGACATTCCCTGTACTCCTATTCCTATAGCAACATCCAAAAATCTTATCTAGTGCATCTTCGGGAGCACAAGAAATATTTTCGGAACTGAATACGTGAAATACGTAGAGAATTTTCCTATTTCAGTTAATTGATGGATGTGTTAGTGAGCCACAATTACATATGAACGAATATAGATGAGCTTGGATAGTAAATGCTACTTTAATATATGTGTTGCTTGTGCGACTCCCGCACAAGAAAACATTTGAGTACCTAGTTGAATGTGTCTGCTCGTATTGGTTTGGATGTTTTATATTATGTATCATAAGTACGAATTTGTAAAATAAAATTACAGTTAATAGATTCAGACGTCATTTTGCGATAGTCAAATTTGCATGCAATTTGATCTAACATGCTTAAATGGTGGTGGAAGCACACAAAGCAGGTTAGATCAAATTTCAAAGAAAAAAAAAATACGTTTAGCAGCTATCGACATTCTATAAAAGGGGCAATTTAATTGTCAAATATAAAAAAAATAACTATGCATTTTAAATGTCGGTTATTGACTGAGTCGAGAACTGAAAATGTCTACGAGTATATTACTAAACTTTCAAAAAATTTTAAAAATGGTAAATCTACTCATCTGATGAAGCTTTATAAAGGATTAATTTCTTTCGCATGAAAGGTATGTATTTCATCATCGTTAGAAAAAAAGTCACCCTCACCTTCAGCAAAACCAATCATCCCAATTACTAAAAAAGCCTCTGGTGAAAAAGAACTAAGGCATAATTATAAGTTGCCTAATTGGGGAAGTACCTGTCTTACTATATGTGTTGCAAGCATTATTAGGCTATGGTGCTTTTCATCATAGCACATAGTTGTTTGACACCAGATGTAATATAAAAAAAGCTATTTGAAGGTGGCAAGTGGCAGTAAGTAATTAGCACATTGAACGATTGAGACCGTGCTGTAGACGCAGCGTCAAACATTTAAAAACCTTAACTAAGTTACCCGAAGTAATAAAACAAATTAAACTTCATAGTCAAATAAACAACGAAACTTGTGTAAGCTATTATTTGAGCCCTTTTCACTAAAACCATTACAATGTTAAGGAGTAAAGCTAAAAAGCTTACCATAATTAATTGAAAGATCAACTTTTATTTTTATACAATTTCTTAATAAAGTTTTAAATTATAAATGAAGTTTACTTAAAAAAAGTATCATAAAAAATGTGCACATCCAAAAAATAGACCGTTAAATGCATGGATCGCCACAGGGCACAGCTATGCAGTTATACAAGCGAGTGCACATAAGAAAAGAGATCTTTCATCTTGGCACAGCTGCCGAGGACGGGCTCGTGTGCATAATGATATATGTATCACATGACCGCCCGCTTGCCATGTACAACTCCTTTTATTACAAACAGGTTCAGAAGTTTTGCAAAATTACAATATTATAATATGAAACTGCCGCTGAATATCAATTAATAAAAATAAAAACAACAGATTAATCGATCATGAATTATTCAATCGATCTAATTAACTTTAGCTGCATACAACCAGTGTAGACTAATAGGCGTTATTATATGAAATTTATTCTGGAGAATAATATCTAATGCAGGTTTCTGAGTAAACACTTAGTAGAGAAAATGAGTGCAAAAATGTGTCCATTAAAACTTCCGAACTTATTAGTTCATTTCACTAGATAAATTTATGACTAAGTAGAAATAACAATTACGAAAGCGTCCTTGCGCGTGTCCTTTTAACCAAACACGCAGATTAAGCAACGTCAACCGCAGCCTGTTTCAGGATTGGTTTATCTATCTCGCTCTTCTACGTGCATCGGAGGATACGTTAAGCCGTCGATCCGGTTGTTGTCGATAGATGATGGGCGTTAAACAAAGTCAGTGGCCATCGAAAGTTGAAAACACTGAACTCCTCCAGCGTGATGGAGTATGCTCTAAATACCTTCGACAGAAGGGAATCCCGTATCCCTACAGTGGGATGAGTTATGACTAGTGTAGTAAGTAGTATTAATAAAGAATTATCATCTACGAGTATCTATCCATAACTTCACGCCAAATCCCTTGCGAGATAGGCAGAGAGAACCGAGCGCCACGTGACTCGATACTCACATACCTCACTCGCTTCTTTAACATTCATTGCTCGTCTCGTGCACGCTCGCCGGTTTCTAGGAGTCCTGACATCAGCATCTGATAGAACACGACCAATTTGATCGTGCTAGCTAAGTCTTGGCCTTCCTCAGCTCCTACATCCTCCCACTTTTGCATTGTATATCTGCTTCGTCATTCTTTCATCCTGCATTCTTTCTACATATCCGAACCAACGAAGCATGCCTCTTCTTATTTTAACACCGACGCTCTCTTTCAGACCAATTCTGTTTCTAACATCATCATTGCGAATACGGTCTACAAGCATTACGCCACAAATTTTGCGCGACAGCGTTTATTCTACTGTCATGCTCTCTGTGCCATACCCAGCTCTCGCTTCCATAAGTAACCGTTAGGACCAGCACTGCATTGTGTATAGCGAGCTGACTTACCCTTTCCCTTCGAAACCCGTGTGGTCATATATGACCGCGAAATGTATGGGAAAAGGTATATAACGGGTTCTGAAGGCTTACGAACAAATACACACACCAAAAGTGTCTAGGGATCAACATATATTTTTGCAATAACTTTTCTCCTGATTGATATTAATTAAAATTTTCTTTAAGGATTCATCAAATAAAGTGTTTTCGTTTGTCTACAGTAACGATAAACCAAGTCACCTTTGCATTAATAAAGAAATTTGCCATTTTCATAATAAAGGGATTTTTGACATTTGAACCACTAACATTAAAGTTCGAAAAAAAGACTGAAATAACAGTTTTCTTTAAAATTTTATTGGGTAACTTAAACAATTAATAATCCGTGTTTCTACCGCGAACACTAACAACACTAGAACATCGGTTTGGCATACTCAAAATGAGTTCATCCAAATCACGCTGTGGAATGGCCGCCCATGTTCGTTGCAACAACAAAAAAAGGTCTTCTTGCGACTGGATACCCTCCATATTCGGCAGAGCTCTTCTCTGTAGCATATCCCATGCATGCTCAATCGGGTTCAAGTCTGGTGACTGAGCAGGCCAGGGCATGATATTGATGTTAGCTGCGGCGAGAGTCTGTCTTACAACTCTTGCGGTGTGCGGTCGTGCATTATCATGCATTAACTGAAATAAGGGACCGATTTGCACTTGTAGAGGAACGATGACGTCTGATACAATCGTCTCAGCATAAATTTGAGCGTTGAGGTTGCCTCTGATCCAAATCAACTCAGTTCTTCCGCCGATCCAAATACCCGCCCATACCATGATGGTTCCACCACTATAAGGATGGACTTCCTGGCAGGATTTTAATCGCTGTTGGCGTCCAGGGGTTCTCCAGTGTCGTATACGTCTTGTATCCGGTCTCATACCAAAACGAGACTCATCAGAAAAGCACACGAAACGCCATTGTTCTTCTGCCCAATTTCTGTGTTCAAGAACCCATTGATATCGAATCCTACGATTGTGCATTGCTATAGGTGGTACCCTTAGCGGTCTTCGGGAATGAAGGTTCACTTCATGCAAGCGGTTTCTGACTGTTTGGTCGCTAATTAAGTTCCCTGAAGAGTGATGAAGCGTCACGGCTAACATCATGGCGGTTATTGTTGGAGCTCTTCGAGTTGTGATTTGAATGTATCGGTCTTGTCTCCGTGTGGTGCAGCGATACCGTCCTCCATGGCGCTCAGCCACGGTACCAGTGCTTCGGTAACGTGTCCAAAGACCTTTTTTTGTTGTTGCAACGAACATGGGCGGCCATTCCACAGCGTGATTTGGATGAACTCATTTTGAGTATGCCAAACCGATGTTCTTGTGTTGTTAGTGTTCGCGGTAGAAACACGGATTATTAATTGTTTAAGTTACCCAATAAAATTTTAAAGAAGACTGTTATTTCAGTCTTTTTTTCGAACTTTAATGTTAGTGGTTCAAATGTCAAAAATCCCTTTATTATGAAAATGGCAAATTTCTTTATTAATGCAAAGGTGACTTGGTTTATCGTTACTGTAGACAAACGAAAACACTTTATTTGATGAATCCTTAAAGAAAATTTTAATTAATATCAATCAGGAGAAAAGTTATTGCAAAAATATATGTTGATCCCTAGACACTTTTGATGTGTGTACGAGTATGTATGCCCTTACATATTTAATACAAGAAACGTACACGAACAATGTATATTAACAGAATATATTTCGCTTTTTATCATTGCATCTGCCATTATTAGCATGTTTCAATTAAGCGACACGAATTCGAATTCTAATTGAATACATATGCTTCTGTATTCAGTAATGTATTTTCTATTTATAAAGTGCAGCCATGACTTCACAGGGTGGTCCGGTACTGCCTCCTCAATTATTAATAGTCGGCATCGAATGAGTTTCTTTGTTTTTCAAACGAACGAACACCTATAGATTTACAGCAAATGAGTTAATTTCCGTGACTTAAAAGTTTGATTTAAATAGACCTATTCATTAAAGACATTCGTGTTTAAACAGGCAGACAAACAGACAAGAATTCGAAAAGAAATTACGTGCGCAGTGTTTATTTAAATAAAATATTCAACGTTCAAGCTCAGCACTCGGTTATTATATGTATATACGTACAGATATCGCAACATTTCAATTATGTCATAAATAAATAAAAATGTAAATAAATTATAGCTCTTGCTAAAACTAAAACATTTTTATAACTTCATTATGTCACGCAAATAAAAATTAGAGTAAAACAAACGCTTGATGCTCACAACGGCAATACTTCATTAAAATGAAGACGTTTTAAAATTCGCCTCTTGCGATACGTCCGTAACCGGCAACCAATAATTTTTCGTATCGACTAAATAATTATCTGTTATCGTCGATTTGGCAGACACAGGTCGACCGAAAAGATGGCGGGTATATACGGCCAGCAAAACAACAAGTTACGAATATTTTTACACGTTGAAATTTGGTTCTTTATTCTGTACAACCATATTAGGCTTCTGCTCGCATAATCACGTATTTTGACAGTTCATTATGGCACCAAACATGGATTGCAGAATTCCAAAGCAGTATTTGCGTGTGTTTGTCGAAGCCTCAATGTTTTACACTTATGCACTTTGTTCAGTATGGTGTCGCACATTTTTTTATCTTACCGGATGAGAAACAAAAAGCCCGCGAGATGCGAAACAGTTGTAGGATGTTTGCTACTATCTTTTGCATGGTCAAGAAACTTCCTCAACCCCCAGAGTATCGGATGGGAACGCGTATAATGTAGGAATACATACGTTTTTTTATGCATCCCTTATGCATTGCCAAACATGTAAAACCTCTTCATATCCTTTTTAAACCTGCCTTTTTTTATACTACGTCGGAAGGCATACAAGAATACGGCCCACCTGATGTAAAGTAGTTACCGATTAACGCTTGTGATATATTAAGTATCACTCGCGCGATGCCTCGTCTGTTGCTCACACATCAACTCATTAGGAGCTTACTAGTGACCTCACTCACACACAGGAACAAAACAACCCTCCATTTTTGTATTTTCAAGGAGACTTAAAGCATTGTTTTATTACATACGTGGAAAGCTGCTGCTAATTTTTACGAGGTTGGTGATGAATATATTGGTTCTATTTAATAACCATTATTATATGATATCGCTTTCAATATTGGTATCGACTTCAGTCTCTAAATTTTGGTTTGATGAACACCTGTGTTTATTAGCGATATCAGGTTAGTATACATATCGTTTCAGACCACGTGTTCTGCGTTGGAATCATGAACTCTTATTAAAAAGTTATGTGCCATTTCGATATTTCCGTTGTTATCTAAATAGAGGTATGAAAATTCTAACGGCGGCATAAAAAATGATCTATAAGAAATGTCACCAGTATTAAAAAAGTAATTTGAAATTCTGAGTATAATGAAAAGCGTCACAATAGCCAATATCAGCAGTTGCTTAGGCATGTACCTAATATATCGATCATGTTAAAATGATATCGATAACGAATTTCATAATTTTTATGCAGACTTTACTCTTCTGTTTTGGAATTCAGTCTTTAGCACATAAAGCCTTTAGCGTCTCATAATAGCTAATGTACGACGGGGCGTAATCAATCTAATTAAGTATAAGTTCCGTTGAAGGCAGAAGAGGGCAATGAAGTCATTATGTATGTTTATTTATTGATTGTGTTTAATGAACATTATGCACAGTTAAATTCTCTTTATTTATCTACTACAACCTCTTAACGACTGTTATTGCTTGTTAGTACAAATGTCATGCCATAATTATTTAGTGGTCTTCAATGATGCAAATAAAAACGACAATCCTTTACCTTCAGCCTACACATGTCGCATACCGGCATTAATTTCTTAATAATGTTAAATATGCTAGTGATGTTAAAAATAATAAAGGGAGACGGTCGGGAAAGATCAAACACTCGCAAGACCAGTTACTAAATTAAAACATTGCAAAACAGCCTATACCATAGAAGTCTCGCTTGAAGGGTTTCAAAAATGGCGTCGCATCGGTGACGAGCGTTTTTCGCAACCGTCTCCACTTGATAAATAATTCTTGGCGCTGACTTTGATAAAAACTTACCTAGACTCCTTCGGTGGCTCGCGGCGCGCGCCCCTCCTCCTCTCTTCGTCTCCCGTTGCTTTTTCTGCCCATTCCAAGCGCTCGCGCAATCGCCAACCGTTCATTTCCAACACTGTAGACGTACCCTAACTATTTACACCGCTACTACCTAATAATAACTACTTATATTTATGGCAATTTGTTTAACTTCACCGACTATTAAAACTGCAGGAACACGATCACGTTTACACTATACTTATGCGAGAGTATTGAAGGATTAGATGGCGCGGAAGATTATCTGTTTCACTCGTGTGTCCGACGTAAATAGCGGGTAATTAATTTAACTTACGACTCTTTACTTAGATTTAAGGGTACGAGACCGGGTCTCTTTGGTAGGCATATTAAATTTGTACAATACAGTTCGTCTCGCCGACGCTGCCGAGCTACGGACGCTACGTCGCACATAATGTAAAACGCACTACGATACACCTACACTATTATACACGGAAGAGATTCCTACAAATTGCACTGGTTTCCGAACGCCTTCAACGATATCGAATTAAAATATTCAATAAAACAACAATAAACAAAACCCGAAACACAAAAATAATACGACCCGTTTCTTGTCTAGTATTTAACAGTTTATTGTTCGTTTAATTAGAAAAACATGGTGTCTAGTTAATAATTAATTTAAAAATAATCACAACAACCGAACAACACTTAAATAACGAAAAATAATTACAAACAATTTACAAAAACAAAGCTAGGGACTGTTCGGCGGACTGCGATGTTATCACTGGGCGAGGCGCGAGGCTGGCCATATGACATGGCCGCGTGGCCTTAGTGCTCCGGATGGCCCTGCGCAGCTGCCGCGGCTGCCGCCGCCGCTGCCGCTTTCTGCGCCTGCGCTTGCTTTTCCTGCTCATTCAATTCCTTTATAGCCTGGATTTCTTTCTTTAACTTCATCCTTCGGTTTTGGAACCATATTTTAATCTGCCGTTCTGTGAGACAAAGCGCGTGAGCCATTTCTATGCGTCTCCTCCGCGTGAGGTAATGATTCGTGTGGAACTCTTTCTCTAACTCTAGCGTTTGATATCTAGTGTATGTTTGTCTTCCTCGTCTTCTCAGGCCGTTCGCTCCTGTAATGAGAAAACACATAATGTTAAAACATAGTGAAGATTCATCAGATTAATAGGGGTCTCACATAAGTGGCCACTTTTAGTCGGGAGTTGTTTGCTTGCGTATCTTCAGGCGTTTTAAAGCGTTTGAATGTTGAATGGGATTGGTTGTCTCACGGCTTAGTTCAAATGACATTACAATTGGCGGTCATGACAGCTTCATTTCGTTCAAACGTCGATATTGATATGTGGTTTCGAGGGGCCTTTTGCGCGCCGCCAACCAACCGCTCAATAAGGTTGCAATCTTGATTATGAAACATAAGGAAGCGTAAGATGTAATACAATTTAATGTATTTAAAAGTAATCTGATAATCAATTTCTGATAAGGGTGAAGGAATTCGGCTTTGATATTTTAATTCACTGTTCATTATCACAGTGTTTCGATCGCACGGAATTTATTTCGTTTTTGTATTGCTCTTGCCGTCGAAGAAGTGCCTTATTTACCACCAAAAATGACGTACAATAACTGGTATTTACCGGACTCAGTACTGGACTTTTGAATTGGGTACCAGGAATTCGATTCGGAGTCATGATAACTGAAGGCCAATAGCCGTTTCTCGTGAAAATTCGACCGGCTTTAGGGATGGCCATCTATAATTTAGTCATTAATTCATTGCCATTGTATCTGAGTTTTATTGTCACTTCGTCAAACAATTCATCATAGTCTCGAAATCAAATAAGAATTCAAACATTAAACCTGATCATTAGTGACTCTGACTAAGCTAATTTTTTTGTATTTCGTCCTAATTATATGTAAGCATAAAGACTACAAACAGACAGACATTTTGACAGCTCGGTGGCTCAGTCGTGAATGACGCGACTTTGGCACCGACGCTCGTGGGTTCGATTTCCACACAGGACAAACATTTATGTTCACCGACGTTGTATAAAAAAAGACATTTTATTGTAATAAACAAAAGACAAAAGGAAACCTTATCACTGTACTGTCTGTCAGGCTATCTATGTACTTATATCAAGAAATCACAAATCTATACTAAAATAAATCTTCCTACCTAGGATCATGAGATTTGACACAAAGCAACGTCTTACAATGCCAGCGGATAAAAACGGAAAATCGCTTATGTAGTGGTATATATATATATAATATATCAGTCTATATGTTTTTTTTTAATCGCAGATCACACCTATAAATACCAAATAATAGAGAAACATCTAACCTTATACAGTCACTACGCAGGCTCAGATTTTAACAAAGGGACAACAAGTTAAGGTTTCCTTGTGCGACAAGGCGACAACCCTACTCAACTTCGAACCTGTGGCGTTGCGGTTATGTATCGCAGGCTTTCATTGCATGCCGCGCTGTTGCGTGCACTTTAATGTATAGGATTTCGAACGCACGCTGAGTGCATTTCTTTTTTTTTCGTGGTCCAGAACCCCTCTTGGTATGTACGAATTTAAATCTTAACTGCGAATTAACTGGTAAACGTCGCTCGAATTTTTATACGCGAAAACGGAAGCTAAATATATTTTTTTTCTTATGGCAATGATGGCAAGTATACAAATGTTTATGATATAGGTAACTTACGTTTTACTAAATACCAGGCATCTAAATTAGCGTTAAAGTATGATCTCTAAAGAGTAAGTTCACCTTACAGCCAATGAACAATGGTTAAATAGTAAACTTACGTTTGTTATATATCGCACCTTCATTATTTTTTTTGACACTGACTATGTAGTTGACCCTTGTGGGCCATAACTACGTCACCGGAAGTATAACAATGTAACTTTTGCAATTTTACATGACAGCCATTTAAGTTATTTTTTCCATGCAATATCGTCTTGTCCTATTAACATTGCTGCAAAATTTATTTCCATTTTATGAAATAAACCATACACTTCAATAATTTGAGATATATTCATTAAATTACAAAGCATATAGTTTTACCGTTGTTCTATCAAAGGTGCGATATATATTACATGTTTATTACGTAACATAAGCTTACTATTAATCTATTGTACATTGGCTGTACAGAGTTGGCCCATGGTTCTTCAGAGTTCATAACCTAACATTATTTTAGTATATCAGATTTTTGTAGGGTTAAGTTACCAGAATTTCTGAGTACGTGAGTTGGTAGTACGTCAATGATACTTTTTGTACTACTATCGCTCAAAAGGCGACGAAAGTTGTTTCCCGTAAGGCGGGCCGTGTATATGTTGACGCCTCGAGTGGTCTACAATTATACAGTCATAAAATATCAGTTATAAAAAATCGGCCAAGTGCGAGTCGGACTCGCGCACGAAGGGTTCCGTATCATTATCTATAAAAACAGCAAAAAATCACGTTTGTTGTATGGGAGCCCCCCCTAAATATTTATTTTATTATATTTTTTAGTATTTGTTGTTATAGCGGCAACAGAAATACATCATCTGTGAAAATTTCAACTGTCTAGCTATCACGGTTCATGAGATACAGCCTGGTGACAGACGGACGGACGGACGGACGGACGGACGGACGGACGGACGGACAGCGGAGCCTCAGTAATAGGGTTCCGTTTTACCCTTTGGGTACGGAAGCCTAAAAACTGTGAAGTTCCACACATTCAAATAGATTAGCACAGAGCGGGTGTTATATTTGCTGTCACTAGCATGTATATAGGCTTACCTGCAGTTTAGAGGTATAAAGGCTCAACATTATCTTTATATTCAATGTCAACCTCACCCGCTTGTCAGGAACACCGTTCCTATATGTGTGTGTCTCTGTGTGCGTGTGTCTGTCGCTTTTTTTCGAATATTCGAATTTTGACTTCAGATTCTGATTCAGCATAAAAAAAAATTTTAATTGTTATATAATTGACGAGCCAGGTGTTCCTCTGGCAATGCAAGCTTGCGCACTTTCAACTGGTTATATATCCAGCCCTCCAGCTAATGAGGATTTGCCATGAGTGAGGCACATCGATATTTCATAAGGGCTGTAGATGTACCTCCACCTTCTACATATACAAATACTAAACCTATAAAACAACTTCCTGGTAGATTGTTATGTTTCTACGAGTAATTGAGGAAACACATGAGGAACCTATGGAGAACCAATGAGATCGATATTACGTAGTAACTCAATTCACCACTACGGGTCGAGGGTAGTACGCACAGCTCCTATTGGTTAGTTCGCAGATCAACATCGAGACGCTTATCAGTTGATTGGTTAAAATATTTTTTCATTTGTAAGTGGGCTCGAATTGCTGAGATATTTAAGCGCTAAACCACAATGATTCTGTGAGCGCGGGGTGCTCGTGTGCAGCAATGTGGTTTATTGGTTTGTGCTAACGGGCTTCGTAAAGAGTTGCTGAATTAGAACTTGAGACGATAATGCGCAATGGATAATGCTTTTTCTGTCGTAATCGTTCATAGCCTACGGTAAACGTTTCACATCAGGCCGACTGTAGTATAAAAATTGAAACAATAATACTAATATAACAAACAACGTGTTAAAATTAAACCACTCACAACCGACCACATTGCCCCAACAAAAATAAAACATTGAGATTCGAACCCGCTTCTCACAGTGAAGGGTTACCGAACAATTTAATGGCTTAATTATCTCAACTCAAGTGCTCACCGAAGCATCGAGAGCCGGCTTACTGTTTATCTATTCAATTCTGGCTGAAATATTGTATGAGAAATCGTGAGAGTGAAGCGGTATGTGATTGTATCTGCTTCGTTATTGAAAAGTATTTCAATTAAGTTTTGCGTCTTTATTCCGAATGCATGAAATTAGTACGGACAGTGGTAACATAGGTGCCTGATCGGTATGATGACCTTAAGTACCATAATCGTGTACAGTCATGTCGAAAAATATGTGTGCGATGGTAGCGTTTCACAGGTACGGTCTATAACTGTCGTTATTAATGTATTCAGCTTTGAAGATCACATACTTGTATTCACGAACGGTTTTCAGAATTATGTCTACGCACAATTCATGGCTAAAAAGCTGTGGCAAATATATGAGTTCGTGTTTTATAAGACGAATGCGATGATGACGTAGTTAGCGATGATTTAACACCAAGTCTAGTAGGTTCGATTGTAATAGACGACAGACATTTGTGTACATGGACATGTCTGTTTATCTTGGTCTGGACGTTTTTAAGAGAGGTAGGATGCGTCAAAACAGTACTTAGCCGATTGGGTAAGTAGCTCCACAGCATAGAAAACCGCAGCGAAATAACAACTCCCCGTAGGGAGTTGTGTTCCTGCGAATAGGTGAGTTTTCCAATAAACTCCTGAGGAGTTTTTATGTTATCAGCAGATAACAGATAATATAATAAGAATAATTGAATATATCGGTCGGATCAGTGGTAGCCCAGTGGACAAAGAACTAGCCATTTATTGATCAAATGGTCGCCGGTTCGAATCCTGGCATGTACTAATAAATTCGTGTTTTTATATTTATATACATACTAGCTTTTACCCGCGGCTTCACTCGCATTGATAAAAAAATATATATATTTTAATAAAAAGTATCCTATTTTACTTCTGATATCTCCAAGAATATGTGTACAAAGTTTCATGATGATCGGTTCAGTAGTTTTCCCGTGAAAGCGTAACAAACAAACGGACATTCACATTTATAATATTAGTAGGATTTATAATTATCACTAGATGTGTGACCTAACCTAAGAAAGATCTGAGTTTCCCTCTGGTTTGTGGAGCTCCGACGGTAGTCGCTCCAAGCACAAAATTTGCATCTTCTCCAAATGCTTAGGCAGCGGACCCCGCCAATCTTAACTGATTAAGATATGGAATAACGCTAACAAAAAGAAGACTTGTTTCTTGTGAATTCAGTTACATTTTCAAGTTTGAAAATTGAATTCCGAAATAAAAGGTCTTGTAATTTTAGCTTCTACTATATAAATGACAATAGATTTCAAAAGGATAATAATCTAAATATATTATGACAGCGTAATCTAGAGCTATGATAATAACTCCAAAAAACTTCATAGCCAAAGCTCTGTCAAGAAAAAGAAACTCAAGTTACGAAAACATTTTCGTTTTCTTTCCACTCGCCTGTAATTTACGTCGCCCTTACCCTTACACCAAAGTTAAGTGCAACCTTTTTAATTATTAACAAAAATTCTTCGAGCCAGAGTAGTGGTTAATTGAGTGACGCTAATTACCTAAGCCGTAAAAGCCTTAGGAGGGTACCACGTAAATATTAGGGGACCTTTTCTTTCCTCTACGCGTTCCCGTTGTTTAGTAGAGTGTTTGAACAATTTACGTTTATATCCAATCTGAATTTAAGCGGATTGCAATCGAAATCGTTAGATCTTTACAGTCTTTGTTTAGTTCTTGCATTTGTATTCTATCAGGAACAGATCAAGGTTCAATTAACTTTAACGTTCATAAATCCTACGTTTGTAATATTAACAAAGACACATTCCATTTTAATACAATTACAAATAAGGAAACATGCAACTAATGATCTCGTAACTTTGAGACAGATTTATGACATGGTTGCCACGGTAGCTACAGTAAGCTTGTACATACGAATTATTATCTCTGCAACAAAAAAATGTAACAAAAACATCACAACACCACATGTGCCAACTAATTAAAGCTACCACAATTTCAGTGTCAATTTGCGCCTTGTAAATTCACCTCAAAATCCGGCGTGCGCTGTAAAAGCAATAAACATGACACAAATGGCTTCATTAAGGCAATGGGTGGGGCCGTATCATAGCAAAAAAGACGTGTAGTGTCGCTAAGGACAGACCTTAATAGGTATATAATGACCCCGAATGTTTCCTCTCTACGCACAAATCTGAAAATGGCAGCTGCGTAGACGCATTATAAGTTCCGTTACATGAGGTGTAACGACCAAGTATGCTTTCCACATCTGATACAGTTACTTAAATATTAAATGAATAGAGTTTATGTATGACATTGAATATATTTTGTATCAGAAAAAATACGAATGAAAGTATAGAGATATTATGTTTGAAAAAGGATAATTTATTTACAAACTTGAAGTCGCGTAAGCCTAAACTGAATTGTAAAGTCAAAATAATTACTTCACAGTCCCGTACCGCTGCGGCTAAATTTAATACTGATTATTTCGAGCCGTGGGCATATCATACCCGGACCGAACCAAAACAATGCTGATTATATAGGTAAAACGAAAAGTGCCCTCGAAATAAGATCTCGAGCCCTTGTTTGCTCAAGTAATAAAACCGAAATTTTTTCGTCGAAAATGGACCACTAACTACAGTAATCTGAAGCTAAAATTCGACATCAAATTTTAAAAAGACAAAGACCGCTTCCTTGGAAATCGACGAAGTCGTTCCCAAGATTCCCGTACAAGTGTCACCAACCCGTTTTGGAACACGTGTCGCAAACAAAAGAAACTTGCTCAACTGCCCCCTTCCCCCACAAAAGGATTGCGCAAGTTATATTAGTCGTAAAGAATTTTGGACTAAGATCTATGGCTTGTAAACCGCCCGTAATTCTCAATGGTCCCGCAATTGCGGGGGACATTCGCAACAACTGTTGTTTGCTGCAACGTTTTAATTGTTACTAATTCGTAAAACTTTTCATGTGATTTACAACTGTTGTTTTAGTATCGGTGGATTTGGAAGGTTTTTGAATTTTTTAGATGACATATGGCAAGGAAGTGGCGAGAGGGAAGCGTCTGTTGACACTTGCGGGAGCGTAAATCGTTTTTAATGAGTTGTGTGACGCTTTTTTTGTTGTAGCTGGCAACTGTTGATCAGTTGTGTCTCGATTGTAGTGTAGGGCGCGTAGGTAGAGAGCTACACGTCGCCGAGTGAACGGCAATTGTCGTGTTTGCATATTTCAAGGAAGGGTTCGCATTAAAACGGATCACGTCGACAAGTGTGCCCACGCGCACAATTTTCTTCGATAAAATTATGTAAAGTAGATATTTGCGCGTCGAGTCTAATGAGACGAATTAAGATAACATAGTGTGTTCGAATGCGTATAACATGTTTTGCTAGTCAATTAATGTGTCTAGGACTTGTCGAGACGGGGCAGGGACAATTTTAAGTTATGTATTAAGATCGTAGGTATATAATTTTTACTCTCATATAATGGTTGAGGGAGGTCGCCCTTAATTGTAATTATACATATAGTTAGGTACTACCATTTATATATAAATAGCTTTAAATAATTTGAATAAATATACTCTAGTAGCTGTCATTATAACATCCAGTTTTATTTAAAAAATGAAGTAGTAAACGCGTATGAAAACAGTTTCTTCACCAGAAATACTTTTCAATGTTATTCATTTATCTTGTCGTATTCATATATTAAAATCGGCGTTTATTTCGAATATGATAATTTTGAAAAATGGTCAATCTTTCCGCAAAAAAATTATCGGCTCTTTGCCCTTACGAGGTCCATTATAACGTACGCTTACTTTAAAAATCGCTTATTACATATTCGCGACCAACCGTTTCTACGGTATATAATAACTCAAATTGGTAACCCGAATCCGCAAATTACAAAATTGGTACGAAAACATTGCGTACGGTGAGAAGATGGGTGAACATGTAACATATAGAATGCGGAGGGTACATAATATTTTAAAGGCCGCACGTACAAGTTCATATAGGTATAGGAGGCCGAACCGACGACCTGGGTGGTCCACGGAATCAAGTTCAGCGATTATAAAGTATATAAACAGGTCGTATTGTACGGGTAGCGGTCGTCCCTTCATTTCTATCTATACGCAGTGAATTATAAAATAAAAGCCCACTTGAATTACGGTATCAATACTTGGTGTAATTAAAGTTGGATTCGTACCGTCAGCAGGATTGCTTATTTGAATATGAACGAGCAAAAAATATAAACTCATCAAATGAAAAATACGCACACAAAAATATGTCTGAGAAAGTTGTGTTATGATCATAGAGAGATTTATAATGTATATAGTTGAAACTTAAAATGGTATATAATACAAAAAAATAGGCTGAGTTAGTACAATGAATTTTAAAAACCTTGTAGAGAAGAATTTGCTTTTGAAAAATTCCGCTGATCCCTAGTATTTTGGCTTCTCCATACTAAACAATCTTATAACAGCGGATAATGCACGATAGTTGCCAAGTCAAAATTCATCGTGTTATCCATATATTAACAAGATTTTAGGCGGAGACGATTATAATCGTACTGTTCATCAATATCACAATAACCAACCCAGGACAATTCTATTTAAATGAAGCTTAATCCTAGAAAGTCCATTATAAGGAGCAAGGGCGCAAGAGTCACGCTTAGTATTATCACTGTATGCCTACCTCAGTGGTAATTATTCAATTCTTAAAAGGATTTGGTATTTATCTAACATAATTAAGCGGCGTGTCCGTAGAATGACTCATTGAAAATAACGTAAAGTTCCCTTTATTAAACTTGAGACCTTAGAGTAAAGGCCTCGTGGCAATCGGTCTCAGAATCTCTAAAGTAGCGAAATATTTAAGGTTTTTATTTTGATAATCAATAAAAAAATCTAATAGACCTGCCTCAGTATTGTAATGCTACAAAAACTTTTTTAAACAATACCACTACACGGTATTGTCGTTAATATGCTATTTCTTTTTCTTTCTGCTGTTACCCCGATTCCTAATCCACTTAATTGGTAGGGTTCGCTACCTAAGTCAAATAATTTGGCGAAGGTACTGATTTTTACACAGACCGACTGCCGTTGGACCTTCACAACCCAGTGGGAAAACCAGACCATTTTTATATCAGGTCACACGTTTGTCGAAATATAATTTCTGGGACGTGTGTATTTGATGTTTTCCTTCACCGCCGAGTAAGTGATAATTACAAATATGTACATAAAATCGATAACACAAATTTAGTGGTACATGCCTGGATTCAAATTTAATCGGCTGGTTTATTGTCCACTAGGCTATCACTGCTCTTAATATCTATCTATTTATAATAAATAATAATCAGAAGCAGGTGTTTAAGTAGTCTTAGCCTCTTCTATGTGAAAGGTCATAAAACAAAAATAAATTCCCGAGAAAGCCATAATAATTCACGTTTAAACCGCGTTGTAATTTTAATAGAGCTTCCAAGTGGTCGCTTACTTTTCCGCCATCGCCGCTGGGATACCAATCAGTTCGCTAGATGTGTATCGACTTAAGAAGCTGCTTGTTATCTCAAAAGAATATGAATAAAACATTAGTGGGCAGTGTACTCTTAAATTGGCAAGCTTAATTGACTCAAAGGTTGAAAATGAAACACGCGCTCGCCAGCGTTCTTTCGATAGCCGCTTTTTATGTAATCAGTACCTGACAGACTGCATAACGGATTCAATTTAAATCGGTCATGTGAGATTGCGAATAAGGGTTGGTGCCGGTGAATAATTGGTTCGAAATTCGAAGTACTGCGAAAAATCTTTATATTGGTTAGAATGAGAACAACTTCTTAAGTACATTTAATCACACAAAGTGGCAGAAAAAACTAAACTGAACAAAAGGAGTAAAAAATTTTAAATTGCATAATTTTATTATTTTATTTGATTAGGAGTGAAATTATTTTTGCATTTCTATTAATGCTTCCTAGATAAGTGTATTTAGTTTCATGGGCTCAGTTGGCCGAAGCTTAGTAGTTATTAAAAAACACAGTATCTACTAAAATATATTATTATTATATTATTCACATGCCTTTAAAGTTCAATTATTAGGTCAGAAGAGCTGGATGTAATAAAGAGGGTGATCAGCATACGTAGATGTTACTGGACATGAAAGAAGGATGGGAAATTAGGAATACAGCTTTCCTCCCGTGGAAGATATAACGTCTGTCTTAAGAGAAAACTGAAAAAATTAGTGGCAAAACAAACAATAAATGCCAATTTTGATGAACATATCGGTGGCATAGTGAAGTAGAGCATGAAAATAAAGTATAAAGTGGCCCAACCACCGTGACAGAAACTCACATATGTATAACCGAGGTGGGTTGGTTGATTAGAAGTATAAAACAAAATATATGTCTTTAAATATCTTTATATGTAAATGACTGACAGCTATTGCTCAAGTTAGATATATTATTGGCTAAATATATATATATATAAGGAAATTTAATTAAAAAGCAATTAAGCTTATTTTCCAATAACGCACCACCGATGTCGGACGCTAGTGCAACAAATTCTACGTGATTAAGCTCCCGCCGAGTACGGGCGGGGCAGACTACCCCCGCGTTAATTAGTTAGATTACTAAAATAAGCACTGCTTATTTGAATATTTGTATAAAATTAAAATGAAACAACCAAGCACTCAAGGTACAAGCATTCAATGACAAACAACATGAGTTGACTTAGGGTAAGTACCCTTGCAGACACATAAGTCAAAGACACTCTATATGAAGATGTGTAAAATGCAAATCTTCTGTATACTGATGTATCGTTTACGTTATTGCGGTCAAGTGATATTTGATATACCAGCCTAAAATACTTCTTTCTGCTCTCAGTAACAATATAGGCAACAAGGCCAACGGAATACACTTCGGTATTAGTATTATATTCTTACATTAAATATACTCGTAGGTATTATGTATCAGAACAGCAACGCCGATTACAATAGGGAAATAGACTTAAGATATATAGGCAAAATAATTCAAAGCTTAAATAATCTAGAAAACTGGCAGATAATAAATAAATGCTATTTAAAAAAATAAATAATTTAATAACAGGAGGTGAATAAATTGAGGATCGTATAGAGTAAAACCGTGACAATAAGCTAAATTTAACTAGAACTGAAAAAGAGATAAAGAAGATATTATATGATTTATTTTCTTTATACTTATCTACTTAGAATTTGAATAAAATAAAATAAGAAGTTATATCCCCGAAACTTTCGCATAAATTAGTCCGTATATTTGACAGTAAATTCAGGTGAAAGTGTAATAAAATCTTCATTCCTTACTTTTATTATTAGAGATACAGACGTACCTATAGTATACATATATATTTACGTAATAGCTAAACATGGCTACGAAATTTAATTAGTATTATAAGGTAATTATCGATATTCATGATAAGTACCTATAATTAATTATTAAATATATTACAAAAATATTTTTTGGTTCATGTTTATTCAATAACTGACCGAACTTAATTAATGAATTCTCTTGTTATACATACGGCGATGCCCTCAAAATGTCCACTGCTCGTAAGACTTGAATTATTGGGTGACTTTTAAGGTCTTGTTGCGTAAAACGGATTGGAAAATAATTAAGACTCCATTGGTATTTAAGGTACCGGACCTAAAAGTACCGTTCATATGTCCATGTTATGTATTTTTGTATTATCTGAGGATAGCTATTAAAGTAATTTCTGAGCATTACCAGTCAACCACGAAAATTGACGTACTGAAAAAACAAGTCGCTTTCGTCGTTTAAGATGAAAATTATCATTCCTGCACGCAAAAATGGCGTCAACATTTTTTTTCTGGTTTTTGAACCGCGCCCCTAGATAATTTCGAGTGATTCCGTAATGCAAATTGCGAAATGATGGTGTTCAAGATCGACATTGTGATAGTCGTGACGAAAATCAGGGAACTCGTTTGGAATTGGACTCTGTGGATACCTAATTACGCATTCGGTCTTTTAATTTTCGTACCAGATACATTTATTACCAATTTATGTCGTAGGTATGTGCGTATGTTGTACAGAGAAATGTTTTTGAGAAATTGCTTTCACAATTACATGTACCCCAAGACAATATTTAAACCCTTCTAATATCACTATTCTATATCCGATATTAGACCATAGATCAAGGCTCAGCGCAATAAAAATTGGACGTCCCTCGTGGATTAGGACAAACCCTGACGAATGTGACATGTGAAAGCCTGAGACTATTTCTTTCCCGAGGGGACGAACTGGAAGTTATTTAAAAATCAATTTTAGCCACCACTTAAAAACATTTATGTGCTTCGGAGATATGGATAATGTCCCAAACGGGCGCGATATCCATTAACGTGATGAATACATCAGCTGTTACAGAAAATGAATGACTCAATAAATCAATAATAGATTATTAAATTCGAGATCATATAGCGTAAAATTCGCACAATACTCAAAGCAAAAACTATATGAAGTATTTGTAAATATAATATGAAGCTCATTGTCCTATCTAATAATACACAAATCCATTCACGCAAATAATTTAACACAAAGCAAGCCGCTGAAGTCAACGCTAACAAGATGCAGCTGTTGCAATCTCTCAAGCTTCCATTTTGAAAAACTCGTTGGATTCGAGTTTTCGTAAATAGAATATAAAATGTGTCACTCCTTCACCGATAAATCACTTGTGATTAATGTATCTCAAGGTACGGAACGGAACGTACTGCGTGACGGGCTAGTCCCTCATTGGGTGGCGTGGTCGCCATATTGCTCGGAGCTTGTAGCTGTCAAACTTTGAAATATGGCCGCTGGCTTTCTCTAGCGCGCCTTGTCTTAAAATACCCAACTAAATTAAGAAGACCACGGCATTAAATCGCAAAACGTTGATACCATACATGCACACAAAACATAGCTATTGTGGTCGGAGTTATATTAGCAAAAAATACACTTTTTTACATTTTGGTTGTGAGAAATATTACTTTTGATTTATATTTTGACGTTTTAAGCCAAAACATATTTTTATTGCGCCTAATCTTTAATTTATTAATATGACAATAAATATCCAATTTGACATGTTACTACCTATAGATCATCAGTATATTAAAAGTTTATGGTAAAGATTAGGTAATAAATAATATGAAGATGGCGAAGTGCGAGTCACGGTCTCGCATTAAGGGTTCAAATTTCTTGTTTTATGCATATTTAGTATTATCAATTTTCAAAGTAATAAATCGGACAATCATACAAAGAATAACTAAATACCTGTTGAAGTGCTGTTGAACACCGTGTTACTTAAATGCTAACTTTTTATAGGCATCGCAATTATGAGCATATTTTTTTTATATATTTCGAAAATAATCACTTTATTTCATATATGTATAAAACTAAATGTTAAAAGAGAGATCAAAATGTAAACATTTTTACGAGATCATGGAGATATTGCATGAAAGAGACTGGTATGCATAGTAGTAGTAAGTACATTTATATATTTATTTTATATATTAGCTAGCGTATAGAGATATTTTCAAACATGTTTTATCTCCAAAGTTTGCAATCCGAAAAATATGACTGAATTCAAAACAGTGTAGTTAATTTCATTATTTCTTTGACAATTCGTTTTGCTAGAGATAGCGGTTTGGGTTCTGCGTTATTGTGTCGGCCAACAGTTACGTCTTTGGTAGTAGAGTCCACAGTAGTTGACACACAGTCACTTCAAGATTCGACTTTGAAATCGATTCGATTTGCCTTCGTAATAAATTTTAGTTCTGTATTTTTAACCTCTACACTATTCAAAAAATCACAACTATCTATGCGGTAGGTATTTTCCTGCGATTTTTTAACAAATGAAGAAGAGACAGAAGTTCTATAAATAGAAGTGATTAATTCATCACATTATTTCCAGTTTAAGGGACATATTTTTTCTTTATTTAGATTACATAGTAAGTATTCTCGAACTTAACAATATATTTATACAATTTACTTTGATATATGAAACTAAGTTACTAAATTAATATTTTCGAATTACTTGAATAAAAAATCACACACCCTTCCTAAGTGCGACTTGATCCATGGTCCTTTGATTACCCGTTGACTGCTGATACGACTGACCTTCAAGGTACGTGCGTTTTGTCGATATTTTTTATAATACTGTTTACCAGAGTTAAAAATCTTACTGGATAATTATATGTTATCAAGTCGGGCTGTCTATTTGTCTAAATATTACGTAATGGGTATCATAACAACTAATGTTTGTAATATTCGGACATATCGTGGTCTAGGGACAACTAGTACATAATAATGATATACATTAAATAAAAATAAAAAAGACGAGCTCGGTGGCGCAGTGGTGAAACGCGCTGTTACGCTACTTTAACGCCAACGCTCGTGGGTTCGATTCCCACACAGGACAAACATTTGTGTGCATGAACATGTCTGTTTGTCTTGGTCTGGGCATTTTCTATATATAATAAGTATGTATTTACAAAAAAAAATGTATTTACGTATGTTTATCAGTTGTCTAGTACCCATAACACAAGCTTCGCTTACATTGGGGCTAGATGGCGCTGTGTAATTTGTCCGACAATATTTATTTATTTATTAAATAAAAATGATATCTCGCTCAATCTCTTCCTACTTCCCCCTTTCCGATCTACTAAAGAGGTTATTATAATACTTTGCCAATAATGATGTAAGCCCTATGCTGGTTCAGCTTTTCTATCGAGAATGCACGTTAAAACAGACAAGCAAGTAGATAAACAGATAATAAATATTTAACTACAAAATCGTTCCAGTAAAAAGCCTCGATTATGCACCACAAGTAGACGTCTTAAGGTACAACTTTGCAATGCAATAGTAAACACGTATATTTAGTGCTAATTTGTGTAATGTCTATGTAATAAATGATACGTTGTACAAAACCTCGTCTTGGAGTGTTGGATTATCGGAACCTTCAATTTGCAATTTAACTTAAATTAAAGTATCATACCATTCCGACTGCAATCTTTCTCGATATCATGTTATTATATAGAGTTTATACGTAGTAGCGACTGCAAAATAGATAATGATTGGCGACACAACAATCTACCTTATATGGATAGTCACAGTCTATCCATATAAGGTAGATTATTGTTTGTATTGCATAAACTCTGTATAATAACATAATACCTAGAAATATTGCTATCGCAAACTTATGATCCCTAAATATAACTTCAATCGTAACGTTATTCACAGTTAATTTTTTTTGTTCAATATTAGGTCTGCAAAAGTTATCACAATCACATTAATATATCATATATTTAGTGAATGATGTCATATAATAACATATTATTCTGTATTCTTTTTTGATTTTATATATTCTACATACCTACATACAGGTGTTAAGAAATTGCTAATGTGTTTTTTTGCATCATAGTTAGTTCTGTCTAGGGAGTTTCTACGGAACGGAGTACTAGATTAATTTACGACCAACTGATGGATAAATGACTGTAAAATTTGCATTACCATGATTCATGTAGTTTGAGGTTGGCTCTAGAAATTTTCGAAGAAAGAAACCACAATAAACAGAATTTAATTACATTTTTATTGTTGCTAGCTGTGCGACCGAGCTTCGTTCAACGTTATTTATACTTTATTTTTATATAAAATCGCATTTTAATTATGCAGGAATGACCTCCATATCGATAAAGTAAAATATCTAAATACGAAAATTAATTAAAATCATTAGAGATAATGATTTGGATCAATTTTCCGAAAGACATTATTTTTTTGTGTACCTATGTACGAATTGCTCATTTAAAGTAAAGGAATAAGAATTATTGCGATGTAGAAATAGAATAAAGGGCGTGGTAGAACATGTAGTTTCTTATTATATATACAACATCGGGAGGAATACGAGTGTATGCAGCCCGTCTGATGTAAAGCGCTTACCGCAATCCATGAATGTTTGCAATACATTGAGTATCTCTCGCGCGATGCCGCCTCTGCTGTTAATGCAGCAACTCTTTTGGAGTTTACTGGTGACCTCGCTCACACGCAGGAATACAACGACCCTCCAGGGAGCTGTTATTTATCTGCGGTTTTCCGTGAGGTAGTGGTATTTCCCAGATATTTGATGCACCCTATCTCTCTGAAATTGTATCTAAATTCAAACAATAAATATCTCACATGAACAATTTTCTTGCAGTCAGTACAGTTTCAATAAAAGTAATAAACTTCAGAGTTGAAATAAAACGGTGGAGTCGTAATATTGGCGGGGCCTATTAAATTGATAGGCTATAGAGGCAATCCATTACGCGAAATAGCAACAAAGCAACTGTTGACACAGAATCCCATTATGTCTGCCGCAATTGCCCCGAGGACCTGTTTGTTTGCCTTTTTTCCATTTATGATATGCTCGCGAATATTGTTTGTTTAAGTCTATCAGTATAGACTATGATATTCGCCTGCAGAAGAGGGCAAAGAATATCTGATGAAGTGCGAATTTCGTCCTCCCTCATTTGAACCAACATAGTCGCACCCTCTACGATTCCAGGGATGTTTTCTCAGCGAGTCCTTAAGTTGTGGAATATATTCCTTGTTAAGGCATTCCCACGAAACATGCTACAGCACAAAATTTTTCAAATTTTCTTAGATGGGCATCGCGTAAGTGATGTTCCTGGCTGCGAGCCTTCGTAGACCACGGTAACTGCTTACCGTAATGCAAGTATTATGCTTACTTTATACCTCAGCGATACATAAAACGTAATGTATCTATGGAAGAGTACTTGTCTATACTTCCACCTCCCAAAAAAACCGGAGCCAAAAAACAAGTCTCTGAATGGAGGTTAAGTAAGTAAGTGATGTAACCAGTAAGGTAGTTGAGTCCTGAGAAGTTGCTGTATTAGCAGCGGGGGTAGCAGTGTATGTGTACAAACGGATGCTTGATTCTTTCAAGACGTTGTTTCAAGCTCGTTTGACACACTAGTGTCCAAACAAGCTTGCTCAAAATTGTCAGCTGATAATATTTTACCCCTGCGTTAGGATAATATAAGTACTATTTATCAATAGCTGAATTCTATATAAAGGTATAACTTCCACAATACTTGTTTGTAATCGATATCGAACTAAAAACAAACTGAATGTATCTCCACAATAAAATAAACAAACAAACATAATGAATTACCCTCAACCCTCCTTCTAAATCCGATGAAATTTCCGAACTTAAATCCACCAGCTCAAGTAATGCTCGGAAATTTTAAACAGTGGAAAGACAAAACAAAGTCACCTGCAAAGGAGTTGGTATTCAGAGCCTCGGTAAACCAAGTTGGGCGTAGCTAAGTTAGAGTTAAGTAAAGAAACCGCAGCGCCTCGTAGTCTGAAGACTGACTTAAATCTCCGACTAAGTTAAGGCGGACATACAAAAACAACAAATGGTGAAACTCATAATCATAATACGTTATTGTATATACACGCATGAAACATTAATTTCAGAACTCAAGAGCGTTTATTGTTGAAACTTTAACAGAATAAGTAACACTTCAGTTGTCTATTTTTTTTATAGCGAAGAGCAGATTACTTCAGATATTCGAAGTTCGATTATTACTCATATTATGTATTATTATGTATTAGTCTGATTTGCTAGAATATGAATATAATGTAACAGTGGTCTTATAATGCATTACATCTAATTTAGACAACATTAGAATATAAATATTTACACAAAATATAAAATGTTTTTTAATAGAAATGAGATTGGATATTTGATCATTTTTCTAATTGACTATTGGCATCATGTGATACGGTAGACTCATTTTTTTATCACAATGACTATAATAAAGCTACATCTAAATGAAGAAATTTAAAGACATACCAATGTATGCACAGTCCGAACCGAGGATCAAAGATATAAAAACATTATTTTTTTCTAGTAGATATAGAGTCCCCATATTCCGTGAAAATTTTAGTAATCTTTTCATAGAAGATACCTATCTATCTATCTACGCAGTCGACATTACTACTGCCTCTAATTACTTTATATGATGATATTTTATAAACCTTGGTATATATCAGAGTTCATGAAATATATATTTTAATCTAGGTACATAGAGGATATACTCTTCATATTTCAGAACAGTTATCTTTTACTTAATATTTGGGCACAATCCGCATAATTCAGTAGCGTAAATGGATCATCACCATCTTCAGAGTGAAAGCCACTTTCATGTGCACGTGGTGCACTTCGTCTATTAGGACACAGTGATATTCGTTCAGACGACTGTGGAAGTACCAACATCTTCAGAAGACCGCAGTTAATAATATATACAATTATGAGTGAGTAATATCATCAAAAAGTTCTTAACGTGGTGCGACATTAGCAGCGGGGACAACAACTTGTAAGCGATACTCCTTCCTTACAAATGTTCGTAGGTTATCGTAAGTACTTCACATCAGGCGGGCCCATTATTGTTTTCGCCCCAGTATAAAAAATATATTAAATTTTTCAAGCAATTTAATATGGTCTCTAAGAAATATGAAAACCGCTGGATAAAAATCTGTCAGTGTGTTAACGCTTTAATGCAAATTTCGCTGTTGAGCCAAGGATGCGCTGAGATTTTACCGTCGTTTCAAATAAATATTCTAGATTTGTAGTTTAGGTTCCATGTTAAGACGCTACTACCTATTTCACTTTGTTCTGAATGAACTGGCGTCGTGAATTCGAGACATAATGATGCATTTAATTCAACACAGTCAGGTATCGAAAAGAAAAACTTCAAAAATAAATTCTGTAGCAGTAGTTCTGCTTTCTGAAGACTTCTAAAAATCTTAACAGCTTTTCTTCTGAATTCTTTGTCATATATTAATTGGATGAAGCTATCAACCACATCAAATCAAATTTATCCCATTGCTGGGTCTTCCTACAATCTAGGTTTAGGGCATACTACGTCAAGCTACTCTAGCTTGTGTGCCCTACGGTTTACGTCTGTTTTGTATTTTTTTATACCATTAAGGCGGCGGAAATAAGGATACGATTTGCTTGATTGTAAGCAGTAACCATATTTATGGTTTTTGTAACACTAGGGGCATCACTCGCGCATTGACGACTATGTAATAAGCGCTTTACACTTTTTTAAAGAATGTCAGGCTGTACAGTCAGTGGGTAGGGTAGTACACAACATGAAAAAAGATCTCTAGAATCTTACAATACGCGGCTATTGTGGTTCCAGTGTATGACGAAGAATTCCCCACCATCGGCGAGCCGTATGTTTGTTGGCATCATGTCTGATAACTCTTTGGTAGGTTTAAAAAAATGGTCACTTTTCAGATTCAGAAAATCAGAAAAGAAACACTGCCGTCATAAACAATAATAAAAATAACTCCTTGCTATAAGAACACTCTGCCCAAGGGACACTTCTTGTATCGCAGACATAGCTGCGTTACTAACGTGAAGTGGTTAACTCCATGTTAGAATCGCAGTTAGTTTCTCACTCGAAATTCATAAAAAAATCGAAGTAACTCTTCATCTCCTCAAGAGTAAATAAAAATTGAAGATCGCGATGTGTGACGATACAGTGGCCATAAATGTTCCCTACTGAAACCTGTGTCAATAAAGATAAAGGAAAACTAATATCAAAACAAGAATAGGTACGTGATAAGAAAACATTTATACGCCATGTTTAATGCATGATTTGTCGTAATTTCTCCAACCTCCCCCGCCGTTGTTTTGTTGGAGGAATGGGCGTATATGATTTATTGTTTATCTTATTTATCTTGGACGTTCAGAAAAATCGTACGAGGGGAAACATTGAAAGTATTGCCAGGTTTATTAGCAAATGCTGAGATTGCGTATAAAAGTACTATTTATGATGTCTGTCTAACTAATAGTTACGAAAATCTTATACCGAACATTGGCAAAAAACGTTTAGACATGAGACACAATGAGATTAAAGAAAAAATGTGTACATTTTTCTTTTTAGGCTCAATGATTTCAAAAACAGTCGGAGTAGACTATTGCAGTTTTGAGTTGTTCTTTTTATATCATTTAGGTACTAAGCGGTAATAAAGCTGCGAATCAAAAGTTAGCAGTAAATCACAATATGGCGTTCGCTGCCCCGTGTTTGCTTTCGCCCACATAATCCGTTCATACGGCGGTAAATCCATCCAGCCGCGTCGCGTACCGCACTAAATCATCATAAGAGAATCCCGTATGTGCACTACATACAAACTGCAGATATTGCCTGTTCGCTTTGGCAACATCGCTTATAGTTAGCGCAGTAAAGCTCAGCTTCCATGCGACAATCGATAAAGAATATACATTAGTCACCATGAATTTATTAACCGTTTTTGATTTCGTAATAACTTCTTACAGCATCGATACATTAATGTCCCGTTAAGTTGCGTAATCGTTGTCATATTATTCAAATATTTTAACATGTGTACCTATATACCCTCGCGTTTTAAATATTTATAACAATTATTACTTCACTACTGATAAAAATATTGTATTTAACAGTAAGTTAATTTCTTTTCTCGTTTAATAACTTTACATTTGAATGTAGGAATTATTGTCGAATCGTCCAATATCGCTGAAACTATTCGATTTATTCGATACTTTTTTTTGTTCGATATTCGCGCGGCGCACCAGTTACTGAAAAAGTTTGCATCGTAATGCAATCGTACGGCATTAGTTTTGCCGTTTATCAGAGCGTTCCCGCTGCTGCAAAGCTTTGAGGGATTAATCTGGCGGTGCAGAGTAGAATGAAATTGCAACTTTAGAGATAAGAGAAATTGTGTAGTTGCTTATTCTCAAGGATTATTAAGGTATGGCTTAATATACTAGGATAAAGCGGAAAATCCTTATAATTGCAGTCCACTAGTAATGAATCCTTTAAGTCGATTTTACAGAGTATTTTCATAGTTATGTTAGTCACAGGTTGGTATAATTTGAAGTAGTCTGGATTAATTGAATTTTCAGAGGTTTGCGTGTGCTTTATTTAAGTAAATTGTACTATTAAGCAATTATACAAGCTCGGTAAACTCACAAACTTAAATAGTTCATGCGATACTGGAAGTAATTATTAGAAAGGGTTTAATAACAAGGCTGATTCACAAGTCCAATTATGAAAAGACTGAAGATAAAACTTTTAACTGGAAAAAATACTTATTCATAAATATATAATCAGATTATCTACCTTGCACCTATATCCAAACATGCAGTCTTGCAGAATATTTAAACTTCTTTTTTATATATTTATGAAGAAAGTATGAACATAATGTTGTGAAAGGTCAACATTTCAGAATACCATTCCATAGTTTACCGAAAATTTCAACACAACTCAATCGCCAAACGCTAAATTTCGAGTTATCGATCGTAAAGCCGTTTCGAGCGATTCAAAATTTACACGCGGGTGCGTGAACCATAGTTGCAATTTGGCTCTTTCGTAGATTTATGTGAATATCACCGCGCGGAAAGCGGGCAAACAAGCGGAATTTGTTGTTGGAACATAGCTATTTTTTACCCACCAGTATTTATATCAGTCTAACCAGTGGATTGGTTTGTTGACTGATGTGTTTACTGTCCTCGGATAAAACAACAAATTCCCGTGTTGACTACTCTTGTTAGTTTAATAAAATTTGAATGTAATAAACTTAATCTACCATTTCCTTGTTTAACATTCGGATGATATTTAACATTCAGGTATTTTTATTTATTCAGCATTATATCTACTACTTGCGATGACTGATATGCCACTTCTCACGTTGTTTCGCTCGCCTAATTAGTACTAACTCTGTTATTAATAACAATAATCATACTATTATTTATAATAAAAACTCATGTTCTAAGAGTTAATTTCCACTGACAATATACTCTTCAAACATAGGTAGCTGGTGGGTCTATATAAAAACAGGAGATTGTGCATACGAGTTTTTCCTACAATATGTTGTGTTAATTGAGGCGTTTTATAAATTTCGATGTATCCTTCTGTCTTCTTTTCATATTTTTAAATCAAACCTCTATAAAGGCACACCCAGCGCTGAGTGTTAATGTAGTTTTCCGTTAGTGACAGCATTTTCAGAATCGGATTAGTGGTTCTAAACGCTGCTCCTTCATCAAAATACCCAAAGGTTCCCGGTTGACATATTCTAACCACATTACGATTGAACATAAGTTCAACCGGAATTAGAGTAACTTAAATGAGGAAAAACTTAATTTGCCGTTTGTTGTGACCATTCTGAATTATTTCTGGAGGTTAGTAATTATAAAAGCTGCTTCGATCGTCGATGGCCACTGACTTGGTTTAATGACTGTCATCATTGGAAATATCAATAATTACTCAAAACATGGTTTACATTATCTGGTCAAAATATATACACCTGTATTTATAGTTAAAATCGTGTAGGTAGATACATAACATTTTTCAAGTAAATAGTCGTTCCGATATCTGATTACACTTAATAAAGATGGGTGTAAATATGGCTAGTCGCCTACATTAACGTGTTATTTTATAAGCAATCGACCAAGGCAAGTTTTTATTTTAAATGCACTCATTTAACAATTGAGTGTTAACTTCTCAGTGACATAAAACAACCATCCATAAAAGGCCCAGAATGTCTGCTACATATCTAGTATCTAATTCAATGTAAATCAAGCATTAATGAATCAGTTATGTGAGAAATAGAAAATAAAACCCTCCAAATGTGAGTCGAACTCGCACGCCAAGAGTTCCATACGTTTCTTGTACTACCCTACAAAATTTGCTTTTGAAGGATATTTGATAAATTCAATGGTAAAGGAGAGGTGATGGAACCTTCTTGGGGAGCATCATTGAAAGCTTCTCAATGTACTAAACATCGGTGCTACATATATATGTATCTTCACGCCAGATCCCTTGCGGGGTAGGCAGAGAGAACCGAGCGCCACAAGACGCGATCCTTACACACTTCACTCGCTTCTTTCACATTCATAACTCTTTTCATGCAAGCCGCGCCGGTTCCTAAGGCTCCTGACATCACCTTCTGATAAAACACGACCAATTTGGTCATGGTGGTTAGTCTTGGTCTTCCTTATTTATTTTATTTTCACTTAATGATACATGAAAGTTGATTTTAATCAGTGTTTTAATAATACATAAAATATTCTTGGACCGATCGAGACGTGTGTTGCGCACAAACAATAGGTTCGCATATCAGTTACGTTTGTTAAGCCTGTCTGTCCGTACGTCAGCCGTTTATTGGACATGCTGAGATTGAAGAGATAGCTAGCGCACGCCCGCCAGCGTTGACGTCGAATTAGAATCGTGTAGGCAGGAGCTATTTTTCTTGTCTTGTACCAATATTGATATTTATATGAAGTTTCGCTTTTTTTACTCGTTCTATTAGGCTGGACATAATTATAGACAGGACATTACTCGCACGTTGCCAGCTATCTAATTTAATGCTTTACCGAACAGACTAATGTCCATTCCAATACGAAGTCCTGGAACGACTCTAATGAACATACTCTACACTTTTCAGGTATAAATATAAATAAAAATATAAATACTTTATAATTATTGTAAACTAAAGCGGATACACGGCGTTTACTACTACGCTAAAAAAAGAAATACATTTTGTTTATTTGTTGGAAAAAATAGGAAATTTTGTTTATTTATTAACTGTTTTACCTTAATGCTGGCGGATAAACAATATTTTGAGTCTAAGTTGAATACAAAAATACATCCTCACTCCGTATTCCGATGTCGCAATAGCTGTACTATTCCTGTCTGAGCCCTACAATACCTAGATCTAGATAGGTCTGCACTAGAGACCTAACAATGCACTCAGTTTAGAATGCTTTAATCCAATGCTCTTTTCTGTTCCTAGTTTGGGTACAAGTTTGTTCGATTTGTCACGACTTGAAAACGATCGCGTCTGTTTAAAAATGAATTTAGAAACAATTGTGAAAGTCATAATCGGCTTTCATAATATTGCATTTATGAAGCAGTGGTTAGAAACGCTACTTTGAGACCAACCCTCGTGGCTTTGATTCTCACACAGGACAACGGCCACCTCACTGACAACCCCAGCCAAATAATAACTCACTGGAGGATTGTGTTCCTACGAGTGAGTGAGGTCACCAGTAAGCTCCTGATGAGTGGCTGTGTGGCTGTGCAGGGCGACCCGTATCCCTGCAGTGGGATGAGTAAGGGTTGATATGGTAGAAATCCCAAAAGAAACTTGTTTTACTTTTAAGTAGATATTTTTTCGGACATATAACGTTTGAAGCTTATTGTAAAGAAAGTGTTGCGATAATGTATGCATATAAATATTTTTATTCGATCGTAAAACGTTTATAATCGACTAAATGTTTATGAGATTGCAGTATCAACACTATCATGTGCACACTAAAATATGTGGGATGATACTCAATGAGGGCAGCTGAATGTTTTATTCCCGTAATGACGTCTGAACTCATTTTCACACCACTTCATTGTTATCTTCATCCATTAGATATAACTAACGTCGAAACAAAACTTTAGTCAAGCTTTGTCACATGATTGTCATATGTTTTTACATTCGGTACTGGTTTGGTTGACCGATTTGGATTTATTATAATTCGTTGATAGATATGAGTGAGACTACTTGCATATTTCTACTTGCATTATTTTTATTACAAGCATATTTTTGCTGCTTCCCATTAGGCAAACGGCAAGTAATAAATAGATTATTTCTATATTTAATACAATGATAAATTTTTGTTCACAGTATTTGTTTATACAACTCACACATATATATTTTAATCCATAAAGGTAGCAAACAAACGTACGACCTGGCTGGTGGTAAGCAGTTATCGTGGTCTACGTGTCTCTACTACGAATCGTCGACGAATACGACCATAGACTACTATAACTGCGTCATGCGTTGTCAAAATGCCTTCACACTCACTGCTTCACACCTTTCTTGAAGGACTCCATGCTGTAGTACCTTGGTAAAACCTCAGCTTGGAGTTTATTCCATAAGTTAAGAATATGTAGACGATTTTGACTAAAAATATATGTTATTTAACATAAATTACTTAGGTAACTTAGGTAAAAAGTACGACTATATACCGAAAATGCATTCAGGAGTTTAGGGTCTTGCGACAGTGTTTGAGGAATGAAATAAATGCTAGGCGATGATGAAACTGTACTAAAACGTTAATGTAATTTTAACAAATATACATAATTTTGTGGCATACTAATTATTACACCAGATATTTTACCATGATATACCGACAAAGATGCAGGAAATATAGATGAAAATTAAAATTAAATTGTATGTCATATAAGATTGATATATACAGTTGTGCAGGTATGTAAGCAGTAAACTAGAGGGGGTCTGAATTTAGCTGTTAATTTGTCACAGTGAATTAGCCACCGTTGGTAACTGATAGCGTTAGCATGTTGCACCCTGCCCGCGCCAATATGCTCGTAAATGTCGCTGCGAGCCAATTTAATACCTAACTATTATCTAGATGGGTATCTGCATGGATGTACGGTGACTATTCTATGGTTATCAATGGTATTGTTCAGTCTGAAAGTTAGATTACGGAGGAATTAAGAGAGGTAGGGCGCATCAAAGCAGCCCGTCTGGGGAAGTACCGCCACCTCACAGAAAACCACAGCCAAACAACAACTCTCTATAGGGCTGTTGTGTTCCTGCGTGTGAGTTAGTTCACCAGTAAGCTCCCAAGAAGTTGCCGTGTAAGCAGCAGAGGAGGCATCGCGCGAGTGATACTTAATATATCGCAAGCGTTAATAGGCTACGGTAGCCGCTTTACATCAGGTGGGCCGTATGCTTGTATACCTCCCGACGTAGTTGAAAAAAAAATGATCTTTGAAAGTGTCAAAGTGAGAGCTTTAAAGCCTGCCTTATTCTATGAAACGTTCAATATGATACCTTCTATTAACAATTCGTCAACTAATGTTTTCCTTAGCGTTATCCCGTTCCCTAATACACAAGGATTGGCAGAGACTGCCACCTAAGTCTAAGGATTTGGTAAAGATACTGATTTTGACATTGAGGAGACAGCAGACCTTCGCCATCCATAGGGAAAGTCAGATCTTTTTTTGGTTTAATTTGATCATATATAATTTCTAGGACGTGTGGGTATCCTCGCGATGTTTTCGCTTACAGCCAAGCAAGTGATATTTACTAATATGTATATAAATCCCGCGAATTTAGTTATCATGCCCCTGTCAGGATTCGAACCAGCGACCGTCGGTCAATAGACTGGATCTTTATCCACGAGGCTATCACTGTTCTAGTTTGTTAACTAATGTACCTGTTTGTAATTGTCTGCATATATTAACATTCATGCGCGTCTCTATACATGTATATTAGCAAGTTTCTTACATTTCTTCTTCACTAATTATAATATCCAAACGCTAAAATGCACATATACACCAATAGATATGCTCGTATGCCTATCGGTATATATCTTATCTACTATATTTTACACACCTACTATTTATATGCATACCTACATTTCTGCTTCTTACCATTTGCAGTCAGTGCTTACATATAAATACAATGAATAAGATACTCAGTAAACTATTGAAGAGTGTAAATGAAATATAGCCTATTATTTGTTGATTTCTAAAACAAGACATTTACATTTTAACAGTCTACAATTAAGTAGTAAAACAATTATATTACACAGTTATTACGACCTTCTTTTTGTGCAATCAGTACGGGTTTTGTTGATTTCCAAACAGCCGCAAAATAAAACCTTGAACTTCGACTACAAATAAAAATAAACTGTACAGAACAAACTACATGACTTTCTCAGACCGAACAAATTTTTTACAATTCTTTAAGCTATAAATATACTATATTTCGGCGAAATATATTCTGTTTTCTTAAAAATTAAATAAAGAGTCCGAAAAATTTTAATGCAAAGATTTAAGCCGGTCGTAGATGATGAATACCGTTTGTGTTTCTATGGCAGGATTTATTATTTCAACAGAAATTGGAAGTTGGAAAAACTTTGATTTTGATTTGATTGAGGTTTCTTTATTTTTTAGCTAAAATTTTACTATTGAAATAAATTAAAATATTTATTCTTTTCCCTGTGGCCTGAAGACGGTCGCTCTATGTAAAAATCAATATCTTCGCCAAATCCTTATGTATAGATAGCGGACCCCGCTAATCGTAATGAATTTAATATAATTAAATATTTATGATTAGTAAACAGATTAACGCTAAAAAGGAGAAGGTATGGAAAGAAATAAAAATTTTGCAAATTGTAACTAATCTACATATATAAGTACCACATACAGATATTTTTAATGTGGATTTATTAATTACGAGTATTTTAAAGATACCGGGGGAGATACCTTTCATCCAAAGAACAAAACCGATGTCAAAGAACAACTCATTGGGAGGTTGTTGTATTCCTGCGAGTGAGTGAGGTTAAAATAAGCTCCTAAGGGCTTGCTACGGCAGCGCAGGGAGGCAACGTGCGAGCTATACTTTGTGTATTACAAGTATTCATAAGCTACGGTATACTTTACGTCACAGTATGCTTGTATACCTCCTGACGTTGTATAAAAAACTATTTCTATCAATATATCGAAACCGGTAAAATTTCGATCACAATACCTACTACCACTGTGATTTTCGATCACTTGAAAGTAAAAAATCGACGAGAAAGTTTGGTCAGTCGTAAAAATTCTGTGAGCGGTACATTATTATTGCAAATCATAAAAAGAGCGACACAATATGCCCAAAGTTACCTTTTGTCGAGGAGATAAATAGAGAAAGTTGCGCAACGGTCTGCTTTCTAAAATGTGTTGGCTTTTGTTAGAAATAAAAATATTTCTAACTCAATGGATTTTAACTGTACTTACGTTCCCATTCTAGGAGTCGGGGCGCACGGGGGTAAACCAACTCGTGTGATGACTGGAGTAATACTTATTTGTTTCAAGAGAGACCCTAATATATTAATGAAAACCTCCAACATTTTGTTACCGATGTATGGGATGTAAGGAACATTCATCACTAATTCCATTTACTATAAGGTTTGTAAATAAAACATCTATCTATCATCTACTGCGGGAGCACATTTTAATTTAATTAATAAATTTATAAACTTGTAAGTCATTGTATATTTGTGTAATAAGTTCTTGATAAGTACATAATTACAAATAGTAATATAATTTATCTCGCACACTAAAATGAAAAATTCTGAGTAATAGCTCCGTCTCATTTTACCTTACGAATAGGGTGTGTGTTACCATGTGTTAAAAAGATTAAAATAAGCTCGCGTCTCGAGTACAACTTTCCGTCTGTGTCATTATATTTTTCAGAATTAATTCTACTGTTAAAGAAAAGATAAAATCTGATATTTTTCAAGAAAATACGTGATGTTGATATCTTTTTCTCCTTATGTATAAAAATTGATAAGTGTATGTGTATATGTTCCCCATAGACTGCAAACGGCTGCGATTTTACGATGACATTTTCAAGCAATCTTCAGATCCTATGAAGTTTGATAGCGATCGGATCACTCAGCCGACGCGGGTCGCAAGTTTTAAATGTCCGTATTTCTTTTGATGTTATCTACATGCACTTTACCTAAAGTTCTAGTGATATTACGGAATATTAATATTATTAATATTACGGAATACGGGAAATATGGATGTAAAAATATATTACACGTATTATTAGTAAAGGCACGAAAGCCTATAAGCCCTAGAAACCGGCGAGCATGCATGAAAAGAGCAATGAATGTTAAAGAAGATAGTGAGGTCTGTAAGGATCGAGTCACGTGGCTCTCTGCCTACCCCGCATTTGTCGTGAAGTTATAGATAAATTAGTAAAGGCATCCTCGCATTTTAGTTCAGGTGGCGAAAGAGCGCAATGAAATAGTCAAAAATGATACAATCATCTATTTAGGTAAATTTAACCTATCTACTTATATTCTTAGAGATGTAATGACTTGTTTATACCATTATCTTATATATTATGGGATAAATGAGAATACGGCCCGCCTGATCCAAAGTGATTACCGAAGCCTAATACAATGTAATATAAGAAATATCCCACACGCGTTGCCAAAAACCCATCACAGACGTAGTTATAACATATCGTAAGATAACATGCTCTCGCATTTGAAACAAGATGAATCTGTATTTCTCCTGTTTCAGTGTGCCCCATACATACAGAGTAAGACAGCATGCTATTTTATATTAAAGCTATATCTGTGACGAGCTTAAAACAATTCACACACGCACTCTGCAGAGTGCACCACGTGCAGGTTAAATTAGTTTTGGTCACTTACAGTGTTAAAATTATTCAGAATAGTATTTAGGAATATACCCTAGACTCTAGAGAGATATATGACCCTAAATCTACAGGTAAGCCCTTATACTTGAGTGTCTAGGCACTCTTATAGATATAGGTTCCGCTGTCGTGCCTGGGCGCGGTTAGACTGGCTTGTTAGCGAACAATGCAGGGGACAGTCCTATGTTTGTACACTGTTTTAATGTGGACGTATCGGCTCTAGCCGCATAAGAAAAGCATTCGAGTCCTTTTAGAATTCTCTGCCGTAGATGGTAAAAACTTGAACCGCTCTGTTTTCTGAAGTTCTGTTTGCAATGCAAAGTTGCAAGGAATGACACGAAAATACCGAGATAATGTATGAAATGAATGAAATACAAAATGCAATAGCGAAACGATGACGTGATCAAATTGTTTATCTTGATCATAAGAGGTATAACTATGAAAATAATGTAATGTTACAACCTTATTTTATGATTTATATAGAATCTTTTCTTTGCATGCTCTGTTTAGTTTATGACAATGTGTCAAAAATATTGATTTTGTAATTTAAAATTTTGAATATGTGAGATTTTAGGAAAAACCGAAAACCAAAGTCAGTCTGAAGGAAGTCTGGAGCAAGATCTGACGATAGAAAGATACTGGAAATCACGTCTGAGACCACCAGCCCCTGCTGTGTGGCTACGTGGTGAAACATCGAAAATCTCTGTCTCTTATCCACTGCGAATCTCCGGACATTATAATAACATATATTTTCCATATACTCCAGCCGTTGCTGTGGACATCTGGTGACTCTTACCGCTGCGGTGTTGGACCGCGAGGCCGTCCGCACCGATACTTTCCTCAGCAACGTGGTCTACGACGTCCGTGAGTTCCTCACGGACCTGCAAACTCTCTGGGGTGCTGACGTGCCCAACTGCAGTCGTTGGCCACTATAGCCGACGGCCGCTTTCTCCATTCCACCAGTTTTACATTCAGTGATTCAGTGATTCCGGTGAGACAGTGCGGAACGAGTTATTAAAGACCATTTTAGCCGAACTTATAGTTACCTTTTTTTTATACTTATTATATGTATTATAAAATAGCCCTAATAAATTTATATATTTTTTTAGTACCCCTTTTTCTTCATCAAGTAATATAACAATAAGTTATAATACCCTATAAATCTATGTAGATTATTTAAAAGGCTAATTTATGACTGACTGATAGATTGACGCCCAACTGAAAAGAGCCATTATTGATGTCTTGATATTTGGTAGAAGTGTTCAATTTAAGATCTTAAGCTTATGCGGTGTATATTTAAAAAATGCAAATAAATAAAAAGCATTTTTTCGAATTTCTGATTGTCTGTCTCTTAGAGAACGAAATGAGAATAAACAGTGTAAATAAAACCCAATATAACGAAATTTGTACATGGAAGGGAAGCAATAGAGAGAAGTAACAGGTGAGAGGAGGGAGGGATGGGAGATAGTACGAAAGGAAGATTAGTACTGTAGAAAAAAAAACTCCAAATAAATAAATCCCATCCAGCCCCGAATTACCTAAGAGAAGCTTGTCCGATGTGTACTAGCTAGTTTTTTGTAAATAGGTACATATATACATTGATAATAAAGAGATCAAAATAAACAGACATGTTGAAGCATATATGTTTGTCTTGTGCGGGAATCTGACCCACGACTCTTAATATTATAATAGCCATTGCTAACCACTCAGCCACTGGATTCGTAGAAATCTTAATTTTAGGCAAATCTACTTGACATCCGTCCAGGCGAAACCACGACAGATCCGCTAGCGTAATAAAGACTTTCAACATGAGTAAGAGAAACACACCAAAACCAACTTGACAGCAACAATGTAAATGAGCAATTAATCATTGAGTTCACTTTAAACTCACGCGCCGTAACTAATGTATAAACAAAGATGTGCTAAAGGGCTATAAACAATAATGGTCCACTAATGTGGACATTTACGACTCGCTCGAGACATGACAATAACACATCAACTATATCAAGCCTCATTGAACTAAACACGGTCCATGAATCAAGAATTGAGATTAAGAAATCAATTGCATCGAATCAACTTAAAAAATCGAATATGAATTCTTGATTCGACGTTCCCTGCACTAAACATTCATTTTTATATGTAAATTTGAACATTTTGAATTTTATTTCACGCTTTTTGCTGCTACATTAAAATTCCGTTTATTATTTACGCATTCTGGCGACCGTCGTAAACACTGTAGTCTAGTTCATAAGTTTCCACCTAATATTTGACTGTGGTAGCGTATACAGAATTTCCACCTAATAAAAGGCCATGTTACGTGTAGGGAACGTTAGACACGCAATTACCGCTCAGCCATTTTAATGAGAGCTGCTACACCCTTCCTGAAGTTGATGAAGGAAGTGCAAAAGGGGAAGACATATGAGCTGTTGGAGACCATGTTTTATTGGTAAAGGTACATGACGAAGTTTCACGTTGAACGTTAATTAGTGCGTGCCTCACGTTCTTAAGCATTTATGGATGTGTGTAAATTTGAGATTACTGAGATTACTGTTTGGCACACATTAAAAATATTTACAATGCGAACCTGACAACAATAATCCATCATTGGTTCTCTAAGTCTCCAATATTTGTTCCAACATGCAATTAATACAAGAGGTAATTTGATGTAGAGATTAATGTCCAGAACAATTTATTGACAATTATCGTAACCAACTGCCCAGGGATCAATTAACACGGAGGCGCTATTGCAAATTAGACTAACTCGATACCAATCTGGAACCAATAGGCATTAGATATTCAAGATTGTAGATACAGGTACAATATCAATTTATTACTTCAATCTGATAATAATACATGTAACAGAATACATGTAACTTTCGTCGAAATATTGAACTAAATGGGCATTTAATTAAAAAAATATTGACATAACGATACATATATAACGACGATGAAGTATTGGGAGTAAGTAGATCAGGCAACTTGAACTATTACAAAAAATTCTAATCTATTTCATTTGTTTATTGTAATAGTTGCTGTTTGTATCTGTAACAGATGCTGCGATCTTATCTGCACTCACACAGGTACAGAAAAGATACAGAGACAAACACAGTAAGTAATCTTATTAGTGACAACCGTTGGATGCATTTCATAATTAAAGCGAAAGCCCACAGAGCAGCAGCAATCCGAGACGGGAATTTTGTAACATTCGTGTTCCTATACAACCCGTCACACGGAAACGTGCCCGCTTTTGCCGGACAGGTTGCATATAAACAGGAATGTTACAAAAATTTCGTCAGGAACCGTTGCCGTTTTCCCGCTCCTGTGGTTTTTGGTTTTTATAGTGGATGATTACCCACCGGCACTATTCTCATGTAATATCTCGTGGTAGCATACAAAGCAATATGAATCAAGTAACTGTAACTTCTCCAAAATAATACCTAAATTTACATATTAAATGTATACTTACCTACATATATGTAATAAAACGCGATGTTATAAACTAGCAAACAGAAGCGAAGATTATGCTAAAAGGCAAACGTTGAATATTAAGTTGCACTTCACTTTATAAATGCCCCGTACGACATATTACTTGCTCGGGATAAATTCTCCTTATCAGATTATCTTTTGAAAGCATATTTGCATAGCTCTTCATCATTAACTATTGATGTATTGCGTGTTAGTCAATTCTAATTGATTAATACTAGTCATATTTTACCTGTCACGGGCCTAAATAGAATCAGGCAATCTATCCAAGCCCGTAGACGCTGTTGGTCGTAAACATATCTGTCAGGCTGTGAAGTTACCTTGCTACCCAGGGCCTATACGTATGCTTGTCTTTATAGAGGTAGCTTAGATATTATTATCAGGCACGTTTTCAAAGTCGCTGTAACTGTTTGAAAGAGCCCTGATACAGGATGCGATATTCAATTCATGACATCCATATATATCTACAACTACATTAACTATTCATTGCTGGTATTGGGATACGTTTTATTTTGTTATACTCGTAGTTACCTTAAATAAAATCAATATTGCTTTTCATATTTAACAAAGTTACAGTTATTTCTGAAATTTAATATTTGCCTAAATCTGAATTTCTACCGGTGCAGCATTGTTCTAAATTATAATGTGTTAATCCTTTCTATTCAAAAGCCGTTGACTTGTTTCGTTTTGTCTTACTTAAGGTTTCTATATAACGTATAAGTGCATATTAAGCGTGCTATCATTGCATATGCGTGCATGTGCATCGCGGCTTAGTTACTGTCACTTCATTAAAGGAATCATTCCGGCCGGGCCAGCTCATGGTTTATTACCCACATGGTTATCGATCCCATTGTCAAGTCTCCGAACAGGTGATTTTAATTGAGTTTTGTATGGCCAGTGCCAGCATAGTTTTAATGAACTGAAATAAGTGGTTCATATTTATAGGCGCAATAAATATTATCAGCATTTTATACCTTCGTAGCATATTGTCAGCATCCAAATATGGGTACATAACGTGTTAAAATGTTATATTTCACGGGACCTTTGCCAAATAAGTGTTATGTAACTCGTCAATTTTTAAATATTAACAGTAAGAAATTATGTGACGAAATATTAAAAATATAAATGAACATGTGACATTACTGGCTGCAGTAATTGCGATCGTTCGGTTCACATTGACCAACCGATTAAGGAATTGACACTAAAATTTTTAAAGGATTTCACGCAAACATAAAAATTCAAGTGGAGAATTAATAAAGAGATAAATAAATTTAAGAGCAGCGGGAATGTGGGTCTGCCGTTACGGGTCCGGTTCGCTTTATGTGCATATCGAAGATGGATGGCGCGGGTGTGCGGCGCAGCGCGGCAAGGCGACGGGCTGGAGCGACGAGTAGGAAGGGAGCGGCGGGGGCTGAAGCGCATACCTCCCCCCTCCGCCGCGGCGATGGCCGACCAGCCCCGTCAGACGACAAAAATGCCATAATAATGGCCCTCTGAATAGTTTTTGCTGCACCGCTCCAAATACCCACTGAGCCCCCAGTACGTGACGACACGACGGTCATCTCTCTTTTATTGAGAAATTCGTCAGTCTCATCCCCATATGGAAAAAGCATAATGTCGGGAGGACCGGAATCCAGTTGTGTCATTTCAAACACTTGATAAGTATCGGTTGGGACGCTTTTTCGGTAGCGAATTTCTGTGGAGCTGATCTCGTTTATAATTCGACGAATGGGCTGTTTTTATTTGTCTTTAAGCGCGGTCACCTTGAGGACACTATAATTGTGAACCGATAAGAAGTTCTACGGACACACAGTTCGTTTGACAATACCTCATTGGAGATTCATTGGTTTTTCTGAAAAACACTACCAATCGTCATCGGTCAGGGAACTTTACACGTTTATCTTTCCACCGAGGACGACGACTTTTATCGAAACTCATAAACGTTATCGATAACACCATTTATTGGAAAAAATGGATAAGAATGATTAAAATATATATCTACCCATATCTTCACGACCAGATCTATTGCGGGTTGGCAGAGAAATCCGACCGCAACAGGACACGGTCCGTGCACATCTCGCTTCCTTTTACTTTACATTCATAGTTACAACACTTTTCATGCACAAAAACAACCGTTTAGGTATACATTTTTTGTGTATGTTACAAGAAATAAATTTTACCGAAATTATTCGGAACATAACAATGAATTATTAAATAATCAACCATAATCAAACAACCAGTGCAAAGAGAGCAAATCGTCACGAGTATATCAACAGTTAATTAAACGAAACGATCTGCTAATAATTGTCTGTGTTATTATCGGGCGGCGTTATTGAACGTCACAAAAGGTGGACCAATTAAGAGTTTCCCCGAATGTCCGAACGAAAAGTTCAGAATGATAGCACCGTCAATTATGGTCGCCAGACTGGTAGCCCGCTCCGCCAATTACCGAACACCAATTGATAAAAACAGTTTCGAAAAATTCGCCCCAAACAAATTTGGGTTATCTCCGTTGGAGGACCGCGGGCGCCGTACAAAACTCCTCAACCAATATCGTAACTCAGCCCCCGAAAATGTTAATTATAAGTAACACGAAATTATAATTTCAAGCGTTTCTGTAAAATAACAAATAATTTGCTTGTAAAGAAAACAGAGCGCGAGGCAAAAATTCAACAATTTCGCGAATACCATTTTGTTTACGATCCGAGGACGAGTGGAACGTCGAAAAAAACTAGTTCGCACTTCATGTATGAACCATGACGCGGTCGCAAGAACAATCACCAAGAATAATTCATATTCCAAGCCCGCTGCAAATATCCACCTCCGATTTACGATTCGCTCCCTTGTTCTGGACCGGTATTTAGTTACTTTCAGAAATAATTGGATTTCGATTGTGAGAGAAAAAGGTAAGTCATTATCTGAGCTCGGTACGTCATTACTGCTGCCTTTTACAGCCGGTATAAATCGTAATTGGGGATGTGTAGGGCGCTATCGGAGCATCGCTCGTGTCTAACGCTTCAATACGGGAGCTAAAAGGGCCGTTTCCCATTTAGTTCCCGTCGGGCCTTCGGGCTGTCTCGAGAGCTGAAGAGCGCGACACCTGTATGCATTATTTTGTCGCATAAATTCCCGTCCGCGATTCAGCCGGCGGTCGTTGGTTTATTGAACTCTGTATCGAGATAGCCAGGGTATAGTGAGCTAGCGGTGAAAATGTCCCATAACCTCATAATTTTTCGCTACTCGTTTGCATTTCCTGCAGGAGTTCGTGAGCCCCCGCTGCTCATAATTAATTCAATTCAAATCACATCGCCCACGAGCCTTCCAATTTATCTAGGGCTGGTGCGCCTTATATGGCATACGATTGTTCTCGTTTAAGAGCTTTCATATAAGTACAAGTTACAGTAGACATTTTCCCGAATGCTATACGATGAAATAGTAAGTGTAACACAGTAAGTGCTTACCTATAAACCCTTATGATAGGGTTTTTAATACACGTATATAAATTATATATAATATTTTTACCATAGCGGGACTTTGTACAAAAGTCGTGTGCGTGGGTACCTCTGTCTCACCTATTTCTACCCCCAAGCAGCTATATTTATATAGCTGTGTTCCGATTTGAAGGGTGTTATATGGCAGAGAAATTACTGGGTACTATGACGAAACACCCTTAGCTCACAAGATTGGCAGAGCACGAGAAACATCCCTGTGGTGTTGCGAGCGTCAATAGGCTACGGTGACCTCTTGCCATCTAATGCGAGCCGCATGCTTGTTTGCCAATTTATTTTCATAAAAAATAAATATAGTGTTCTTTGTTATAGAACTGCCTAATTTATATTTAATAATTCCGTAACCCAATTTAAACTATTAACCTTAAAGGCCATAATAATTTATCCATTAACGATATATACACATAATACATAATAAATTTATTAAGTCTACGTTCCTTATTTGCATCTTAATTATGTCGTCTATAATTTTTTGCTTTGTTAACTATGTGATATTGATATCTATTGGCCTTATCAATGTTTGCTTCTAGAATGTGTTAATTTATGTCTCCAGCTAGGCATAAACCAGTCGTCAGTTACATAGATTAGCTAACATACCGACGTAACTAGTGGCTGTATTAGCACACAATAAACATTATCTTGAAAGAATCTCTGTGTTAGTGGCCGCACTCCTAAAACGTCTATTTTCCGCGCCGCCAATGGAAATGTCGTCGGGTCTGGATAAACGGGTGCGCGGGCGCAACGCAGCGGGACGCCGACGAAGGGGATCCGTGCGGGGGAGGGCGATGCGGTTCTAATGAGGCGCGCCCAGCCAGCTCGGCCGCTGCCCTCCATGCACGCTCACTTACTTTATATGCTTAGGTATGAATTTAAATTAATACCTACGCGCATACTGATTTCGTAACAACTTAATCTATGGTAATAGTTCCGAAACAAAACGGTCAACTTTGGGAAACTTTTCGACTGTGCGTGCTGCAATATTCAAATACGCCCATACGGAAATCCATAAATCAAGATTAGTAAAGATTTCTACTCGGTGATACATACACGAACAGAAATAGTTGCCTAATGACATCCTCTGCTTTGGCGCTAAATATAATTTAACATATTCTAAATCAACTATCATCAAATAATGCTTTTATTTATTTTTGAGATTCGCCCTAATTTTGTGAGTCTTTAGGGAACTGACACTGAGGTACTGGGACAGGGATGTCTGTCATTACAAATCAGTCGATCGGAACAATTCATAGGATGTGAATTTATACTCCAGGTTACCTAGAAGCGATAAAGCTTACACATACTTATGTACCTGTTATGTTTGTTTATCTTTAATTGGTGTAATAAATAGTTTTGTATTGTATTTTAGTTACCCGAACGACTAGAAAACAGGCATGTACGTATAAAAACGGTCATATTCATAGCGTGTTGGATAAATATTTGTTGATTTTTGAATTGCATAATACCTAAGGGTTACACTAATTTTAAAATTCGATAAATAAGTGTTTATTAGTAGGTATGACATTACATGAGTACCTACTATCTACGTCAAGCTGATTGTATGACTTTTTAAATTGTAACGTAAAATTTTCTATTGAGATAGAAAATAAACAATTCATTCTCATCATTTTTCTTACAAACTGCACGACAATCAAATTAAATAGCACATTTTCACGTTCGTATTCCGGTACCAATTGCCTGAAGAAAAGTAATAAATTAATAGAATCAGGTAACTAAGAGCGCGGTCTAAGTTCGATGTCGCTGCAGGTACCGAACTCTTTTTCTTTTCCAAACTGATTTAAACCGGAACATTAAGATTAGGTACCCTTTTTCTCTAACCCGAAACCCACTTTAGCATAGGTAATAAATATTAGCAAATAGGCACTTGGTGAGAGCTAAAGTAACGCACTCGCTTTTAAACGAATTGTTTCACATAACAATAAAACGCCTATAGGGCCTTTCACTCATTCTAATGTACCCAATGCTCCTTCATTTGTCGAGGGCTAGCACGCAGAGGAAATATTTTCCCAAATCCATACAGCCTTAAGGATCTCATAAAGCAGTCGTTTTCCCCACGCGAAAGTATGGAAGTGAGATTTATATTGGGGACTTCGGTCTCGAGCCCCGGGCTTTGGTATGATGAATTGACACTTTTTCAGTGCCGCCTACAAATTTCAACTCGAACATTATACGCACACTGAATGAACAATGAAAGGTAAGAGTTGCCGCCGTTATGGCTTCAAACTTTTAATGTCTCCAATGAGGTAGGGCGCCCATAAATATTACCATTTGAGAGATTAGTGGCTCCTTCCCAAAGTTACTTACGCACTCGTGAAGAAACCCCCAAACCACTGTTGGGTAATTAAGATTAACTTTTTAATTATTCTCAACAACATTTCATTTTATATCAACATTTGGAAGCGGAAGCAACAGTCTCTCTCGAGATAAACAAATGTGTGAGGAATATTGTTAAAATATCATTCATTCAGTTTAATTAGAATTTTTTTTCTTCGTCAGGTGACAAACAACTATGCAGCCCGCCAGTTTTAAAGCGGCTACTCGCAAGAATACAACTCGCAGAGGATTGTTATTTCGCTGTACTGTAAGGTGGAGGTACTTTCCCTATCGGTACATTCCCAAGATATTATTAAATAGTGTTTTGGTCAACCTAAAACGTTCGTATGGCAAGAAAATATTGTGCGCGCAAAGTTGCATATAGCTTGCTTACACATCAAAAGCACAAAAAATAACACGAAATCGTGAAATCAAATAAAAGTCCTGCTATTTATATTTTAATTTCCACTCATTATGCAGTTTGAGGAACAAGCTCACGTGTATAGCGAACTACAAAAAGTATAAACACGTTATAAACATGGACGGGGCACTGCCATAGCCCGGCGTCACGGAATCTTCGCTTGCATTTTTGCATAACAAATACGGCTATGATTTCTTACCCCTGCCTTATCAGGGCATTTAACTAGAAACGCTACAATTCTGTCGTAATAAAACATACTGCTTATGAAATAATCAATACCTCATTAGATAACGCCACTTTAAGGCCTATAACTTTTATAAAGATTGCTCAATCAATGTGTATTTGAAATAAAAAAGTCGCTTTTGTACCTGCGTGGTTCATTTGAGTTTGGGATTAGGGAGCAAATATTATATTAAATATTACTTTTCACCGAATGAACTCAAAACGATTTTTACTAAACAATTTCTAATTTCCCTAATTTTATGACTGAACGCACGTAACATTTTTTTTTTGAAGCGAAAATTCTTTAGCTGCGTTGTGCACTTTTTGGGATGAGTAAAAAATGTTAAACTCGCGTCAGGATACGTGACCCTGATCGAAAATTCGTAAGATTTTGGTGAGAATTAGAACATAAGTTCGCTGCAGCGCTAAAACATTAGTTACCTCTAATTAAACAAATAAAACATGAAGCGCTAGATCGCTCATAGGGCATTATTTTCTTGCGACCAAAACGTTGTAAGCGCCATGAAATTCTTGGCGCTTACGCGTTTCGTTCAACGTAGTTTATCAACATCGCTGTTTGGTCCGCATGTTCAAGTTTTCACTTCTGCCGGCACTCTCGGAGTGCAACCTTTTTTTTTACAAATACTTAATCCTAGGTACAGCCACACGTACTTGAAAACTGTAGAGTTAGGTTCTTTTGAAGCGAAACAATCCAGTTCCAGTGACTTCTTCAAAAAAAAAGCAAGGAAGAAAGGAATATTTCGTGAGGTATGTAAGGACCGACTCATGTCACGCGCGATTCTGTATACCAACCCTGCAGGAGAATTGGTGTGATTATATGAATAGATAGAATATTTCTTAGAAAATATTATTTTTTAACATAATTATAATTTTATCAGGAAGGTGTTTAGTTTTACATTTCGCCTTTAAGATAAAACTAATCAACGCCTACAACCGCTGTTTAATAGTTTAATTTCAGTTCCGATAGCCAAGAATTGATTTGAAGAGTAACGCTTAAAATATATTATAAGCCTTTATTGACGGATTGATTAGAAGGTAAACGATTTAATTTGAATGTGAAATGAAATAAACATCAACAATATGTGTATACAAAAATTATGATGACTTCATTCACCGATGAGGCTTTAGGCAATCGTCTAAATTATAATAATAAGCGGGCGTGAGTCCGGACGATGGCTTGTCGTAATAAAGCCATTATAAATATCTGATTCTTCGACGTACCTACGTCCAGTGAGCCGACGCCAAATGCCAAAGGGTTACCGGTTATATATTTATTGAGACATAAAATATCTTATTGTGACGCATTATGTTACTTACAAACAATTCATTATATGAGAGGTAGGGTGCATCATCATCGTCTGGGGAAGTACCTCCACCTCCGAAAACCGCAGCCACGTAACAACTTTTTTTATACTACGCCATACAAACATACTGTCCACCTGATGCAAAGCGGTTACCGTAGCCTATACATAATACATTAAGTATTACTCGTGCGATGCCACCTCTGCTGCTAACACAGCAACTCCATAGGAGCTTACTGGTGACACGCAATAACACATTAATCCTCTAGGGAGTTGTTATTTAGTGCGGTTTTCTGTGAGGTGGAGGTACTTCCCCAGACGACCTGCTTTGATGCGCCCTACCTCTTTTAAAAATAACCAGACCAAGAAAAACAGATATGTTCAGGCACACAAATGTTTGTCCTGTGTGGGAATCGAACCCACGAACGTTGGTGTCAAAGTAACATAAAAAGATGTTTCGCCCCTGCGACAGCAAGCTCGTCATGGTCTAGCTTTAAAACATTCTATAACGTTTGGTGTCCATTAAAATCTCAGATTAATGGACGCAGTGAAGTAATATTTGCAATTTGCAACTGCTATTCAATTATCATTATGCGTCACCGTTATCGTCATAAATTAAGCATATGCTTCACGTGGAAATACACAGGCCAGTGTTTACAAGCTGCCCGAGAGCCACTGACTTAGCTTAACGACTGTCATCTATCGACAACACCCGGGACAGACGGCCTAATGTGCCCTCCGAGCACGGAGAAACTCGAGATAGGTAAACCCATCCATAGACAGGCTGCGGTCGAAGTTGCTTAACCTGCGTGTTCGTTTAGAATGACACGCGCAACGACGCCATCGAGCTCTCCTTCACATGGAGACGTATCACTCAAAATATTAGGTACAACATATAAATTGGAAACATACCTACGTAGCGAACATCCGAGGCAGTAACCGTTGATTTAAACGGCTGCAAGCTAACAATAGTGGCCGCAGCCGTATGAATAAAACGTATACAAATTTAATCAAAGAGAAATCTATTAGTAAAATGAGAAGTACGGAAGGGAGCGCACCTATACATATTCAACGAGGTACTGCATCACGAAGAGCCAATTTATGCGGCAGGTCCAGAGTTCCTTACTTTTACCTCGGCCGTATGTAAACTGGTACGCTTATACTCGATCAGATCGTCACCTAGAACTCCGAGTGCATTTGTTTCCCATACGAAAATGGAATCGCAAATTCTCATTTTCTATTCAGTTGCGTTCCTTTTATATGAAACGAACGTAGCAGAATAGAAAATGAGAATTTGCTATTCGGTATTATATTAATACTATTATATACCTATAGAGTGATTCGTGGGAGAAAGACGGAAACACAATTGCGTGGAAGAGTAAGAAATACAATAAAATCCCTAGGTTAATAATTTTATTTATACGACGTCGGAAAGCATACAAGCATACGGCCCACCTGATGTAAAGCGGTTACCGTCGCCTATGAACTCTTGTAATACATTAAATATCACTGAGGCGATGCCTCCGCTGCTAACACAGACACTCCTTAGGAGCTTACTGGTGACCTCATTCACACGCAGGAATACAAAAATCATCTAGGGAGTTGTTATTTGGCTGCGGTTTCCTATCAGGTGGAGGTACTTCCCAAGACAGGCTGCTTTGATGCGCCCTACCTTTTTTAAAACTAGATGTTTTTACCAAGACACATAGACATGTTTACGCACACAAATGTTTGTCTTGTGTCGGAATCGAACCCACGAGCGTTTCACTACTACGCCAACAAACTTATTAAAATACATATTCTGAGGTCAAATTAAGAATGGCACAGGAAAAGAGAACATACACCTTGAAGTACAGCTATATACACCTATATTCCGTTATTATGCCATACGTAATAAAATTTATAATCGCACTGCGGGTGCCAAGCACGATCTGCTATTCGCTGTACTAAGACAAATTGATAATTGTAGTATCTATAAAGTTTCATGTATTCCAGTCCTATCAACAATGTCATGAATTGCAAAATCCACCGAATTGACTGTGAAAACACTTGTAATAAGTTCACACAGGCTTTTTGTTTGTTCGTCAGTAAGTACAAGAATAACTACATTTTTAGCCCACTGCATTAGGTAGCAAACTATACATGGCCGCTTCACTAATGATTTACCAATCGCTTTGTTTTTGCGAGTCCGAGGCTTGCTATCTTTGGAGGTGTTCATTACTGGTACACTGTAAATAAATAGGAGGTAGAATGCGGGTGATCAGTATTATGTATTCTATTTATCTACAGTCACGTCTCATTTTGCATTAAAATCACGTTGGATTATAAATGGAATATTTATTGAGTTTAGTATATGATTATTATTATAAAAGTGGTGGGTGTATTTATCAATTTTAATCAATTTTTTTCAACGATAATCTTTAATTAAATATTTAATTTTAATTAAAGATCTGAAAAGTTCACACTTCAGCTACAATATTCATAGCTGCCTTTACCACAATATACCAAATTATAAACACAATTCTTTGCCCGTCTAATTTAAAAGTCAATTATTTTAAATTCACAGAGTATTCGACAATGTATACTATTATGTTTGCCGTCTGCACATACGTGAATATATAACACTGGGTATAATTTAAACTGTCGCGAGCTGCCTAGTTCTCTTGCAGCACAAGTTTCCTTTAAAGTATTAATCAAGAGCCGTGTACCTTTACTTACTTCTTTTTTATTTCGCAAGCGCATCTGCCCTTTTACAAGATAACTATAAGCGACTATGGCAAGTATATTATGTGAATAATTATACATAATGGAAAATTATAATCTAGGGAGGTAGGGCTTAAATTAATGATTATAAAAAATATACGGTTATGATAATTATATTTCATAAATATACCCCATATTTTGTAAAAAATATTTTTACCCTTAAGCAAAAATATTGATGTTCAAAGGGTATATGGTGTGTTTTTGAATTCTTGAAATTGTGGCTATTTTACAGTTTAAATTAGAATTTTAGCTGGTAATGGTGTAAATGGCAAAGAAAAGTTATTCTTTTGATATGATATTGTTTTGTAGAGAGATGTATGAAGCAAATAAATATTTCTTCAAATACCGTACAGTGTTGACAATACTTTTGTCGTTACAAATTAATTTAAAATGTGTTATATTTAGTAGAGTTTCTTTTAATTTAAGGTGTAAGTAACTTTATATTCAGAGTTGAGAAGAGATTTCACCTGCCCTTTTGTTTTTATACTTTGTGTTTACCTCCCAACATTGTAAAAAAATGCTATTTGATGATGATGATGGAAACATTTAAGTTGAAGTTTTAAACAAAAGATTCAAAATTGCAATGGTCTCCTCACATAAATAAACTTACGGTTTTATATGCAGTTCGAAGATTTCGGTAATTGTCGAAAGTGCCTACCGCGCGTTTAGCGTGCTGCTGCTGCTTTCACAGCGTCATATTAGCATATATATATATATATACTATTGTTGGAAGCAGCCTAAAAACATTTTGTTTTGCAAAAGAGAACAATGTAAGAGACGTAGGGCGTATCTAAACAACTCGCCTGGGGAAGTACCCCAAAAGCGCAGACAAATAACACCTCCTTGGAGGGTTGTTGTGCGAATAAGTTCCCAGGGACTTGTTGTGTTAGCAGCAGAGATGGCATCGTGCGAGCATTGTTTCCAGTATTGCAAATATTCATAGACTACGGTAATCATTTTAAATCAGGTGAGCCGTTGTATCAATAAAAATTCGCTACATGAACGCCAAGAATTAGAAAACATTGGTGGAATTCATCGCTTTCTGGTAGATAGTACATGATTATTCATTATATGCTGGACCCCTTGTATGGCATTGCTAGATAAACTCTATGATATTTTATACAGAACTAAAACAAACTTCCTTCCATCGACTTCACTTAAACTTTCTGGAAATTTTTAAAGGATTTCCTTTGATAGATTCCTAGAATTTATGTGTGAGTTCATTTACATAGGCATTTCGTAGGACGTAAAATACTCGAATAATCCAAGTCCAACAACCATTGTTACGTCAACGTACATTCAACCCACGACAGATGGTATCTCTTTAAAACGACTTTATCTAGTCACGCGGTTAGGAACAGTTAGTTCAAAACAACCCGGCTTAAGGATTCAGCTATTTTGCTGGACCATGTACGCGACTGAGCAAGAGGATGATAGCATCAGGAACTAGACCACCCATGGGCGAATGAGATTCTCCGGCAGCTAAGCTACGGGTTGTCTTCGTGATTGAGTTTTTATATAAATTATAGATTGATGTGACTTTTAATGGATTAGAAGTTGTTCGTTGAGAATTATACAGGTACCTATATAAAGCTATCGAGTACACCTTATCGGTTTTGTTTACATTATTATCTTAGTATATTAAAAATAAATTCTCCCCGCTTAATATCGTCCCGAACCCTGAAAATAATTGCACGAAATTTTAAGTTTACTTTGTGACCCACCCACTTCAAACGGATTCTATTATTCCCTTACGATAGTAATTTAAATATAGGATGAATGCTTGTATAAAATTTGTCTGCCTTATTGATGGTAAGCACTGTAGCCTATTAATACTCGCAGACCATTCTTACCCGCGAACTACCGAACGTATTCAAGACCCTTTTGGAAAACCTCATACTGTATATGTTTTCTCTAGGGAATGCCAATTGACTGGGATAGAAGATAACCTCTCTGGAAATGCTCGATTTGCAAAACCATTATGGGTCCAGTGTGTGACTATGATTTTACTTCCGATGGCGACCAATGAGTTTGTAGAAAATAAACTATGAGCTTCATATCGTATTACTCCTCGGTATAGAACCCATTGAAAAATCGGTAAACCATACAAAGAGAGCATTATAATGTAAACTCGAAATCTTCGACAATTATCACAGCCCATGATTAAATTTTTTAAGAGAGGTTGAGTATATGAATCCGTGTCTGGGGAAGTATCTCCATCTCACAGAAAACCCCAGCCAAAAAACAACTCCCGGAGCATTCTTGCGTGTGAGTGAAGTCACTAATAAGCTCCTAAGGAGTTGCTGCCTTAGGAGTAGAGGTAGCATATCGCGTGTGATACTTAACACATTGCACACTTTCATAGAGTACGGTAACCACTTTACATCAGGCGGGCCGATTGATTTTATGAATTGAGCTACTATGCAAAATGGGTTATTTCCGTCATGCGCGTCGGCGATGATTTTTGTATAGCAAATACATATATTCTAGGTAATTACTTAACATCAGGTTGGCCGTATTCTTACATGCGTCCTAAGGATGTATTAAAAACAAAAAAATACTATTTAAGTTCTTGTGTACATACTTATTTTTGAGCTTGCTACTTCTGGAACTAGTTTTTTTCGTAAGTTACAATGTTTTAACTCCATAACTTACGATTGTCAAAAAGAACACGACCCTTTTTAAAGGAACATTAAATCATTCTTTAAGTTAGTAAATAAATTGTGAATATTTTAAAAGCTTCCTCTTATAAGGGAATAAATATAGTTGCGTGCGTTCAACTAGCTTTGGATGGATGTCCCAATTGGGAACCCTGCCTGAAGCGTCGACAGAAAAACTGCTCCCGTCTTCGGAACTTATATAGCACGAACATAATAACGTTTAAAAATAGCGGAGCGATCCACATTTCATTTACTATTTAAAAAAGAGAACGCGCTGATTACTTTTCGTTGGCAATGCGGGTGCCTTTTAAATTGATAGACATTGCAAAACTATATGGGAGTGTTACATCATGAAAGGAGAAAATGAATGTTTATTATACTATGACAGGTACCAAACAAGCTTGTGACCCGCCTGAAGTAAAACATACTCTTTTCTATCAACGTTTATAATCGGCTTCCTGGTGACCTTCCCAAGTAGCACACAAGCATTTTTAACATACCAGCGTATTTAGGATTTAGAGTTCTATTAGAGACTTACAAGAGTGTCAAAAAAAAGATTTTGTCTTTATAAGAATGGTTTAGAGATATTATAACGACTCAATCTCCATAAAAACTTTATAAAGGACTATTATCTTTACAAGTTACTTATAAGATATTATTTGTAGTGTATTAGCTTCTTTTTACACCGAATAACAACCTAACATCTATTATACATCCTATCCATTGCTTATACAGCTACTTTAACTCTAATAAAATAACGCAATAACGCTGTAGCCTATATTAAGGCTCTTATTGAATTTACAAGGGCCGTATAAGCGCTTATACAGCCTGACAAACAGCTTGCAGTATAAATGGAACTAAAAAAAGCTTGTATACAGCCTATTACGATACTTGGGTTGCTTAGCTGCATGAATGCAACAATTCCAGGGAAATCTTACCGACACATGGTGCAAACAGCTACATGTCATAAGAAACATCTCAAAGAATTTAGTAAGTAAAATCTTACAAAAGGCCGAAGCTATGCAATGCCAAAAATCGGTAATGTGCGCATGTAGTTTTGAAATTGTAATCGTAAAGCTGCGGTGAATGCTTACCGTCAGGTTACTCGTATACGAATTGTTTGTCAATAAAAATGTTTAAAATAACCATTTGTCGAGGAATGTGGTCTTTTGTAAGTGAGTGAGAGAACCAAGAAGCTTTTAACGGGATGCTGTGTTGGCAGTAAGGGTGGTCATGCGCAAAGGATATACTTTCTGGGTAGCAAAGCATCTATAGACGTTACACTCATAACCATTTTTAATCAAGCAAGCAGTATTTTTCATTGCAAACCGAAGTGACATAAAAAGTTAAGCTAATTTAATATTTGGTCTATAAAATGAAATAAAAAATTCCTTATAATTTTACTTGCTTCAATTACTATTATCTTAATAAACTTATTAAATATTTAATTAAACGAACAAGAGCGATTCTATGCTAAACTAATCCATAGAGCCTTACACATATTTGAATATCTTGGCGCGCATCGACACCATTGTTGTCTATGCCCAGTATGGACTTAATTAAGGACGCCAGAATAGGTAGAAAGATCTACAGGAATTTAGAGATGCTTTCTGTCCGAGCTATGCAAATGCTGGTGTGCTGCAGTGCATTATTGTTTAATCTATGGTCCATAGAGAGATAAGAGTTGGGCGAATATTAACGGAATAACATTATGTTTTAAAGTATTTGATGTATTTTTTCATACGATGTACTTTTTAAGCGTGTATGCAACTCTATACATATGATAAAATTGTGGCCGGTACAGTTTTTTGTATTGTATTGTACATGCATTTTTTTATTATTGATGCAGCTGAACTTGTATTTCGACACAGAAGCCAGCATCATTTATATTTTTATTTTTATCTGGACATTTGTTTGTCAATTGTGTATCACATATAAATTTAAGATACTTTTTATCTATGGTCCCGGGAGGTGAAAAATTATCAATGCCTACTCAATATAATAGAGTAGATTTCAATTATATTACAACTAATGTGTTAAGATAGACATTATTAAAAAAATACAGAATGGTACCAACAGATGACATTTGTTTTCCTTTTATTGAGTGGAGCATGTGTTTTACCTAATAATAATTAATCACCACCGCCCAGATAAAACAACATCACCAAGTTATCACCGATTCTTTGCTTGCTTTTTAAGGGAAATATACACTCACAATATCAATTTGGCGCATTCAGCATAAAATTATTGCAAAGGCGCAATTTCGTTCAAATTAATTAAGTTTGAACCTCCTAAATAAAGCTTAGCGATACGAGTAATCATCATACAATCATAATCTTACTCCCACTGCTATTAAAACCTAACCTACCCTTCATTGGCAATAGAACCCCTTAGACAACAGTAAAGGAACCTTCGTAGCAATAATATTAATGCCTTATACTCAGTTACACTGCTGAAATTCGGCAGTGGGGAAATCAAGATGCTAAACTTATAGGACTTGTAGTGGTTCGGTCACTGTGTCCTTTGGGGATAATAAACAATATTTCGAGGACTTAGTTTGAGAATAGACCATTGAGGCCAAGGGGTTCAAAATGTATTATTACGGAACTGATAAAATTTATGATTAGTTTAAAGATTTCAAATAATGTTCTAGTAGATAACTATGTATGTAAAAGGCAAAATCCTTACCAGCTGATCGATCAACGCACACGCTGATCATAGATTTAGATTCAGGGAATGTTTATTTGCAGAAAATATGGTATAAAGAGACAGGAGCATGTTTACCTCTGTTAGCTTGCAATAAATGTGTAGAATATACTACACGGCTTACTAATGTAATATATTTCAAAGTCGATTATTGTTTAAGTACTTACATATTATGTCATATAATATGAATTTAATAGAGAAAAAATATACTCTGCCATTAAATAAACTTAAATAATCAGAATAATTATTCATGAAAGATGAAATTAATTCCATTTGCCAATGCCATGAACATTGTATTGTCTTAGGTTTTCGCGATTGTTACACATTGTCGCAGGAAGACGGACGCTGCAAAGCGTTCGAAACGTCAGGTTCAACAAAATAAATACAATACGCGATACTTCCGTTAAAAATTGTTTAATTCAATGCCATGAACATTGTTCAAAAACGGTTGCAACTCCATTAAGAACTTACTTTAAGAACACTGAAAGTTTTAATGATACATAATTACAAAACATTTTTGTACATATTTAATAAATAAAAAGGTTTTCTTTGTACCACCTATTTAGTACTACGCTATCATTTTTTAATTTTAATATTTGTAATACGCTTGAACATAAATTATCAGTAATTTACCTAGTTTGATTTTGGAATATAAAATATGTTCCATTTCTGTACTCATGTACCTACTTACATGAGTCCTCTGTATTGAGTATTTAAGTTCGGGATTTGTGCAAAACCGAAAAAAAAACGTTATATACTGTCGGCCTTAGTGCAGGTCAAATCTCTGTAATATTTTAGGGAAACGTTGTCAACGCTATTTAAAAACAAATTGCTGAATTAAGACAAATATGATCATTACGAAAATACAGTGTTGGAAACAAAAACTGTGAGAATTTACTGCAATTTTCCGAGTTTTATCCACCATAAATACTTGCTTATTTTTTACATCTGTTTATAGGTACTGAATGTAACCTTTTTTTATACTAAGGTTTTAAACGAGTTTAAGAGCTGCCTGATGATAAGCAGGTACCATAGCCTACGGTTATTTGCAACACCAATGTTGTCGCTCTTACGTTGCCAAGCCCGTAAAAACCTCCTCTCACCTTTCTTGAAGAACCCCATGCTGTAGTCTCTAGGAAAAACCTCGGCAGGGAGCTCATTCCATAACTTAAGTGTTCTCGGTAGAAAACTTCTTTAGAACTACATAGTACGCGACCATTGCGACTCCAATGTATGAGGATGAACTTCCATCCGTCAGCGAGCGCTCTAACTGTAAAATGAGTCTGTTGGCATCATGACGAATAACTCCTCGGAACAAAGCCCACTGCACAATCGGTAGACATAAAGGGAGGCAAAATCTCTCCTTAAACTCAAGGAATCGATACTGCGTGTGAGTTTAGGATCTGAAGAGTTTTATATTTTTATTTTCATAAATTGTGACACGCAAAGAAAAATATCCTGTGTGTTAAACTGTCAATCTACAGCCTCATCGTAAGGATGAAATTTCACTACTGTTTGGCAGTAAAGAAAATATGAACGAGATAAATGAAAATTATATTCTCTTTCTCTCTCAAAAAACATTACTGGTTAACAAATTCATTTTTTAAGAACCGCCTGGGTATAACTGGGTATCGCCTAATGAAAATGATCTTACCTATGACCAATTGCAATGGCAGATTAATCATACTTAGATAAACTTAATTGCAACTACATGCCGATCTTGGAATACTTATACAAATGAGTACATTTTACACGTTCCCAATGACTTACGTACTTTAGTGCAACTCAGAAGGAAAAAACAAATAGGTACGTGTGAATAAGTTGATTGAGTACGATGACTGTTCACTTATAACTGACTATGAATTATTACTGATAAGCACGCTACCTGTAAAGAGGTACTTCCAGTGATATAATGAAACTTATGCCTCCATAATGAATACCTATTTATCAAGATCTTCACGCAAAGTCTCTAACATTTATAGTCCTAATGAATATTGTATAAATAATAATATTCAGTCTTCTGAGGTCACGAGTACTAACTCTGGTCATTTGAGAGGCGTGCGCCATATGGATCTAACGCGTAAGGGAGCCTTTGGGAAGATTGACATAATGTTGTACAATAATATCGTTATTGCACATATTTATTTTTCATCTCATTTATCATTTATATAAATACACTAATATAAATTATAAAAAACAAATAATATCTCTTAATCTGCTATTGCAATACATGCGGAACCCGCCAATTATTAGGAAACGAGATAAAGCTAGATTAGGCTACAATAAATTTATATTACACTGTTAAACTGATCAAGCGTGCGCTGGGCCTCACTCTTTAAGATTCTGTAAAGTTTAGTTTCAGTTACATTATTAGAACTACCAGTCATTCGTCTGTCATTTTGCTTTTACCTACTGAAATTTTTTGCTGAAAATACTTGCTTTCAAATGTATGAATACACTACATGATTTTTATCAAATAGCAGATTTTAGAATCAGTATTTGAATACGAGATACAAGTGTTAAAAGTTAGTAAAGTTATTAAATATTAAAAGCAACGTTAGTGTTTATTTGCATTGCTTACCCATACGTTACGTTACGCTTTAATAGGTACTTTAAGTTAACCAATTGTATTACTGGTAGTTTCATAGTACAAGTAAATTCTTAGAATTAGTAGTTCAATGTCGTGTCTAGTAAATATAGATGTAAACTTTTTGAAGTCAATTTCAATCTTAAAATCCATTTTGCAAGTGATTTAGTTGACTAGTAACAATAACAACCTGCGTCCCGATTAACGCGTTCAAGCAACAAACAATCAAACAAACTCTTCAGGTTTATATGTTAGTGTAGATAACTTTTTAGTGAAAACTTCAGCAAGTGTATACAGGTTAGAAAAAGAGTGAGTTTTTCTTTTGAGAATGAGCACATAGCTTTATTTGAACACCTATTTTTAGGCCCCTGCGTATTCAAAAAGTACAAGTATAATTTGCTGATTGCAAACAAGATAAAATCGTGACGGGGCCTAGAGCTTGGTAAGCGCATGGTGATTTTCCTTAAAATTGTTGTTACTTGCGCTGGGGTCAGGATATTTTTGAATCACTTGATTACTGATTATTTTGTCTGTTTCAGGTCAGGTAAGAAAAAAATAGAACCATACTCATTACATAATACAAGCTGAATACGGTAGCCGGTACGGTAGGTAATAAAAAATCGGCCAAGTGCGAGTCGGACTCGCAAACGAAGGGTTCCGTACCATTATCTATAAAAAATCGGCCAAGTGCGAGTCGGACTCGCGCACTAAGGGTTCCGTACCATTATCTATAAAAACAGCAAAAAAAATCACGTTTGTTGTATGGGAGCCCCCCTTAAAATAATAAATAAATTTGTTTTATTTTAATTTAATTATTTATTCTTAAAGTGAATATATAACTAAATATTCTGTGAATAATTCAAGCGTATAGTTTAAACTTTAAAACTTTCTATTTTAAAGTTTAAACTATAAAAAATAAACGCGACACTTATACGTATCGTAACGCTTAGAGACCGCGTTGGCAATTATGATGTTAGAAACAGAGTTGTTCTGAAAGAGAGAGGCCAGTGTTTATCCCCCATAGGAAGGGGCATGCCATATGCTCTGTTGGTTCGGACATGTAGAAATGATGTATGAATACGAAACACATTTACAATGCGAAATAAGTAAGTAGAAGGATGCCGAGAAAAGCCTTACATATCATAACTTAATATTTTATCAGCCCTAGAAACCGACGAGCGTGCATGAGAAGAGTTATGAATGTTAAAAAAGCGAGTGAGGTGTGAAAGGATCGATTCAAGTGGCGCCTAGTTGTCTCTGCCTACCCCGCAAGGGCTTTGGTGTGAAGTTACAGATAAATAGCATTAATAATTGTTCAAATGCTCTGACAGATTTGCGTATTTAGTATATTAGTGTTGGTATAGTGGAGGATCACTAAGGGCTAGAGGTATGCCATGTTTTAGAACAAGAACCCACATTTGGAACCCAAATGCATCTTGTATGCGAACAGCTATTTCATCGTACGTTTAGCCAACAACAGGTGCATTAGAGAGACTTCAACTATCGCTATTCATACTAAATTCTCCTCTCAAGAATTTGCTTTTAAAAATCATCGCCTATTTGCCACATGGAAGGAGGCGCCACGTGCTGTGTGGCTTTGACCTTCTAGATAAAAGTAAGCACTAAACACCTTAACGGCAATTTATCTCTGGATCTCATAAGGTCACGACGTTCTGCTCGATTACTTCTACACAATAAAAGTCATTGAGGTAAATGTAGCGGAGCGGCGCGGCGTCTACGCATTTGTTTAAACATTCAATTAAGCACACTTATTAATTGTATTTATGTAGTGGTTACCGTAACTTGCAATTAAAATGGTTAATTCTAGCCCGGTGTTAAACTAAGGCGAGTTTTTCCAACGCATGTACTATGAAACCTATAACGGCTATGGGATAAACGATTAGCGATCTGTTCGCGAATGAAATGTCTACTAGTTTCACGAATAAGAATTGGAAGGTATTATTTATGTATTGATAACATAGTTCGTTTTAAGCAAAGATTCTAGAGAACTACCTGAAGCCAGTAAACTAGCAGCAGGGATGGCATCGCGCGAGTGATACTTCTTATATTTCAAGCGCTCATAGAACACGGTAACCACTTACAATTAGCTGGGCCGTATGCTTTCTGAATTTTATATAAAAAAAATCAACAAAAGTGTTCTTGAAGAAAATATATAGACAGACGGATATTAAAGTAGTCCTATAAGGTCACCTTCATAATTAAGGAATCTAAAGACATACTTTTATAGTGGTATAAGTAGCTTTAAATTTAATGTTTGCTATAAGTATTAAGTAATAAAGCAAGTATATATATGTTTTTATTCTGCACGAATAAAATGTAACCGAGTTGGTACAGCTAGTAAGTAAACAGTAAGGATGAAACTTTAGAATAATGTATCGTATTCGCTTCGCTTATGAACTTGTATCACAAAGGAAGAGCCGCGGAGTTTACTGCAGGGATATAAATTAAATGCTTACGTTTCGCTTGCCCCGCTCCGCTAGTTTAATTAAGCGTCTCCTTTGTCTGTATGTGCGTAAAGTCATTCAACATGTGCCCTGTTGTTTCGTGACCAATGGTACTAGGTTTTGTACCCATTGGACCTTAAGGAATTTCCCACCGTTTGCGCCAAAGTAGTTTTGAATGAGTAACTTTTGACCACTTCAATAGCAAAAACAGTAAGCTATTCAACTTTTCTGTAGCTACTGATGAATTACATTCTCAGTCTGTAATGACTTGACTTAATGACAAAAATTATAATAAAAGGTGGTCAATTCCGTCATTTTGTGCTGCTTGTTAACATAGTATATTTATTAATATAAATGGATTAAAAAAAAGACTTGATTAATGTAAAAATGTAAGAGACCTCGAAGTAAGATTAATTACTATGAATACCTACCTATTTTTCAATGTCACAACTTTCGTTATTGTTCACCTCAACATTATAGAAACTCACTGGGTATGACAACGGTCTTATAATTTATTTTATACAATGGCGGCAGACAAACAAGCACACGGTCAGCCTGATGTGAACCAGTTACTGTTATCATGGCTTGCTATACCAAAGCAAACTCAAATCTAGTTAACAAAATCATATATGATCGTATATTTGGTTTTTCGATGGAATATAGTCATGAATTTTAGATCACGATTCTTCTGTCATCGATAAAGAATTCATCGTCGCGCATTGAAAACAAAACTGACACATACTTTTCCTGTAGGATTCCAGAGATGCTCGCTTTTCAAAATTAACTTAAAAAAAATCTGCAGTCTCTAATTCACATCAATCATCAATCAATCAGATATCAATGTGTCTAATTTTGGAATTCGTAGACGCAAGTAGTAAAAACGTAAATTAGAAAATTATCATCAAATATATCACAAGATATTTAGATTTACTGGAATAATATTAAAAAAAGGAAAGTATTAGTGACTATTACATAAAATATTACCCTTCTTTATTATTTTATTAACGCAATAATTCTTTAGTTTAAACATCCATAACAGTGAACAAGGTTGCTAAAATTATATGTGTAGGTACTAAAAGGTCCCTGTCCCTAAGCCACCTAATACAATGCGTAACAAAAAACTCCCAAACACCGTTAATTTGTACAGACAGTGTACGTACAAGAGCGTGAAATTAAATTTCGTGTCACTCCCGATTAATTTTTCCGGAGAAAATTCGCTTTCATGTCCGTTTCCTGTCGTTTAATCTGGAGCGGTATTTATGGTTGAGTTCCAAATTTGTTTTGTACTATTTTACAACAACACATGTTTTTGGAATCACACTTGAAATGTGACAAAACATGTAGGTATTAAGAGAGTTAAGGCGCATCGAAGAAATACTGAGTGTACAGAGTTACCTATAGAGGAACACCTCCCACATCACAGGCAAATATGAGGCTGCAATGAGGTTGCCAGTAAGTTCTTGAGGAGTCTTAGCTATCTTAGCGTCGGGGGTAGCAACACGCGGATGATACTTCTTGTAAACGTTCGTAAGGTATGGTAAACACTTCACGTCAGGTGGACCGTATACACGCTTGTCTCCCAATGTGGTATAAAAACATTGATCACAGATATAAGAATATTTGTAACGAATTAAGATTATAATGATCATAATCTTAATGGACATCTTATAAAGGTATCGATATCACTTGCAGTCTATGTCTTTGTTCAGGAAAAAAGTAAAGTACAGGTTTTACTTACATTTACATAGGCAGAGAATTTTCGCGTATTATGTGTTATCTTAATATTTTTAATAAATTCAGAATCAACTTCTCACCACCGTTATAACACACAAGCATTCTACAACAAGAATATTTCGCAACTAAAAAACTTTAGCCGTTGATCGTCTCTTCTTTAGCAGGTACAAAAGTTTTTTATCGGGCGATCGTGACTTTCTCCAAACAATAGCATAAAAAAGCATTTTATTGTATTTAAACGAAACAATGCAGACTTTCTCCTTGCACTTCTATTGTCAACTGTTACGTCATCACAAAAAGACTAAATCTTGATAGAACAAGCGAATTTTTTAAACTCAGTTGTTAGTTCACCGTTGATCGAGCTATCCGATCGACTTGACAATCGTGATGGTACTGAAAAACGGTATTCTTTTATCCAGAAATCTCTTAACGAGGTTAGTTTAGGCAAACTTTTGTGATGTGATTTTTTGTTCCGTTTTATTTGGGTCTGTATGAGTTCGTATATTATGCCCTTGCGACGTCGGGAATACCGCGGTAAAGGGTTGCGCTATTCTAACCCGTCAAGGATGCGCACGAGTGAGCGTGATACAATGATTTTGTTACCACCACCACAGTTTGAAAGGAGAACACGTTTGGAGAATAATTTGAATACCGAATGCAGATGGCTTCTTTTATCCGAGGGGCTTTGGAGACGCCGCCGAACTACAAGTTAATTAAGGTTTGACCATCAATTAAATATCGATTTTGATTGTTTCATTTTGCAGATTAAGTTTGCTTCTTGATTTATATTTTCATTGCATTTTCTTAATTAAGACACACGTTGTTGATTTTGTAAAAAGCAAATGATTTTTATCGGAGTATCAAAATCAGCTTCGATGTAAGTTTATAAATTGAATTGCGAATATATGCACTTATGCTGTCAATATATCAGAGCATGTTTTCAAGCTGTAAACTGAAGTGGACAAATTGTCTCCGTAAATCATAATCCCCGAAGTGATAAAGCAATTTAGTCAAATCCCGTACATTCGTATCTGGGACGATGCATTCGTTCAGCGAACGGATTCACTGAGCGAAACACCAAAATTTATTGGGTTAGTAGTTGCCGTAGGTCGATAAAACTACCAGCCGACAACAGAACGTCGTAACTCTATAAATTGGATAGAAAAAAATACGACTTTCAACGGAATGAACAGAGTAAACTTTTGCTTGATGCCACTCGAAGGTTGTATGACTGAAAAGAGCAATGCGCAGTGCAATTTTGTGATATCTTTTTCACTCTCTCAATGGCGGAGCTGCTAGGCGACATACGGACGTTATAGTGTTGAATTAGCATATTTATTGCTAGTTACACGACAAAATAAATTTATCTTAGCCCATTGGGCTTGAGCCATATTCGCTTTTTTTTCTTTTCAACACATATTCTAGCTTCCTCTCAACTGTATGGGTGTGGCTGTATGTGGATATGCGTCCTTATTTAGAATACAATTCAAAGCCTACGTAAACTCTTTTGATATAGTACCCACATTTTTAGGGTTCCTTAACTGCTGAACCCCTCTATGATCGTTTTGTCATTCATTTATCTGTTTGTACATCGAGCTTTGTTGCCCTAAAACGGATGAAAATATCAGGTAGAAATATACCTATAACAAGTACAAATATGTTTGGCCTTTTAAGCCCTGTAAATATAATATTCTAAATTCATGGCTCTTCTCATGCACGCTCGCCTGTTTATAAGGCTCCTGACATCGCCTTCTGATAGGACACGGCCAGTTTGGTGATAGTAGATAAGTCTTGACCTTAGGGTGTATGGGGCCCTACCTATATTTTGGGGCCCAAGCCAACCTCCACTGCAGGCTTTCCCTACCAGTCCCGAGAGAGATTAAGGTGAAGAAAAATGGTCGAGTCTAGATCTCCTGAAGACCACGACGCGTATAGGGCCGAGAAACATAGCGCAAAGAGAGCTATAGCTAGAGCTAGACGAGATCATTTACAATCCCTGTATAATAAGTTGGAATCGCCCGAAGGCCAGAAGCTCATCTATGAGTTGGCATGTTTCAGGGTCAAAACGACATAGGGTATATCCAAGTGCCACTATGTAAGACTTCCGCAGCAAGAAGGAGAGATAGCGCTCGTATTTCCACCAGCTACTGAACAAGCGGCAACGCCGGTTAAGCTGAAGGCACAGATTTATAAATCTATCATTAGGCCTGTCCTTTTATATGGCAGTGAAGCGTGGCCTCTACTTGAGCGGCACAAGCAGGAGCTGCGTGTCATGGAGATCAATATGCTGCACTAGATGTACGGAGTGACACGGAAGGGTCGTATGAAGAACTCCTGCATTCGCGGCAGCCTTTATGTCCGTGACATAGCAGACAAACTGCAAGAGTGCTTACGGTGGTACGGCCACGTCTTACGAAAACCGAAAAAATTACTGAATTTCTAGTCATGCCGCCTCCACCGGGCCGCGGTAGAAGAGGTAGGCCTAGGAAATGTTGGCTTGACGTCATAAGGGATGACATGCGTGCCAATGGTGTCACAGTTAGAGATGCCGAGGACCGCGCGAAGTGAAGAAATAAAATTTGGAACCAGACCTCGGGCTCTGAAGGGAAAGGGTAAGATGCAACCGGAAATAATGCTCAGATGATGATGATGATGAGGTATGTCTTGGCCTTCCTCGGCTCCTATATCCCTCCACTTTTGCGTTGTATATCTGCTTCGTCCTTCTTCCTTCTTTCTACATGTCCGAACCAACGGAGCATGCCTATTCTTATTTTAGCACCTAAGGTCTCTTTCAGACCAACTGTTTCTAACATCATTGCGAATACGGTCTTCAAACGTTACGGCACAAATTTTGCACAACGCTCGCATTTCGACCGCGTTTATCCTACATTCATGCTCTCTCTGCCATACCCAGCGTTCACTCCATAAGTAAGCGTTTGGAACAACACTGCATTGTGTATAGCGAGCTGTGCCTTCTAGCTCAACTTTTTACTGCTAAGAAGTCGTTTTTACTAGTCGAATATCGGAAATTAATACTGGGGAATATTTCAAAATGTACATGAACATGTATATGTTCATATATATTCAAATATTATGAAAGTTTTAGACGAGCTCGGTGGCTCAATCGTGAATGACGCGACTTTGACACCAACGCTCGTGGGTTTGATTCCCACACAAGGCAAACATTTGTGTGCATGAACATGTGTGTTTGTCTTGGTCTCGATGTTTTAAGAGAGGTAGGGCGCATCAAAGCAGCCCGCCTGGGGAAGTACCTCCACTTCACAGAAAACCGCAGCCAAATAACAACTCCCTTGAGGGTTGCTTTGTTCCTGCGAGTGAGTGAGGTCACCAGTAAGCTCCCAAGCAGGTGCTGTGTAAGCGGCAGAGGAGGCATCGCGCGAGTGATATTTAATATATCGCAAGCGTTAATAGGCTACGGTACCTGCTTTACATCAGGTGGGCCATCCATATGCTTGTATGCCTCCCGACGTAGTATAAAAAAAGTGATATAAATAGGTACTGCGGTATTTATGCACCTGAAGCTGAAGAAAGTTCACTGTTAAAAGAGAATGATTGAGTGAATGAGGACCTACTGCCCGTGTTCATGTAAGACAGAGGCTAGCCCGCTCCCGAAAATAATTAGCCTAGGTTTTTTTTAATCTTCAAATCTCTGTGATCCTTAAAGTTGCGCTACTGTCCTTAGAAAAAACATCGAAAACTGAATTTAGTAAGTGAAAGTCCTGAAAATTATATAGGATCTATATATTTCAGTAACTGTATTATATTTAAATTTGGAGCCAGAAGGCGATTAATGTATTTCATAGACCCGTATCTCACAGATGTAGAGTCAAAGCAAAACGTTAATATTATTTTTAAAAACCATATAAACCAGATCTTTTACTACGTAATTTTACTTTACTAACGTAATTTTACTTATATTCTATCTACAAAAATAAAAGTAGACACGCGTATTTGAGTGAACAAAATCGACATACGATTTTTTTAGTCTCAGCAGAGTAGTGTGTATTATGCCGTAGAGATAGAGTTCAATGTGCTACATAAGATTTCTTCGCTTTATTTCGACTCTGCGTCAATGGGCATTAAGCCTTATAAGTTATGACATATAGGTAGGTATTTTGTTAAGTTCTCTTTGCCCACTCCGCAAAGAACCAACGTGAGGATATATATACACTTACTTTTTTAAGTTTTTGTTAAGTGTGTTTGAAATTCTATATATATTTTTATTTAACGGATATATTAAGCAACTAGCTTTTACCCGCGGCTTCGCTTTATTTCGACTCTGCGTCAATGGGCATTAAGCCTTATAAGTTATGACATATAGGTATTTTGTTGAGTTCTCTTTGCCCACTCCGCAAAGAACCAACGTGAGGATATATACACTTACTTTTTTAAGTTTTTGTTAAGTGTGTTTGAAATTCTATATATATTTTTATTTAACGGATATATTAAGCAACTAGCTTTTACCCGCGGCTTCGCTCGCATTGATATTTTTTTTTTTAAATAAAAAGTATCCTATTTTACTTCTGATACCTCCAAGAATATGTGTACAAAGTTTCATGATGATCGATACAGTAGTTTTCCGTGAAAGCGTAACAAACAAACGGACATTGACATTTATAATATTAGTAGGATTGCTCGTCTTATATTTATGATTTAAATACACCTAGCTATAGATTCAATTATTAATACTATAACACGCCTGTCTCAGGATTTACTCTTATCAAATTTACTATCGACACTAGTAATCATTATTGCAACGGTGTATGTGTGACTAATATACCGTAACAAACGTATGTCTCCCGATTATTAAAAGTTTTACTAACATAAATTAACAGTATATTCTCACCTACTTTGAATAATAAAGCCGTTTGTATTATTTTTACACTCAAATTAATTTGTTATTCGAACTATGAACTCTATAGTTCGTGGCATTGCTCTATTGTAATTTAACGTGCAGCAGTTGCATTTACTAATGCTGGCATAACCGTCCTATTTATGAGATAAACAAGTTGGAAATTAATTTATAAATCTTTATAGGATTTTTGATTAACTCCATATATACTGATATATATTATATCAACTCTACGTTGATACAGTCAGATTTATAGTACACTAGCTGCTGTTTGTAGCTCCCCCGCATGAAGTGAGTAGCCTGAGAGTGATAATAGGGTGAGTGGTAGTTGCCATCTTAGTGATATAAAAAATAGGAAGTTTATATAAATTCATTTACAAAAGGATTCTAGTATGTAGCAGTCTCTGCAGCACCTTAAAGTACATTTTCACAGATTGTTAACTTACTTTGTTTCTAATATGAATAATTATGTTTAATTTGCCATGAATATTCTAAATGACGACGTTTAATATTCTCACGAGTAAAAGGTACGCAGGTCTAAAATAATGTTATGGAAATATTATAATGGATAATTATACTACTAATTACCTACCATGACCAAATTGGTCGTGTTTTATCAGAATGTCAGGTGCCACAAGAACTGGCGAGTGTGCATGAAAAGAGTTTTGAATCTTAGAGAAGCGAGTGAAATGTGTAAGGACCGCGTCTTATGGCGCTTGGTTCTCTCTGCCTACCTCGCAAGGGATCTGGCGTGAAGATATACATACATTATACTACTTATGTATTGTATGTTTTCTTATTATTAAATATGGTCTTATGTGGCGATTGTCGTCTTTACTTACAGAATTTCAGAAAATACTCAGATATTTTTTTGTTAAATAAGATATTTCAGGTACTATAAAAAGGCGTCGATCTGCAAATGGTGACCTCGGCTATGCTAATACTTTATTAAATGTTAAGATATATAGATGAAATGACACTTACTCTATTGTTACATAAAAATATATTAAACTATAAAAGTAAAAAAAAAATACATGATTACTTCATAAATATGAATATATTTCAATATTTTTAATTTATTACTCTAATATAGGTATACATACATATAGTTACACTGAATTTATACATATGTAATAGGATTCGTATCACGTGTAGGTATCGTACACGAGTGGGTATCGAATTTTAGTCGATCGAGTTCCGTGACCATAGAGAATCCTGTCGTAAGTCTATACGCCGCAGATACGTCCCGGTCTAAAGCTCATAACCAAAATGACTTACAAACATGAAATTTAGTAAGTTTCGGTAGATTAATCGGCCAAAACATTTTATTTTCAGATTCAATTATGAAAATTTGATGGTAAATAAAGTAAAGTAAAAATCTCATGTCTGAAAATGTGTGAGAAAAACAAGCGAAAAATTGTACTCGTATTTCTTTGCACTGACGTGTGAGATATCACCATCGTGTAGCTCCTTAAGCAAGTACAACATCTTTTTATTCTCTTTTTTATTCTATTAACCACCTTAAACAAACGTACGGCCTGCGTGATGGTAAGCAGTTACCGTAGACTATGGACATTTGCAAGATCAGGGGTGTCACTCTTGCGATATGTTGGCTGTAGTTTCTAACAGATCATTGGTAAAATCAAAAGCGCATGTCTCTCACGGTTCTTACTTTCCTACGTATAGGTATTCAGGCGAATTAATGCAAACGCAATTTCGTTTTCAAATGGTCAAAATTTGATTACAATAAATATTTTCAATAATTGGAAATTTGTCAATGTGTGTACCTACATATATCAGTAAGTCAATCGCAGACCAAATATGTGAAAGTACCATTATCTTCAAAAACTGTAGGTACTTAGGTATTTTGTAGATATTTGGGATTTATGTATAGTACTCTGTGTCATATACCTAGCTAGGTAGGTACTTTAATTAAACAACAAACATAAAAAGTTAAAGTGCAGTGGGTATAATAATATAATATCTTACCAAAACAAACAACTTTTAGACGAATTGTTCAAGCAATTTTAGGAGATATAACAAAATAAAAATATCACGGAATTCTTATAGAGCATCCCGACTCGCGCTTGGCCGATTTCATTTGATCAAATTACCGAAATTGAGATTCGCGTAAAATACAATTAATTAACAGCAAGTTTAGCCTCGTAGTTATTCGTACTTGTATTTAGTTCTTAAATTCCTTTCAATATTTTTGTTTCGCATTATCTATTCCTTGCTTATGTTTCATACCCATCTCGTTGTACAAAATTAACAATACTTGCTTTCGTCATTGTTGCTGTATCGCATCCTTACCTGAAACAACAAGAATTAAAAATTTAAGTTTTAATTCATACAAGCGCTGCGGACGCTCCAATTCATCATTATAAATAGGTAGCTCTACCTGCCCTCTGCACATAGCCGCCGCGCACATACGCACACTTCGTAAACGCCCTGACGAAACCGGTTCGAAACGCCACCGGCATACAAATGTACTCTCATCGCAACACATTCTCCGTCTTTCATCGGCGCCAAAACATTACATAAATCTACCTCGCTCGCACTAGCGCGCCAACTTCACGACAATGCGCGCGCTGACCAATGAACGAGCGGTAAATCTTCGCCATATTGAATGATGCGATTCAACTGCCCTCTGCCAGAACAAATGTAAAAGTCACTTCACTGTGTTTGTCTTAATGTTTCTATAGTTTTTAATGATTTAAAAGTTTATTTTGCTATAAATTCAGTGACATAATACGTGATTTGTTGTATTAGAATAAAATAAATAGACTTTTACTTAAATTTTAAGTGAAAACAACGCATGTTTTGGAAGGACGCCGCTCGGAATTACCTAAGGCTATGTTCAGTTTGTACTGTATTTTTTCCTAGAAATTTTCCATTTTCTGTTGTAAACAAGTCAGAAAAACATGTTTTAGAATGTTTCACTTCATATTCAATTGTTGCAATAGTTTCAAAACAGAATCAAATAGTGGTTAGGTATCGTATGCAATAAATTTTAATCGCATGAAATAATATTATGTATAGAAAATATAGCGTATTTCCTTAGCGAGAAAGAATAATAATAGACAGTTTGAAAACCCCTATATAACAAATAATAACAATACTATAAGTGGCTCCTGGCGTTGTTTATTTATAGAAGTGCGTATTGAAAATCACAAAGAGGAATCTCATCTGATCATTGAGAATTCTAGTTTATTAGAATTCTCAGTGATCAAGTGAGATTGATTTTCGTATCACACTTAGGTACTTGAATAAAATATTTTTCACTCCTAAAAGCTGGTACTTTACAGAACAAAATAGTACTGTCCTTTATTATTTTCAATGTTTATATCATTTATTTTTTTCATATTAATATGCGTCACCGACGGGCGTCGGACTTTTAGCGGCCGACGGCGGCGCATGCGCTATCTGCATCAGCCATATTACACTAAGTAATGAGTAAAACAATTACATAATAAGAACATATTGCTAATATTTCTTATCAGTTATTAAAATTACTTGTATTAAATTATTTAAACCAGTTGTATAAAGTGTAAATGTAATCTGAGTACCTGCATAACTATAAAGTCAGCCATGTTTTAATTTTGTAAATAATACATGACTATTAAATTTTAAATACAGGTTTTAACGATCTTCTATATATATATAAAAATTTATGTTTATCTGTATGTCCTCTATGGACTCAAAAACGGCTGGGCAGATTTTGATAAAATTTTCAGTGAATCTTCAGGTTAGCCTAGCAGGTGATCTTGTGAAGTTTGGTAACGATTGGATCACCCGTGGGAAGCTGGGTCGAGTAGCTAGTTATTTATATAACTGAATAGTGAGGGTATTCCACGTTTGATTCCGTTACCTAAGATACACACAATATCTATAACTCTAGTAAAATTATGTGATAAAGTACCTGCATACCAATAGCAAAGTTGGGAGGACATTAAAGCTGTATATCTTAAGAATAACAAAAACAATTTTTCTCAGCGCATGTTATTCAAGTCGACGGGTGAATATTCTCTGAATTCCGCTGAAGTCAAAGATGCAGATAAAACTTGGAGTGCAGTCGGTGCGATATTGTGAAAGTTCAACGTTGCACTGAACGGCTCTGAATCCTAAATAGGACACTGATGTATAGCTGCATCTGCATAGAAAAAACTTTAGCACTGAGAAATCTGCGGGCCGGGATTTGCTTTTTAGTATTTTTGCTTGTTGCAACTCTCGCGATTTTTATAAGCAAGTTAAATTGTTCCGTTTATTTTTTTATTATTTTGTTTTCTTTGTAAATTGGGCATATCCTTTTGGTTTGTGCTTCTTCCTGTTCGTTAAGAATGAAAGTCGTGCCTAATTTGAAGTTTAATTACGTAGCATTTATAATGTTACGTTAGTTTGGTATTATATTTGTCTAAGTGAATTACCTATTGAAGTACTACACGGAGTCCCATCTACAATATTTCAAATGCTTTCTAGGTATATGAAATGTAGACTTTTTTACTGAAAGGTAACTCAATGCATTCAAGGATATTAAAAAAAAATCGAAAAGATATAGGTATACCAAATAAGAAATTCCGCATTTTTATGTGAAGTTTAGGAACAGGATTTATGATTAATGGCTCTCTATTCTAATTATTTTAATTACTAATTAATTACTTCTAAATTAGAGCAGATCACGTAATTTAATCGACTTTATGGTACATTTTTCCTATATTCACTATTGTAATAGGTCTGACAATAATTTGCATTGTTAACAAACATTCAATGATTAGAAAACCGCAGCCAAATAACAACTCCCTAGAGAGTTGTTGTGTTCCTGCGTGTGAGTGAGGTCACCAATAAACTCCCAAGGACTTGCTGTGTAAGCAGCAGAGGAGGCATCGCGCGAGTGATACTTAATATATCGCAAGCGTTAATAGGCTACGGTACCCGTTTTACATCAGTTGGGCCATATGCTTGTATGCCTCCCGCCGTAGTATATTCAACGTTCTTGTGAGTAGGTATAAAAAAAATCATTTTTTATGTTTAGGATTTCGATTCGCTTGTTAGTGGTGCACGCATATAGACGTTTTCTTTAAAAATCCTTAAAAATCATTCAATTTATTTTCATCGACATGAAGCTTTATTTCAATAAAAATTTCTCACTACAATATTTGGAACGCATTGCCTGGGGTGGAGGCGTAAGACGCGCCGACTGAGAACTACCTCACAGAAGACGGGAGCCAAATAGGAATTTATAGAGGGTTGAAGTATTTCTGCAAGTATGCATGATCTCTACCATCAGGAAGATGTTTTGCTTAAATAGCATCATGGGTTGCGTGTATTATTATCATTGTGTTGCATTCATAGAACTGCGGATCCCACTTACATCGGTCGACCCGTGAGCTTGTTTTCCACCCAACGTTTAACAGGTTTTAATTCACCATATCATATCACAACCATTTGATATATGAGGCCAATTGAGTCTCAAATCAATATATTATTTTTTAAGTAACATTATCTTAATTCAGTGACCTAATTCTTAATTAGATGTGAAAACAACTGTTATATATTATTAATTATTATAATACATCACTAAAAGTGCCTATATTTATAGTTGCTAAATATTTACTCGCAATGCAACCATTGCATTACAGAGATAAAATACGCTGCCAAGTCTTAGCCCGGCAAAAGAAGCGAAACGAAAGACAAGATTTACTGGGCAAATTTTGGAAGTCAGCCGGGCGCTGCGTTCGTGGTGGCTGCCATTAATCACGCGATGGAAAAATAACGTGAACTCAAAAGAAACTCCTTACTCGATGAACCCATGGAACTATAAAAAGACTCGTCGCAGACGTCGCTAACTAGCAGCTGAAGACGTGTAGGTAGTATGCACTGTGCATGTATTTGGTTGAGACGCTCACTTCTACACGAACAAGAGTATAAGTAAATACTCATCTTCCTTATTCTTTTATAAGTCAAAGATGGTTGTTGATGCCTTTTGTGTTTAGTCACTGTATCTAATATCAAGGAAGGAGCATCTACTTTTACAAATTTCTTCTAAATTAGTGGAAGTAGATTCTCCGTGAGGTTCAAGTTTCGGCTTCAAAAGTTGAAAATAAACAGCGAAGTTCATACCCGGTAATCCACGAAGAATAAACTTCTCTGTTTATTGTCATTTTAATAGCCGTCGCTGTTAATCCTGACTATAAAGGAGTCTCAATAGTAGTCATTACGGGATCGTCCTCAATCAAAAAATTAAAAAGTACCCAATCCAAAATACGAGATTTATAAAGCAAATAAAGAATAATTTATAAATTAAACAAATGGGCCGGACTTAAGCCTACTTAAACAAATTTACAGCGATTCCTTCTGAAGGTGACCCAAATTACCATGAAAAAAGTTTAACAGCCCTTTATTTCAGGACAAACAGAGGCTGTTGGTCGGAATCCCGTGTAATCCGGCCCACTTATCACGCGTGCAAAATGCAAATTCAGCCGTACCGTACGCAGAATTAACGAAAACGTTAACCGGACCGGGATTGGCACGTCAACGACATTTAACAAAGTTCGCAAGTAACAATATTAAAGGATAAACAAACTAATATGCTGGGACTCGTCCAACTTCTCAGAAGAATAATGTAATATTAAACATGAAAGTGATTGACGATGAAAAAGCATGCTAGGAATTAAAACGATCATCAACATAAACAAACGTTTAATTGAATCTCAAATGAAAAAAAAAAATAAACAAAAGAATAGCGTGTTTAAACGCTGTATAGCACTTGCGAGCTTTTCAATACCTCTTCACATTATTGATTAAGTTCCGAGAAAAACTTGGCACGCCAGCTACAGCATATGTAGTCGATACGAACGGGCATTATGGGGCAATTATGGGGAATTTTACTTTAGTAGGTACGATTTGATGGAATATACCCTACACATATTCGCACTGTCAAAAGCCTTCTATAAAACAAATGTGTTTTCTGCGGGAGAGTCGTCAAATTGAGGTTTTATTTGCTTTTCTCTCACTTAATGTTTTTCCTTATGTCGCATATCAATTCGTTCACTATAATCATTAGCACTACCTTTTTTAAAACTTTTATGTACTATAATTTCATAGAACTAGACTCCCCTATTGCTTCGCGGTTGAGTGCTATTGTATGGAAAATTGTCTTTCATAAAACTAAACGATTGTTAGTACTTAGTCCTTATGAAATATTTATCTTTTTTCTTCCGTTAAGCTCACCTTTTGCAGTTAGTAAAATCATGGCGTGAAAATTTTGTTCTACAAATGTCAGTAATCACATTATATGGCAGATTCTACGAGTACTAATGAACTCGGGTGGAAACGATGTAAATACAAAATTGGAACAAAACAAAGAGAAAACATGCATTGTTTAGCACGTTTATTGCACCACATAACTAAGTTCGTTTACTAAATTGTACTGCCTAACATTCTATTTTCCTTCATATTTAACAAACCGACCTAAACCAAACCAGACCTCAGGTGAAGTGTAAATTGGGCTCTACTTGCCATCAACCACATAATTAAATTTATTTTCGAAGGAAATCATTCTCAAACATCATTTTGCATTTAAGTTCTTTGATGTTTTCAAAAGAAACTGTGCTAGCTAAGTACATAATCAGGAACAACGTTCCTATATGAAAGCTATATGTTTGTCTGTGGGTTTGTCTGTCGCTTTTTTTAATATTCGAATTTTGACTTCAGATTCGGATTCAGCATAAAAAAGTAGAATAGGAATGTTCAGCAACACCGTTCCTATCTCTTAAGGAACATAGTCAAAATGGCCAACAAATAAAAAAAAAATGAATTGAAAATAAAACGAGCCAGGTGTTCCTCTGGCAATGCAAGCTTGCAAGTTATATAGTTCGGAAATGAAGGGCAGGGGGAAATGGTATTACAATTTTATGAACATAATATTATGAAGTGACACCTACTAATAAACCTCTTATTTTTCATTATTATATTATTTCATTATACAAAGGTATTTCAGATGTCACGTTTACGTACGTTCGTGTACACTAAAAGTGTTATTTCTTTTATTATTGTATTATATACATGGATTTAATAGAGGTTAAAAATATACAATTCCGTTTACAGATAACATGTGATCATTTTGAGAAGAAAGTAAATAACATTATTATTGTTGCTCCTATCATAAAAGTATGAAGAACTGGATTTTCGCCAATCTTTCATAGTAATTATGTGTATCACAACAAAATGCGACTAGTCAAGAATTAGTAAAAATATGCTAAAATGCTAAATATAAATAAAAATCAAATATTTGACCTAATAAACCGCATGCATAATAACAAAACCTTGTTAAATCATAATTACGTCGTAAGCTTGATACTTTAGATCGGCATTAATTCCAAGTCCACGCTAATCTTCGCCCATTTTAACCAAGCTATGGTCTGCCGAATCCCGAAGCTTAGCGCCTGTTTGTTACCCGTAATACGCTTTTAACACCTGCGTTTCCAAAGTTATGTAATGTGTGAATGAGATAAAGTAGATTTTGTATAGAGCGATGAATGAAATGTGGGGTTAAACGTGAACGCGTGCCAGTTAAAACGGAATAGTTGATTGATTTACAGTAAATAAACAAAATATATATGAACCGATTGCTGGGCGTATCTTATGCATAATATATTGTAATTACACTCAAGGTGAGATTTTGTGATTTTTAAATATAAATTATCTATGATATTCGAAAATATATGATACAGTTATCCCTAAAAAAATAAAAGAGAACTTTATTAAATAACTTCTTAGTTACAACACGAAAAATATAGATCACTGGAAGGATCATTCTTTGCGTTGCCTACATGGACACATTTTAATAGCAAAATGGATAATGTATATAATATATAGTAATAAACATGACTCCGACTTCCAATAGGAAGAGGTTCTATATTCGTGGCGTACCTATGTTTTTCTGTTCTATATTCGTGGCGGTATAAGGTGAACTTTAATCCTTATTCAACAAAGGAAACCTTCCTTTGTTGGCTGTCAGTCTGTTGTCCTACATCCAGTAACAAATCAAAACCTCGCTATCAACAAAGAATTCATCCTTATACAACGAAATCAAAACAATTACGTACTGAATTCTAAAGAGATTTTCTTCCGCGAACAAAAAATGATTTCAACAAATGGTATATTTTTTTTACACCGTTAGCATTACGCGAGTGATGCTCATCATGATATTGGAAGCGGCCTTAGATTAGGTAACTTCTTAACACAAGCCAGGCCGTATACTTGATTAACTTAGTGGTATAAAAAAATAAGATAAAGTGCGCAATTGCAAACGGATTTCTACAGACTGGTTTCAGCAATAATGCTGCCTCGTTGCGCATGCTTTTTTAAACAATCCTTTAAATTGTGCCCGCTACACGCTGTATTGTGCAAGGAGAGAGCATTTTATATATAAGGAATTATTTTTACGAACTCGATGGCGCAGTCGTTGGTAACGATACTTTGACACAAAAGCTCGTGGGTTCGGTTCTCACACAGGACAAACATTTGTGTACATGAACAAGTCTATCTTGGTCTGGGTGTTATTAAAAGAGATAGGGCCTGTCAAAGCAGGCCGTCTGGGGAAGTACCTCCACCTCAGAGAAAACCGTAGCTAAACAACAACTACTGGAGGGAGGGTTGTAGTGTAAGTTCGTAAGGAGTCGCTGTGTTAGCAGCAGATGTGGTATCGCGCGAGTGATAATGTGTTGTCATTCTCATTCATAAGCTATGGTAACTGCTTTACATCAAGTTGGCCGTAGGCTTGTATGCTTTACGACGTTGATGGTAAAGAAATAACACAATACACAAACACAAAGAAATAACAAAGGATTCTGCCGATAAACACTTACCTACAAATGTATTTATTTTTTAAATAGATTATTCGTATTCATAATATGAATGCACATGTATATAATAGGAACGAAAAAGATAAAGTCTACGAAAGACATGTGGCAATTTTTATCTCTCGTGTTTACGTTGTATAATTAATAATGAGTAATAATATGATTGGCGTTTGCCTATACTCTAGTTACGATACGACTATGAAGATAAATTCAATTGATAGCAACCGCAGAATATGCTATAATAATTATCACAAATGTCAGTTATATTAAAATGCAATTTCTTATCAGCAATGAACGCAATTACAGATAAAGGAATAGTTATAATATCGCCTTTGATACAGATCTTACAAGATAAAATACACAACTAGTTAACAACAAATTTGTATTAACAGGTTATATTTTCAACATATCCTACAACTCGTCAAAATATATTTTAATTTGTACCTATATGCTGCACATTTATTATTGATATTTCGATTAAATAAAGATAATTTACGTTGAATAATCTGTTCTGAATGCTCAATAATAAATTTAAATTGTTTATACTTACAGACATTATCAGATAATAACAAATCGTTTACGTTGCCCCTGCGTACACAAAATGAGGGGGCTGGCTACTTATGCGAAAGCACGCCAAATCGCAAATCTATTAAAACACGCAGGATGTATCCGTATTTACAATATTTCTATTACGATAAATTGGCACGCTAAACTCAGCCGGTTTATCCCAGGTGAACGCATATCTGCATATTTATGAAACCGCTCCTTAAGGGGAGCTCGGTTTTAAAAATGGCGGAAAACGTTTTTTCCGCAAGTTTTTAACAAGATCCACCTTATTTATGCTGTAGGTACTAGGGAGGGTATCCTGGTAGATTTATTGTGGGGAACGTGACGGATCGGAGAAGTTAGCTAAGGATACGTTCACGTTGAATTTAAATTGGATTTTTTATAAGTTTATCTAGGAACTCATCTTTGATCGTAGGGGTATGAGGTGATTTACGACGTTGCAAATTTCCCCGAAAATTAAGTTGACTTTTTAACGACGGTTACATAGGTAGGCCTTGTAACTAATACTTATATATACGGGGGAGCTCTTTTCTGACGAACTTCTTCTAGCTTCATAGGTATTATTATTATCATACCTTGCTATTCTTGCTTCTTATTAGTGAGGGTGCTCCTCTACTCGTTGTGTTATCCATATAGCGACAAAAAGGTATCTTTCAAAAAAACCTTATTTATTTTAAAGTTGCTTTTGAAGTAATCCCTATCTTTTAGACTAAATAATTCATATAAGCAGAAGCTATTACTAATTGGTTTTAGCATGATATTTAAGTAATTATATTACCATCTTCTTGTTCTTTTTCACGTTATCACGTTTCCTAATCCATTACGATTGGCGGATCGGCTACCTAGACCTAAGGATTTGGCGAAGATACTGATTTTTACATGGAGCGACAGCCGTCAGACCTCCGCAACCCGGAGGAAAAGCCAGATCATTCTTAGGTAAGGGCACACGTCATTCGAAATATAATTTCGTAAACGTGTGGGTTTCCTACCGATGTTTTCCTTCACCGCCGAGCAAGTGATAAATATGTAAATCTGAAAACACGAATTTAGTGGTAGGTGCATGCCTCCGCCTGGTTTCGAACCGGGGACCAGTAGGTCAATAGACCGGTTCCATCACTACTGGGCTATCACTGCATATGTTGTATTACTATATACCTATATAATTGTTTTATACTAGAAACATTATTTTACGCTTACCTTATAGTAGGTACCTATAGCGACTTTTGCTATAGTTATAAATACAAACAAAATTTATGGACATTATGTCAGTGCAATTAACAAGAAACAATAAAACATCACTCAGAGATAACGTGTGTCTAGCGATCTGTCACAATTTCTACCGCTCATGTATGACCCGACCAATTTATAACAGACCTCTATACCACACATATTCTACTTAAAGTAGGTAACATTAGAATGTTGTATTAACTTTACATACATGTATATTTTTTTAGTACGTCTGTGTTCACTTAATTATAATCTGTATTATAAATATTGATATTGGGGACAATTATAGCCTTAATGAAAGGTGTCATTCTAAATCAGTTACGAAAACAGCAAATTTTTCTTTTTTTAAGATCAACATCCATTATATAACCATTGACTAGCTTTATATTATAGCTTATTACGTGGTATCAATGGGTACAAACAAATTAAAATTTGCAAATATTATATATTTCCTCAAATTCTTAGTAATTGTTATGATCGAATTTATTTCGACTATTGCCGCGGACACCAGGTACAGTTTAAATAATACTTTACGAGAACGTTATCTCAATTCTTTACACCAACGTAGACTTTATGCGTAATTAACGAAAATCGATAAACTATGAAGACAAAGGCCAAAACTATTATTTTTCTGTGGTTTATGTAAATGATAACTACATATAAGTAGGGAAAGGTAATACAGTTCAGTACCTTTTCTCGTTTGTCAACTGATTTAATTTTTTATGTATTGAAATCAGTACCTAGCTATTGACGAATTCACAGAACAGGTGGACGAGCTCTAATGTTATCAATAAAAAAGATTGAAAACCGTAGAAAAATAGTCGGGAACATGAAAATGTGTTCCTCATATTTTCAATAATAATTATGGTCAAATTTCGTCCACGGGACGAAAATTTTTGGAATTAATATGACTAGTCAAGACTAGTAGTGGTCAAAGAAGCTATACTAATAGGTGTATAAAGCGAAGGAGCTTGCTTGTTTGTTTGAAATACTAGGTGAAAATTAATAATTATTTTTGCATTTGATAACCCAATTCTTGAGGAAGGTTTATGGACTTCGACATCACCATACGGCCCTTAGAAACCGATAAAAAAGAAAGTAAGGAAAAGCGACGCCCACGTGCATCCCACACGCGGAAGTAGCGGACTGCAGCTAATTTTATACAAATTTTTAAGCCCGCGTAATTAACGACTCACTACATAGCATCATCAGATTTTAATGTATATAATTCACAATGCGATTGTTTACGATTCCACTTAAATTATTTTTATAGAGCTCACCGTATAGTGGCGTTCAAATCAAAGATCAAATCAGTCAGAGGTGACGCGAGGTGAAGCGTGTGATATGATAGTGGTTGCGTTGACAACGGCTGCTTTCGTTATTTGTCCGACTAAGTTGCATTATTGTTATTGTTAAATCAGGATTTTTCGCGTGTATTTATTAGAATAAAATAGAATACTCATATATAACACCAAGAAGTCGAAAAGGCGGTCTTATAACAAGGTATAGCAATGTCTTTGTGACGTATAAATGGCACAAATTAAATAATATAATCTATTTATACCGAAAATATGAAATAAATAATTTCTTTTTTTATCTTTATCTTTATACAAACAAAAGCAAAACGGTTATTGCACCCTATGAACGCGCGTAGTACAAATGAAGATTTTTTCTGCTGAACTGATTTAACTGAACTGAGTTATTAAGGAGTATTGTCCGCGCATTGTCACCTTCACTGTTTAGTTCAAAAGTTTACCTCATTTTCTCACAGAAACAAATTGTTATTTGGCTACGGTCTATACTTCCCAGTCTAGCTGATTTGAGGGGCCCTACATTTCCCCAAAGCATCGTTTGTCAATTAGTAAAGTCACCACGAATAGGTGAGGTCGGCTTTTCCTAAAGATGAGTGAGCCACTACCAACCCAAAATTCCCCCACGCGATGCATTTGTGTAGGCACATGGACCAAGACAAACATGTCTGTTTGTTTCTAAGAGAGTTAGGGCGCATCAAAGCAGACTGCTTAGTTAAGTATTTCTACCTGACAGAAAACCTCAGCTAAATAACAACTCCTCGAAGGGCTGTTGTGTTACTGTGGGTGTGTGAGGACACTAGTAAATATAAATAAATATAAATATTGTCGGACAAATTACACAACGCCACCTTGCCCCAAAGTAAGTGAAGCTTGTGTTATGGGTACTAGACAACTGATAAACATACGTAAATACATTTTTTTTTGTAAATACATACTTATCATACATAGAAAATACCCAGACCAAGACAAACAGACATGTTCATGCACACAAATGTTTGTACTGTGTGGGAATCGAACCCACGAGCGTTGGTGTCAAAGTAGTGTAACTACGCGTTTCACCACTGCGCCACCGAGCTCGTCAAGTAAGCTCCTAAGGCGTTGCTGTGTTAGCATCAGAGGTGGCATTGCACAAGTAACATTTCATGTGTTGCAAACGTTTATAGGTTACGGTGACCACTTTATATCAGGTGGGCCATATACTTGTATGCCTCCCAACGTTGTTTAAAAAAAAGCTGCCTAGAAGTTTATCTAGCACTTTATTTCATTCCGTAGGCACTCGTCTTTTCTAATCACATTTTTTTTTCTTCTAAATAAATAATTGAGTTTATCACTTGACCGCAAAACTATCTAAATATATCTATACGTGAAGTAAAAAGTTTGTACCCCTTTTAACGAAAATTACGCGAACGGAGGAGTATGAAATTTGGAATAATTATATTTTATATACAAAAGAAGTGCAGAAAGCTAAAATATTTTTATAATAATGCTTGGAAAATACATTAAATAAATAAAATAAAAAACATTACACACACTACCATGCGTTTGACACACAAATAATATAAATAATATATATACTTTCCCACATATATATCTACTCTTGTGTTTATGGTTAGTCTGTCGTCAAACTGAGAAGAAATTTATATATTAATAATATTTGTCCGTAGTCTTACTGAATGTGAAAAATAATCATAATTGTGATTAGTCTAGTGCTTTATAACTATAAAATAATACAGTACTAAATAAAACAAAATAAAACTCTTCAGAGTGAAATACATAACATTGATAACTGAAAGCTGTCACTGTCAAATACATATTAGACAGTGGTCATTGTCAAAGTCACACTGAAAATATAGATTATCTCTAAAGAATCTTTAAATAATATAGTTGAAATAAAATATGCGTTGTTTACTTTGTACATGCAGTGTGTATTTTGTGAATCAATGAATGGGAATGTGAAATGACTTTCTGTGGTTAAAGTTAGTGAAATTAAAAAAATATATGTGCAATGATAATAGACGATTCTTTGACAAAAGAACTTTAATAATGTTCAAACTTAAAGAACGAGGAATTATGGCCGAACTTCGACCACGGGGCGACGTCTAGTTTATGTTATTATATAAAATGTATATGTAACCTGCTTACCTACCTAATTATTGGAGTATTTTTTTTAACATTTGATTAATGTATCGGCAGCGTCCTCAGTCACCAAAAGCTCTTGAAGAAATACTGCGTTGGAAGCGGGTTGAAAGCTTGTGCCTCACTTAAGTACTAAAAAAACCGTCCAAGTGCATGTCGGGCCGCGCACAATGTAGGGTTCCGTATATGCTTCGCTTTGCTTGCTTGTGAAAAAAGTACATACATAATCGAGCCTATTGGATTTTTTTAACATTCAAAACCAAAGTGTATTTCGTATAGCCATACCTATTTAAATAATGTAACTAAATATCCAAAGGTATATATTAAACGCATCATATGCATATTAATGTTAAGTCCACACCTATGTATCGCGGGGGGAGTTTGCTGTACAAATTAGAAACTAGGAAGCAAAACGCTTAGTGCAGATAGGTGCAATGTCAATTTTCTATGACTTTTGTTTTATACAACGTCGGGAAGCAAAGAAGCATACGGCCCACCTGATGTAAAGCAGTTACCGTAGCCTATTAACGCAAAACGACATTTGTATGTTTTTATAAAAGAAAATACATTTTTAAGTTTGTCGACTATTACTCGTTAATCTTTAAAACCTACCTAACGACACCTCACACCATGGGGTGGGCGCGAATAATAGAATTCATTCCCACTTTACGTGTAGGGGAGGTACCACCAAAAAATTTTTTTTCTATATTTATTCTACCATTTTGACAGTATAGTTAATATGTATATATGTACATACCAAACTACAGCTTTCTAGTATCAAACGTCTCTGAGCTAGGCGTACAGAGGGACGGACGGACAGACGGACATAGCGAAACTATAAATTCCTTGTTTACTACGGAATTCTAAAAAGAACATCAAGTAATGACCGGGCATTTATAACAATAACGTATCACTTAATTAACAATGAACGATTTATTGCATACAAAACATGATAATGGCGAGTAAATAATCTCAATTAAATGTTTTAATTTGTATATCGATTTGGTGACAATATGAACAATTATACTAATATTATCGTTTATTTCTATACAAATATACCTACATATGTTATGTTTTGACAGTGGAATTATTAAGCTGCTCATTTTGCTTTAACCTTTCTAAATATTAATTATTAACTGCACTCCGAGACTTCTTCGCGCATATCCCGGTATCCCGTCGGGACCGCTTTTCTGTTTTCTTTCGTATCGTGATATTGAATAGCTTATAATTTTACTCAAAGGTTGGGCTATCAAATGTAAGAAGATTTTTTCAACTGACAATTCCTGAGATTAGCGTGTTCAAACAAACAAACTCTTTCCCTTCATAGATTATTGTAGATAACAACTTGACGATATTTATTTTTATACAAATGTAAAGTGAACACTTACGAATGCAATACAGGAAGTCGCTCTGCGCCTTTCCACACCTACTGATTACACTGCGACTCCATAGGAGCTTATTGATAACCCCATTCACTTTTGGTGTGACGTGGAGATGTTACCCAAGTCGGGTTGCTTTAATGCGCCCTACCTCTCTTAAACACAAGTAACAAATGTTCATCTTGTGTGCGAATCGAACTCACGAGCCTTTGTATTAAACTATCATTGCTAACTACTTCACCATCTGTCTCGTTAAAATGTTCATTTGCTTACACCTTTGTTATTCATTTACATGATGACGTGTATACATTCCGTCCGTGTGGACTTCATTTTTAAATTTTATATAGGCATCCTAAAAGAAGCACAGAGACAATCTAGCTTCCTACCAGTGAAAGAATTTTTAAAATCAGATCAGTAGTTCCAGAGATGTCTTCCTACATATAAACTAACAAACAACCCTTACATCTTTGTAATATTAGTGTATATCACGAAGATATACGAGTGTACAAACTCTTATGTAAATTATAAGTAAAATTTTACTACATTATAAAATTTGCGTTTATTAAATGAGTAAATAAGAGTGTCGAACAATTAGTTTGTGAACAAAGAAAATGCTCATTAAACCGCAGTGTGGCTAACTAATTACAGGCAGTAACTAACTGAAAACTAAACTTTTTAACAGCGCTATAGAGTCATCGGAAGCGACAAAAGCGTACTAGCAAATGTAATAGTTTCCACGCGTTAGTCTCTAAATTAAGAAATGTAAATTATAACTTCTTTATTGGCTTAATGGCAAATTGAGCATAGAAATGTAAGATGTGTCTAAGTGCGTAGACATGAATTGCTTTTAACAGTATTTTGAAAATGAACGTAACGAAAATATAATGCAGAAAGAAATTTGTAATGTACAAATATAAACATACAAATGTTAATCAATAGTATATTATATAAATGTGTATGTGTTGTAATAAAGTTAGCTAATGAAATGAAGTGGGGCGGCAGGTAGTGAAACTATATAAGTGTCCTATGATGAATGAATTTTAGTTGAATTGAAATCTGTTTTGTTTTTATTTCAGTAAACATTTTCTTTCAATTAATATACCTAATTTTTTGTGTTTTGTTTCATATAATTACCACATAGATGCTTTGGTAAAGTTACTATATATCCGTACTGCGTTAAATAAATAAACAGTTTTGTAATACAATTTAAGATGTGTGCATAAAATATTATAGCATAAAGAGTTAAAATGTTTATGTAATTCCTGCAATACATATAGGTATATACATATACCTATATGTATTGCAGGAATTACAAATATACATACATAAACATTTTTTGTTATATTTCTCCAGAGAGGCAATAGGGGTTAGATCGAATCAAATATACATGATATAAAAAAACACCTGAGTAATAAAAAACACATTTAGGTACTGTTGACACCACCAACCATTTCTCAGAGTCGCATCTAGTAACTCTAACACCAATGTTTTTTTTTTCTTTACTAGAGTCAACTATAAAACTAAAACGATAAACAAACGCCAAGAAAGAAGTAAAGAAGTCGACATCCGAAAAGTTAGTCAGTTAATGAGCACCACATAAATAGCCTCATGTATAATTTATTAGAAGCCTCTTGCAGGTTTTTTACTTGCGAATTCGAGCTGTAGTAACACTTTTAAAATAAAACCAGATAAGGTTTATTTACTTAAAATTAATAGAAATAATAAAATTGTTTTTGTAAAGCAAATAACGGACATGTTACATCGACGGTAATTTTATGTGCAATGTTATAATTAAAGCTTATCTAAAAGTTAATGTATTTTGGGAAGAATTACTGTGGGAATTAAATTATTATTTACATTAATGTGAGTCTGGGGGACATGTTTAATGCAATTGTTGACAAAGCACAACGTGTATAAAATTCGAAATCTCAATTTTCGTATAAAACGTCATAAAATTGAGTTGGTAGCGAAAATCCATTAGTTTATCTCGTTTATTATTTATATCTTTTTACTACATACTGTAGCGGTCAACAGCCTTTTCCGAAACTACCTTACTTAGTCCTTATTGTTAGAGAAACAAATTTGTTTTTCGTTGCGTTACAATAACATAATAAAATCCCCAAATGGTATCAGATTATTATTGGCGTAAATTCCTACAACCAAGTGGATATAGGTTTAGTGATCTGTAATAAGTATATTATTATAATCTATTACATCAACACAATTAGGTATAAGAATTTGTAAACTACTGTTGGTATCACGTTGTATATAAATATAATATTTTTTTATTCCTCCTGTAAATTCATAGAAGTCCACTTCGTGCGTGATATATTTTCTAAATAGTGACGCACCACTACTCCAATATCGATACAGAAGCCAACACAATCATTTTGATCTCTGTATGTACTTAGCTACTTGTAACCGATGTACATCGGTTTTGCGCGTATTACATTAGTTCCTACTGATCAAATTTTGATGAAATTTTATACTGTAATACATTCATAGTCAATTTCTAGAAAACTATTATCCTACAAATATTCAGAGTTTGTATGTAAAACCTAAAAAACCTACATAAATTTAATTCGGGTAGCCCCGCGAGGAAAAATAGTACAGAAAATGGATGGTCTTTATCGAATCATAGAGTATATACAGATAAAAATATTAAAGGCGTTGTCAAAAAATACACTTGATAAAAGTACATATTAATATCCCACTTTGGGATCCTAAAATAAAAGCGAATAATTTCCACCTGACGCAAATCATTTCAGGCTGGATGTTAAAACAATGCTTGAGATGCAAAATGCAACACATGTCATTGTCGGTACGCAAGCCGATTGTATATGAATTATGTAAAGACCAACAGCTGCTGTATTTACACAATGAAACAAACATGTCACCTTTATGGGCAATACCAACTGAATTGGGTTTTATTCTTCGACTTGAGCGGGGCAAATAATTTTTAAATCTGAAATCTCCACTATACACTTGCTCAAATTCAATTATTTATTTGATTGCGGTATACGAGTACTACAACAATGAAGGTTAACATTTTCACATTATCGTATGTCACACGTCTATGTGATAACAGACACGAAATTCGGATATTTTATGTAACTTGGTTATGTTGTGAATTAGTTCAGATTAGATTAGATAGTTCAGATTTAGTTCATTTTGATGCATAACTAGTAGGTATTTAATGAGAGATAATGGGATTTTCGTGGAGAGAATGAACCAAAAAAAAAGAAATTACTGTACAAGTACAACGATGAGTACTTATCTCTTTCTTTGTAGATCATTATGAAGAACACTATTATGTATTTTATTATATACTAGCTGCTGCCCGCGGCTCCGCCCGCGTGGAGTCAAATAACGTAGCCAATGTGTTAATCCAGATCACAATTTATCTACGTGCCAAATTTTATTCAAATCCGTTCAGCGGTTTAAGCGTGAAAGAGCAACAAACATCTATCCATACATACAAACTTTCGCATTTATAATCTTAGTAGGTATTTATCTTGTTTATCTTTCCAACACAAAGATTCGGGAGGTTATCTAAGTTATCAGAGTGACTTCGACGACCTTAAGGAAGCCTGGGAGGCTATAGCTGTCTACTTTGCACTGTATCATCGATACAAAATATCAAGCATTTCCTCCAGAATCACTTTAATGTATTTAATTTTATTCCCACGCTCATTCTTATCAAAATACATTTACTTTTAAACTGTTATAACTACTTACTTATAAAATTTAATGTAAAATTATCGTCGGCGACGTCCGTTATTTGATTTACAAAAACAAGTTTAACATTTCAATTAATTTAATTAAAGTAAATAATACCTTATCTGTTTTTATTTCCAAAAAATACCTGCAAGAGGCAATAAATTACCTATATAAGCATGAGGCTATTTATGTGATGTGCACTAACCGATTAATTTATCGTCATAAATACTGCTAAAATTTATCATAAATGTACCATAAAATCATAGAAAAATTCGAATCGGAAGTAGCATTGTATGTAAACGCCACACATCGATGCAGGCAACAAACGAAAATTGTAAAAATCGTTGTTGCAATATTACAATGCAAAATTATTTGACGCGGTGCCGTTAGAAATTCCATTTGAAATTTGAATTTTAATAAAACAGTATGTTCGTGTATTCATACGTCACATCAATGCTTGTTTCCACGGCCTCACTGCTCACAATTTACGTCTCCCGGGAGACGAAGAGTAATGTCGGCGTAGGGAGAAAAAAATCGCTACGACTCGGTCGACAAGTTCAGCCAATTATAACTGACAAGCGACGCAGGCGCGGCCGTACGCTCAATTCCAAACTCTCCAATCACGTTCCGTCCATCACTATGTACACTTGTTTAGACACTAACGATACTAATTTATAAAGTGCAAACAACTGTACCAGTAAGTGATTAATTTAAATTGAAAAATGTTGTAGCAAAAAATACATAAAACACATCACTAATTGAAAGAATGAAGACTCGTAATCTCGTTTTAAAATTCTATTATCTGCCTTCCACCTTCATTACAGGCACGTTCGAAAAGTTAAAAAGTGCCTTGGAATGAATCATGGCGTGCGATCCACATGAAATATTACACCCAAGCTGGCACCATAAAGCAAACGGCGTGGCACAGGCGATACAACGATAGCGACACTGCGAGACCCGACAGCACCAGAGAACTCGACTTTCCGAATGCCACATACAGCATGCTCCATTACAACTCTACAAACTTCTCCAATACTTTGTCGATAAACGCCAATGTCAATTAAACAGATAAAACTGTAACTCCTAGTTTGCTACTACATTAGCCTCTCTCTCTCTAGCTCGCTAGTTCCACGTTTACTTACTTTTTCGCTGAATACATACATATATATCGTAGTTTTAGGCATAGTAAGCTATTACGTATCAGTACGTCTTAAAACTTTAGTACCTACCTATCTTTCTGTATGTATCCATATCTTCAGGCCAAATCTGAACTAACAACTATACCTCTTATTATCTTAAGACCGAATAAGAGAAACTACGTTTTTTTACCACTAATGTGGCAAACAAGCTTACGGCCTGCCTGATGGTAAGCAGTTACCGTAGCCTATGGGCATTTGCAACACCAGGGGTGTCACTCTTGCGTTGCCGACCCTGAAAGAACCTATTCACGCCTTGAAGAACCCCATACTGTAGTCCCTTGGGAAAACCTCGGCAGGGAGCTCATTCCACAATTTAATGTCTTACATCAGCACAGATTTGCACAAATTAAATTTAGTACCATTACCAAAAAAGGAAGTCTGAACGCTGTGTGCTATACATACTCTCGTAAACGCAAAGTTTAAGTGGATCATCATCGTCTTTGGGACCAAAATCAACCTTACTTACATCTGGTGCATCCTGATCATTAGCTATTAACTATATTCACAAGGACCCCCGACTGTGCATTTTTTTCCGGAACTACATCATAGAAGACCACCGCTAAATAACAACTCCCTGGAAGGTAGTTGTGTACCTGAGTTAAATTATATACGGCGGTATAGCTACTTGTGACCCAACGTAGTGTAAAAAAATATTTAAATTGATTCAAGAATGAAGCGTCGGTATTAATCGCAGCGAGGACTAGATAAAACATCTCTATGATTTCACTACTTTTTTTTATATGGGACAAGGCTATGTCTCCTATACATACAGGATTAACAGGCACAGTGGCAATGAACAACGTAGCAACTATACAATACTTGTGAACTTCCAGCCTTATCTAACAAACTTTACTAATTAATTATAATTATCATTTTTATCTAACTGATTGCGTACTATATATAGGAATGTCAGATATTTTAATCACGAGAAAATAAACCTCCAAAACCATAAACCGTATAAGTTTATATTCAAATTCTTGACGGTTATTCGGTAAATGATGTTGTTTCTATAAACATTAGATATTAAATTTTTTTTTAATTAATAGAAAGCTTTACTTTTTTTTTATATTTATTATTTATATTTATTACATAATTTATAACCACGGAATATGCTAATGAAGTCCTAATTAAAAACATTAAAACGGTAATTGAGTGTAATGAAAAAAACCCCACGAAATGGAACCACCTGTGTGTGACTCCCACATATTTTACTCACCAACACAGGGACGTAATGAAGCAATTATATATCGATATTTTTATGCATAAAATACTTGGCGGATATCTGGTCGGGCCACGTTGGAACGTACAGAAATAAAACAAAGCGTGAGGTTATTGTTGGCTTGGGTAGGTGTGTGCCGTCTCGGTTATCGAGCTTTTAACCCGACGGGCGACACGTCGCAACATCGACAAGATTTATCGCCTCACTAGCCCACTACTCATTCGTATTTCCCCAGTGGAATAAATTTCGAACTGAAATGATTGAAAACGAAATCCGATGTTTGTGGGGTATGGGTTCACAGCATGCCGAAATATGTAAGTTGACTCTCTGGTGATGTGCCTTAAAAGTTACTTTAAAACGATTAAAAGAATGTTGTTTCGTTGTGGTGCTTTTTATTATTGGTTTAACACCTGAGAAATGCGGACGTCGCGTCGGCGTCTTGTGGGAGACGTTTACAGGCATTCGAGATGTTTCATTGCATACAATTACAGCTCGTTCTTCTCCAACGTGTGACATTGATGAATAAGTGTGATAAGGACGGATAATGTCAGTCGGATGGAGACGTTTTGTCCGAGAATTTTAAATGTTTCTGTTACATCGCCGACGTATGCTGTATTGTGACCAGCGATAAATATGTCATATACAAGTATCTTACACGATGTAATATTTTAAATTATACTTGATTCAACAAAATTTTATTGAAATTTTGTGTCAGAACGATACGAAAATAGCGCGATTTAACTATTGTGTCGCTACCAACAAATATTGCGTGTATTTAAATATACATTTTGCACCTTTATGTTATTACTTATGATTGATTGCAGATTATAATTAAACATAATGATAAATATCAAAAAAGGAATATGAATGTCTTCAGTTAACTCGTTCGATCAGATTTATATCGTTAAGTTGTCACAGTTCCTCGCGACACTCACTTCCCTTTTGTTCGATGCATTGCTTTGTTTTGGAATAGGTAACTACAGATAAGATAGAAAGAATATTTCTCTTTAGTCGTTTTTTTTATATCTGAGCCTGTGAATTTATAACATAAGGAATTCGACTTGGAGTATTTCTCGGCCTTCTAGGAAATATGTATGAACTATTGATATTTTTTAAACTAATAAGTGACCTTGAATGGGTCAAGGCAAGAAAATATAGTACTCTGTTTATTTGTAAGTGGCAGTGGGTATTGTAACAGTTTTTGATGGTTCTTTTTTTCTTTCTTTTGTCATTGGAGCAATGGATGGTGCATATTACAGAGACTTCTGGTCTTTCGTCAAACCTGTCGTACGAAATTTTTTATGTTATTATTAGGCACCAGATGATGTCTCCATGACCCACAACACTAAAGAGAAAGCTGACCTTCCGGTAAATCATAAATGTCAATTCTCGACGACACATCACCAACTGTTTCATGGTGTGAGAGAGAGAGTTTAATCCGCCGTAATCGAAAGAGGATGCTTAAAGGTTTTTTTCATTAGGCATTCGTAATTCGCAATAGTTCCTAAAACGTGTGCTCCTGAGCTGACTACAACGGCCCTAACGTATCTATTTTATTTATTGTATTATCGTCACAATTTCGTTTCAGTTTACATTGAAGGTAACTCTGGTAAACTCCATTCCAAAAAAGAGCGATGGATCGATTCGAATATTTCGATCGTGAAATATTCAAAACAATCAATTATATTGAAGGTGACTCGAACAATTACAGGATGATCGCAATAACCGACCACCCTGCTCGATTAGTTGAAGAAATGAGTTATGAATATTCAACTCCTGTGCTACCTAGGATCGCTGCCTGCTAAGTTAAAGAAGTGAATATGTATTGCTGCAAAGGCGTTCAACGGTTATTATCATTGTTAGGCCAAATCATTTGAGGTAACGAGAGAGACTATGGCTCTTGCTTTGGATATATATAGCCTTGTCACTTCCTCCCGAGGACAATTCAATTGTGGCATGATCTCCCAGCGGCGGCTTTCCCTGAGCACAACAATGGGTCTTGTAAAAAGTAGGTAAGCTAATATCTCGAACTGATAACGACGTATTGGCAATGCTTCCAGTGTGGTGGACGTCCATGTGCATGTGCATCGGTGAATGTTCATTATCAGTTCCGTTAATTCGGAATCAGTATTTCCATAGATTACCTGTCTCCGTACAAGGAAACAAAAATATCCTTTAACTCTTTATAATATTGGTAAAAATAATGCAGATAACACTAACTCATTTTCGCAGAAGTTAAATTTTCGCTCTGTACTGAGTATTACAAATAAATATTTTTTTTATGTGAAATTAGAGGTCTTTCATGAAGGTAAGACACCCTCATCATTGTATGTCAGTTACTAATTAATTATTTCCGAGTCGTTTTGCAGAGCAACTTTGTAAGTATATTTACTACTGTAGGTACTCGAAACATCGTGCTTTTCGAAGAATGTTTGTCGTTGTATTTTATGTTTAAATGAACACGCGAATCGAACAAGTCGAGTGCAACCTTTATTTGAAGTCTGTTTTTTCGGTAGGGCGATGAGAATTCCTAAATGATAATGATTAATTACGAAATAAGCGAATTTATGAAAGTAGTTATATTGCAGTATATTTTCAACTGTTCCTTTTTCATTCAACCGATTAGGTTTCCTTTACTCAGGCCTTCAAATTCGTTGAAATATCGTGTATAATATCTATATATACTTTTGTCTTTTGTCAATTGAATTGTCTTTTTTTCAGCAATAGTTGCAAATATTTTTGTAGCGTAGGCTTTTAAATTATTTGTTATTATTTACTTAATTTTAGATACACACTCAAAACATATGTAAGCTATCATACTCGTAAATCACAATGATTTATATGTTGTTCTAAATGTTCATTATAAACCATATCAAAATGTTAATACATTACTTGTAACAACTCTTTGAATGAACGAATGGTTCCTTTGGGAGTAATAGTTAAAGTCTGAGTATAGTGTTTGCCACCCAACGGAGTTGAAGATATATTGTATTTATGTAAAGTTTCATTATGTTTGTTTGTGTAAGAGTTTACTTTTAGTACAGTATATATTTTCTTAAATGGTTTTCCTATTTTTTTAATTAAATGGAATAAAAAATAATATTTACTCTATTTTCTGTTTTACAATCATGAAAGCAAAAGTTATTATAACTTGAAGTATCATTTATCTCATTGTCACCTCGATTTGTTACGAATCACATGTGATATATATACCTAACATAATCTCTCAAAACTTAAAAGTCACAGTTATACCTAATAAGCGACATTACAGGTTGAATATTGAGCCAGGGTGTTAATATGTATCACTCGTTTCTCATACCTAGTTTAAAAATTTACCTTTAGCTCCAAACTTTCTGCCAAATTGTGTTATATATGGATATAACTTGGTGTCACTATATCATGGATGTTTATACCCATGCTTCGCCAAGGCGAATGTAGAATCTACTTTTTTATGTAATGCCGGGAAGCATACATGCATATGACCAACCTGATGTAAAGCAGTTACTGTAGCATATGAACGCTTATACCTAATACATTATGTATCACTCGCGCGATATAACATCTGCTGCTAACATAGCAACTCCTCAGAAGCTTACTGGCGACGTCACTCACACGCAGTAACACAACAACCTTCCAAGGAGTTGTAATTTGGTTACGGTTTTGTATGAAGTAGAGGTGGATCCACAGACGGGCAGCTTTGATGCACTCTAGCTCTCTTAAAAACACCCAGAGCAAGACAAACAGACATGTTTATGCATAGGTACAAAAGTTTGTCCTGTGTGGGAATCGAACCCACGAGCTTAGGTATCAAAGTAGATTTACTAATCATTGCACCACCGATCTTGTCAACACTAGAACTGCTAGGATATTTAGCTATTAAATTTAATTTTCGATAAAATGTTATTGTTTACACATGTTATTTAGTGCATGGATTTCCATTGTTCGGACAAAAAAATAATAGGCGCTTGTATAAATAATGAAAAACGTAGTATAACGTTTCTGATATTTCTATAAACCAATCGGTAAGTTACTTCGGACAAAATTCAAGCGGAATGCAATTATTTGTAGCCAAAAGTTAACCCATAAGTGGCCGTGATGGCCCCGAGGTCGGCCTAGCGATTCTTTTTATAGCCAACTAAGAAAATTGGCTCATTAATCTTTAAGATAAATGTCCAACCAGTATTCGGCCCATCTTATCAGCACACGGAATGAATGGAAGTGTGGATACCTAGTGCTTTATCACTGTAATGTTGGCTAATAAAGAATTTTCAATGGTATTTTTTTAGCTTCTTTGTTACATTTATTTATTTCATGGGCCGAAAATTCCTTGCTTACAGTGTGTATCATTGTACCTAAAGAGTTATGTTTACCATTGTACCTAAAGGTGCGCAATTCTCCAATAGCCACTACGTAAAAGTAGTGTCTTTAGAGTTAAGCCTCATGTGTACATGATACACCCCGCCGACAGGACACGAATCTCTCGCGAGAGGTGGGGTATAGCAATATTTGATTAGGAGCATACCTACCGACTATTGGAACTAAATACCTTTGCATTACAGTACACCGTAGCCAAACAACAATTCCTTGGAGGATTGTTGTGTTACTGTGAGTAAGCAAGGTCATCTGGAAGCTTCTGACGTAGCCCTGCGTTGCTCTAACTGAATGATACTCCTTGCGTTGCAAGCATCTATAGACTATTGTAACCCCATCACATCCGAGCCGTAAGAACTACATATTTGCGACTTGAAAAATGTACAAATTGTAACTTTGGTACATGGATAAAATTTAGGGGATGGTCGTATTTGATTTTTTCCTAAAACTTTTTATAAAGTAGGTATATAAAATCCAGTTTTACAGTAATATTTAAATTCTATATCACTTCTGAATCAACACAGGTCACAGGTACTCCAATAATATAAAATTTATTTACTACAAGTTTCTTATCGACCGAGTAAAACATAGGTATTTGTAAACGTCGGAACTCAACACCACAGCAATCGAGTTCCCACAGGCCCATAGTTCAATGTGATATACGCCAACCAACACACACGTCTAGTTTAGGGCCACATCGTGTGTCACGAAGTGTCTTGGTGTCGTCAGATGTCGAGGGCTAATTGACAGTCTAGCGCTGTCCTAGACGCCTAGGGCTTGACATCAATTATCTCAGAGTAAATTATCTGTAATTTTCTGTCAATAGCTAATTTATCCACCAGATGTATAAGACTGTTAATGTTGAAATTATGTGTATTATGTAGGCTACGGTAATTGCTTACCATGAGGCAGATCATACCTTTTTTGCCACTTTAATGGTATAACAAAAAAACATATTATTTATATACATATATTCGGCTGCCCTAACAACGGCTACGGCTAACAAGTGGATATTTTGAATATTAAAATATACGACTGGGTACTTTTGACAGTTTGCTGCTATTGTGGTATTATTTTTATACAGAAGTCATATATATTCTGTGAGATGCAATAGTCTAGTGGCTAAATAACCAGCCTATTAACTGACTAGTCCCTGTTTCGAATACTGGTGCGATCATATACCATTCAATTCGTGTTTCAGATTTCTGTACATATTCTGACTCTGATATACGTGTCTGTGTTATATTTGTAACTGTCACTTGCTCGTGACGTGTGATCTAACCTATAAAAGATGTGGTTTCCTTCTGGGTAGTGGATGTTTTACCGCATCATATCTAAATCAGTACCTTCGCCAAATCCTTAACCTTAGTTAGAGGATTCCATCAATTCTAAAGTAGTAGACAACGCTAGGAAGAAGAGAAGAAGAGTCGTATATTATATATCCTATGACTGTCAGGACAAAGATGGAAATACGACGATCGTATATTTAAAGACGTATCTATAATACTCGATCGTACATACGCTCGAATAACACACTTACTGGCCCAGTCGGGTAAAAAATATAGGTACATTGGCGAGTTATCTACCAGGTAATAAAATTACCTCCGTGAAAATATTACCTACCATATACGAAATAATAGGCTGTAAATAATTCAACTTATCTCAAAATTCTGTATTATCTAAAGGCTAATTATTTCGAAAGTAAATGCCTTTATAAAAGACCAAATTTTATCAATTAAGTTAGGTTACCGCCCAATCTGTTTTTACCTTAAGTTTGTCATGGTATATACGGAATATATGGCGGTAGAAGAGAATTACAATCAAGATTCAATTCGAGCTTTTGTGAGTTCTGAACTATCCATGTAACACACAGTGTGTTTCATGATATTTACGTAGAAAATTAATTTCTTGATTATTATAAAATTAATTTGCATAAAACATTTGAAAAAGATATTTTGTACAAACTTTAAACTAGTCAAAAGTAACATCAGTACTTATCTAAGGACACATTATTTGCTTGTTGAAGCATTTTATCGCTGAATAAGCAAGGTATGATTTGAAACCTATACGTCTGGAATTCAACATAAGAGTAAGATAAAATGTAATTAATATAAAAATACGCTATTACCCACGCCACGCATTTACGTATGCTGTTTATTACGAACAAAAACGTTTGGCGATAAATAAACATTTCAGTTCTTTGTCTTTCACAATTTTTAAGTGGTCCTTAAAATAGTAAATACGCTATCAATATTATTTTAATTATTTTTCTTACCCACAAGATATTTACAATTGAATCATAAATTTAAAAGTCACGTCACAAAATAATATGCCATCTGTACTATATTTTTTAGAATGACTATAATACGATACACATATCTTTTTACAATTTCTTTGATATTTAGCATTTGACAATCTAATATATCTTCATAATCTGGTTCGACAAATTTTAAGGTTATTTAGTTGTTAGGTTAACATTAATGTAGGTAAATTAAATTTAAATATATTAGAATGCGAAAACGTATTACTATTATAATCGCTTGATATTATGCGCAATATTATGTAGGTTAATTTTATTTTCATATCGTATGCAAAACGACGATATTTTTTTAACAAATTAAGAAATCAATTTAACACATGACATCTATATAACCCGTGTACATATTTAATCTGAAATTTATTTTATTTCCATGCAAATAAAGTATCATTTAATAATATTATTCGTATTTAAAATTAGAAATGTTATCTGCACGACTATCATGTAGGTATATTCACAGAAAATGATAATACAGCAAAGATTTCACTGAAAGCATACCCTTGTATTTGAAAAAATAATTGCTAAGCAAATTTAACACTTAAATAATAAAACATGTATATATATATATATAATGATGTGGCAAATATGGAAAATGTCACACCAGGGTATAATAAACTTATAATAAAGAAATTTTAAATTCAAAATAATAATTATAAGGGAAATTCTTCCCCTATCCCCGGGGTGGGATACAAGGAAACAAATTGGATTAAACTGTCAAAGGTGAAATAAAAAATGCGAATATACTTTATCTTGCAAAATGTCTGTACAACATCACAGGCTCAGCTCTCCGAGCGCTTGATAAAAGCAAGTTTATCGAAACGTGTCTTGTTATTAGGCAATAGAGCTCAAAATTGTTGAATTTAGTTTTGTCAAAATACCGTGTGACTTTTATTAGTATTCAAAACCCAAATAGGTAAACACAGCGTCACGTGAATGACGAACCACATTTATGACTAATTTTACGGCCTGTTAAGTAAAGATCGCCGGATAAATGAATTACAATTTGATGGTAATTTTTATGTTTCATAAATGTCTAATAATTACATAACCACTCTCAAATAAAATTTTAAATATTGATATCGTAAAACAAATTTATTTCTTTGAAAAGTTCAAAATGAGAAGTTTATACTGTGACAGATTGATGGGCAGATATCGAAGTATTGCTATAACATGTTTCTTCCAATCGTTTTCGAAATCCTAAATATCGGGTGTAACTTGGTCTCGCAGTCATTTCTTTATCAAAAAAAAAAGGATTGAATTGATATATATGAAATTGGATATACATGGATATGTAACGAACGTAAATGTGTAAAATTCATATACAGGGGACAGACTATAAACGCATTGTTTTTGCTTACATAAATCGAAGTATACTCATGTAATGTTCATGCAAGCGAACTTATATTTGTTCGTAGGCAGGCAGGATAGATGGATCCAATTCCAAATTATGTCTATCTTGGGAATTAACGGTGGGACGGGGCTTCCAGTTTATCCAAAAAAAGTGCGGGAAGCGGGGGTTAGGAGTACGAAGCGGTGGGGCGAGGGACGGATGAAAGTTATTTTGGAATTATGATTCCGGATGCGTTCTTCTAACACCGCGTGTTTCACGCCTCGCTTCGCTGTAATATTGGTCGGTTGCAATCGTTCAAGTTGCAATGGGACGCAATGTGATATTCACAGCGAAGTATTTATTATTTTACTGCTGATTTTGACCGAAAAATTTGTGGCATAACGCTTGCTAACTGCGTTCGTAGTGAAAATGTAAGAAAGAGAGTTGATCTGAAAGAGAGTGACGGTATTAAGATAAGAAAAGGCATGCTCCGTTGGTTCGGACATGTAGAAAAAATGCATGATGAAATAATGACGAAATAAATGTACAATGCGAAAGTGAAAGGATGTAGGGAGTCGAGGAAGACCAATACTAACCTACCATGACCAAATTGGTCGTGTTTTATCACAAGGTGATGTCAGGAGCCCTAGAAACCGGCGAACATGCAGAAAAGAGCTATGAATGTTAGAGAAGCGAGTGAAGTGTGTAACGACCGCGTCTTATGGCGCTCGGTTCTCTCTGCCTACCCCGCAAGGGACCAGGCGTGAAGATGTGTGTGTGATGACGGTGGCATGCGTATTGACATTAAATATGTCAATTACATGATAGAATACTCGTATTCCAAAATGTCCAACTACTATAAATGCAGAGCATTGATTAATTGAAAACTAAATGGATCACTTGTATTCATAATTAATTACTATCTGTCTATATCTCTGCGCTAAGTCCATTACGGTGTAAATAGAGAGAATCAAGTGATATATAACTCGGTTCTATCACATCCCACTCGCTTTTTAACATTCATAGTTTTTGTTATGCGCTCAGCAGTTACTAGCGCTCCTAACACCACGTTCTGATAAAAGACACTCAATTTGGTCATGGTAGGTAATTCGATTTCTTATTAATTATTATTTACCTATTTACATTTACGTTTATTGAACATTTCAAATAATTTTCCATTATTATATAAATTCACGGCTTGCATTAAAAATTATTTCCTTATTAGTGACATTAATTGAAATTAGGCAAAATTCCACACACGTATTATACGGAAAAGGCTGCAGTGAACTAATTTAAAATGCAAATTAATTGGTAAAAATTAAAAATTTCAATACTTAGGGGCCTATTAAAAAGCTAATGGTATAACAGGGTATCCAAGTTAGGGGTTCAAATTAAATCGTTTGCCCAAAAATGCAGTACGTGTGTTTTAATGGGGTGTCGCCGAGGTTCTTAAGTATTCCACCGGCCCACCCCGTAATACCCAGTCTCCTTAGTCTGGCACGTCCTCCCCTTGATATATTAGTCCCAGTTCGTCGTACATAATTTTGTAGAGGGTGGTACCTCCCTCTCTTTCGTGAGCGTGGCCGATCCTTGCAATACGAACCTTTTGTTTATCGCCCTATAATAATGTGTAAAAATTCGGTACTGTATCAGCTGTTAGATTGAAGGGCAACAAATCAGCAAGATGATTACATCCAAGCCTGATAAAGCTCAGCAAAATTATGAAATTTTCGTTTAATCCATTCTATTCATAATACCTGCAATGGATAAATGCAAATTTTGAACACATTAATAAATGTCCTTCGAGCCGGATACTGTCGGAAGATAAACGCATTATGCGAATGAATTGTGCCAATGTAATTAGCCAATTAAATTAAATAATTTGGTAAATATTTTATCGTCTCCGATAGCTGATTTTGTTTTGTATATACAGATTTCTTTTCAATACGCTGATAACCTATAACTAACGCAAAGATATGAATAAAATGATTTTAAAAATTCCCACGAAAACAGAAATTACACAAGCAAATTAGCGGAGGAGGGAAGGAACGAGAATTGAGTGTTTGTTATTTTGTGTTGTTGTGTTGCAAACGTCCATAAGATAGGGTCGTCTATAACACGCAATATTTCGAATATCGATTGAAATTCAGCTCTACGCTTGCCAAGAAAGTATGGAATATTTTTGTATTATACTATATCTTCACGCCAGGTCCCTAGTGGAGTAGGCGAATGCCACAAGCTGCGATACTTACATACCTAGTGAGGTAATAATATTTCTTTATTAATATTTATAGCTCTTGTAATGCACTCAATTTTAAGAGAGGTAGGGCGCATCAAATCAGCCCGTCTGGGGAAGAGCCTCGACCTCACAGAAAACCAAATTAACTCCCTAGAGGATTTTTGTATTCCTGCGTGAGTGAGGTCAACAGCAAGTGATACTTAATATATTGCAAGCGTTTATCGAATACGGTAACCGATTCACATCAGGTGGGCCGTATACTTGTATGCCTCCCGACATAGCATAAAAAAATCACTAGGACTCCTGAGCACCTTTTAATAAAATACGGCCAATTTGGTCGTAAAGGCTAAGTCTTGGCCTTCCTCGGCTCCTACATCCTTCCACTTTCGCATTGTATATCTGTTTCGTCATTCTCTCATCCTAAATTATTTCTATATGCCCGAAGCATCGGACCTTGCCTTTATCTTATAAGATAATTAATAAAAGGTTAAAGAAGTGAGTAAGGTATGTCAGGCCCGAGTCTTTTAGCGCGCAGTCCTCTCTGTCTACCCCGCAAGCGACGTGACGTGAAAATATACATACATACATAATTATTAATCTGAAGATAATTTCCGTTGCAGTTTTTGAAATTGGGTACACAACAGATTAAGCTATACAAAACCATTTAATTTTCTCCTCTACTGCTAATAAACATGAGATGTATGGGTGTGTAACATGATTTGTCGCTCTCTTTACGTTGATTTTGTACATATTAGTAGCATTTTATTCAATTACTAATGCATAATTTAAATTTTTAAGCGCTCAGGGGTAGTCAAGAATAATACATAACTAACGCCTTAGTTAAAAAAATCGAAGTGAAGCGTGGCTTTCTAGTTAGTATATATGTGAGGAAATTTCATTAGTGATACACGGGAGAGCCGTCCATCTGGTGGTCGCGTGTTCTTTATATTGAGTTAGGTACGATCAGAGTTCAAATAAGTTTGATGACAAAATTTTGGGGAGCACAATAGGAAAATACGAGCCGAGAAGCTAATGTAACTTTATGACCATTTCGGGGATAATGCACGTACGTGGTTTTATTAATTTTATTACACAATACTTTGTATTGATTATTTGAAAACATTGAGGGTTAATTAGATAGTTTTAGCATGCTTTGCTTTCTTAGATATATATATAGAATATATAAAACTACAAACAGACAGATAGAGAGTCAAATACAAATGTCTAGTGTAGAACACGGTCGAAGTGGCCTTATTTAAGTTTTGACATAACACTATCTATCTATCTATGACCTCACGCCAAATTCCTTGCGGGGTAGCAGAGAGAACCGAGCGCCACACGAATTGATCCTTACATACCTCACTCTCTCCTTTAACATTCATTGCTCTTGTCATGCACGTTCGCCGGGCTTTTAACACTATACATTATAATTTATCAACTATAAGAACATTACACGTAAATGTCTTATATTATAGTACTACACTCGTATAACACTCATAACACAATAAAGTCCATTAGTTAAATTAACCAAGATTTCTCCCCGTCGTGGCGAGGAATTTCTCATGTAGGGCTTTGTACAATATATTGTGGTTAAGACATTTAATTTTGTCACAGATATAAATCTCTATTTTAAAGACGCTACACTAATACGGTGCATTATTTAGCCTCTTTAGAATATTAGCTATGATTGGCTCATATATCTTTCGTTGACATTGGATCTAGAACTTAATTGAACGATACCCTCACTGTAAACGGCCCGAATGATAAAACATTTTTAATAACGCAGACTTAAAAACTGATAAGTGATATGATTTTTTTATATACGACGTCGTGAGGCATACAAACTGCAAGGTTATGGTACCTACCTGGTAGTTACTGTATTCTATGAACGCTTTCAACAGGTACAATGTCATCCCTGCAGATAACACAACACCTTAGGAACTTACTAAGGTAACCTGTCTCACTCGCAGGAATACTATAACTCTCCATGGACTTGTTTGTTTTGCTGCGGGTTCTTGTTTCTTCTCGTTCGCAGTCCAGCTGCATATATCTACTTTACTTCTCCTAACAAAATGTCTTAACGAATGACGCTCTTTTACGCTTTGACGAGCTCGGTGGCGCAGTGGTGAGTTACGCTACTTTGACACCAACGCTCGTAAGTTCGTTCGTTTCCCACACAGGACAAACATTTGTGTGTAAGAAAAGTCTGTTTGTATTGGTTTGGATGTTTTCTATGTATCATAAGTATGTATTTACAAAAAAAAATGTATTAACGTATGTGTATAAGTTGTCTAGTACCCACAACACCAGCTTCGCTTATATTGGGGCTGGATAGCGTTGTATAATTTGTACGACCATATTTATTTATGTTTATTTATTTAATAACAAATTGTTGATGATAAAAAAAATGTTATTTGGTAAAATGAAGCAACAGAAACCGTATTCGCTTGGATTTTACTGAAATAAAACAAAACATGCATTTATATTCCTTTAGTGTAGCAATTTTTATTTCTGCGTTCGGTTTTATAAAAACCGAACGCAGAAATAAAAATTAATCGGAGTTTGCATCCCTTCTGAGTATCAACGCAGCTCATCCAACACAAGTACCTAAGAAGGTAATACGGTGTTGATATCTGAAATTTAGGCATTTCGTTAGTCAGTCAGTATTGCATCAAAATATTGCCAATATAATACATAGAGCAGATTGCATTTGAAACCAAAGTGCACTCGGAATTACATTCCTATTATTGGCATCTACATTCGATACTCCGTGTTCACTGTTGCGTTTACTATTTACGTTTAGTAATTTGGTTATGTTACTTATACCACTATACTTTCCAGTTTTTCGAATGAAAATGAAAGGTAAATAATTGGAATTAAATAAAGGAGAGTGCATTGTATACATGATGGGACCCAAACGAAATATAATGAAGCTTTATGAAGTATTTTCTCAAAATAAAAATATAAATAACTATTCATGCAAAATTGGAGGAATTTGGAATTTATTGTTTATTACGTCAAGTGTCTTTCATCGTTTCTTGTACTGCTACACCTTATACTTCGTGTCGACCAGAAAGTCAGTGTCTGGCAAGGGATAGGATACACCGATATACATTAACAGCTTGACTTGGGAAATTCTTTCACCATACAGAAGATATCAGCCGTTTCATCAGCAATTCCGTCGAGGGTTATTTATCGGTAGGCTCCTAAAGTGTTTCTGTGTTAGCGATGCTCCTATATTGTCATAGGCTACTGTAACCACTCTACATCAGGTAGACTATATGCTTATATGTCCTCTGACGTTGTATAAAAAAAACAGTAACTGGAGTGACAACACGCGAGCATTACTTCTTGTATAAGATTTTAAAGGCGGCAAGTACCTATTATTCAATTCTTTGTTGATTCTTAACTTTGATATAAATACGGTACGAGTGGAATTATCAGTCGTCCCGTGACTATGGCGTTTATAACCTCACCGAAAATATAAAAGCAAATTTCGGTAAGTCTCGTACCTACAATAGTGAAATATACAACCAGGAAAGTTTATATAAAGTAAAAAAATAACACTCATCTCTATTTTTATTTGAAATGGGCCTGGGAGAAATTATAAATCTTATAAAAAAGTTTTGTGTCCAAATCTGCCAGCCATTTTACATAATGTTGATGACGCCATGCATTGATAGTACTGAAACTATTGTCTAAAATATATTCTGTTTTAGAACCAAACATTTACCGCGTGTATATAGTTGGGAGTTCAGTCACACATATTTACCAAGTTGAGCACGACCGCGTACTACTCGTATATATACCTCTTTCGGACAGTCCAAATGGATGAAACCAAGAAAAGGAACTGAAATACTACTGTCGTGGTTTTGGACAACTCCAAATTATTCTTCTATGACACTATTACATGATGTTTAAACTCTACAGATCACAAATATGTGTCATCGCAAGCCGGGTGAGGAACCGGCTTTTAAATTTATTTATGTTAATTTAAATTATATTTAATACAATAAACAATAATATGTATCCGAATAGTATGAAAATAACTGGACTAAACCATTTTAGTCACAATTTGACAATATTTTTGGCAGACCCTGAAGATTAGAATAATAAGAAAGTTACATTTCTCACATATTTACCCAACATTTTATTATTTCCTTAATTGCTTGGCGGTTTAATTGTATTACATTGGGATTTCACATGCTTACTTCACAATGGATATTGCTATCTCGAATCTGAATAACACGAGGTAATTGAACATTGATTGGATGAAAGAGGTGTTGATTAAAAGCAAATAGTAATCGGAAGTAACCAAACCATAATCAAATTATGAGTGTAACAGAATTGTGTGGTAGCAGATATCTTTTTCTTTCGTTTTGTTGGAAATGTAGCATATAAAATGTTGGTGATAGAGAAACGGGCACGCTGTATTAACCAATCTGGAGTCTAATTGAATTGTTTTATAGAATACCGTAGTAAATTAACAATCGTGTTCCATTGTATTCTTGAGTGAATACGAGTGAGTACGGATTTGAATCAACAAAGGTGCACGATGCGATCTTTGTTTTACACATACGTTATTGCTTTGTAAGAGAAACTAGAATAATTTTACATACGACTATTTGAATGCCACAGGTGGGTACATAAAAGATCGTATTAGTATTGTGGTTTAATATAAATAACCATGATTCATTAGAAAACAATACAGCCATGCGCTATAGCTCACCGCTACAACACCCACGCGATGTCACCGCTCTCTTAGTTTATAGCTACCCTAACGGCTACAAAATGGTATCCACATAGCTAATATAGTTTTAGTAATAGACCCTAATAGTATTTTCAAACATTAATATTGAGTCATTAGATAACAATACAGTGAAGGCATAGCAGATTAATGTCGCTGTTACTTCAATACTCAGCTGGACTGTAGCAACTAATATAATATAATACCCATTAGTTACTACAGTACAGCTGAATTAGTAACTAGAGAAAGTGAATAAACTGCACGTGTACTTGAAACGTCAATCTTTTATCAATCGTTACTTCCATACCCACGTGTGTTAGCGTTGTCTATGTACAACCTCATTGCTATCAGATAGATCATTCAGGGGCATTCATGTAGAAAACCAGGTAAATTTTTTTATCATCTAAATCGTATAAAATGATAGATCAAGCCTTGGGGAAAATAGTTTTCTTTTGTGACGCATATTGAGATGAGTTTGAAATACAACTTCCTCCTGGAAAGGAAGTAATACGGATAGAAACATTGATACAAAGTTACACCGATGCGTATTATTTGAATATTCAAATTCCTAGTTAAATTCTAATATCAAACAGAATTATTATTTTTTAATTAATATTTTTTATTCCAGATTTCATCAGTGGACATGTTACGGCTGTAACGGTGATGGTGATGATGAACAATCCCAAAATTCTAAGACAAACTCGCTTTTTATTTTAGAATATACAGAAAACGGCGTGTCTTAGTAGCAGCTGAAATATGAAGTTGAAGATTTGAAATAACCTAATATAATAATCATTTCTTTAAAAATACTTTGTCTCAACACGACAAGAAATATGTTGTAAGTATCTATGTGCCTATAAGTTTAAACTGGCTCTTTATTAATATACAAAATAGAAATAAAGGATTGTTAATAATTAATAGTCGACTCTCTAATTTAAAAAAGTGATTTAAACCATAAAGTTGATATCGTCGAAATGCTCCTTACTCAAACATTCACGTACATATAAAATGGAACACTTGATTGAAATAGATAAGTACGTAAGGATGAACACTCGTACTTATCTTTTAGAATTATCGTATAGCAGAAGGAGTACTTAGACACTGTATAGAAAGTAAATGCATTCCTTGGCCGTAGCATGCGTACATAAAGCATCCCGGCATCCGATTAAATTATTTAACGTCTTCATTCCCTGCGGTGCAACGCAGGTTGCATGCAGGCACGCGGATGTTACCTGCGACATGCGGGCAGGGTCCTACGTTTTGCACGTACATAGGATTAGCTTAGTGCTTTTAATGTGTATCGTCTTAATTAAATATTAGGCCGTGGAGAATTCCCAAGAAATGAAGTGAATTGTTTTATCAGATCCTTTAAAAGGTCAACGAGCATTTTGAACTAGGTGTTGTTTGAATCTCCAAATAAATGTTTTTCTACTATTTAACTGTAGCTAGTAAGGTATTTTTTTATGGAAACTTTATACTTATTATTTATGTACGTGTTATCTGGAGGCGGCTACCAATGGCGGCGGGCTCCTATTCAGTATTAAATGCACTATATTATAGTATCTTCATGAATGTGTTCAGTAAATTTAATAGTAACAATCATCACTTACCAATGCCTACCGAAAAATCAACATACAATTAATCTAAATACATTCACTTGAAATAAATTATTGTATGCTTCTCTTTGCCAAATTTCTGTATGAAGTAATCGCTCGTAATCTAAATTCAAATCAGGTCTCCAAAACTATACAAAAACACTGGTTATATGCAATAATATATCTGCAGTGAAAAGATTATCTACCTATATATAACTTCACGCCAAATCCCTTGCGGTGTAGACAGAGAGAACCAAGCGCCACATGGCTCCATCCTTACAAACCTTACTTGCTTCTTATCAAAAGATTATCAATAACCTATATTATATTTTACCACGTAATACCTATTAATTATGAACGAAAATTTCAAGGAAATGTCACAGTCATAAAGCATATCTAGGGAGTATATTTAAGGCGGCTTTAACTGTAGTATATTATTTAATATTAAAGATCTTAAGGTAAACGGGCGGAGCGCCTGCATTTCTGCGATAAGACTGCCACCTCCCCCCTACCTCCGCATTTTAGGGGGAGTCTTAAGAGACCGCCATACTTCAAATTGCGTTTAAGTTAGATAGCTAGTTTGATACATTGCTCCCATTATTGCATATCAAAGGGCTTTGATAAAATTGCGTGTGTGATAAGGGTTCAGATTTTTTTGCATAAGTATTTTTCTTTCTACTTACGATAGTGAATAGAGGTCGAAACGATGTCTTACTTAATGTCATACCTGAAACAAACAAGATTATACGTCATTTTTTATACCCATAGACGAATTAAATCGTTGGGAAATTTTACTTTTTGAATGGAAAACATATAAAATCTAATCTGAAACTTTAACTATAACTGATTCGATACTTTCAAAACATAGTGATTTTATAGTTATAACAATGCAATTCTTTTCATAACACAAAAAGTAATATTGATAATGTTCTAAGTTATGAATGCAATGCATTGCTGGTCCCAACGCTTACTTATAGAAGCGAAAGCTGGGTATAGCTGAGAGAGCATGAAAATAGGATAAACGCGGTCGAAATGCAAGCGTTTTGCCCAAAATTTGTGGCATAACGTTTGTAAACCATATTCGCAATGATGATATTAGAAACAGTGTTGGTCTGTGAGAGCGCCGCCGGTGTTAAAATAAGAAGAGACATGCACCGTTGGTTCGGACATGTAGAAATGGAGGCTGAAAGATTGAAGAAGCAGATATATAACGCGAAAGTGGAAGGATGTAATAGCCGAGGAAAGTCAAGACTTACCTACCATCACCAAATGGACAAGCAAGCGATTTGGCATGAACGTATAGATAGATAGATTGGTAAGGATTCTTCAACTTTAAGTATTCTATATATCAAATAATATCTTTACGTAGAATCACACGTACGAAAGTATTGTCACATGAATTACACACATAAACAATGGACGGAACGAATTGCAAACGTGGCTCTATATCACGGGCACGTAGACGCAAACAGTGGCGGCTGCCGATATAATATCGATGCTGTGCTCGATACCGCATTGATATATAACGATGTCCATATATATATGATAGTCCTACTTTAATTTAGACACGAATGTTAGAAATTTAATAACATTTGGGTTCTAGCTCTTGCATCTAGTATAGAATGTGAAATTTATTATTTTTATGTAATACAAAATGTTGGTTTAATAGGTCATTATAAAACCTAATTTAAAAAATATTGGTTCTTTACATCTATTACTTTTTAATCGCTTATGTGGCAAAGTGATGGAATGTAAGGAACTGAATTTCAACTTCTTTTGATTACCGTGAAAGTTATATCTGACGATAAAACCAATTTATCACTGTCCCATTGAGCTGGTCTGACGATGGAGATAGAAGGTCATAGGGACTGTTCAATACCAACCTTGGTGACCCCTTTGTCAATACCGTGTGAGTTTTAATTGATTTCTTAGTATACCAATTATTGATATTTAAACGAAACTTTAACATTCAAAATTAGGTAGGAAGAGAATATGATTATTCGTTAAAATTTACAGTTATGCTTTGATCGCGTATCTAATATGATTTTGCGAGCAATCGTGTAAAACTGAAACAGCCCGAGGCGATACTGTATCGTTGTAGACAGATTAAACATCGAAGCCCAAATGAACGCGATAATTTATCGCATATACCCCCGTGTGTATTAGCTGTATCCGACTAATGCCGGCTTTCGATATTCGGCCCCCGGTCGCGATTCCATATTTACGAGCGAACGAGTGGCATTAGACTGTCCGCTGGTAGGTAAATTAGCACAGATGCTCCACTGTTTCAGTGATTCATTCCAAATTGGCTTTTCAGCGCGGAAAAAACGGTCCGGACTGCGGTAGACGTTATCTAGGGATTGAAGCTAAATAGCTTTTAAAAGAGCTTGCTTTTGTTTTTCTTTTCTTTCCAATATTCTAGAGCTGTAACAAGAGAGTGTAATTAGTAAATGGTCGATAATTAAGATTTTTACTCTTTAAATTACTGAAAAGCATTAAAGCATTGTAAAATAATAATACGTCACGGAAGATTAACTAAGTACCTAAGTATTACAATATTTCACGCAATAGTCTGTCACAATTGAACGAACTAGTGTTCAATTCTGTATTTACGCTGTATATTTTCCCACGATAAATAATCAATTGCTTTAAAGAAAAAAGTTGCCATATAAAATCTGCATTAAGTCATAATTTCACGTAAGTTGTTCTCTTAGTTAATACGCCCGTAAAATCGTTCGAATGAATGAATCCTCTTTACAGCAACAAAGTAAAGGCAATAAACAAATCGAATTTGCAATTAAACAGCGTGTAATGGTCGAAAGGCGTTGCCGGATCGGTGGTAGCAACGCCTCACGATGACTATCGGGCAGAAAGGGCCGCCTTAACACGTGCTAGACAACCAGATAAAATACATAGTCAGTGAAATTTTATGACTTGTGAACTGCTGAGTAGCCGTTTTCAATTGGATGTGTAATTTCAGTTAAGTGGTTATTACAGTTGCTTTTTTGTTCGCAGACGCAGGGCTGGTACTCGCTACAATGTGGTGAAAATGGTGTTATATTTGAGAAAATTGGATTGGAATGCGACAGGGCAAGATAGGTTAGACTTTGCAGTTAACTTTTTGTCTTGTATTTTATTGCAATTTCAGTCGCCTTAAAAATGAGTATTACACATGTTGTAAATTAAATTTACACGGTATTAAATTTTTGCTGTAATAAAATAAGCGTCAACTTCAATATTATTAACAATCAAAATGGCCACAAAAATTCGGAAAATCGGAGTGCAGTGCGGATGTAGCTTATTTTTAATGAACTGCAAATGATACTCTGAAATACACAAATGTTGCATTTCCCAATAATGAACTGGGGAAATTACCTTTAGTATAAATAATCCGTGCCAAAGGGTGGCATCGATGCGCTACTGCAAATCAACCCCCTCCACACTACAACCCACCGCGGGCTGTCGGCGATAAATAAAATTCACGTTTTAACAATAAAATGCATTTTCCGCAAATGCTCCCAGTGAGTTATCGTTCGGGTTTACGAGCTTAAAATTATATGGGCACGTGAAATTTTCGATCTCGATAATGCGATGGCCTGGCCCGTGCTAGTTGTTTTTTTTTTTAATCAATTTCGAATGTTAGTCCGAGATTTTTCAAATGAAAAACATTTATACTCATTTTCGATTGTCATAATAGGCAATTCTTATAAAATAGGTATAACGCTGATCAAATAATAATAAGAGTCTATCACAATTTGAAAATGCGATGCACGCATTACACATATTGAGGGTTGCTTTTTTATGCATTTTTCCATTTACGAACGGATGCCCCCAAAATCTGTATAGTTGCGCCCTAATATATCGCGTCACGTACTCGTGTACGACCCCAGAAATACTTATAAAACATTTCCCGAAGGAAAAACAATGTTTTATTCGCAACAAAAATAGATCACGCAACCGCTTGATGGAGAACCAATAGCGCGCGGCCCTCGGGCACAGATGGCGGCACAAGCGCGCAGATAGCAGAAATATGAGTTGTGGCCTTCGATATTTGTCACTTGAATTACTACACCCGACGGACCACACTCGATTGCGAGTCGCACCTCGTTTGCCGAATGATCTATTTTTCGGCGAATTTTCGCTACGCGATTGACAATCTGTGTGTTAGTATAGGTACAGTTCGGAACTTGAGATACGTGCGAGTTGGCTGCGTAATAACCAACGTGCCTTCAGAAATAGCTAATGTTTTCGTCGTTTATTTTTAGAGCGTGTGTTATTTTTTCCCGCGTACCTATTTATCAAGTTTCGGTTGCCAAGTTTATGTTTTGAGCTTGAGATGAAAAGGCTGTTAAGGGACGTGATAATAATAACTACGCAAAATGTTAAATAAACTGCGGATCTTCTCATCAAAAGTAAGAAGTCAATAAAAATTAATTATGTTAATTTATATGCCTCTAAACAAACCAGCTCAGTAATTACTACAAATCACAGACGGTTAAAAATACCATCAAGGGTTTTGTAATTAATCTCGATACAGCTGTCTACAAATTTATCCGCAGCAAATCTTCCGCTTACACAACCTGCTACTGTTCAGGAGCAATAAGTAAACAAAACTCGTAATAACGGCCAGTCACGCCAGGGAAACTAATTTGGGAGGTATTTGTAAACGTCAAATATGTTTGTGCGCACCTATTTATTGCGAGCATCCCTCACGTACGAGTAAATAACGGAGACACTGCGATAAAGTGAAAAGAGATACCAGAAATGCACGAAAAGCTACGCCTTAAATACACATGGTGATAACACAAAATTGTACTTTAGTATTTGATATTAGAGAACAATTTCCGATGCGCATTTCTCCGGCTAAACCATTTTATGTTAAGGCGGGTGCGTATACAAGTGGAAAACTCAGTGCGCCACGTGCAAATGATTCATAGTCGTCCCTTAATTAAAGAAGATTTTAATTGTATCGGATGTCTGTGAAAGCGAAAATAATGCACTCCTAAATTGGGGTCGGAATTCGGAAATTTATTTTTGTTAGCCGTTCGAAATATTGGTTTGCGTGTTTCGAGCCTTTTTGCTACTTAAATTGTAATATTTAGAGGCTCATTCCGGCTGCGAATAGTTTTATTTTAATTAGTATTAGACAATATAAGGTCAAAACAAGCGTAGATTAGATTTGATATATCGACTAATATCAACTAGCTTCGAAAGTTTTGTATAAAATTTACTTAGAATTGATCATTCGCACATCAAGCGTTGTAACAGTTGTACTACGCAAAAACAGTACTAATGTCAATCAATATATTATACTTAATGCGGTCTCTTGTAGTAAATTAAAAAATGGTACGCTCATTATGAAGAACAATTTATATAAATTATTCTATTGAAACAAATATCGAATGTACCTAATCGTATAGAATAAAATAAAATTCAAATTGGTCTACGATAGGTTTATTATAGATGTTTATTATATTATTTAATTAACAACATGTTTATTTTAAATAAAACATGCGACCGGTGTCAAGACATAACAGTGGAACACGTGCAAACATTTAATTTCTATAAAACTGCCTCATGAAGTTTTATCAAGAAATAATGACACGAGTAGTGAATTTTATATCAACATGTCACGTTAGTACTAACATTGTTTATATTACGTTTAAAACATGTTATTTAGACATTTATAAAAGAATAAACTCGAATAAAGTTTCGCATATCGAACGAAAGGGACAACAACTCCATCCAGCAAAATTTAAGACACCCTTAAACCAGTAAATACATTTCGCAGCTGCCGCCAACTAAAATATCTTTCTTAATTACAAAAGCCTTTGTTGAACGTATCTGATCTATGTAAGTCGGGGCGAATGTTTTAAATAGCTGCCCAACAAATAAGTTCCGGTTGAGCGAAATAAGCAAAACTTCTTAATGAAAGAATACTTGAGGGCCATACGAGAGTGTACAATATCGTTTACTTTATTTTAGATAGGGTTGATATATAATTACTTTTGTGTAAAAATCTGGTAAATGCGACGTACAAATCATGCGTTGAAGTTGATGTTCCATACAATGTGTACATTCAACGTTACATAAAACCTATATTTGCTTGCACAAAAATAAAGTTGATTTAGCATCGTTATACGTTATATAGTATTAATTTGCGACAAATATGATAATTTTAGAAGCATATAATATGTATTTGGGCTATAATAAAATTATCACAGCGTATTCAAGCAGAAACGTAATAATCATTCAATATTCTTTGCTTCTTTACCTCTATAACTGGTAATTTGATACATTTTTAATGAGATAAATAATATTGGTTGTTACATTTTAAAATTTATAACTTTATTTTTGTATTTCATGTAAATTATAGTTTTTTTACTGACTGATCATATAGAGTACGAAAAATTATGATTGTTATTATGTCATGTAAATTATTTCCGGTGATAGAACTAGCGCATGTGCGTAGAGTAATAAGACAGTGTATTTGTCATTGATTGATACATACAAATATCTATGTGGAATTATACAGGCATTCCGATGGTTGGTATTCGCATACTCCGTGTGAAACCGATGACGGAAGCAGTGTAACGATTCTGTTAAGCTTGGAGCGTAGTTCATTTGGCGAACAATGGAGAGCCGGGTCCCACAGCCCCGCAGCGACACTGGATAAATTGACTGGGGCCTTAACTCGCGCCCGCCCGCGGAAAATTGGGGAAAATCGATTTAAATATCTCGAATGTGATGGCTTATCTCGATTCTAGGAGTTAACCCGTACGCATTTCCGCTACATTTCTATAAAAACCTCGTGATAGGTCTATACACATCTTTGTTGAAATTGTTTGAATACTAAAACTTAATAATAATATTTGTACAATGTTTAAAACAACACATGATATTTAGCCATTTATATTATTTAAAAAAATATATGTATTTTTCTTCTATTTTAAATTTCAAAATGTAAATAATAAGAGACACAGTAAATTAAAAAATAATAATATTAGTACAAAATAAGCGTGCAGTATTTTGTACTAATTATTATTAAAGTCTTAAGTTGAATGTGGTAAAATCTATATTGGCGTCACATTATGCAGTGACTTTTATTAAACATTATAGGTAGGTACTAATGAAGTTATAAAGACATTTGCTAATTGATCAAAACACCAAATTATGTCCTCTATGTCACTAATTAACTAAATGAAATATACTGAATTGCAATACGAGTGTCTATAACATATACCTTTATGTGCCTAATCAAGAAATGCCAATTAAGCGTGGACCCCGGCTCTCATTGGTGAGATCTAGATAGTGACAGACACTGGCTGGCTGAAGTCCATGGCGATGAATCTTTCTGTGCACGCAAGCTTAATACTGCAAAATCCCGTACTAAGAAAATAAGGAAGATCTCTCTGCAAGATCTATGGATGAATTCTCTCATATAATTATGCTGTTAAAAAAAAAACTCTGGAGTATCTAATGTACCTAGAGATACTGAGAACTTGGAATTTGAGTCATTTTTCAAAAGTAAAAAACTAAATTTGTTATTTTATTTTTTGCCATACGTCTGGTGGCAAAGAAGATCGGATCGCCTCATAAAGCGGTTCCTGTATCTTATAAAGTTTTATAATTAGGGACAATTTTTTTATTCGTTTCGTATAAATCTTTTAAGAGTCATATAATAGATAAATAGATAATTATGTGTATGTATTGCAGGTATGTTCACATTGGCATTTTAACACTCTAGAGTAATCATGGTTTATTTCCACGATATCAACAACAGCCATCAGGAAGTGTAAAATTCTCAACTTGTTTTAAAGTCCAATTCTGTACACAAAATAAATCGGCTATTTCTGATCCCAAAGACCTCAAAGTAACGTAAGCCTCCCGCTTAACTCAATGTAATAGAATCACCTTGGATTGCTTTCCGATATTTACCGTTTGATTTTTCCCCTCGTACCGAGATTTGAGACGGTTACCCAAAAGAGGCGTGTACCACTTGATGGTAATGGCCGGCAGGGTCGGTAGATACACAACCTTCTAATTAACTATTTGCTATACTGTCTATGAGGTGTGAGTTGATTATTTTACGAGATCCTTCCCTTTTGCTTTCGTGTTTATAAACCCTATAGAGATAACATTTGAGGGAACTTGTATTAACAAGTTTATAACTGGTTTAATAACAGAAAAATCTTTTGGAATGACTTTACACCGTCCGCGTCGTCAGAACAAGTAGTTGTTTGGCGGCCAAGACCAAGAGGTACTAGGACTGTATGTATTCCCATTTGCCGAATAGTGTATGAGAATCCGTCAACTGGGACTGCATACATACCACGTGTTGTAGTATATTGTATACAACGTATACATCACGTCATGGTTTGCGATCCCAGTCGCCAGTCGTAAAAACTCTCTAACGCTACGTAAACTTTAACCTTGTATGCAATTCGGTTAATTTGAATTTTTCATATAAATTGGTTAAACTATTTTATATTGATAAATACATACAATTTTTTCTTCAATCAATAACTCATTTATATTTTTCTAATATTGCTGGTAATAGTATCAAAAATTCAGATTAAGTGATAGATAGATGTAAAATAAAGATAAAATACCTAATTAAATCTGGGAACTCCACGTTCGCAGTTTTTTTTGCTACGGGTCGCCAAGATGACTTCGTGAATATATTATTAAAAAAATATGTACATTTAAACAGATATACAATGCAAAAGTGGAAAAATGTAGGAGCCGAGGAAGACCGAGACTAACCTACCATGACCAAATTGGTCGTGTTTTATCATAAGGTGAGGTCAGGAGCCCCGGGAACCGGCGAGCGTGCATGAAAAGAGCTATGAATGTTAGATAAGCGAGTGAAGTATGTAAGGACCGCGGCTTATGGCGCTCGGTTCTCTCTGCCTACCCCGTAAGGGAACTGGCGTGGAAAAATACATACATACAAGTACAGTTAAAACTATATCAAGGTTTTTGTACGAGTATTACGAAGTTACATTCGTACCTTAAACATACATTAAGTGGATCGCCGTTCTGTATAGCAAGATTATATTAATTGCCACAATAGATAAAGTAGTTAAAGTATCAGTCTTTCAAAATTGCCAATATATTAATGAAGAAGAAGAATAAAAAGAACCTGGTAATATAAACTGACCAAAAACTTTCATAAATATAACACTGTGATTCAACTGCGCAGTAACTTGATTGAATTGATGATGCGCAAATATTTATAGATAGGGACGCAACAAGATAGGGTCACAATTTATTGAAATCCAACAGTCGAGCCATATATAGGTAACTTACATAAATTGACATCGGCAGCAATCAGACAAATTGGCTCCATCCAAACCCCTCTAACCGAATTAATCTAATACGTAGGTTTTCTTAGCGAAAACCACTTAGGCGAAGAAATATGAGGAGTAGGGGATTGAAACTCATATGGATCGTTGTACAATGCCAAAGAATTAAGGAACAGTCTTTAGCAAATAAGTAGACTAAAACAGAATACAGCGCAGCCACAATAAATAGATATTAGGTACAGCATCATATCAATCGTCAAGAGAGCTCGATGACGTTACGCGTGTCATTCTAACCGAAGACGCAGGTTAAGCAACGTCGACCGCAGCCTGTCTATGGATGGGTTTATCTATCTCGAGTTTCTCGAGTATGCTCTAAACCCCTTCGGTTGAACGAAGACCCGTATCCCTGCAGTGGGATGTGGGGACTGCATTATATTCTTCAGATATATATAAATATATATGTACTAAAGTAGTAAACGTATATTGTAATTAGTTAATTTACATAGCAAATATACATGCATGGGGTTTAGGAAGAGATATATACCTCTATATTATTCGCATCAATATTCATTTTATGGGTAACCATATTGAAAATAAATAACTATAGCATAAAACTGATGTAGTAATTATTATGTCTAAATATATCTTATCAACAAGTTCCTTGCAGGGAATGCAGAGACAACCGAACGACAGATGACTCGGTTGTTACGCATCTCACTCGCTTGAATGATAACTGTTTGTACTAATTAAAAAAGAACATAAGTACCTTATTATATAATTTAGCTCGATTAAATACACTAATGAAACATAGAATTTTATGTATATTCTTATAAGCTCGTACAACTTCGGAGCTGCAACTATTTTTGTGGGTATTAGCTACCACACTAAAAGTTTTGCCTACCGAAAAACATACTTATTCAATTATAAGTGACTTTTCAATAGTCATGTTTGAATAAAACACAGAAAGAATACGCCCACATCGCCTAGAATTTATTCTAAAAAGTTGCTCCAAAACTGTTTCACAAAATTCACAATGGTCCAACTTATAACAAAGATGATTTCTTCAAGAAAGTTTATCAAGATGGCCCTTTTTGAGGATCCGTTTACAGCGCCCCTAAGCATGTGCGTAGACGTACGTGAATAAATATCCAACAAATCCACCTTTAAATAAACAGTACAGGGGGATAACATTTTTTGCCTCATTCCGAGCAAACGATGCTTATGATATTTATTAGGGGATGAATTCACTTTTTAGATATTGGAGCTTTTTTCTGTCTAAATTCTTCAAATAAAAAAAGATGAATTACTTAAACGTTGTAATAACTCTCTGAAAAATAGGGTATTACTATTCTTACGCTCGAAATTGTCTTTTATCATATACTACGTTATACTGTTATATATCATAAACAACATCTGCTCAAGATATTTAAATCCCGCTTCTGAGGAAAAACTGGTTATCTAATTAGAAGAAAGCCTCAAGTCTCCTAACTGCGGGCTAATCACAAATTAATGAGAGCTTGTACCCGGGCGTCGCGGCGCGATGATAATTCCACGCCGCCCTGCTGCGCTAAGAACCTCATCAATTATGGCAGAGCCACCCCGAGCGGAGGCCTGAAGGCCGAACACCCCTTGTGATCTAGTCACTACACTAAAGTTTAGTACGTCTGGATTTCGGATTGTTTAGACATAATTATCAAAGAATAAATATTACTTCGTATGGTTAGTTAAATTAAATAACTATCTTGACTTACGCTACACATCATCAAAATTATTATAGCTTCGATTTCTATTGATTTATTCATTACTTAGATATAGGAAAACATACTATCTCTCATCTGATATGTTTTTAGATTACTATGAGCTATAAAAACTCATGTATATAACATGATAATTTTATCTATAAATATGCAACGTAGATTGTTATCAAATTTCGCAGCATTAAATAAGTTCATTAGTTAAAGTTAGTCAAATTGTTCCGCCCTACAAATAAGTAATGGTTCACCCAGAACCCATTACGGCAACATCCGAAACCACACTTGATTTGTTGTCTCATCCTCTCTTTACTTACAGTCCATAGTTGGAAACATTCGGATACACCATGTGTTGTTCTAAAGTAGATTTAGGGTCTGTTGCCTGTGTCAGATGAAGGCAGTGGTAAAATATAGACTTTATTCTATCGGCGTTTGATCTATTTTTAAAGGATTGTTTCTTTTTTAACTTCGATTAAACGAGAAGTGATATAAATAGACTCTGCGTGTCTGTCCGTACTTCGTAACTCCCAAACAGATAGCAGCCCGACGGCATGAGGAAGTACATCATACAGAAGACCGTAGCCAAATAATTACAACTGATTGTTGAAGTTGTTTGAGAGTTGAAGTTACACCGAAATGTATTGTTAAAACAACAAATTTGTCTCTCTATACCCAATATGTGAGAGCATTATAATAGTAAGCATCAATAATTTATATCGTTAGAAATTTTCAACATGAATAAATTTAATTTCAATCTTGTCTATCATTATATATAATTATAATTAATTATATTTAATTACCTCGTAGCAGAACTATATTTGTACCTAAATGGAACATTTTTTTAATATTTTCTCTACCATTACACGCTTTGCCAGTAATCACACAAAATACTGAACGAACTTTGGTGAATATCTCGGAAGAGTTGCGTGAAAAAAAATTTTTTTTTTTATAACCATCCAATCAGAGCTGAGGGTAGCAACTATCCTTATCAAGTAATAAATAAAATATAAAATCAATAATATAATATCCACCACAAAGAGATAATCACTGGTACTGAAATGAATAAGTTTACATTAATTTGTGCATCGCTTATGGTGAATCTCAATACAATTTTAGATCAACTTAGATAGATGTCCGCATACTAAAACAACAGGTTTATTTCACAGTCTACAATTTGAATGGGATCACCCTAAACGCGGCTCTTGTTGTTATGCCATGAATATAAATCGTGATAAATTCCACGCGGGGCGGGACGGGGAACGCGGGCGGCCCGGCAGCCTCAAGGGCTTTTTTCTTAAAAATAACTTTTGTCAGAGCAATTCGGCGGAGCCACGAGATTTATGGAAAGGTGGTGTCACCCCAGTAATTAGTTTTTAACTAGTTGTGATAAGGGTTCGCGGTGTTTTATGCCCGCGCAGTAATAACTTTAAAGTAATGCGCGGTAAGCCGAGCCGAGCGGGGTAACAAGAATTTTTGACATCTGTCTCTGACCCAATCTATTTTTAAATTATCTTTTTTTGTCAACACAAAAGAATGCAAAAAGTTATTGTTCAAGCTTGTCACAATATTTTTATTGTTTCCATATTTCGCGCGTTTGCGGGCCGTCACGAGCGATGTACGAGTGAGGTATGATTTATGTCCTAGGAGCAAAAAAATAAGAAAGTTCTTCCACGAAACTTCTTTTATTCTTGGAGAAAGTTGCGTAAAAAAGTGGAGGCGCTTAGAAAAAAAGCAATTTTCTAGCTCAGGTGTGTGAGATGTTCTTTATCTAACTTTGCATCCGAACCGCTTTGTTTATGACGGCATATTTTTTCGAAGTTTTGTACATTTTATTACGTTGTACCGTGAACTCGTACCTTTATGCCCTTAGAAGGGCCGACAATAGTAGAACAGTGCGTTGTTTTGTAAACTGCCTCTTCTTAAAAAATAAACCGCTACCTGTTTTATTATAAATTCTAAAGAATTGCATAACGCTACAGGTTTTTAAATTGTTACTTGAAATATTGTGTGATAAAAAACCTTTAACAAAATTAAAGTAAAATGTAACATTGGGCTCAACAATATAGGCTTAAATAATAAGCCAGAGACGTGGTGTCTCCTTTTTAATGGACACAGAAAATATAATTTGAAATACTCTTTATAGCTCCCATAATGTAGCCAAGTGGGCCAAAAAATGGTTGTCACCGTCTGGCGTACTACATTAGCATGAAGGGTGTGAGGCGAGGAGGCTTTATCAGAGGGCCTTTCCTGAGGGAGGGCCAAATAATGCGATATTGCTCGTTTGTGCGAGGCCCTATTTATCTATTAAAAAACGCAAGATTTATGAGCGAGTATAGGAAACTTCAGGAAGTTTTTATGTTGTTCCTCGTAGCTCGCGGCTAATATAAGAGATTGATGTGCGTTATTTTTGTTGTTTAGGTGTATATTGGATGTATACATTTTTGTTTACAAGTAACGTTATGAAAAGTTTGTTTTTGTGTTATAAAAGACGTTATTTATTTATTAAATTTGATTACAATTTAATCCTGAGCTTCCTTCAAATTACTTTTTGAAGTCAATATTTCCTTTGTCTTGTTTTGGTTTGATTGCCGATAACCAATGAGCTACAAGCCATCGTTACGCATGTCAGTCTAATCGGACATACAAAGCAATTGAACCCTGTTGTTTTTGGATTGTTTTACATGAGTGCAAGTATTTTGATGCCACGCTTCGGAAGGTCATGCATCATGTCATGTCTGTCGCGGCTCTTGCCTGCATTCATGACAACTTGTTAAACCAAGTCTATAGTCTTACCAAATATACAGCGCAATACAACCAACGTACGAGAACACTTCTGCCTTTTCCATTTGCATTCTGAATTGTATTTCTGCGAAAATATTTTTTTAACGTGAGGACCACTCATGTTCTTAATTCTGCGTGTTGAATCAAAGGAAGCACTATCTCTCCTGACTTGGTAAAAGTCAAATCTCCTATCAAGTCTCTGAATTTCGGGAAAATCATAGGGTACGAAGTCCAGACCATGTGCAGGATTTATCAATAATTCTACATTCATTACTGTGTGTTGTTCTGCGTATACAGCATTGTCATGGTGCAAGAGACTCCTATTTTTCTCTTGTTCAAAACAATAAATCCACGTGTCTTCTCTTAAAACAATGTTGAAAAGTGCACTGGTATCCTTGGTTGTAATTTAACAACGTCTTCTTGCACCAATCATTGCAAGTCTGTTTCTCTTCTGGTGTTAGATCATGAGAAATTCAACAATAATAGAGTTACATATCTGTCTTTTAAATGTTCATACACATTTCTTTTAACTTTGATACCGATCCCCATCTTCATATCACCTTGTAGGTGATGCGTCGGTTTTCTTCAATTAAACGCTTAACAATAACGATGTTTTTTCACTGCTTATAGCAAATTTCAATGTGTGCCAACTCTGTGTGCGTATGTTTAGTTAATCTGTTGTCATCAATATACTGTAATGAAATTGCAAAAGTTATTACTTTTTTCAAATTTGACGAAATAGGTATGTTTTAATTCCCTATACAACTATACATTTTAATTGTCTATTATCAGTTCATTAATATTCTATGTACCTAACTTATTTTTCTTAGGAATATTTCGTTTAGGTACTAATGCTTTAGAATTGTCGGGTCCGCTACTTGGGTCTTTTTAAAGTTTTGGTGAAGATACTAATTTTTACATAGAGCGGCTGTTGTTAGACCTCCATAACACAGAAGGAAAACCAGACCTTACTTAGGCTAGGCATACATCTTTCGAAACATTTTTTTTTTTGGCGTATGGGTTTCCTCGAGATATTTTCTTTCACCGCCGGGCAAGTGATAATTGCGAATATGAGTACATAAATCGTTTGGACGTGCAGGAAGAATGCAGACTGAAAGAATGACGAAACAGATATACTACGCGATAATCAACGGATGTTGAAGCCGAGGAGGACTAAGACTGACCACTACCATTACTGTTATTAATATGGTATACTGATATTAATATGGTCATTTTTTTTCAGAAGATGATTTCAGAAGCCTTAGGAATGGGCCAGCATGTATGAATAGAACTATGAATGTTAAAGAAGTGAATGAGGTGTGTACAAACCGCATTTTGTGGTGCTCGGTTCTCCTTGCAAGGGACCTGGCGTGAAGATATACATATATACATGTACTTACGTACATAAATCTGAAAACACGAATGTAGTGGTAGATGCTAGGATTCAAATCGGGGACCAGTTGGTAAATAGGCTGATTCTTTATTCTCTAGATTCTGCATCTTTTGCTCACTTTGTATTAGTAGTTGCATCTAACATTGTAAAAACGTCAATATGTCGAAAGTGCGACGAGTGACCCGACTAAATATTAACAAAGCAACAACATGCCGATTTTTACGTAGGTATTTCTAACCCCCATCTGATTACTTGTAGTTAGTAAACTAAAATTGATTGTTGCAAAATTATAGCACCAAGTAATATTCAATTTACTTGAAAGTACTCATATAAAAGTACATGCTAAATGGAACAATAATAGCGATACTTTAGGCACCGTTCACGTTAAGTCGTGATTCTCGTGACTGAGGGCGATCCAGCAAATCTGGTGTGCAGTCTTTGTAGCAGTAAAGTCACAGTTGAGAGGTATAGGCAGTCGGTTAACTAACGCACTTAAGCCTTTTTGTCGTAATTACTATAGCTCTAGTTGAAGTATAGGATCGATACTTGTTCAATAAACAACAAAACTTAAGCGGTGGTTTTGACGATATCGCTGCTGATTTGTCTGTGAACTGCGCTTAGGACCATGTAGCGACTTATGGAAGACGATTTTGCAAGTTTATTTGAAGTTATCCTACTGCTCATATGTCTCTACTGTGGTAACCTTTAGACGCGATTAAGTTTTAGTGGGAGGGACTGTAGAAAAAGAATGTTTACGAAGATGTGTGCTAAGAAAGATACGTTAAATTAAAATAATAACTTTCTTAAGACAAAGCAAATACGTGTGAAGATATAAATGTAGGTAAGTGCCTGACTTTGCTCTTAAACTAAAACTCATGTTTAGTTTATATAAAAAAACAACCAAATTAAAAGATGTAGTAGTTTCCCATTCGTACCTCTCTTTTTGTATTTTTCGTTTATAACTAAGTTATTTGAATCAATATTAATTATAATGTGCTTTGACACAAATGTAGTGCGAATTTGCATAGTATAGTATTAAATATAGAAATTTTGAGATTAATGTCTATAAAAATAAAATAATCCACAACTCAAGAAAAAAACATTATAAAAATCAATATAAAAAGACTATGAGGTCAAACCATTGATTCTTTTTCTATTTCTTATATATTTTCGATTTTGTCTTTTACTGGGTTTACTTATAAAGCCACGCTCAGCATGCTAAAAATATTTTGTACTTGATGGCTTTATCCAAGTTTAAGTTCCTTTCATCCTATAGAAATTATCAGGAAATCACTTTTTATTGGATGAAGTTTCTGCAGCCATGGTATTTGAATTATGTATCAGATTGTCTTCCTTTATATTTCCAGCTTACTATCAATACGGGTTAGTTATCAAGGAAGTCCTCATTGCATAAGACATCTAAATCGTAAATAGTATTTAAAATACTATCTATATAATAATGACACATAATAGAATTATCAACCATTACTGAGGTTAAAAATAGGTAGGTAATCTACGATTACGTACATTATATGTATGTAATCGTAGATAAACGCATTTAAAACTAAATCTACAGGCTATAATATGGTGGTGTTTATTATCTAGTGGGAATATTGGCTCGAAACATAGTGCTAAATTCGGTCGGACACCCGATAGTGTGGTATTATCTGCCATTATTTGTCATTGAGAACAATGCGAGCGCCATGGCGCTACACTAGTCAATTTGCCGGCAATTGTAACGTGGCTAATTAGAAAAACTGTATATTATCAATATGTATTTATTGTTAAATTTATTATAAAAGTACCATAATTATAAGCAAGTAATTGGCGGTGATTTGTGTAATCATTTTATAACAGTAATCAAATTACAAATAAAATCACTGTGCTCAGCTCAGTACGTTTTATAAAACATTTATGACCGGTTTTATAAAATCGAAGGTGACTGTTTTTGTTTTTATATTTGCTAAATACATGGTCACCGTGATCATAACATAATTATAATATAATTTGGACACAACAATATGTTATATTAACAAAACTTATCTACCACGACCAATTTGATCGTGTTTCATCAGAATGTGATGTCAGGAGCCTTAGAATCCAGCGAGCGAGCATAAGAAGAGCAATGAATGTTAGTGAAGCGAGTAAAGTTTGTAAGGATCGAGTCGTGTGGCGTTCTGATCTCTCTGCCTATCCCGCAAGGGATTTGGCGTGAAGTTATAGATAGATAATATGAATATTGATTTGACTATATCCAAGTTATGTTTGAACAGAAAATACATGTATGTAAGCATATGTATGGGAAGCATTTACGATATTTTGTATGACACATGCATAGAACATTGACATTTATGATGTTAGTTCTGCTTAAGTATGAATTCCATGGAGATAATATATATGTTACGGTAAATGTGATTAATTGAAAATCCTACTAATATTATAAATGCGAAAGTTTGTATGTATGGATGGATGTTTGTTGCTCTTTCATGCTTAAACGGCTGAATTGATTTGAATGAAATTTGGCACGTAGATAGATTATGATCTGGATTAACACATAGGCTTTTGATTGACTCCACGTGGGCGAAGCCGCGGGCAGCAGCTAGTTATTAATAATTGTCTATTATTTATTACCAAAACACAAGGCAAAAGTAAGAAATTATTCACATTTATCAGTGATTATTAATCATGTAACCTTAGTACCGATAAATTTGACAAATTTTCAAAAATAACGTACGCTACGCGTCTTTTTTTCGATCGAGCAACAGAGGCAAGGGCGGGGGTGGGAGAGCGGTGGCAAAAGAAGATGAACATTCCTAAAAAGGGATTGGTGATAAGGCCCATTTAGAGCACGGAATTTAATTCAAAATGTCAAGTAGATCTTGTTGACATGCTATCACATGCAGGTCAATATAAGTTTTTCATGGTATATCAAGATCACTTTACAAAATTTGTGCAACAGAGCATTAAAATCGAAGCGTGCTGAGGAAGTTGGGTAGGTATCATTTGTTAGACATATTTACTATATTTGGAGCTCCTTGCATTTTGCACAGTGACAATGGGCATGAATTTGTCAATAATGTGAGTTTGCTGTGGTTCCTAAATTCCAGAACACACCTCTTACCGTCACCAAAAGTATTAGGATGCTTGGCGTTGAGATCTCCAGTGATGTGCAATATCGAAATCACCTGGAGGAGAAGGTCAAGCTGGCGTCGAAAAAACTTAGTGTGCTCAACAGGGCTAAGCAGTACTTCAGTGCGGGGCAAAGACTTATATAAGTCTCAAGTCAGACCGCACTTGGAGTACTGCAGTCACCTTTGGGCGGGAGCACCTGGATACCAACTTGGCCCTTGTGATTCGATTCAAAGACGAGCTGTGAGAATTGTCGACAATCCTAAGCTTACACACGGTATTGAACCCTTAAGTTTAAGGAGAGACTTTGCCTCCCTTTGTGTGTTCTACCGATTGTACAACGGGTTGTGTTCTGAAGAGTTATTTGAAATGATGCCGACAGCTACTTTTTATAACCGCACCGCTCGCCGACGGCGGGGAGTTCACCCTCACACGCTTGAACCGCAATGGTCGCGTACGGTGCGGTTCCAGAGAAGTTTTCTTCCGAGAACACTCAAGCTGTGGAATGAGCTCGCAGCCGAGGTTTTTCCAAGGGACTACAGCATGGAGTTCTTCAAGAAATGCGTGAAGAGGTTTTTAGAGGGTCGGCAACGCATGAGTGACAACTCTGGTGTTGCAAATGTCCATAGGCTACGGTGACTGTTTAACACCAGGCAGGCCGTATGCTTGATTGCCACCTTAGTGGTATAAAAAAAATGTCAACAATGAAGTGTCTAAAATGTGGGATGAACGTAAAATTGTTCTCGGAGAGCCGCGACATAGCCAATCTCAAGGTTCTGACGACAGAGCAAACTAAGGCGTTGAAAAAATGTTCGCCACGTGGTTTGAAACCAACAAACCAACACATTGGTCAGAGGGTCTAAGATTCGTACACCTTATGAAAAACAAAGCTTTTTATTCAAATGTTAAAACCATCCAACAAATAATTTCCAGTTGCAAAAATAGGGGACAATGTTAGGGTACGGCTACCAGAAGTAGATCGAACCAAGGCAGATAGCCTAAACATAATCGGTGTTATTATGTATGTTAATTTTTGATTATGTCCTTTTAAGTACTGTGGTGTTATAAATAAATACCTACTGGACAAATAACTTCAAGACTTATTTTATCACTTTTACCGACGAGAGTAGTCAATTATTAATAACTACAGCTAAAAGTGGTGAATTTATATTCATATTTACCAAATCATGAGGTAATTATTAATCATTTTAAATTAAAAAAATCGGCCCAGTGCGAGTCGGACTCGCGCACAAAGGGTTCCGTACTATTATCTATAAAAAGTCAAAAAAATCACGTTTGTTGTATGGGAGCCCCCTTAAATATTTAATTTATTCTATTTTTTAGTATTTGTTGTTATAGCGGCAACAGAAATACATCATCTGTGAAAATTTCAACTCTCTAACTATCACGGTTCATGAGATACAGCCTGGTGATAGACGGACGGACGGACGGACAGCAGAGCCTCAGTAATAGGGGGGTTCCGTTTTACCCTTTAGGTACGGAACCCTAAAAACACTTACCTTAGCATATACTTCAAGTTAGGTTGTTAATTTCAACGAAGCAGATATGTTGCCTCTAATTAGCCTTCAATATTTATAATAAACATAATACAATAATATATATATAAAACAAGATAAATAAACATACGGGTATAATTTTATTATTTTTGTTAACCGGTGATAATATATTTTATTTTAAAAATGGTCTTTAGCATGTTACCTTCATTTGATTTACTTAATACATTAGATCGTATAAAGTACACCTAAATTATTGGGTTTAGCATTAGGCGTACTCTAAAAAGATACATTTAGTAACACATCGAGGCTCTACTAAATTATCAATCAAGTGTTTAACATGTATTATTTGCCTGTGTGGGAGTTGTGAATGATGGATTGATAGACTGACGGACTCCAATGTGAGGTTATAAGTAGCATGAGTACCTTTTTATTATTTTTAATTATGGTCATTAATATTAAGAAGTTATCAGTTTGAAACTACAATACCACATCCCATTGTATACGCGTACTTGAACCTTTATATACATACAGCTATGAAAGATGTCCGTTAAAGCTACTGTACACCGTAGCTAATAAATAATCGCGGGTGAGTTAAGACCTCCTAGCGAGGAAGCAGCCTTGTTTATAGCGCACCCAGGCCGTATTGTACCCACCTACGCTATATATCTCGCTTAGCAAATTGCTCAGTTTGCTCAGTCTAATAACCCTTTAATGAAGAAACATTATTAGAAAAGTTTTGTTTTAATTTTAATATGAAACGAAATGTTTTAAGTTAATTAGTAATAATGGATTATTTATGTAATTTCATTTAATAATAAAAAAGTGCTCTTGATTTGACTTGACGGAATTTGCGACGAAATTATCGACTTTTGAAAAAAAAATCATAAGCATACTTTTAGTGAAATTTTATATTTAAGTTAGTGATTTAAGAGAAAATCAACAATGTAATAATTATAATTCGGTACAACTTTCTTAAAATATTATATATTTGATACTTGATCAAATGCAATCGTCCTACGCCGGCAGAAATATATGAAGTAAAAAAAATATGAGTCCTCTTAATCAATACAACTACATATAAAGTAGTGTTTACCTTTGTATACACGCCACCAATTGTATCTATTCAAATCTGCCATTAAAACGTAATAGACCGCCCCTTAATAACATAATAGTAGTTAATTATCACATTTAAATAATGTAATGTAAATAGAGTGAAGTCGAAGCACGCGACTCGGCCACTAGCGCTCCATTCACGAAACTAAGAGTTAATAGCTCATTTGAATACAATCTAGATACCTACATGTCTGTCATTAGTGCCAAATAGTTGTACAGTCAAAGGCAAAGAAATTCGTTCAAAGGAAAATATCAGCCAATAATAATAACGGCTTATTTCGAAGCAAACTCTTTTTTAACATTTTTAATGAATATTTTAATATTCTGTCGCCATTTTTCTCAATATTTGCGGTAAGAACTCGTGTTTGCCATACCTATCGATTAGAATCCATTCTAAAGTATACCTATCACCTTATTTTTATACTACTACGACGGCGAACAAGCGTACGGCATACCTGATAGTATGTAGTTATCTCGCAAAACCTTGGTAGGGAGTTCTATCTACAACTTGGTGAAAAACTTTGGAACTTCGTACAGTACACGAATATTATAGTTATATATTATAGTACACCAGCGGCGACCGGTATGGTTGTAAAATGAAGCAGCTGTCATATTATCGAACAAATCCTTGGAACACAGACCAATGTACTCAATCTGTATCTACTTATAATACACTAATGTAGGCAAACACTCTTTTTAAAACTTAGAATTTCAGAAATGTCGTCAATTCTCACAGGAATTACAAAAACAATAATACATTGACTACAGGGTCCTAGCTACGTCATGTACGATTTGCTTCATGATACTTGTAATCTACGTACACTTCAAGTTTTACACTTTGATTTTTATAACGTTTTTATATCGTAGGTACGTAATAAATAAATGTTATAACAATCGTACTTCAAGAGTCAAACGTAATCCACTCATTACTATATATGTCTTTGCCCCGAGCTGATGTGTACTGTTTCGCTCTGTTTAGCACATCAACTTTCTTCAACTTCAACACCACTTTGTCCTACTCTTCCGGGTAACTTCGGAACTTTAACTCTTTTTTTAACTAAGCCCGATGACATCCAGTGGTATGTAGGCCTCTTACATTGTTGTCCGATCTCCTCCGCTTTGAGCACCACTCATCCAATATTTTCCTATAACTTTAATCAAGCCGTTAGTCCATCACATCGTTTGCCTTCTTTTTCAAGAGTTCTTTTTGTACATATTCACAATAGTACAGACATAACCAAACCTTCATATCTCTGACATAACTATCTTGTCATGACATAAGAAAATTGTGATAAGTGAATAAAAACTGATAAATTAGTGTTAAGTTTATTGCCTAGAACTGTAATCAGTTGTTTATTAGCCCTTTCGTATATTCAATTGCATGTATTAATGGTTAAGACCAATGGTTATGACTGCTAATTGATATAATCATTCAAATTTGTATTACGAGGTCATGAAAACCGCAATTCTCTGTAAAAATTGTGATTCGATTGATGATAGTGTGTAATGTTTGAAATTAGTAAGAACTATTAAATGAAAAATCGTTAACAATATCTTAAATTTTTAGGTTTACTATGAACAGATTAAATTATAATATAATATTACTCTAATAAATACGGACTTGATACGTGTGAGCGTCACGCACACATAAAGTTCGAACTTTGGCACACTCCCATAAATCAAGGGGCGTTATACGCCATGTTTCACAAGCCCTCTCCATCCCTTTCTCGCAGTCATTATTCTTTATACTGCATCTCGTACTAACGTAAAGCTGGAGCTTTGAGAGAACGAGGGGAGGGGGCAGCTGTCTACTCGTGACGTATTACTCCGCTGGTGCTTGGTCAGAGCAGTACGTTAGTTTGCCAGTCAAAAATATTTATTTTTTATTTTAACATAATAATAGAACATTTTTAATGGCTTACATATTCCTCTGGTAGAAGCAAAATGTAACTCTACATTTGAACAAAAATTGTAAACTACGCAAATTTTTCGAAGCCATTCGTAAACTAATAAATCTTAAGTTAGCTGGCAACACAGCTCTTTTATTCTGTAGTATTGGATGCATAATTTTTGTCATGTTAGAAACATTCTTTCGAATTTATGGACAAAAATGAAAGTATTTTATTTTGCGTGGATAAGTCAATATTGGTTTTTGATAAATACAAATCAAAGGACGGTAATTAATGAAATGAAATGAATGTTCGAGCTGCAAATATCGATATCGACTTGGGTGCTAATTAGTTACCTACAGTTCGCGCCATCATAATGTATGCCGAGTAGGTCCTCGATGCAAATCGCAAGTTCGATTCTGGAATAGACAATGCGAGCACAAGTTTATGGGACCACCCACACATCTACAATAGGTATAGTTTGACTGAAAATACATTACATTCCTTGATCATTTACGAGTGCAAAGTTGACTCAAATCTATAAGCCGTCCTAGTCTTGAGTTGTTTCGTGCTTTAAAAGTAAGTACCTACTTATAACATCGTTTATTTTATTTGAAATAATTAAATTGGCAGAAAATGCATATTGTTCAAATATGCATTATTTTTAATTACCACTCCTATAACTAATAGAAGGTTGGCTAAACAAAGAGTCATAAATCAATGTATTAGGTATATTTTTATACAGAATACGGCTTGCCTGATGGTAAGCAGTTACCGTAGGTAATGGACACTCGCAATACCAGCACGCACTGCCGACCCTGTACAACCTCTTCACGTCTCGTTGAAGTCTACATGTTCACTTGATGTATGTTAATAATATGATGTAGATACTTATAGAAATTGAGTTGAATTGTACAGTAGCATTATTGAATAATAACAATAATGATCTAGGTATTAAGGAAGTAGTTATAGAAATAAAAAAGATATAAAACGCCAAACTGTTTGTCATCTTTTATCAAGTCAAGGCTAACAAGATCACTCATGAACAGGTTTTTGATAGCACAAATCCTTTTTTGACCTCTGCTAGATCGATGCACCACTTTACTAGAGTATTAGGATAAGAGTAACCATACATGAATAATGTATTACTACGTATACTTATGTGTGCAGCGTGATCAGACTATTTAATGGATTCATAGGGAAACCACATTGACCTGAAGAATAATAAACTATCTGTTGCTAATTCTTGTAAAGTTAATACTTATAAATTTGTTTGGTACTCGATGTTATCGGGTCTACATCTAATAATAAATGTATTTATTTGATTTTTACTGTAATCTATACTAATATATAAAGCGTCAGGATTTGTTTGGTTGAACGAGCGAATGTCTGGACTACCAGTCAGATTTCAATACTTATTTTTGAATTTGATAGCCCAGGCATTGAGGAAGGTTATAGGCTATTCGGCATCAGGATATGACGATGTAAAAAAACGGATCCTGTGGGAACTGGTTTTTACTTTCATCCTTTCCCCGTACGTACCTACGGACCTCCTTCCCTGGTATACGTAGGGACGAAATCGCGCAGCCGTGGCTAGTCATATCATATAGTAAATTACTTTCTAATATTGTAAATATCCATTTATGTATGTAGGTACATCACAAGAATTTTGTTCAATGAAGGCAGCTACCTAATGTGTGGAAAGACGTAAATTTAATCAAATGAGTTTACAGTGAAGTTTAAATGTTCTCGAGTTTCGTTTAAAACACATTGCCGTTATTAGTGTTCTTATTTGTATCGACTAATTTGTCGGCCGTAAAAAGAATTGCGTCCTTGGACACCTCATTGGTAGGCAATAAATATCAGCGTTATCTCTCGATATCGACTGCGCGCCGCACTTCGCCCAGTCGCGACCTACCCTCTGCTTTAATGAATTACACAATGAACTCTCATCTAAATACAGAAAAAAGCTTTTAAAGGCACATATCAAAAATGCCCACAAAAGCCTACTAAGACAGGACTCACAGATTTATAACGCTCCCTTTGTTAAATCACGTAATCTCCACGTGGAGCCACAGTATAAATGGAGGTAAATGAAAATAAATGTAGTTCCTCATTCTGTTCGTTGCCTATTTACATTGTGGGAGGCATAAATCTGGCTCTGTTTAATGGTAATCTATTTTAAAAATTACCTGTTAAATCACATTAGGACAGATAACACATTGTCCTGTGGATGAGGTTTACAAAAAATGTTTGTCGGCGTACGCTGTACAGATTTGTTGCCTTCAGGGTGGCATCTACATCATTGGTCCTCTAATATATTATGTGGTACACGGCTCGGAATACATTAACCAGGTAACAAATATTGGTACGGGCCGTCCAAACAGTTTAATAATTGATTATATCTATCTTGTTTTTTGTTTATACATTTTGCCAAGCACGATATGACAAATATTTAAGTGTCTTAAATCATCTTGCTATCGCTAGTGTGTGGGCGAGTATCGAATTTGAATTAATGATAATTTATTGTCCAATGTTTCGGACACTGATACGTGGCGTCGTGTACTACCAGACTGTTTTGGGCAGTTTCCGGGTATGCCATACCTATGTATACACATTGCTACATACTATTTAGTTGTTTTAACTCTTAATCATTAGCACACAGAGTTTATATTTCTAAAAGCTACGTTTATGTTTTGTCAACACGTGTCCCTATCTGATTTGTATGCATGACAGTTCTACCTAACTACCGAATAACAAAATAACTGTGTAGATGAATTTAAGTTTCCTGTCGTATCGATATTTAAATTCAACTAGTTTTTAGGTAATACTATATTATAAAGTGTACAACAATATGGATAGTATTACGTCATGCATGGCAGGTCGGTAGATAAAAATAGCAAACATACGCTAACTTAATAAAATAATAAAAGTGAATGCAGCAAAATAATAAAAATAATTAGTGATGTGACGTCCCGCAGAGTCGACGTGCCACATCGTAAGTCTCGCCTACATACGAGCTTCAGGCAAACGCAATAAGAAATAAGAGGTGAATAAAAAGAACTGGCCCGCAGTAATATTTCACCAGCAGCACTGCCCGGAAGATGCTGACTGAGGGAATGTAAGACAACGCTGCGTTCGGATTATTTTCTCGCCTGCTGTTGCATGTAATGCAGAGCTATTCATCATTATAACTCTATTTTATTTAGTAGTAGTACGGATTATTTTATTAAAGCTTTATTGCCTAGATGTGCACTCAATTAATGCATTAAAGAAGTACGACTCTTTCCGAATTAATGATAAATATTAATATATATATAATACATATAAATGTATACTTTAAACTTTTTGTGAATTAGTTTATCTATTGGTGACAATTAATCAAAAATTACGTACTTCTCTATTAAAGTATAGTACGTACAGACAGATAGTAGTTCAAATATAGAGCCATAGGTATAAATATCTGATATGTAAATTCAAAAATAACGGGCATGTTTCATATTTGAGTACCGAAATGCGTGGAAAACTTGATGCTAACTAAATATTGAATAATCATAAAAATATACAAAATGCTTTCATAAAATTAATTAATGTAATAAAGATAATAGCAGTTTTGTGACATTATATACGTACAATACTAATATTTTTCTAAAAAAAATTTAATTTACGATCAAACAAACGGGGTATTGTAATGAAATCTTTGTCGATCAGTTAAATTTGCCTACAAAATTATATTAAGTATATTTTTCATAATGAAGTCTGATAAAGTAGAGTGTTATGTACCGTATTATATCTGGAACGCGCCTATCGTAAAGTTTCCAAGTCCAGGCCATTTATCCAGTTTATCGATACGTGACGCCGCAATTAGCACATCACTAGACAAGCGCTCTCGGGTGCGAGCTCACAAATCATACAGATACCATCTTCTACAAATTTGAATCGGATCTTATTTATGATTTGCCTTTTTCACGGCTACGTTTTGGGGAAAATTCGGATATAAATCACTGATAAATGGTTATTGGGTTTTGTGCCTAATTCTAACTTTGTTACCGCCCACCGCACACGAAACGATATTGCAGTCCATTCCTATTGTATCTTGTTAATTAGAATTAGATCATACAGAATAATCTAATCAGAAATCGTACCAATAGGTACCTGAAAAGTATAAAAAAATAAGAAAAAAAGACAAAAAGTTCCCACGATACCCTTTTCATTATTCGCAACAACATAATAATCATACAAAAGCATGTACAAACACCGTACTTGGTTAAACAGCAATCGCATAAACAAACCCCAACAATAAAGCCAAATAAACGCCCGAGCACGCCATCCAATCGCACCTTGAATCGCACATAAAAGCCCATGAACACCGGTCGAATTGAATACTACCCGACTCAACAGGAGCATCCAAATATTGCATTCCCAACCGTACTCGGCAGGGTAATATCAAGCACGAGAGTAGAGTTCGTTAGTGCTCATAAAATCGTTTACGAGCTGCCGAAGAGCCCTCTTCAATAAACGTGCCATAAAAGTTCGGTTATTCGACGCTAGATGGCGACACTAGTGGCCGCTTCAAACTGTTGCAACGATTTTACTGCCATCTATGGAGCTTTTTAAGCGTTTAAGGACGATGTAGGACAGAGATAGGTGAGCATATGCCTCGCTCTAGCTTGTAGTGAAGTTTGCTCCATCACACGTTCGGTCAAGTGGGAGTTGAATCAATATTTAAATATTTTGGTGTAAAGTTTTGACTGGATTTTTTATTACACAAGTCAAAGTCCCTAGTTTTATGCAGTTTTTTTTTATAATAAGTGCAACTGTATTCACGCAGGTTATTGAGTACTTAACACGACCGACCTGGGCGTATATAATGGACTCTGTCGAACTGAACTTCACATATGTCTAATGGGCGAATCATAATATTAATTGACAATTTATGATACCATGAAGATAAGTTGACCTTTGTTATAAGGATCTAAAAACTTCTAATTTTTTATACAATTGAGTGTATTTACAATACAATGGTGGTCATGGGGATCCCTCAAAGGTTAACAGTAAATGTGTCGTTACAGTTTCAACCAGTTTTGCTTGTCTTAGTGAGATGTTTGGCAAGACAGAGTGATTTTTAAGTAGGTACATTTGTACATAACGGAAGTAAGAAGGTTCTTAGGTAATACGAATACAAAGACTGGACTCCGTCCATTGAGCAGTCAGAACCCGTTATATATGTTTTCCCATACATTTCGCGGTCGTATACGACCACCCGGGTTTCGAAGGGTTAATTGAGGTGAGAATACTCATTAGTCATACATTGGGTATCTTTTGCGTATTGCTATCATAACCTACAAAAAGAGTACCTTTGTTCGCATTTCATGTCAGGCTTCTAGTACTTCTAGACTGAAAATCGAGCGTAACACCAACACGAGATTTAAGCTATTTTTTTTAGTCCTTTCAAGAGTAATTTTCCGTTACAAATATTTTAACATTACTTAAATATATATATTTAAGCTCTAGAAAAATGTGCCCTTGAGAGTAGCCAGCTAAATTTAATACACACTTATTTGCAGATTACAAATAGGCGTGCATGAAAAGAGCTATTAATGTTAAAGAAGCGAATGAAGTGTGTAAGGACCGCGTCTTATGGCGCTCGGTTCTCTCTGCCTATCCCGCAAGGGACCTGGCGTGAACCTACATACTAATAGGCAGATTCTTTTATCACAGTTAAATCACATTGCGTTAAGTCACAATTATTTATAGAATTCATGCAAATAACTATTTGAAAATAGTTATAATTCAGAAGACACATCTCGAGTCCTGGCGTTATAGTTTTCTTAACCTGATATATTCTTGACCTTGTAATAGTACATGAACAGGCCAGACCAAGAATGTGAAACGGTTGCAACATAAAAATGTGTTCTTATTAACTCCTCAATAGTAATAAGCTATTAGTAACAGGATTTTTTGTGTGCGACTTTGTTCCTAGAACGTTACATCAATTTGTATTGTTCCACTGCAATATCACATAAAATAATAATTAGGCAAAATGTCACGCATTCTTAATACATACTTACATACATTATAAAAAGAAAAGATCACTTTTCTTATAGAATTACCCGCTGGGTGACCTACGCTGTATAGACGGCAGCTTGGAAAGTTATTCAGAAGACTTATTCGATATTTCTGATCATTTATTAACTAACATTTGTTCTGAATTTTTGCACAGTATGGATACTATTAAGAATATAAGCCGTTTTCGAAGATGATCAAGGTTTTTTTCATATTCAACGTCGGGAGGCATATAAGTATACGGTACACCTAATGTTACCGTAGCCTCTGATCACTTGTAATACGTTAAGTGTCATTCATGTAATGCCATTTCTGTTGCTAATGCAGCAACTCGTTAGGAGCTTACTAGTGATCTCACTCACTCGCAGGAACTCGCAGCAACGTTTTAAGGTGTTGTTACTTCTCTGCGATTTTCTGTGAGGTGAAGGTACTTCCCCAGATGGACAGCTGTGATGCGCCGTCTCTATAAAAGGGCACTTTGCTTTCAACGTCAAGCCAACGTAACCAGTAGTCTTTATTTCAAAAACTAAAATGGGTAACTTCTCATTTTCACTAATTATGCTCTATTTATAATCTGTTCAAGAAAGTAATCACAAAAGTGAATTAGATCTTGTGTACACTACTGCAATACACAATAGTAGATTTTTACTTAATAGCTCTTTAGTTACTTAATTAATATCCATTTTTTTATTCAAAATAATGTAGCGACATTCAAGGGTTACATATTCAAGAGCACAACAGCAGTTTTGAATTTTGAATTACGCAAGCGCAAGTCGTATGATAAACGGTTTCACGCACATTATAAATCGGTAGGGTTACCATGGTAGAGCGGATATTTTTGGATACAACCACGATCTACAGTATATTTACTGACCAATACAACCAGTGTTCATCTTAATGGTAGAAAATCGACCAAAATCATTATTTGCGTTAGCATATATCAAAGAATTTGCATTATTCCAACTTTTTTCTTCCATTCTTACACGCTTGCGTTGTATTTGCTTCATCATTCTTATCTACATTCTCGAACCAATGGATAACACCAATTTTTTATACTTACCACTAAGATAGCAAACGTGGCCTACCTGATGCCCTGACTATATTAAATATCGTGTTACAAGTACTATGCTGAATAACTTATACATGTACCAGAGGCAATTGAACAATATCGTTTGAATTTGTGTATATCGCTTTATACGTTTTTAAAAAGATCTTTGAAATATGCTGACTTGTAGTATTTGTAATTTGTGTCTCTGCAAGAGAAAATAAAGTAGGTACTTTCTCTTGTTGTAGGTACCTAATATAAAAAGTATAATATTTTCTCAGCAAGTGATGGTCATTTGGTGACCCTATCTACTCTCTGCGGTGGTCTCATTAGATGACGCCCTTACGTGATATTACGTGGTTTTTTCTTATATAAATTATATTTTTATCGTATATAAATTATACTCGCGTGCAACCGACCGCAACGATGCTTGGATTTAATTATTTGCGATAGTACTGGACATTTAAATTATGCTTTAGTTAAATAATTGCTACAAATATATTATGTACAAAGTTAGCGTAAAAATTCAAAACCCGTAACTTAATCATCAAGATTTATTTATTACTTTATAAGACGAAAATATTCCTTATATTTTCAAGCGTAGAGCTTAGTTTTAATTGATATTTGCCGAACTTAATCGCTGGCAAGAATAAAATGAATTAAAATTGAAAACTAAACTTTGCACTCACGTTGTATACAAGTTGGTATGCAGTCCGCCTGATGTAAAGTGGTCAGCGTAGCTTATAAAAACTTATAATATATTTATGAAGACTGGAAATTTGGTGTTGATTGTCGGTAAGGTATAGATACTTTCACAGTCACACTGACTATAATCAAATATAGTCGGGGTGCAGCTCTACCTCTCTATAATCAAAGAGTCGTTCGCTAACTAGTGTGGTACACTACATGCAGGTGTAAATTTGGCTCTAATGCCGATGGAGAGGCCCATTTACATCTAAAAAATACTTAATTAATACTAATTTACATCTTTAACAGTAGATAAATATATATACCTATATGTTTAACTACAAATCCTCACCAAGGAGAATCGCTACATGCCGAGAATGTTGCGCGAGGCTATTGAAATAAGAAAACACCCCAATTTCAATAGAGAAGATGGTTGGCAAGTACCACCTACTTGGGATCCAGTCCTAAAAATAATCAAGTCCCAAACCCAAAGATCTAAAAAATGTTCGGACACTGTGAGCGATTTTTGTGTAAATCGGAACATATATAATTAATCCATCCATGTCGGTAGATGTAATAATTGAATAACTAATGTAAGACAAATACCACCTTAGTCTTCCTGCGACCACGGACGCTGCAAAGCGTTCGAAACGTCAGGTTCAACTAAATAAATAAAATACGCGATACTTCCGTTAAAAATTGTTTAATTCAATGTTTAACTTGTGAATCAAAATTTAGGTACCTTCCAGTATTTTTATTTTTTGTACAATATTAGGATGTAAGAATACGGCACACCTTAAATAAAGTGGTTGTCGTAGCCTATAAATGCTTGTAACGCAAGAAGTATCGCCACCCCTGCTGCTAATACAGCAATTCTAACACGGACTGGTCAACAACTCTCCAGTGAGTTATTATTTGGGTACGATTTTCTGTGAGGTACAGGTAGTTCCCCGAACAAGCTGCTTTAATGCGCCCTATCTCGTAATAAGATTAAGACAACAAACATACTCATACACACAACCCTATATCGATCCAGCCTTGGTATTAATGTAACCATACCTAATCACTCGACTACCGACCTCAATAGAATTGCAACCTTTATCTTCTACAGGACCATGACACTTCATACCGAATGATATAGATAGATATCATTTTTATTTGCATCTTCATTCACATACATAAAATGCTTACATTAAAATTATTTTTATTACAATGTGTGTGTGTACAAGCACATCATGTATGTGCCAAAGTATGACAAAAAGGCTGCAGCTCAGTGTCAGTATTGCTCAAGAGCAAAACACTGGTTTTCAGCTGTAACCTAGGGTCAGCTACAAGATATGCACGCAACAGTTTTACTATTGTTAATGCTACATTTCCACATACTAAATTTGCACAGGGATTTCTAGTTTTTTTTTCATGACAAGACAAAGCAATAAATCACACAAATAAAGGCAGCTACCAGAATTATATGTCCTGAATATACCATGATGGTAAATCGAGGCGTTGTTCATCTAATATAAACAATCTATATTTATGTTTGAAGCTTTTTTTTACTATTGAGAAGTCGCAGTGGCGGAGGTATGTTGTTCCAACATTTGGTGGCTTGATCAAGGGTTAAGTGGTATATATTCTAGCTTGATAAATTTAGCCGCTCCAGACAAAAGAAACTACGAAATTCAAATAGAAGACAATAAAATCGTTTTAGTGACCCAAAAAAATCGTGTTAAGTACAAGTGCCCAAACACCATAGAGCCAATAAAATCTACCTATAACTACTCGTATCTCTAAGGCGAGAATTGAATGCTTGTTGCATGCGCCGTTTAACTTAATCACATACGCAGGCTTTATAAGTGACTACATCTAATAGGAACAGGACGTATGCACTAGGTATATTTAGAGTCATAATGTGGGGTGTAAGTGGCCCTTCACCATCTTTAGAGCCAGAGGCAACACACAAGCATACGAAGCTTACAAAGAGAGGTAGGACTGAATGATATTATTAACCAGCCGAATAGTAGAACTGTCCCCAAGTAACATAACATCGTAGCCAATTTCTCTCTAATAATTCTCTAAAATATCATTGTATTTCAGGTTTTTTTATAGAGCGTCAGGAGGCATACAAGCATACGGCCCATCTGATGTAAAGCGGCGATCGTAGCTCATAAATACTGCAACACATTAAGTATTACTCGCGCGATACGCGCCACCTCTGCCACTAACCTCCTTAGGAGCTTACTGAAAACCGGGGGCCCTTCCGTCCGACGGATCAGCACAGCTCCTTTGTCGACAAACTATTGGAGAAAGTAGCTACTGGCGACTGGCCAAAGCCGTGCAGGCCAACTTCTGCCAGCCCTCGCTGCCACCGCTGCGATGCCCTGATGGCTCACTGGCTCATCAGCCGCAGGAGAAAGCCGATCTTATGGCCAGCCTCTTTGCGGCTAACTCCCGGATCGATGACTGTAGCACGCAACCACCAACAATACCCTCCAGTGGATCCGCTATGCCTGATATCCACATCAGGCAGCGCGATGTGCGTTTTGAACTACAGTCACTCGATGTCCGAAAAGCCAGTGGTCCTGACGGTATCCCAGCGATTGTTCTTAAAAAATGTGCAGCGGAGTTGTCTCCGGTACTGACGCGCCTCTTCCGCCTCTCGTACTCGACCGGTTTCGTCCCGGATGCTTGGAGAGAGGCTAATGTGCAGCCGGTCCCCAAAAAGGGAGACCGTTCTGACCCATCGAATTACCGCCCCATTGCCGTAACTTCAGTGTTGTGCAAAGTCATGGAACGGATCCTTAACAAACAATTGATCCGTTACCTAGAAGATCACTCCATAATCAATGATCGTCAGTATGGTTTTAGACCGAAACGATCAACGGGTGATCTTCTAGCGTATGTGACGCACCTCTGGGGGGAGGCAATCGATAAATATGGCGAATCCATGGCAGTCAGCCTAGATATCGCCAAGGCGTTTGATCGGGTCTGGCACAAAGCACTTCTCTCCAAACTTCCGGCATACGGTCTGCCCCTCCAGCTTTGTAATTGGATTGCTGGCTTCCTGCATGAGCGTAGAATCCGCGTCCTTGCAGATGGATACGCTTCGCGGTTCATGTCAGTGAATGCCGGTGTCCCACAGGGCTCCGTTCTATCGCCCACCCTCTTTCTTCTGCATATCAATGACATGCTGCCACTTGGTAATATTCATTGCTATGCAGATGACAGTACGGTCCATGGGCGATATTTCGGTCGGCCTGGTGCTGGTCGGACAGAAATCGGTGAGAGGCGTGAGAGTCTTGTCGTTGAACTGAATCGGGTTTTGGATCTCATTAGTAAATGGGGTTCCAATAACCTGGTTGAGTTTAATGCTGAGAAAACTCAGGTTTGCGCGTTTACAACAAAAATGTCCCCCTTCCTTCCCACTCCCAATCTTCAGGGTGCTTCCCTCAGTATGCGTGATAGCCTGAACATGCTGGGTATGGGTATTCATTGCGACCTTAACCAGCGTTATTACATCGAGAGCCTCATCTCAACAGCCTCAAGAAAGCTCGGAGTCCTGAACAGGGTGCGCCGGTTCTTCACGCCGGACCAACTTTGTCTGCTTTATAAGACACAAGTTCGGGCCTGCGTGGAGTATTGCTCGCATCTCTGGGACGGCTCCGCACAGTATCTTCTTGAGGCTCTCGATAGGTTACAGCGACGGGCTATCCGCATAATTGACGACGAAGAGGTCACCAAAAGCCTAGAACCTCTTCAACTCCGTAGGGACATAGGCTCTCTAAGCGTATTTTACCGCCTTTACCATGGCGAGTGCTCTGAAGAACTGTTTTCCCTTATCCCACCCTCACCCTTCCGTCATAGAACCACACGTGCGGGCTTGCGATGTCATAGTTCCACGGTTGAGAATATCTCTTCGCGTACCAAAAAGTTCGGCAACTCCTATCTTTGTCGTACCATCAAAAAGTGGAACGCCTTGCCTGCACATGTGTTCCCTCCTTCCTACAATATGGGATCCTTCAAACGAAGCGTGAAGAAGCATTTTGCGGGTCAGCATGGCAGCGTCAACTGACAGGATGCGGGATGTAGTATGCTGTCAGTTGCAGTTGCGATTTGGGCTCCTCTTTCGCTTACCATCAGGCAAAGAGGGGCCACTATGCTGAACTAATATAAAAAAAAAAAAAAAAAAAAAAAACCTGACTCACACGCAGAGACACAACAACCCTCTAGGGAGTTGTTATTTAGGGCTGTTCTGCGCTCTTAAAAAAATTATATTTCTTGTATTGCAAGCATTTATTGCCACCAGGCCAGGCGAATCGTGTGGTTGACTGCTAGTCGACGTACCTAATATAAAAAAAAATCAATATTTTTCATATATGTAATCACAAATGTATACCTATGATATCATTTAAGTTTACATTTACGCTTTATTAGTTAAAAATTACAAATAATCTACATTTATCACAAAACGGTGCCATTAATCAACGGCCGAAACTTAAGTCGATAATTTATAGACAAAGAACAAAATCGATACAAAACATGTTCACAGAATAAATCTCAATAAAATTGATCTCATCTTAAATAACATCATCTTGGTTGGAGTTCGTAGACGTGAGACCGGTACAGTGGGCAAAAACATTACATGTAATATTTTTATTATTTTATGTACTCTAACTGTGAATAGGAAAGTGTTTGCTTTTTCGTTATACTTGTAAAGATAGGTAATACTCGTAGTTAAGACTAGGCCACGTTTTTTTTTACAATGTCGGAAGCATACAATCATACGGCCCACCTGATGTAAACGGTTACCGTGCCCTATGAACGCTTGCAATACATTAAGTATCACACACACGATGCCACCTCTGCTGCTTACACAGCAACTCCTTGCTGCTTTGAGCTTACTGGTGACCTCAATCACATGCAGGAACACAGCAACCCAAAAGATAATTGTTATTTGGCTGCGGTTTTCTGTGAGGTAAAGGTACTGCTTTAATGCACCCTACCTCTCTTATAACACACAGATCAAGATAGACATGTATGTTCCTACACAAGCGTTTCTCCTGTGTGGGTTTCGAACCCACGAGCATCGGTATCAAAGTCGATATCGTCAAATACATAAACGTAGATGACAGACACATTCAAATATTCGGTATAAGCGCGGCACAATCCACATGCAGTAGATATACACTGCAAGTAAATCGCCATGAGCAATGTAAACTAACAAAGAATCAAGAATGCTGACCGTATGCGATTGATTAAAAAACCCCACAGCTGATTTGATTCGCACTGTATACGTTAACTCACTCACCGAGACCAACTATCCGCATTACGATGAACACACTCGTCCAATTAATTATTAAACAATTGCAGAAACTACTTCTCCTTCCTAACGTTATCCCGTTACGTAATTCATTAGGATTGGTGAGGTCCGCTAATTGAGCCTAAGGATTTGGTGATGATACTGATACTGACTTTGATATGGAGCGATTACCAACAAATCCCCGCAACCGACAGGAAAAATCAGACCTTTCTTAGATTAGGTCATATGTCTTATGAAATACCTATTATTTTTGGATGTGCGGTTTTTCTCGCAATATGTACATACGTACAATATGTACATAAAATCCGAAAAGACGAATTTGGCTTTCAGGATTCGCACCGCGATACCGCAGGTTAATAAGCTGGTTCTTTATCCATTGATATATATCACTGCTCAAGCATTTATAGAAACATTACGACAAATTGCGTACTTTACTTACGTAATTCCTATGTGTTTTGAGTCTAAAGCTGTGACAGCCATCTATAACGTATATAGTACCTATAAGATTACACATATAATATATAATAATCTTTATTATTTTAAATTTACAACAATGCATATACAGACAAATATTAAATTAAGGAAAAACATGACATGTGGTCCTTAAAAAACGTGCGAACGTATTAAAAAGTTTAAATACCTATATAACTGTCACTTTTTGGTACAAACTTCTAAAAAAAAAATCGTAAATGTTTTTGCTGGCAGTACTACGAACCAAAACTGGTCTTAAAGAGTAGTAAGCCTACCAAACAAATTTTACTTAATAAATTTCTTTACGTACCTACCTATACGATAAACGCACATGGCATCTGTTCTTTCGTCACTCGGTATTCTTCACATTTTATTTTATAATTTGACCTCTGCACGAGTTATGAATTAGGAGCTGCATATTTCAACTCAACTTCAAATTTGCCTTCAGGGGCTGCTAATCAGATTGATATTCGCGATTAAAATTCGTATCGATGATATTGTAAAATACGACTATAGTCTATCTCTAACTCTAAATTTTCATGCCAAGTCGTCTGCAGGGTAGGCAGAGTAAAAGGAGCGACACATGTCTCGGTTCTTAAGCTTACTCTCTTCTTTGATATTTAGGAATCTTCATTAATTCCAATGTATATTTATCATAATAATATTTTATAAGGTTGTTCAATACATATACCCGGACCATGTATTGAAAATGGTTGCATGCAAATATTAAAAATATATTAACTATTAATTTTGTCCGACCATGTGTTTCAAATTAGCGATGGGCCATTGCGAGAGGTTTTTTTCGATTGTCTCGATTGTTCGAACATCTCGATTGTTTTCGATTGTTTCGTCGAACATCTCGATTGTTGTTGTGTTCGTCGTCGGCGCGATTTCAACTCGAATTTGTGGTTGCGAATTGCGAGTATGCACGATAGCGAGAGGTTTCACTCGATTGTTTTGAGTTATATTAGAACATCTCGATGGCCGGACTTGTCCTTGTCTTATGATTGCGATTTGCGAGTTCAAACTAAACATGCAAAGTAGCCAACATACCCAACTTACGTACGTATTATAGGAGATAGGAATCACGAAAATAAATAAAATAATCGAAGTTTATAACGAATCATCTATTTTTAAAGACTTAAATAAACTTGTGTAATTAATGCAACATAGTTTTTTAGTTTTAATACAATAAATCACAGCGACCGACAAACAATCGCGACATATACACCTCGGCTCGATGCTTGTAAAGAACTAGCAGCGAGTCGAGTCCGTCCGGCTAAGCTGATCGATGGCCAATGAATGACTGACTGATGCAACAATCGAAACAATCGAAAAACCTCTCGATTGTTTTGTAAAACGGCGAGTCGATTGTTGACTCGATTGTATATTTTGACGACTGCGATTCTTTCGATTGTTGAAACATCTCGGAATCGCCCATCGCTATTTCAAATTGCGTAGCTCAGTGCGATCAATATAAAAACACTCGCCTATCTGACGCAATGCTGCAGCATCAAAATTTTGTATCAATCTGATCTGATGGCAGTTAGTCAAGAATTTATAGACATTTTAGATTTTTGACAAACGAACAATTTAAACTTTTGTTTTTGAGATGAGATACGTCAGTATAACCTCAGGCCATAAATGATAATAGCAATAATATTATGTCTAATAATTTCATTCTACGTAATTCGTATTACATATACCTATATAAATATATTATATTAAATACAAATAATTTCAAATTTGTTAAAATGATACTGAAATCTTAACAGGACAAAAATAGTATTTCGTACCTGGCAACATTAAAGGCTTTTGAATTAATTTACGGCAAATTGTTTCGAGGATGATGCCATGTTGAATTTTCTTTTGATCAAAATAGCGTTTTAATTATACCGCTTTTTGTGAAATAATCGAATAAATCTTAAAATATATACCTACTTCACTGTTATTTAAAAGTTTTTATTTCATCATATTTACCATCTACGACTACAGAACTTTTGCTTTTTTAGTTCATCTTTTGTCGACGACGACATTTTGGTAATTGTCGCGCTTCTTTCCAGCTCTTTCAACTCAAACATGCGGCATGCGCACTCCTGAATAAACTGTTTGGCGATACCATGAGATTGTAAGAGGTTATGCATCCAGTTATTAGAACTTGATACATGGGCTCTTACTGTTATTTACCATCGACAGTGACAAACAGATAAAGATGAACAATTACAATCAGCATGGTTACCTTGGAAACCAATTTCGACATATCGGAATTGGACTCTTAAATTACGACAGAAGTACCAAATTTGTATGATCTTGATGGTTGATTATCTAGTTAGGCACTATTTAGGATATTTAACACACATTGATCCAATTATAGTGGACATTACGAAATATTACACAAAACTTTAACATTGCAACAGGATTGTTTTTAGAATTAGCGTCGAGGATAACCCTGCAGGTTTGTCATTTCAGTACCAAAATTTTTATTTGCACGCATCCTTCACGTTACTGTTTTAGACGTTAATATAATTATTGAAGGGAATGTTAGTTGAGTATAAGCTAAATTGCATAGATATTATTGTCGTATTTCAGAATCGCCATACAATAAATTATTTATTCTAAGTTTGTTTATCTGTTACTTATCCTGTAATTTCGTATTAGGACATAACAACATATCATTGGTATCGAATTCAATCATTTAACATTAAAAGAAACACCACTGTTTTATGAAATGCGTAGGTACTTACATCATAATATACCCTACAAAAACCATACGACGACCACTTACGCTATTTTTAGATCGGAGTAGTCGACTAAACCGCAGGTTAAACTCCGATCGCGTCTAGCCGACTATAAATTACCTACTTGCCACATCTATAATTTTCTGTGTTTAAATCCATCATAATATAATGAACCGTATTCAATTGGGAATTGACGAATGTAAACTTGACATCGGTACAGTTAATTATGGATAAGTATAGGAAGTCCTGTTTTCCATAACGAGGTTTTCAGTCAGTTGGCATTTTTATACAAAACAGAATCAAATAAACTTAATCTACGTCCATATGTGATTAATGATCGAAGTATTAGTGATAGATAGAAGTACATCGATATTTCAATTCTTCGCTACCCAATTAGAGTGAAAAATAAACATAGGTCATTTCATTAAAACCTGATACGATATTTGGTATCAGGTTTTAATGTAATGACCTATGTTTATTTTTATTATTATTATAATTTTATACCAGTAACGTGGTAAATAAGCGTACAGTCTACCTGATTGTAAGCAGTCACCGTAGCTTATAGACATTTGTAACACCAGAGGTGTCGCTCTTGCGTTGCTGACCCAAATTATTTCATAGTTCAACAGTAACAAAAATACTGTAAACTATGGCTTAGATACCTACTAGATAATCTAAACAGCTGCTTAATTGCGATGTAAAATTATACATATAAGCAATGAGTAGGTTCAGAAAAAAAAAACGAAAAATGAACTACAGGCTCATAACTATGCGACAATTACTAGCCATTTTTAAACGACTGGTGAAGTTCCCTCATACACTATAATTTATAAATGCGACTGTGAAATACATTATCGGAAACATTAGTTGGTATTACTAGCTATGTATTACATATCTTGCTTACCATCACCCCTTCTCATATATATCATAGTGTAAGCAAACACTATGCAACGTCAGCTTCATCAATCCAAATACATACGTCTTTCACTTCTTCCACATTCACTAACCTCTACATGCATCCTCGCACTATTTATTGATGTAGCCCTTTTTAAGTATATCGCCTATGTCGTCGATGTGTGTCTATCTAGAGCATACTACTACGCATCGACATTTGTAATCAATCTCGCTGTTATCACTCATAACACTTCTTTCGTAACTTTTTAACCAGCCTTATTTTTTTTGTAATCAAATATTGTATCAACTAACAACGTTCCTGTGTTACACAATTTCTCATGTTATCAACCATACTCTTCAGAGCTACCATTTCAATTACATGAATGTCTACTCGTAATATCGATTTGTAGTCATATTACTGGGGAAAAAATCTATTCCGGATACAACGCCGTCAAACTTTGCCGGGGAATAAAAAGTCTTAGAGCACAGTGCAAGCACGATATTAGCAGTTAGGCAGCACTCATTAAAGCTATATGACAAAGTATTGTCATGATTATTTAATGAAGTGTTATCTAAAAGTGCCACAGTGAACAATCACTTTAAGATTGTCACTACTTTTGGAGGGAGTGTTATTAAATATAAGTTATTAATTTTTTATTCAGACCGAACTTGACTGGTATTAAGCATATACATCCATCTATTTATTGTATGCGATGCCAACCTCATCAGTTGCATGGAGAATCCAGCTGATTAGCAAATGAGGTTGAAATGCAAGATAGGGCCGACGACGAACTTGACTCTAGGTCTTCCTTCCCCAATATGTCATTATAGGCAAAATCTGTCTGACTCTTAAGGAACATGGCCAAAATAGCCGACAAATTAAAAAAAAATGAATTGTTAAATAATGGACGAGCCAGGTGTTCCTTTGACAATGCAAGCTTGCGCATTCTCAACTGGTTACTTTTTGTTTTTTCTAAGGTCGGAAATTGAAGAACTGCTACAGCTACACTGATAAAATACATTCTTCATTTCCCGTACAATACAACCGCAGCAAAAAGTCAAACAGTTACCGTGTTACACATCAGACTTTGATCGAAATAAACTGATAATAGCTAGCTAGATTTTTTGTGAAAAGTTGTTTTCTTATGTGAAAGAGATTATTTTTTAGTTCTTTTAAACGTATCTTTTGTCACGGAAGTTAACTGATTCAACGTTTTCTTCATTCTCACGGTAATTTGAAATTCAAAACTGAACGATTGCGCCTCTGATTGAACTGCAATTGGCCCCCGAACCATATACAGCTGGTTCTATATTTGGAAATAAATACTAAATTGATTTCGTCCTTTACATTATGGTAATGACAATCTTTTTTTAGGAGTATCCTAAAATGTAGAGAACCCTAAAAACGATAATAATTGGTTTGTTAAATACTTAAGGAAAAATATAATGATATATACTGCTATTATTTGGATATATATAAATAATATATTGTAAATATGTAAAAATAAATGATTTTGAAATGCTAAAAAAAAATATTATACTTATGTAAATCATTTCTATATGAGCGAAGATTAAAGAACAAAGAAAAACATTATTCTTGGATTTAAACCTTATTCCATAATTTGCCGTATGAATAAGATATGATTAGGCCCAATAAAAATTGATCCATCAAAATTTCAGTACAACGCTATGAAATGTAAAATAAATTTTGTTTGTTATTTATTAAAAGCACATAATTGTAATTACAACAAAATGAATATTTTAATAATAAAGCAACTAAAACACATCTAGCTATCTATGACTTCACGCCAAGTTCCTTGTGGGATAAGCAAGGAGAACCAACAGCCACATGACTCAGTCCTTACACACCTCACTCGCTTCATTAACATAATATTTTAATATAAAATTTGTGTATCAGTGATTTGGCAATACATGTAACTTCACTTTTCACGTAATTTGTCACCTTTTATACTCGTACCATATAGTGTGCGTATTTGTTTCGGCTACCTCTGCCTGTCCCGCAAGGGATTTGGCGTATAATTATAGACATTTGTTTGGAACGGCATAATGCCGAACAGCAACTAAATCGATCAATTAAGATCCATAACTGCTATGTGTAATGTTCATTCATCCATCACTTTGCAACGCCTGAAAAGCATCAAACATGTGTTGCATTACTAAAGAGCGAGAGTGAAATATACGCACGAGTTCTCATGAAAATAATTTCTGGTAATATGCATCTTGTCTAGTAATTGAAAGTAATTTAGTTGTGGAGAATTTAGAAAACCCTTGCTATATGACACGATTATGTAGAGAAAAATGATGATGATAGTTACATACGTTAGAAGCAGAATGCATAGCATGTGCTGATTATGCACTGTGGAGACAGCGCGCAGTCTCGACACTTCACATGTCTCTAAGAAAATAAATATAAAGCTGTAAACATTTGAATCATTCATCTAGCCTCGTTGCCTTAAAATGAAATTAAAATAGGCGGGAATTCATACAAATTCAACAATGGTAATTGTATTATTATTGTCTTGTTTGTATAATTAAACGATTCCTAAACACGCTGTAAAATATTCAGAATATTTTCTAAATACTGACTTGATTGACTGGTTTGCAAAACGTGATACCAAAATCCGAGCAAAAAGCTACCTTATACTCCATACTTTAATCGACACTTTATTCATGCATATAGTTAAAACTCCGAGGCAACTTCCTCGACATGACATATTGCATACCTATTGGTTTAATTACTTGAAAAAATCAAACAACAAAGAAGGTTGCAACAAAGGGCAGCTATCTCTCGTATCTACACGCAAGAAGACAGACGGACGAACAATATTTTGCACAATTATAGTGATAGTGATCGCCGCAGATATGATACATGCATCGTTGTGCCTTGTTATGTATTTATGATTACACATGTAATAATATGGTGCAACTTTAATTCCCAAATGCAGGACTGCCGTATTTAATAAGTCAAGAACGATTTTAGTGAATCGAATGACCGGTTATTAAGACGAGTAGTGAAGTGGGAGTTAGTCAGTCAGAGACAGTCTGCTGGTAAGTTACCGAAGCCTACAGTTACTTGCAACATCAAAGACGACAGATTTGCGTTGCCGGCTTTGTAAAAAAATCTTCTTGACTTTTTTGAAGCTCATGTTACAGTTTCTTATAAAAACCTTGACGATTTATTCTGACGACTTTGGCATGCCCAATTGGCTTGCAATTAGGAATTGTTTTGTTAGTGGCAACACGCGATTGATGCTTTTTGCATTGCAAGTATTAATAGGCTACAGTAACTACTTTACATCAGGTGAGACGTATGGTTGCATGCATATCTACGTTGTATAAAAAACCTGTTATACTCGTAATTAGCCTGCTAGTATCAATTTGACGTGCCCTTTACTATTTTTTCCAATTTCCTTTATTTGATGTAGCCTTTACTATAATTTTAAATTTTCTTCATAACATGCCTAATACACAGGTTAACATCAGCTCTTATTATAGAAATATAAAATCACTTGCACGTTGAGGAAATGATTTTTTTTTCTACTACCAACGATTTAAGTCGCTGTTAACGTATGACATAATGAAACACATCACTTGTGAACAAAGAATTATTAAAAAGAATGAAATAAAAAGCACGTTGTGTTAAATTCCTTTTATTGTGTACACTTCAAAGGCATCATGTATCGACGCGGTGGTCCGATGATGGCTGGCGCGATGCCCGCACCACACGGGGCGTCGACTACTTGCATGCAGCCCGTTCCAAACGATATTTATTGAAAATTAATTGTGTGAAAACTGCACCTCAACTATCTTATCACTCTTACCAGATCACGTGTACTTTATAAAATATATCAGCGAATTCTAGACACGCTGTATAGTAGAATATAATGTATAACCGAATTTTTTTTAGAAATCGATCGTGCCCTCTGGCCAAAATGGGTTATTTTATTCCAACTGAACATTCCGTGAAACATTATCTCCGAGCATCGATAATGACCACTTTGATTTTTTTATTTCTGCATCCACTATGTTGCAAAAATATCATAAGAGAGATGAGAGTCCGATTATACCATAGATACCGCATCTTAGAAACGGCATAAGGTAATAAATCGTCTAAAACCAAAATAAACCGATTGGCAACACCTTAAAGTCTATACTCCAATAAATTACATCTGATTTATGAAAATTTATCATACTCTTGAGGCTTAATTTTGAAATGATCTTCGGGCGCATCACAAAAGCATGAAGCGTTTTACATGTTAAAGTAAATGAGACCTTGTGTTTTTGAAAATAGGTTAAAATGTACCGTGTATCTGAATTTGCAAGGAAGACGTTTTACAAGGGGAAGTGTGAAGTGTGTCTGCGTATTGTTTTGATAAGCTGCAGAACGGGTTTGTGAGATTTATGAGTGGTATGATTTAATGCGAATAAACTACTCTCCGCTAGTAGTATTGAGGTATGCTCCATTTTCTTTACTCTGTCACTATTTGTTGTCCACTTGCATTTATAAGTGGTGCTTGTTTTATCAAGATTTACGTAATACTAAAGATTTCCATTATAAAAATTGTCATGGATACTAACTAGTCTTAAACCGACTCGATCAGCTGCTTGTGCGTAATTATTACATACCTTTAAACATCGTCACAAATTTTACACGTGGTATTGGCAGAACCATAGACTCATATCTATATGACTCTACCACAAATGTCTATTCTCGTCATAAGTATGACCTTTACTTTGCTCAATTTTCATTACATTAGTTACAATAATAGGTTACTATACGTATTTCCAAACGACAACAGGCGTATGTCTGATATCATTATTTCACTGTTAAAAATGTAAAATAGCTTTCCTTGCTGCTGTATTTCCTTCACCTTGCAACTTACGCTAAATTTATTCAGTTTTAATATAATACCAATTACCTGACAAGCAGGTGATAGACGATCTGTTCAATTATTCATTTAGTAATTAAAATGAATTAATATTTATTGCTCTTACTGACATTAGAAAATAAAGATGATTCACTTTTAATGTTGAGGTTATCATACTAGTCAAAGTGATTGTAACATGCTGATGACTGACATAAAATTATGATATTTTCAACTAAGTAGGTATAAAACTATATACATAATATGGTACACAAAATATGGGGAAGGAAAATAGTCGATGCCATTATTTCGATATTTTGGCAGATAGATATTAGTTTAATATTATTTCTTAAAATATGAATATGAATGAAAATATGAATGAAATGTGTCAAGTAACAGAACGTACTAAGTATTAGAATGCATATATGTCATATAAATATATTAAAAATCAGCCAAGTGCGAGTGGGACTCGCGCACGAAGGGTTCCGTACTATTATCTATAAAAAAGGCAAAAAAATCTGTTTGTTATATGGGAGCCCCCTTAAATATTTATTTTATTATATTTTTTAGTGTTTGTTGTTATAGCGGCAACAGGAATACATCATCTGTGAAAATTTCAACTGTCTAACTATCACGGTTCATGAGATACAGCCTGGTGACAGACGGACGGACGGACGGACAGCGGAGCCTCAGTAATAGGGTTCCGTTTTACCCTTAGGGTACGGAACCCTAAAAAAGACAGTAAAATATATAGAAATCAGTTTATGACAAAATATTATTTAGAATACAGGAATATATTTTCTAAGTTGTGAATAGCCAGTTTAACAATTTATTATGGATGTCAAGGGTCAATATTATGCTCATAACATTAATTATACGAAAAATAATGTCGCATTTTCTAACGTAAAGTTTCTTTTCTTTACTTTTGAACCCTAATGTATTTTTGAGGTTACAAAATTAAATTATACTGACGACTCGCTAAGATCATAAGTATCGTTACTTGTTGTAGATTGGCAGCCCTGTCGCTCGAGGGCCAATGGGAACGTTGTAATGCGGCGCCTGCACACGACCGCCCGCAGAGTTTTGCAGTGCAAATAACATAAGAAATATTATGGTAGGAACTAATCTGCCTACGCTTACTTGCTTCAAACAATTTAATGACTGATAAGAGAATTTCGTTGGTGCAGAACTTGTCATCTGTTTTTTATATTGTTTATATTCTGTACATTTTACAGTAGCTATTCGTAATGACGCTTGCATGTGAAGTGATGATTTCAGTGAGTGTTAAGTAACGATTTTGTGAATACATATTACATATTGACGAGCTCGGTGGCTCAGTGGTGGAACGCGCTGTTACGCTACTTTGACACCAACGCTCATGGGTTCGATTCCCACACAATACAAACATTTGTGTGCATGAACATGTCTGTTTGTATTGGACTGGGTATTTTCTATGTATAATAAGTATGTATTTACAAAAAAAAATGTATTTCCGTATGTTTATCAGTTGTCTAGTACCCATAACACAAGCTTCGCTTACTTTGGGGCTAGGTGGCGCTGTGTAATTTGTCCGACAATATTTTAAATTTAAATTTAAAAATATTAGTTTATTCCTATACATAGACTATATTCCTCCTCACTAATTTATTATTTACGTTACACGAACACATTAGGCCCTTGATAATTGGTGGTAAGTTACCTATGCATTTGCATCGTGCTCTGCTACAAGGTCATATCAAGTGGTAAAACTTTCTTGAAAATGTATGATTCATTAGTATATAATTCAAAGTTGTAGTTTCTACAAAGTGTACAAAAAAAAATGACATAGTCGATAAATTTCATTAAACAAGTTTGGTTAAATTCAAAATAATACAGTGCACGCTAAAACCCACACAAGCCATAAACATCGTACACAATTTCACAATATAGGTATTCATCCGAAACGCTATCATTCAATAGAAGAAAATGACTATCATTGAACGGTAGTAATCATTCTACCGCAAATTTACAAAATTCCATTACTACGAACAAGGTAAACAATTTTCGCACCGAATCCATTACTAAGTGCAAGTATTGACTGATGCGAGTGCAAGACACGAATGCAAGTAAATTGCGCTCAGTTATACGTTGCTACCCATAGAGACAGCAATCGCCCACGAAACCCATAGACTGAGATGCATACTAACTACTCGTAAATAATTTAGAGGATAGGATAGATAATACCAAAATATTTAATTGAAGCGCTTTGTCGTTTCATACAGAACGGCATCTTAAGTTTGTAAGGATAAATAAAACACTTGTTTTAGACACTTGGCAAAATTAATAAATATATTTTGTACACATATTGACATCATCGACACTTACGAGGTCGTTTCAACTTCGCGAGAAAATAACAACCATTGTATCTATTTATTTTTTCCCTAACAGTGAATAGATTCCTATCATACGTTGTCCGTTCTATTTTTGATAAGTGATCTGTGGCGCCAACAGTATAAATCATGTGCAGTTAGTAGATATTTGCATGTCACAACCGGCGAATTTATTGCGATGGCAAGGTCAGCCTTAGGAACATACACTGTATAGTCTATTATTGTAGGTCGTGATTTTAGACCAATCCATAAAGGTCGAATGAATATTGTTGTGTCGAAACGTTTAAAACTTATCTATTTCAGTACGTATTGAGGTTGATAAGCAACTTTAAACCTTGTTGACAAAAGTTGTAAGTTTTTAATTTACATTCTTTTTTGTCCAATTGATTTGTGAAATTAAACTAATCATATAATTATAATATTTATACGTATCATCAGTAAAGACATAGATAATAATTTATTGTTAAACATGTAAATAAAATAAATAAATAAAATAATATTAACAATCGGGAGAAAATATTCAAATAAGTAGTTAATTTCTACTTGGCAAATTAAGTTATTATCTATAATTAAATAAAGAAGTAGGTGAATTAAGTTAGATTTCATGGGTAATAACATATAGCCAATAACAGGTTGTCGAATTTTTCTCAATAATAATATCGCTTTGTTTACAATTTATTCCTTTACTATTCTAATGGAGGGCAATACAAGCATTGTTTCACTCTAACCAACTTATTCGCCCCGCATAGGTTTTCAGCGAATTTGTAAAATGAAGAAATTCTTGCAATGTTACGATATATATATATACATACATACATACATATACATGCATATATATATATATATATATATTTAATTGATAAATATATTTAAGAATATTCAACATTTTCTAGAATTGTTTGAATTCTAAAAGTTTTTGTACAAAATAAGAATCTATCTCTACTTATAAACTCCTACTTGAAACTTCATAAATATGACTAAAAAATACATAGTCACCGCAATTACCATCAATCATATTCACTTCGACACGGTTGAACGATCTCCTTATATTGTAAGTATATTCAGACCCCAGACCTATACAAAACTTGCTTTTCCTGAACTAAAATCTATTTTGCTTAACAACCATTATTATTTGGAACCGTGCAACATTTTAAAGTCTTGCAATATGCCAGGGTTTAAATAAGTTTCAACATGCAACGTACACTTTTCAAACTTATTACGAATTAAAAATACATTACATAAAATATGTACATATACTTATTGAAACTCTTGTATACATTAATGAACATATCAAGTTTGCGTCTCATTTCACGCAATATAAAACGTTGATGAACAAATTCTGGCTGACATACCATTATAAAATCATTTGTTAAATATTCCCAAAGAAGATAGAAGACATATGCCATTCCGTAACTTCGAAAAAATATTGCATTACCGGTCTACAGTGCAAACTACAATTACAAGTGGTCAGTAGGTACCGGGGAAATGCCAGGACAATTAACTATGGACTGTACCTGGACTAGGGTTGCAAGTTTCGTAACAAGACTTTTATATTTATCTATGAAAAGTTTAACTACATTCAGTAGAGGAAGAAAAATCTGTAGTTTATTTTTGGATATAATATTAGCATAAATTAATGTCTGAAGTTCGTCTATTATCGGCATAACGATTTTTAATTAATTTATTTCAATAAAGTCATGGATGGCCCACAATAATTTTGAAAAGAATGTGATTGATACCTTAATATATTTTACTTAACGTTTTTCCGATATAGATAGGTATAATTAGCAATTTAAAAACAATATCCACTCGGAGACCTCGTTTATTGACTGTACATCTTATGCTATAGTATGTATTTTATGACGTAGCAGTAATAGGGAAAATTTTATGATTTTATTGAGCATGATCTCTCGTCATGTGTAGGTACGTTAGGTATTATGTTTTGCGTGTAAATTGAAATAAATACTTCATACCCGCAGTCCATCATTTTTTCGAAGTTTGACAGCTCCTATATCTTTCGAATTGATCAGATACATAATAATGTTGGTGTGTTTTATGCATATTTTACAATTTGTCTTAGATAATTTACACACCCAGATATTAATTTGACTGAGGTAAATTTAACAAAGAGATCGACAGACGTATGTGACTCGAGTTATAAAGCTTTCGAGAAACTTGGGCATATTCTTGACATGGGAATACTTCAAAAGCAAAGTCCATAAGTGCGTCTGGTTCACTTTGATCTACCATGCAATTCAAGCGGCGATCGAAAGTAACTTGGTGGATAAGAAGAATCTGAGATGGCCTTCGTGTATATCCAGCAATGGGTAAATACGGGCTAATGAACCCTACAGAATATTGAAATTCTCAGTCAGATAACCATCCCCACCCCATTCAAATTACCCCAGTAGTAGTACCCAATAGCAATGTAAAAGCAGAGATCGAATTATTAAATGTCCATGGGGTACATTATCATATTATAAAGTATACCATACAATGGATAAATCCAGCGAAAATGAAATAACACTGCACATGATCTACTGAGTGATATAGAAGAAAAATGAGCTCATATACCGTAATACTAATTTATAAGGCATAACCCTTTATCAGGCGTCCGATGGGCGGTTTGGTTGCCGCTCCCAGCCGGGATATTGTCGTGATACACGCCAATGTTTTGATACTCAAAATGCCTGCCCATGGGTTAGATAGTGTAATAATTGGGTGTAGTGAACAATTATTGATACATTGTTTTTTTATACAACGCGGCTGGCAAGTCAATATTTAGTACGCCTGATATCAAACAGTCACCGTAGCCCATAGTCTACGCTAAACGTATGTATGACTGGGAATATTACTCGTACAAAGTAAGTGCAAAGTGAATTAACGAGGATGAAACCCTGAAATAAAAACCAGAATAAATTTGTAATTACAAATTACACGAGAAAGTTGTGTAGATAGCGCTATACGATGTATTTAATTTAAGGTGCGAAAGTACTAATTGATAATATCCGTTATGTAATAAGATGGTGACGTATGGGACACTCGCTCAAATATTACAGTTACGCACGCGAATGTGTTATAAAGACATAAATTTCGCCTGGCATTGTTGTATCCGAGCGCACATAAAATTTGGTAATAGGTATATCTTGGGCTATTAATCGATGAAGAATGATCTAGTTCGTAATTATCTAGTTCATTGCTTTTTGTCTCCTCTCATTGTCGACCAGATTTTTTTTTCGTTTTGGTTATTTGATCGGAAGCATGTAAATTCGTGTGTTTTAATAATTATTATGGTATAAATAGGAAAGACAAAACAGTTGAGTACCTTTTCTAATCTGTTTTTCAACCAATTGTCATCTTTTTAGTGCTATTGACGAGTATTTTGATGATCTCGGGGATGCAGTGGTTAGTAAGGTTACTTTGACACCAATGCTCGTGAGTTCGAATAACATACAGGACAAACATTTGTGTGTAAGAACATGTCTGTGTGTCTAGGTATTTTTAAGAGAGGTAGGACACATCAAAGCGACGTGTCTAGGTGAAGTAACACCGCCTCACAGAAAACTGCAGCCAAATAACAACAACGGAGGGTTGTTGTGTTTCCTGTGTGTGAGTGAGGTCACCAGCAACTCCATAGGAGCCTCCTAAGGAGCTGCCATTTTAGTAGCACGATGCCACTGCTACTAACATAGCAGCTCCTTAGGAGTGCTACTTAATTGTATTACAATCATTCATAGGTTACGGCAACTGCTTTACATCAGGTGAGTCATGTGCTTGTATGACTTTCGACGTAGTATAAAAAAGTTTTACTGTTATTTATAAAAAAATGTAGGAACTTTAAATTTTTATATTGATTCATTATGATTTTCTCAAATTTACAATAATGATTTTACGATCCAATTTCATTCATTGTATCTAAATACACATACCAACAGTTACGTTTTAACTTTTTTTTTTCAGTACAAGTTGTGTTTAATTACCAACAATAAAATAACCACCAAATCCATTTTTTCATAATATAATAATATTGCCTATAATTTTCTTTTCAATATTGAATTCAATACTTAAGTGATTTGGAGAACGGAACAAATATTTTACTACTGTAAAAAGTATTCAAGAAATAGACATTAAATTTATCAATTTATGAACATATAAAACATTAGGATGCAAAATAAAACACCAAAAAGCACCTAATTTATTTAAAACAAAGTCGATGGGCACATATCTTAATTACAGTACAATTTAAATTATATTATAAAAAATAAATTAATCTAAATAAACAGATATTAACTATTAAACGGTACAATTTTAATATACAGTCATGAAATAAATATAAAACATAAGACATTCAACAACAATGCATTTTATTTACGCCTCTGAACAGTCGGCGGTTGGTGGGAAAAGGCACAACTGCCTTATTTTTCCTAATTTCACATTTTATGCCCTTCTAAATCACATCTAAGTCTAGACGCATTACGATACATTTTATTGCTAAGTGACAGCAACAAGGAAAAGTTTATTGAAAAATAACGTTTAATTGTCTTAGCACAGTTTTTAACAATTCTTACAAGTAAACAAGTTTTTCACATTCCGTATTCTTGCATAAATCATTTTGATATTAACAATTGGAATAGTAATCAGTCATTACTTTGTTGACGTGATATTTAATCTGTGGAACTGTTTACAATCTGTCTACATTAGATTTACAATAAACAATGATACAACATTAGTGCCTTAATACCAAACGGATACAATGAGCAGTAGGAGTTGTGAACACAACCGTACCCCCTAGCAATAATTCATAACGGGCGCGAACAAGCTGTGGATCTAAGAAATGTTAGAACAACACTAGCTTCGCAATTCATAATTTATTCGAATATGCAAACAATACTAACGCAATATTTAAAAAATATAAAGTATTTTTTTTTTATATACAGGGTCGAACTATTATTATGTATACAGGATCGAATATTTATTACTCAATATTTATTAGAACGTACTGGATTTGAATACAGCTCCGTTAAAGCTACACAATTTATATTTAAATTGAGAGGAAATCATTATTAGACTGATTACTCATTTTGTATGCATTTTTGTTTTTATATTGTGAAAACTAATCAAGGTTGATTGTGAAAAATTTTGGTGAGTTGAATATCTTAATTATCTTATCGGTTTTTGTGTAAAAATAATAGATGTTATTTTTATCCATGAAAAACTTTTCACTATTCATTCACACTCTTGATTTAAACGTTACAATATAAGTATTTTTAAATATGATCAAAATCGCATTCAATCTAACATTACGGTCCCGTTTTATAAAACACTTGCAATCTTCAAATGACAATAATTCATATCTTACATTCCAAAGGCCTTTGTCACAAAACAGCCTTTACGCCTTAAGTAATAAGATCGCAGATAGCTACAAGTTTCTGTATGTAATTTTGAGCGTAGGCTAGAGAATTCCTACTATCATATGTTTATAAACACGCAGTCTGTAAAAGGTTTATTATGTTGTAATATTATCGTACGTTCGTCACGTCTCGTGGTTACTGGGTAATTTTTATTGGGTCCTTGAACTTGTACAATTTGGCCGGTCGATATTTCGGCTGCGGCCGCGGTCTGACTGTTGTTTTACGCAGCTCGGGATCGCATTTGTTTGCAATGATATCATTACCGGCACTGATTAGACGAAGTACGAACTCGGTCAATGAGTACTTCTATTAAAGATGTCGCAAATAATAAACTATTGCTAGTATAGAATCTTGTATCTTTTTAGTGTTCATGAGAAGTGCAGTTGTAACTATTATGTACCACGATTCTGTATGAAATTACTGGAAATACGTACAGATAGGTTATTTATTTTAACCTACAAAAGCTATTTAAACCATTGGTTATTTTAACCATCTTGTATTGGTAAATAATGTTATAGTCCAAGTTATAATGTGAACCCCCAAATATTAGAAAGTTATTTATCCATATCGACACAACATAAGCCATATTTTGTGCGAAATAAATAAATTCCGTATTACGATACGAATTTCGTAGATATAGATTTTTTCATCAAAAATTATATAATATATATATATGTATATATATATATACATATATATTATATATTGTTTTATTGTATCCAACAAATTTAAACACATAGGAAAATAACTAGGTTATTAATTTTGGTACAAATGTTTTTGAAGGCTAACCACTTCAAATTATTAAATATCGCTAGCAGGTTTGAAAAATGTAATAACCATAAAATTACCAATAATATATAGCTATAAGTGTAAGATATAAGGGTGTATTAACGCCAACATTGATGTACGGTAGTGAAACATGGGTATGGCAGAAGAAGCATGAAAGCAGGGTGAACACCGTAGAAATGAGAGCGCTGAGGAGTATGTGTGGAGTGAGAATGGTTGATAGAATAAAATATAGCACGATACGAGAACTTTGTGGAATGAAAATTGATGTAGTGACAAAAATTGAAAAGGGTATGCTGAGATGGTTTGGTCATTTAGAAGTAATGAATGACAAAAGAGTTATGAAAGAAGTGTATCAAGCAAGAGTGAATGGTGATGTCGGGAGGGGCCGCCCTAGACGCACACATATAGATCAAATTGGTGACGTGTTGAAAAAGGGCTAAATCAAAATTACCCAAAACACGCATCATCAACCTCTTCATGCACGCCGAAGAGCGTTGACCGTTGATGAGTGTAGAAGAAGCGAGAGCGGTATGTTTGGATCGGTGCACCTGGCGTTCTATAGTCTCTGCCTACCCCAATGGGAGACAGGCGTGATGATATGTATGTATGTATGTAAGTATAAGAAAATAGTTTTTATTTAAATAAAATACTTCCATCGGCTATTGATCCCAACAGAACCATTGTTCAATTATGATTAGACAAAGCGATCATTAATTTTTTTTCCATAGCAAACGCTATGTATATGCTTAGTTTGCAAAATTTCCTTATGTGTACAGCTCAAATCACGTTGGTAACATTTAGTAGATCTAAATAAAATTGGCTTCTAATTCTTGGACTAGGCAGAAAGACAAGGATTGAATTGAAATCAAAAATTAATATTTTGTGAAATAAGCTAACCCTGTCATTTTAACATTTTTTTTATTCAATGATAATATTCGATTAATTTGATTTACATACCTATACGGCACTCAATTAGTCAGAGTCATAATAAATCAAAAATAAGCTTGACATCTCGACTGTTTGATTAAGAAGCGAACAAAATTTATTACTTGCATATTTGATGTTAGTTACCGTTATGTAAAATACGTGTTTCTCTGGAAAAACCCCAGTCAAGTGTGAGTGGGCCCACCGCCGATTCCTTACATAATTGTAATCTCTTAACGTAAAATATTTTCTTGACATTTTAAGAGTGAAACAAGATTGCTGTAGCCCTGGAAAGCGAAATTTTTCAACGCATTCGAAATTACCTCCATCTGCAAATATCTCTAGAAGTAGACTCGCGGATTCTCGCGACCTGCATGGCGCCGATGACAACGCTGCCAAAAAGGAGACAGTTTAACAAATCGGTGTAGTCGTTGTATGGATAACATTACTTTTCTTTTATCTTGGCCCACAACTTGCGATAACCTTAAGACAATGTTCCTGATTTGAAACGCAAATCGGATGATGCCTAAAAGTAAAAAGAATTAATAGAAATACAAATTTAAAAGAGTTGGCTAGCGGTTTTCCATTATGCTGCTTCGAAGGTGCTTACGCAGGGCTGTCCTCAGAGTTCGGTGTTGAGGCCGTATTTTTGGAATATCGGTTTTGATGACTTTCTTAGCCTAATCTTACCGGAAGGGAGCTCGTAACTGACTACGCCGATAACGGCTTCTTGTTATAAAAGCTAATTCCAGATCAAGTATAGAAAAACTAGCCAGTACTTGCCTTGGCCTGATTTCAGACGGGGCTATCGTAACCGTCTCGATTTCGCACCCCACAAAACATATCAGCTCTTAATCTAGGGAAATTTGCAGGTTCCGCCGCGATTACATTTTAATGGAGTATCAGTTGCAAATAAAAACTTGATTTGTTACTTGGGATGACTGATGTATAAAGGTTTTAATTGCATTGAACACATGAAGCAGGTTGGAGAAAAAGTCAAAAAGAACTTTTATGCGTAAACTCGAATTTCCACCTCGACGTTTGGCTTAACTTTTAAAATGTCAAAAATTATTTACACAGCCACATATATAGGATTCACCTGCATGGGCTGATAGGGCTACCATAGGTGCTGCGCATTGTAAGTTGCTGCAATGTCAATGTCTCGCTTTAATATTTTTATGTAAATCGTATAGAACTGTGAGCACTGAGGCACTACCAGTGTTGGTAGGCGTGTTACCAGTTGACTTAGAAATACAACGACGCGCTTCAATGTACTGCACCTCTAGAAACATGCACCCTGACTTTCTAAAAACCGCGATCATGACAAAATACTTAGATTGTTGAATGGCAAGAAAAATGGGAAAGTTCTACTAAAGGACGGCACTTGTATCTGTTCCTTGAATCAGTACGAGACAGATTCAAGAGTTTTTAAGAGAGTCGGCAACGCACGAGTGTCGCCCCCGGTGTTGCAAATGTCCACAGGCACGGTGACTGTTTACCATTAAGCAGGCCGTATGCTTGATTGGCACCTTAGTGGTATAAAAAAAAAAAAGATTAAATAAAGAGTGGTTAGAAGTCGATCATCCCGTTGCGCAATTTTTAACTCGGCATGGAAACTTTAGCGCTAAGTTCTTTTCGTTCAGACTTGTGTAATCGCTTTTATGTGAGTGTTCTACGACAAATCATAAATGCGAGATTCGATTCAAACAGTACATCATATTCTCCGGGAGCGCGATCTCTGGTGTCGGGAGCGGGACGATATGTTATATTCCTTGCATGTCACATCCGGGGTAGTATACTATACTGATTTCGTGCTACAAGGGTTTTTTTTATATAAATTCACCATAATGGCTCTACTTTGCCTGATGGTAAGCAAAAGAGGAGCCCAAATCGCAACTGCAACTGACAAAAGACTACACTGTGTCCTGTCAGTTGCCGCTGTCATGCTGACCCGCAAGATGCTTCTTCACGCGTCGTTTGAAGGACCCCAATTTGTAGGAAGGAGGGAACACATGTGCAGGTAAGGCGTTCCACTTTTTAATGGTACGACAAAGATAGGAGTTGCCGAACTTTTTGGTACGCGAAGAAATATTCTCAACAGTGGAACAATGGCATTGCAAGCCTGCACGTGTGGTTTTATGACGGATGGGAGAGGGAAGAATTCCATTTGCCAAACATAGAGATACATATGACTTTAATAATTATAATTATGTTTTATTATGGTTAGTCTAATTGATGAGAACTGTATTCGCCAAACATATACATACATATGACTTTGATAATTATAATTATTGTTTATTATGGTTAGTCTATTTGGTAAGAATTGCTTTCTCCAAACATGAGAACATATAGATGAGATTGATAATTGTTATTACATTTTGTTATGGTAATGCAAAGTGAACCATCTGCTGATAGGAATTATTGGTCAATATTATATTATTTAGCTAAAATCATGTATGAGCAGATTTACTGTTGCATGACTTAACCCAATAGTGGGACTCGATGAAGCTACACAAAATCGGGAGCTATTAAATATATATATATATTACACCATAAAGTTTTAATACACCCACTAGAGCCCTATAATAGTCAGGTGGATAACCAGTGGAGATTTAGTTCCGTCAATACCCTTTCGGTACGGAATCCCAAAAAGAAATAAGAAGTCTTACGCAATATTGCTGTGAATTTAGATATGCTGAAGAGTCAATTTAATTTAAGGATATGTCATTATGTTAAAGTCCTCAATTAACACAATTAAGCTTTACCGTTAGTTGTAAATGGAACTTGATTAAAAAATCCTCATAAAAGTACTATATCCAGTACTGGGCCTAAATTGGCATGTAGAATTATAAACTGCAATTTAAGCCCTACAACCTTTTTAAAAATACGTAATTATTAAAAATAATATTATATGAAACAAGATTAATTTATACATACCTACAAAAATTTGTAAACTTATCGAGATGACTTATATTGAGGCGCATATTAACATGAACTAGTAAATATTTTATATAAGAGAATTATAATTAAAAAAAACGGGTTGCACTCCGGGAGTGCCGGCAGAAGTGAAAACTTGAACATGCGGACAAAACAGCGATGTTGATAAACTACGTTGAAGGAAACGCGTAAGCGCCAAGAATTTCATGGTGCTTACAACGTTTTGGTTGCGAGAAAATAATGCCCTATGAACGATCTAGCCTTTCATGTTTTAATTGTTTAATTAGAGATAACTAATATTTTAGCGCTGCTGCGAACTTAAGTTTTAATTCTCACCAAAATCTTCCGGTCAGGGTCACGTGTCCTGACGACAGATTAACATTTTTTACTCATCCCAAAAAGTGCACAACGCCGCTAAAGAAGTTTTCACTTCAAAAACATTGTAGGTGAATTTATGCATATGAACTATAATAAACGAAATTAGCTATTATTTTTCTATCGCCACAATGTAATCGAGACTTTATAATTTTTATTACCGCGCTCAGCAACCGAGATCGCGATTACCATCAAATCGATGGTGGTACGAAATGTTGAATCATCGAATGCGATATAATTTTCAGTGATTGCGAATTCTAGTCTTATTTGCCTTAAAGTAATAATAGATCAAATATTTGAGATAATAAAATAAAGAATGTATCGAAGGTGTAGTTAGGTGAATAAATGAATGATTTTATAGAACTTGCTATTTTATTTTGCTTTGTTTTGTATTTTACCTTTAAAAATATTATACAATACTATTTGCACATTAATATATATGTAATAAAAGAAAAATTAAATTGCGTACATCGATTTTCTGAGGCTGGTAGATCTTTTATTGTAAATTGTATTTGATTCTGTAATAAATTGCCTGAAACAGTTCTGTCCCTTCCTGACAATACGTTCTAAAAGTAAATCAAAATTGCTCTTTGTATTAATTAAAGGCTTAATATAAACTTGATGAATTAATATCACCTGGTAGTACATAAATATTTAACCTACCTATGATAAATCAAACTCAAAAATGCAAGTAGCCGTGAGGGCTAATTAATTTTTTTTTAATTGCAATAAAAATATTTTTTATCTATATTTTACAACAAACACTCGACCTTTTTACCATTGGTTCCCTCCCACATTCTCAATTCTTTCTTAATCTCCAGGCTAGTAAAATTCTATTTAGGAAGTACGACATACTTTTTAAATTAAAATATTGTGCCTAATTTTCGTAAAATAATTTTATTATTATTAATCAATTAGTAAAATAATTTTTATAGTTAAAAGTGGATTAGGTCAGCGTGTTTGAAGACTCATTAAAATTAGCAAAACACTTTATCTACCTGTTACAGTACCTACAGCGTCTAACATAATTAAATGTTTACGAGCACATACAAAATTAAGTACCTACTTAACAGATTTTTTTTTTAAATAAATACAATTTATATCCAGTCTTAGTCCTTGTAGTGGTATAGATATCTAGTGTAAACATTAAGTTTATGATATTCTTATGTACTCATCATATTTTCATTTGTTGTGGCACTAAAATTAGAAACAAGCATAAGGCGTGCTTAATATATGCCGGTTAACATATATAACGCTTATAATACTAAGAGTATTGCTAAAGTTTTGCTACTCCCGCTGCCAACATCGTATCTTGTAAGTAAACATTCTGGCGGCTTTAGTCACTCACGGGAATTTCTATAAGGTGTTATCAAATCAGTCGAACCGCTAAAAATAAAGCAAACAAGTATCGCAATGCTATACCTAATCATTCCCCATTGTCAAACATAGCAGTGATCTACTTAAACGCTGCCTATTATGCTAACTCTACCTGTATATATATGAAGAAGAAAACGCTACTAGCAGAAGCCGCGGATTTAGTTTAGAACCAGACACATAAATCACATTTTTGCCTTCCAAATATCTATACAAGGGCGATGTATCTTGAAACTTGCATGTGTACGGATTAATGCAGTACGGTGTACCGCCCTTGGCCTCACAATGGCAAATTACTGATCTTTGACATCGGAGGAACAATGGCGAGACGCAAACAACGATTTATGATGTGAGGCGACTGTCGCGGTTTCAATGATCGTGGTCGGATGCACTGCACCATACCGGTTGAGTTACCTTCGATTCAGTCCTGTATAGGCCTACTTTTGTTCGCACTAATTAGTATTTATTAGTGTAAACGTATTTGCAAGTATTGTCATCTACAATTAAGCATCAATCAGGAGATGCAACTAGTAATTGATATTGCAACAAGTAATAATTTGGACTTTCTTTCGTAATAAGTCACCGCTTGTTGTCTTAACTTAAACATTACTTGCTTTTGTTTATAATAATAAGCAAATTTGTATATAACAATGTTGTTAGTCGGGAAGTAAACTAGCATACGGTCTACCTGAGATGAAATGGTTACCGTTGTCTATAAACGCATCTCAAAAATACTTCTCGCTTATTTCCTAATATACAAGGAATATCGCTCGGGCGATGCCGTTGCTAACAACTCCTTAGAAGCTTACCGGTACACATTACTACATATGCATATATCTATAGTTACTATGTTAGTTGCAAAAATATTTTTAAAGAAATAAGAGGAAGATGGTGGTATTCGTGACAGGCAAACGAACGGAAGCGGTTTGTTACCTTTTTAGTATACAATCCTAAAAATATATAAGCTATCAGATTTTTTAACATGTATAAAACTAACAGCTTCAATAGGATATTGTCGGCGTGGGAATGCGGAGACGCTCTACATTAAATTGTCACTTAGCCTTGTTAAAAAATTTGAGTTTGCTGTAGTAGTCATGATACCTACAAATATATTATTTTTATAAGAAATGCAAGTCATTAATAAAAGAAGAATTGCGTGCAACGCACTGATGCATAGAGTATATTATAGGAGTAGTAGTTAGGTGTGTGGTCTGGATACGTTTGTTTTTATTATGAAGCATGTTAAAATAAAAAAAAACATGATGAAATAATGAGCAGACATGCTGGCAAGTAACGATTGATGAGGTGCAGTTTCTTTCGCGGTTTCAATAATCGACTGGCTAACTCTCGAGGTGCCTAAGCATTTTTAGTCGATTTAAATTTTTTACCGCTACGTTTTGTTATCAAAGCCCGGAATGTTCATTATTAATTGCAGTTTAAAAAATAAAAAGCATGCTTGTTACCAACGGATGCACTAGACATGTTAAGCGAGCGAGTCTCAACTAAATGAAGTTATTGTTATGTATTGTGGAGTGTTGTTGAGTATTGAGGGTACATACAATCTTCATCATCAGACCAGCAGAGTTACTTTTGACGCTAAATCCACCGACAATTCCATTCTAATGTTAAAGTTTTGATTTATATCCATCTAGATTTTAATTTGATCCCATAGCAACAAATAATTGAATTTCATTAATAGGACCTAACGACACAATTGACGATCAAAGATCAAACCATTATGGTACTGCAGTCGTGAGTCAAGAGTTTCGATACCTCGGAATCGATTTCCAGAGTAAAACCCTACAGTTCGGTAGTGCCATTTTACTGTATTGTTATCAGAATTGCGCTCAATTGCCAAATGTATTGATACAGAAGTAGTAAAAACTCAGTTCTTAACATTCTGTTTCACCATTATGTACAAGTTGATCTAATAAGCACGTGAAAATTCTACACGTGCTTACTGAACCCATGATTGCCTCTTCAAATAATGTTTTTTTGTACACCTCTTACACAATGAATATTAAATTGAAATATTCTCGTATGAATCGGCTATAAACTGCGAACGCTACGTCGTTTCTAAGTGACACTCGTATAGTGTAACTTACGTATACTGGAAGATAAATGCGTAATTTTAATTATTTTTTTAATACGGTTTTTAAGAAAATGCTTCATTTATTGAAACTTGCATCAGTCAAGTATACATACTTATTTTGTTTTTCACACGAGAACATCTATTAATTTGTAGGAAATAATTATATATATATATATATATATATATTACAAATAACATCTTACTATATATAGTATATATTTTCAAGTTACGACTTGAGTGAGTTCGTTTGTAGCCTGACCATGTAGCTTGACCAAACGCTGACATATACAAGGTACAATTACCTAAAACAGTGAAACGATATAATGAACAGCCCGTATACATCATCGTCTCAGCCCGTATTCCTCCACTGCGTAACATAGGCTTTCCTCTAGAGCGCCATCCGGTACCACTTGATCCATCGACTCCCTACGAACCTCTTGAGGTCGTCGCTCCATCTAGTGGGGTGTCGTGCCACACTGCATTACAAGGATGCTATTCAGGAACCTTTCTTCCCCATAGTTGTCCATTCTACCATCTATGTGGCCCACTGCAACTTCAGCTTGCTTATCCCGTGGGCCATGTCGGTTACCTTAGTTCTACTGCGGATATCCTCATTTCTCATTCTATCATATCGGGAAACGCCGAGCCTCTTTCCATAGCATGCTGAGCGACCTTGTTTCCCCATACGACCCGCAGTAAAGGATCACGTCTCAGTTCCGAATGTCAGCGTAAAATTATTTACTTATATAAACATCAAAATTGACTGACTAACATCAGAAACCAAAGGTTTTGGATGGAAGTTCCTTATGAACAAAAATTCAATAGAGTACGCACGCCGTAGATTTTCGCTAAATAAACGTTTTTTTTTAAATATCAATATACTTTATATATCGAGGACACAAAATGCCTGCAAGTGTACAATACGTTTAATTGCGTAAAAAAAAACGGCTTGAAATCAAATTATAATTGTAAGAAAAAATAACGACGAAACAGCGTTTCTATTTTTTGGATTTCAAGACGAAATTATTAATGTGATAAAGTTTTTATAAATCAAAGTTCACTTTTAGTTCATTGTGTTTGCTAGATACAGTCTTTCTCTGAAATTGACATCTTTTACACACTCTATCTGTATAACGTGTATCCTACTGAAGGCCTACATATGAATACCGTCATGTGTCGGTCCTCAGTAGGACATCCGCTAACATCATTATTTATACCTTTCTATCAATCTATGCTATTCGCTATCCATTAACGATTATATTTTACTATTTCTTTTATTATAGAAATATTATGCAAAAGTGTGACATTGTTCAGTTAATTTTGATATTTTAGCCAGTGGTGGATATGCGTTTCATATGATTTATATATAAAACTTCATTACAAACGTAAGAATATAAATCATATATTTATATTAATTAGTATTATACTGTTAAGAATACATTATTGTTTTCAGAAATGTATATATGGAATATTTACATTTTATCGCTCAAACACTTTTCATGGTACATGTATAAATGGCATTTTGAAAACAATAAAAGTAAAAAGCCTTATTAGGATAATTCGCATATCTCATTATGGATAATTCATACAAATTTGAAACAGTACGAAAATTGCAAAATTATACATAAGTAACACGGAATGAGCAAGTTGAATACATGTAAGTAGGTACCTGCAATAAATGTTTATTGTTTTCATTAGAGTATTTCTCAATATTTCATTTTGAATTTAAATTCACAGTATTAAATACTGTAATCGGTAATTTTGAAATATTCCAATAAGTAACATTTAAGTAGAAACTGAAACCGACTGCTTTGACGTGTACTACCTAATAAAACCATATTTTCTCAGTAATTACATCTGTATAGATAATTTAATTAGAGCCGTTTCCGAGATACATGAAATATATTTATACATAATTGCTTGTTTAAAGTAATATGATATAAAAAGTAGTCATATTAACAAAATATTTTATACAATCTTAGTCATTTGTTGGTCATTTTGGAATATTCTAGTAATAATTAATTAAATTATAAATCAAACAATATCCAACAACTTGATGTATGAATAAGACAGTTTTGTATAGATAAAAAAATATGAAACAAGTTATGTAAAGTTAAAATCAGACTGTACGTATGATTTTAACTTGTATAGATACAGCGGTGGATATATTAACAGTACTAACTCATAATATACAGTTTAACGTGCTCTTAACTGTACAACTACTTCCCGGCAATTCATAGGGAGTCAAGGAGAAGGAAAATTAGGGTCAGTGGAGGAAACGTGGCGGAAACGGTACAAGCAGTGGATGACTCAAGATTTATTTACACTCTGTATCATACTACATTTACAAGAGCTATGCTTTACTGCCATAACAATTAGACTTTTATTGCCCCGGATTTCGGTTATTCTTTCTCGTTTAGTCGTTAGAATTATATTTTTTGAGGGTTTGCACTTTTACGCGACTATACGTCACTACAAAACAATTTATAGTTGTTGAACAATAGTATTCACTTATACTTTGTTTATGCCTGTTTTTAACTTGTTTCTTTCTGTGTATCTATTACGTTGGTAGTAAAAGATAAAAGCGAGGGCTCACACCCAAGTACCGAACAGCGATAAAATGTAGGCGATGGTTCACGTTGAGTCTCTGATCACGTGCACATCTTTACATGGCAGTTTAAATGTTGCATTATAGCCTATGCAAGTACCTCAGTTTGTGCATGTTTCTGGGGATAGGTACCTAAAGTTATACAGCGCGAGTGTTCAATAAAACATGTATTCTTAAAACGCACACCACCTGTGCCCCGCACCCCTTGATACGTTAATTTTGAAGCATTTTACAAAATGTATGAAATGGTAGGAAAAAAATGAGTTGAACATACCTAGTGTTGTGGACACAGCCGTGAGTTTTACGTGAACACGTCTTCGTAACCGGTAAACGAAAATAGGTATGTTATATGTATTATATTATATATTAAACGGAAATTATTCGATGCAGCGAAATGATCTCAAAATGGTACTCCCCCTCCGCCTCTGCATGTGATGCGTCACAGTCCACACTCAACGTTTATTTATCATGTGGTGTAGTCAGGTGTAGTTTATTTTTTAATGTAAACCATAGTATGTTACATAGTAAACTATCTACAACATCAAAACATGTGATAATACACAATCATTCCTACAATACACACCTGAAATTGTATACTGTTGTATTTATACTGTTCCAAGAGACAATATTGAACAAAATATTTTCTGTTGGAACAATAGGTATATATCAATTTAATATGCCTCAATAAAAAGAAGAAACATTTTGTTTCCTGTCTTCTAAAAACTGTGTAATCTGTCTAAACTTTGATTTGTATTGATTAATATTTTATTTCGAATAAATTTATATCACGACATATTGAATATTTTGTGAGATATTTCGAGGCAAAGACCAAGGTTTATATCACACAGATGGGTATTTATCACTAAAATGTATTGGAATCAATAGACGTTAAATATTTCTAAAACATCGAAATGACTAATGATGCATACACTAAATTCTTTCGTAGAAACTCGCTAACATGTCCCAACTGAATAAGGTTAGTAATCGGTTATCGGTTAAAATGTGTCGTATAATCTACAGCAATTAATCGATATGTATACATACGGTGTGATCTGGTGAGAAATATTTTACATATTTAATTATTTATAGATCGTACTCTCACTGGCCAAGTCATTACGCACTATTCCGTACGTAAACGTAGCTGTAGAGATACGTAGTTTTTTCAATATACAACAATGAAACTGATTTGAACTGGTATTTGGAGTAAATTATGGTATTCCACGTGTGAGATACCTATTTTTAATAACATGTCTTCATTAAATGGGATGCAGTTTTTATAAGTATAACACATTTTTTTTTTGCTACCGTACCTGTCTGCACTTATCCCACTATAAACTCTCAAATCTAATCTCAAATCTAAACATATTTAACATCCATGTCCATGGATGTTCCATGTTAAACAAGCGTTAAATGATGAATGAAGAAGTTAAATGACTAAAGTAGTAAATTAATGGTTTTATATGGGTATTTGTTTTTTCAGAACCGTGTGGCTTTTTGCACGCTGAGATATTTAAAAAAACCAGAATGTTCGACAAAGCTTCATTGTGTATGCAAACTAAATTTCTAAAAAGTCCGTTGACAATCGCCTGCGGTCATAAAGAGACGTAAGTTTTTTTTGGACCTTTGGAATAATAGAGTATCAGGTACACTCCATTATTTTAATTTCACATTTTTTGGTTAACAAGCGTTTTTTGGAATGTTTTTGAAATCATAAAAGATATATGCTACACTGGTTCAATGGAACAGGGTTTTTCATTACTACAAGTGTCCATAGACTACTATAACCACTTACTATCCGATAGGCCCTTCGCTAGTTTACTACCTTAATGGTATAGAAATATCATTATTTGTATAGGTAAGGTATGATTACATTATACCTACATTTTCTATGATGTATTAGGCAAAAATTGCAATTTGTTAATAAAAATCATGCTTCACATCTAATATCATAAAATTATACTAAACATTATGCCTATAAAGCTTATTGTGGTTTTGTCGAAGTGAAAAAAGCTTAAGGTACTTACTAGTATTATATTAAAGTGTTATACTAGTCATATGCTAGTCGTGCGTCGAGTGTTCCGTACCATCAAATATACTTCTATTTGATTAACATTATTACCATTACAGGTATAATACTATTTTTATCATATTGCAAAACAAAAAAAATGACTGAAAAGAGTACGTTATCTGTAGGCAGACACCCCTTTTATTTTAATTCTCTGATATTTTTTATATTCTCTTGAAATCCGACTTAATACCTAATTTACGTAATTTTCCATAGCAAGCTCAGAAAAATTAAAATTTAAAAGATGCAACAGTTTACAATTCGAGCAGATGGACGAACAGCATAGGTATAATAATAGGGTTGGCAACATAGATTAATCATTCCAGCCCGTATTAGTCTGCTGCTGCACATAGGCCTCCCTTCTATAGAGCCACTCGCCTTGATCCTGAGCTACCTGTCCAACTATATATCAACTCCCTGCAATTTTTTTTAGGTCGTCACTCCAACTAGTTCCCCAAACGTTGTTGGTTCTACGAGCAATGTGACCGGTCCATTGCCACTTCAGCTGACCTATATACATTGAGCTGTGTTAGTTACTTTAGTTCTAATACGGATATCGTCACTTCTGATTCTATCAGGCAGCGACAACCCGAGCATAACCCTTTGACGAACTCTGTGGCGCAGTGGCGAAACGCGCTGTTACGTTGCTTTGACACCAATGCTCGTAGGTTCGATTCACCACACAAGACAAACATTGTGTGCATGAACATGTCTGTTTGTCTTGGTCTGGATGGTTTTAAAAGAGGTAGAGTGCATCAAAGCAGCCGGTCTGGAGAAGTAGTACCTCCACCTCACAGACATTCGCAGCACAATAACAACTTCCTTGAGGGTTGTTCTGTTCTTGTATGTGAGTGAGGTCACCAGTAAACTACTAAGTAGTTGCGGTGCTAGCAGCAGAGGAGGCATCGTGCGAATAATACTTAATGTATTGCAAGCGTTTATAGGCTACGGAAACCACATTCCATCAGGTGGGCCGTATGCTTCCGACGTAGAATTAAAAAAAAGAACGGCCATCGATAGCACGCTCAGTGATCTGGAACTTCCCCATACGACCCGCGACCTAGAGTGCATAACTCTAAAAATTTGCAAACATTATATTACTAATTTATTTTCTGTAAACAAGAGAATGCCCGTGTGTATTTATCAACCTTTATATAAAGCTACTCATAAAAGCATAGTAACATAAGCATTATGATAAATAATGACATAGTAGGCGCACAAAGTTACGACACGCAATGCAACTGAGAAGCGTTTAATGCTACAAATGTATGCGCGTCATATTTCCGCTGTCACGTTGTAGGACAAGCAGAATAAGCACAATGTTGTCTCAAACAGCTCGGCCGTAGGTAAATTATTTTCATTTTATTCGACGTTTACGATTTGGCGGCATTAAATTTACACCCTAATTAGAAACGGGGCAATAAAGTGAAATGAATTTTAAAGAGAAAATTGTCGAATGTAGGTACCTATTCTAACGGCTGTAGTGACGTAACAACAGCTGATCCTATAAAATATGTTGCAAACAGAACCGCAATAAAAAGAAGGGACCGCGAGTTCGCAACGCGACGCTATAAAACGCGGCGCACACTGAACAAGGCTTTCCGTTTGAGTGAACTTTTGTTCATTTGTTTAATATTTATGTCAACAATTTAAAGTAGAAACCGACTAGCAAAGGAAAATCTGGTAAAAGGGAGGTGAACACGGTGATATTTAATAACCAATCCCTCTCGGGAAGTAAATCAATCAATCAATTTTTACCACTAAGCACATGTTGGGCGTAGTAACGCAAGTATTCACAAGCTACGGTAAAATATTATACAGACATAATATAAGAATTTAACATATGTATATAATATACCCGTAGACATTATTATTATTAGACAATATCCTCGTAGCCTTATTATTAAAAAAAAAGGCAAACGTAGAAATTATTTGTCAATTTAGCAATTGGCCGTATTATATAAGTAGGCAGAAATATACCGAGCGTAGTTGATTAAAACTTTCTACGCATGTGTATGTCGTAATTTATTGAGATTACGTCATAAATTTAAATGATGTGGATATGCCCTCAATTTTCTAAATTTCTATTTACGTTGGGCCTAGTTGTTTGATGTTACTATGACGAATTGCTTTTGACAGAAATATTATCTACCACAATAATAAAAGTATCGTCAAGGAAAAGATCAAGATATTTATTTGTTCACACTTGAATAATCGTCAGAGCACATTAGAATGGAAACATCTATCATTTTTTAGTACTGGCCGAGAGAATTATATTGTCTTTCCATACGTAAAACTATTGTTGTTCTTAAAATTTTTTTGAGGTAGAGAAAGTTGAAAATAATAAAAATCTTTGATCTGTCACAGGGTTGTACCTATCCTATACATATCTTTTGAAAAGTAATAGACATAGATTTAATATTTTCCCAGAGCGCGTATAAATTAAAGGGTGCGGGGCCAAACAAGACACGTGTTATTTTCGGCATATTTCTACACGGCGATACGGAATGACCTATTTTTTTATTTATTATGAAATATTCCTCAGATTACAAATTATTATTCTCTTCATATTTACCAGAACTGTCTAAATCCAATAATGTAACACGCGAAATAAAATTTATATCTAAATCCGGATATTTTAGCGATTTTACTGCACTGGTGTCCGACGCAGCTAAATCGTAAACAGTCCGTCTTACGGCGTTCGACTCGTAATGTGACGTTTTATACAGGGTAGGCAGGTGCTAACATTATCTTAATTCAAGTGCTACCAAGACCACCGTGTATATTGAGCTTCACACCGTCGAATGAATGAAACTGAAAACGTGTTAACATTATCATTTGGATGAAAAAGTATAAACGTACCTACATGTTTGGATAAAAAATGTCTTTTTTGTAATTTTTAGTGATATGAAAAAGGTCTTTTTTTGTATTTAGTAATTGTACCTAGTTTCAATATATTTAGCGACTCTTTCACGCTCTTAAGTCATCTTCTCTCTGCCTACCCCGCAAGGGACTTGGCGTGAAGATATACATACATACAAGTCATCTTATCATCAGGGAAAAAAACATTTCCTTCACGGCACCAAAACTTGTGTAGGTACATTGTTTTTCTATGTATGTCTGTTTATATCTCGGCTGAATTTGATATGACTTAACTTATATTCACAGCATTTCTACGCAGGTAGAGGATTTTCGTAAGAGTTACCTTGGAAATTATTTTTTGCCACGGTAGCATTAACGCATGAATTCGCTTGTTTAGGTACTATCAAGTTATTTCTTTTAATCAACAAAAATAAATACTTATAAATTCAACTTCATTGGTATCAACGTCTAATCACTTTGTTCTTTTGACCTTACGTGTACATTTTTATTTAAAAGTATTACGATTTAGATTAGTTTAGCTGCCAGGTAACATGCAAGAGCGACACCAGTTTAAAAAGTTATAATTTCACGTATTGAAATCATTTGTAAGTTGTTACTGAACGAGTAAACTGTGAGTTTCAGTTGCCGAGGTCATCGGGCCAGGGCGGAAGGGCGGGGTCGCTGCCCTGACCTACCCTGGATATAGAGCTGGGACTTACTAACGTAAAAGTTAGAAGGTGCTTGAAGAAATATTTAAAAAAATAAAAATATGTGTATGTTTTCAGAAGCCCGTTTATTATGATACATTTACTTTGATATCAGTATTTTCCACTAGAAATATTTTAATGACTATGAAATGAAAATAATTTGATCGATAAATATTTTGATGCAGTGACGTTAAAACGCCCCTAATGTAACGTTAAAAAGAAAGTAATATTATATTTGAAATTGTGAGTGTTGCTACGGCAATGTATTTTCTTTAGTGGTCTAGTTTTGGTGTCTCGATTCATAAGGAAAATTGTCAAGCACATACAATAAACGCAAGTCCTATTTGTTGTTTATATTTGTAATGTTTATATTATTATTTCTACTTTGCTATCCTTTCACGCTGAATATACACCGCTATAATATAGTCATAGCCAACATATTCTCCGACGTGCAAGTAGATTTGAAAAAATATATACAAGATATTTAAAGGCAAGGAATAACGTGCGAGCTTACAATATTTTAGGGAAAGTTTCCTTTTTTATGCCTAATTTATTAACATTGGCAAACAAAAATAATATTCATTATGTGGTACTACTGGTACTAAGACTGAAAACAATTTGCACTTGCAAAGTATTAAGGGGAGTAAAGTAGGAATTATAAAATATTGTCATTACTCCCACCGATCAGGTTTTACATCACATTTGCCAGATATCAAATAAAATCATAATACACAAAAAAGTTTCCGTAAAACACATTGACGTAATAAAATGTCTGTCGACAACTAAGCACATGTATTTAGACTTTGCTATCAAAATGTTTAAATTTATTTCTTGACCAATCGATCACTATAGAACCCCACTTTTGAAGTTATAAAGAAATTCATAAAACTAAAAAAAAATGGCGGAATCAAAATCAACTTGAAAAAAAACTAGTTTAAAAGCAACAGTAAAGAATATTTGATTCTTCTTACAAAATTTCTCTTATTGTACAAATAATGTAAATGTTTAAAGGCTGAGGAGAGACCGATATACAACCATAATGTAAATACAAATTCAAATAAATATTTGAAGCAATGATTGATTGCAACATCCTATATAAAAAAATCTATTTACAATTTTTAAAATATAGAATAACGGAATGCATTAAAGTTGTCAATAAGCAAGATTTTCTTTGATTTAAAACATATTTGTCTGAATTTTAATGTATGGTTAAAATATGACGTAAATCATTTTTTGAAGAGGTAGGGCTGTTCAAAGCAAGTACATGTGTCTGGGGAAGTACATCCACCTCATAGAAAACCGCAGTCGAATAACAACTCCCTAAAGGGTTGTTGTGTTCCTGCGTGTGGATGAGGTCACCAGTAAGCTCCTAAGGCGTTGCTGTGTAAACAGCAGAAGAGGTATCGCGCGAGTGATACTTAATATATTACAAGCGTTAATAGGCTACGGTAACTGCTTTACATCAGGTGGGTCGTGCTTGTATGTCTCCCGACGTTGTAAAAAAATTAAAATAAAAGAAGATATTGCTAATGTTCGTAGGTGTAATGATGACCATAAGTCTCGGATTGTGTACACCTTGTTGGGCTGTTCACTGTTCATGAACAAGTGTGACAAAAAAATTTATACAACTAAGATCTCGGCTACAATCACAGTACTTCTAAGCTATATACAACTAAAACTTGTTTAGATTGAATTTCAGACTAAATTCAAATAAAAAAAAATCTGTAATGTAATGTCTGGTAATAAATAAGTTAGGTTATTTTTAACTGAAATTTGTTTGCTTTCATATATTTTTTCGTTATTGTGGAAACATAAAATACGCTTGTAGGATATACATAGTCAAGACTTTCGTGTCAGCTTAAATCGGTAGCCAACTGGTTAAATATCCAATCATGCCACTTCACGCCTGGCCAAGTTTCTCAACTATCATACGTCAAATCATTAGCCACTTACGAGCATAAGAAAATCTTAGATGAAAATACCGTTGAAGGTACATCACTAATCACAAACCCCAGCAAGAACTAAAAGCGTACTATATATGTTGGCTCCGTGCTTAAATTATTCATAGAGTAATTACTCTAGGCAATTGAAAGTTAATTTGTACTATTATTAAAATACACTAAACGCAGGGTGTGTTCAACGTGCATTTATGCTAGTGCAGGTTTTTGTTACCTACTTATTCAAAGAGCTAAAGAGCGTGTTTGGTTACTTTGTTTGTGGAGACATATTTTCTGACGCGGCGGCTACGTGCGCTCGCATTCATAATCACAATGGACCTTAAAGGTTACTGAAACGCTTTATAGCTCCAATAATACAAGCTAACATCTATAAATAATTAATTACATTATCCTTCGCATCACGTAGACACTTCTTTAAACCACCACGATTCCAACAATACGATTTATATTTTCATAAGTAATTTAAAACGCATTATAAAAAGCATTTATAACACAGCCCGCGACTCTACTTTCCGTTGTAAACATGACTGTGGGCCGCATGTTTATGTATTGCAAGTGCAGCAGAAGGAAATTCGCATCAAAATTCTGCGTGGGTTCCGATGATTCCAACATTCGTGAGTTGACAACAAAACACATCTCTCGCGTGTGAAAAAGTAAAATAGTACCAGATGAGAACGGCGACGCCTATGTAAAGACGGCTCACACTAACGACTCCGCACATCACTAATTGCAGACACGATACCGTATCCATGTTCGTCAGCCGACGATGCAAAATCTCTTGCACGTATAGATACTATCTTTGGTGAACCGTGACGGCTGCCAAGTGGCGATGCTGATTTCGATGCGTAAATTGGCGATACGTGTGTCGCATCGCATCGCATGATAAAGCTTTGATCGAACACCGACAGCAAATTGAACTGTGGTAGGTCACGATCCCTCAATAATGCTGATAATTCCGTATGCATATCGGTCACTAGAATTTTCTCGTGAAGTTGTCGAGAACACGGATATATTAAAACTCACAACGGAATACGGACGTCCACGTCATAGGAACTTCTAAATAACACTAAACTTTTTACAATTTATAATCAAAAGAGCCGCCATAGATACAAAAGGTGGATATCTTAATTTCGACCGGGGGGTTAATAAATTATAATTTACGATTGTGTTCCTGGACAGTCAGTGGTGAAAAACGACGACTATAATAGAAACGTTGTTTTTTTACCCGCATGTAACGTTTAAGCGGACTTGGTCTTTCCGACCGTTTTATCAGTCTTGGTAGTCGACAGTTCGGCTATGCAGTAGTATATTGATTGTTATATCCGTCTCTTTCTTAGATTCAATGCTTCAAGAAAATAATAACAAAACATTTTAAGGTTGTTAAAGCGGTTGTTACCACTTTAAAGCGTATGTGAACAACCAATTAAAACATTCTTTTGGAAGTTTATTAACGGATGTAATACAAATCCTACTGTGATAATGAATTATAAATGCGAAACGAGTATGATAATGATGTGGAAGTTATAATTACTTACGTGTAATTTTATAAGGGAAAATGAACAATTCGTCAATTTATATAACTGCTATGGAAGGAAATCTATATATATAAAACAGTAGATGCCGTGAGTATCGGCACTAACCTAGTAACTGATAAAGAGCTCACATGCTAACTTGTTGAACCTAGAGATCTGAACTTTGGAAATATTATACCCTATGTACCCTAAGTATGTACTTAAATATAATTTTTGAAAATATCAACGAGAGCCTCTGTTAATTCTAATATTCTATCAATGAGTGACAGACCGAGACAGGTATATTTCCCAGCGTGTGTCCTCAAATTGGAAGGGTTTATTAGTTAAGTATGTGGTGGGGCCCATACATCATGGATATGGGCGCCGGCGCAAGCTTTCTGTTCAATTCCCGCCGCGGGTTCCGATGATATTACATTTGAAATGTTCTTAACATTCAAATAACAGTTTCGTGAAAAAAAAGCATGATCGTTAAGATTTTTGCCACACTATTAAAATATGGAAAGGTTAGCTGATACTTTCACCGCATTGTGCGGTAAAACACTAACAATCGAAACTTCTATAAACTTTTATGAGTGGATAATTATCAAGAATCCTACTGAAATGGTGCGATAAACTTTATTGGTCATTAGAACGAGGACCGAAGCAAATTTGTGAGCGGTGTGACGGATCGGCTGGATTTGCTACAGACTTAAACATGAGTGTTGATTGACCAAGGATAATTAAGAGGTAGCGAGAGTTCTATTAAACTAAGGTAAATGCACCCCATCAACGTATCGATGACCCGCTTCAAGAGATTTCATATTTTATATAATGGTCTGCGAATATTAGGGGCGATTTATCCGCCATTGAACTTTTCCATGTGTTACTAGCCTCAGCCCGCGGCTCTACCTGTGTGGAGCGCGACTCCTCAAGTTTTATATACGAATACCTTACCTTTTTTTATACAACGTCGGAAGGCATACAAACATACGGCCCACCGGATGTAAAGCGGTTACCGTAGCCTATGAACGCTAGTAATACATTAAGTGTCATTCGCGTGATGCCATCTCTGCTGCTAGGAGTAGCACAGTAACTCTCTAGGGAATTGTTATTTAGCTATTTAGCTGAGGTTTTCTGTGACATGGTAAACACTACTCCATACTCCATCGCTTTGATGCGCCCTGCCTCTCGTAAAATACTCAGACCAAGACAAACAGATATGTTCATGCACACAAATGTTTGTCCTGTATGGGAATTCAACCCAAGAGCGTAGGTGTCAAAGTCGCGTCCATCACCACTGCGCCAATCAATACCAAACCTACATAGCACTCAGGCACAGTTCAGGATCTGATTTGAGATTTATAGATAGATTCAACTATTACTGTAAAAAGTCTAAAACTAGATCCTCTTGAACTACTTTTCAGGAATCGCCTTCTATTTCCAAACTAAAAAAAGAAACTTTAGTTCTTTTTAATATTAGTATTGAAAATTCATAGATTATTAAATTTTATCATAACGTATCACTATATAAAAACAGTTACAACAGATAATTATCAATTAGTGTCAATCGAAAGTACATTAACATTGTATCATTGTCTACCTACAGTGAACAATGGGCGAGTTAATTCAAAACAGTATTTTATGAGCGAATCATAATAGAACCAACACTATTAACCGACTTAGTTTAAAAAGAAGACGCATGGTTCTGTGAAACGCTAGTTTCGGCACGAAGCGCTCTACGTCTGATGACAACTCCGAAATATCTTAAATACGTAAATTGTTACGCAAGAGTGACCTTTATGACGTCAGTACAAGGTCCATCTGTGGCGTCATGAGAATAAATGTACACGAAAATATAAGTTTATGAAAAATGCACCTTTAGATGAACGTAATAAAAATTAAAATTCCATGTTTGAATATGTGAATTTTGTTCCAACGCAATGCTAGTGTAGCGAAGTTATTTATACGAAGTGTGTGTTACGAGGTTTACAAAGAATTTAATATGGTTTAATAGTTTACTAAGAATGGGTACAAAAATATATGCACTTAAGACTTTTAGAAATATGCCTTAAGTGTATAGGTACGTATTTTGGTTATTACCAAGTACTGCGACATAAAATATATTTCAAATAAAAATATTTTAAGGAATATATCGAGACATTTTCATAACAGAGTACGTAACAACAAATCATGAGTAAGGATTTATTTGGAGTGTTTCAAGATATATAACTACCTACTTGAGTATTCAAATCCAGTCTGGCGGGCACCTCCAGTGTGGGGTATCGTGCAACAATTAATTACCACACAGACTTCAGGCTCAGGCTAAATAAAAGTTAGGATTCCACATCGAGCTAAGCTATATAATATCAAAGAGTGAGTGAGGTCACTAGTTACTTGTAGCTGTATTAACAGTGGGGGAAGGAATCCACCAGCGACACTCTTTATATTACAAGCGTTCATATGCTACGGTAGTCATTTTACATAAGATGGCCGATTGCATCCAGACAGAAGATAAGAGAGTGGGAAAGGTAAAAGTACTCGGAGAACCAAACAAAAATATAGAGTTGGCTTCTATTTGATCTATTATTATCAAACAGAACAACATTCTAATATTTTCAGTGATGTGTTTCATAATAATCTTTATTGACAAAGTTAATTTCAACTGCAACTGGTGCACTCTGGCTATTAAAAACCATAGTTCGGGCAATGTACGAATATAAATTACAGACAAATTTTATAATCTTTAAATACCGCCTTCGATCTGTCTCGTATATTGCGATACTCAATTTACGACGTGGAGTTTCATACAAACCGAATGCTAGAGCAATTGTAACAGGTATGAAATGGTGATGATGATGAATAAGAGCTTATTGAGATTAATGTCATGAACAAGACGATGTGACGTTTTCATTAGGTAGTCGTTGGGATTCTGAATACCTATATACTGTTTTACGAAATATTAAATTCTATCACTATGTTTACTATTCTCGTATAAAAGCCGTGGCCTTTATTTGTTATATTTTTAATACTAAATACACATAAGCGCAAACACAGAAAAAAAACTTCTACGTTAGTAAGAGAAGAGCTTATCAAAACAAAAAGAAATAATTGTAGCATTTAATCAACAATGAAAATATTTTGATTTATAATAAATTATATATAATCTCCTGTTTGTTGTTATCTTCACGCCAGTTCTCTTGCAGCATAGGCAATGACGCGTTTATTTTAGTTTTATTCTTTTCGTGCCAAGAATGCCATAGTGAGCATGAAAGCAGCCGAGATGTGAGCATTGCGCTTTAGCACGGGCGTTCACCTACCAAAAACCTACGAGTGGATAGGATCGTGTCGTAATATTGAATAGCCTATAATATTTCCCAAGATATGACCCCTATCAATGCATATAATAATGTCTCATCCGACGTGTAGTTTCGGAAATTAGCACGTTCAAACAAATTCTTCCGATGGTGGACATAATTTCGAGAGTTCTCTACCCCAAAGCTTTCTTACTAAGCCTACACTGTCTGTCTGTCATAGATCTGTCCGTCCGTATATCACACGGTTGTATCTCTTAATCCGCAATAGACTTATTTTTTTGAAAACTTGACAGAAAGTATGTATTACTACAGCCGGTGTAACAGTAACATAAAACTAATTAAAAGGACTCCATATAAGTGGTACTACACTTATATGGAGTTCTTTTATTTATTTTTAGTATACCATTATTTATTTTTAGTATACCAGTCCAATTGGCGATTGGCCTGATTTTTTTTAATAAAATGGATTAGACATGCTATAAGATATATGAAGTTAACTCCGCTTACTCTTTTAATAAATATACGTATCAAATGTATCAGACAAAATTAGTAGTCATTATCCTATGTTATGTACGAGTATGATGCAAATAAAAAAATTGTAGAAGGCACATGTAATTTCGTGCATATAGTTGGCTACTAGGTATAGATATCTCTGCAGATCTAACTTCTCTTCTATCTATAACTTCACGCCAAATTCCTTGCGGGGTAGGCAGAGAGAACCGAGCGCCATAAGACGCGGACCTTACAGACTTCTCTCGTTACTTTAACATTCATAACTCTTTTCATGCACGCCCGCCGATTTCTAGAACTCTTGACATCACCTTCTGATAAAACACGACCTATTTGGTCATGGTAGGTTAGTCTTGGTCTTCCTCGGCTCCTACATCCTTCCACTTTCGCATTGTATATTTGTTTCGTCATTCTTTTATCCTGCATTCTTCCTACATATCCGAACCAACGGAGCATGCCTTTTCTTATCTAAACAACGACACCATCTTTCAGCCCAACTCTCTTTCAGCCCAACTCTCTTTCTTACGTTATCATTACGAACGCGGTCAGTAAGCATTACGCCAAAAATTTGCGCAATGCTCTCATCATTTGGGTACTATAATGATCCTAACAATATGTTAATAAATTAAACTAACTCCCTGATTGGTAAGCAATTGGGCATTATTAATGACATCACATAGTTGCATCTAAATATTTTTATCAATGCGATAAATCGTTCAATGTTAATATTTTTTCTAATTATTTATAGTTACTACTTACTTTAAGGAAAATTGACAACTTAAGACCTTTTAATCTGACCTGTATATGCAAATTTACAGTCATCTTTTATTTAAGATTGTACATATACATCCTAAAAGTTGTCAGATAATTGCATGTCAGTTGAATTTTTAAATATCTCTGCATGTTTAAAATTAATACTTTTTGTCTGCCATTTCAATTCCTGAAAAGTTTTTGGTTGGTTGGTTCAATGTAATAGTTAAATTATTTATAAAAATGTATTTAAATTACTATGTTGTGGATTTGTTACATTGTATTTTTATTTTAACGTTTATTATACTACTACATTATTTTGCAGAATATGTTAATGTGCTGTGTAAATGGTAGAATTTTAAAATAGTATATATGAAACTGATGAAAAATAAAGAATAAAACATGATAATATATGAAAACGTATATACGAGTCTACGAGTATATACCCATAAGAGCATTGTCAAATATTTCTATAGTTTCCATTATCGCCTTTGGCTTAGTTATGTGTGAGACAAATTTGTAGCGGCGACAATAGTTACTTGTGGACCCGCGCCCTTAAAGTTTTGAAGTAGAAATATATTTACAGCTACGTATGGTAAACAAGCCTCGAGCTGTTCCCACTGAGGATCGATCTACCCGACCAACCGACCGACTTGTAATAATGCATTTTTAACATACTCTATGCACCTATGGCTCGAGAGATAAATTATAGAGGTGGCGTTCAATAGCGTCGTTTTATCAAGAATGGAAAAAGCAACTAGGCATTTAGCTGGAATGAAGTAAACGACCATCTTAAAGACTGCAACGCTAAATTAATATAATAGTTACTACTTCATTTGTGAATTCTTGCTCGTTTCGTGTATATTTTTTACTTTTATCATAATTACGGGTTTTACATAACATTATTTCTAGATTAAAAAATCTAGAAATAATGTTCGTAGACATCTCTTCTTAACATTTTCATGCAAAATCAAAATCTTTTGCAACACAATCATAAAGGAAAAGTGTTGAAGCTTTAAAACGGCTATCAGGCTATTGCAAGATTGCGGTTAGGGAGGGCAAAACATAGGACGGCGCCCGTTAACCGATGATTTCCGATGCAACGCGTAATAACCCGACTCAGGTCGCGGCTGTACAGGATAGCATTTCGTAAAATGACCTTTGAAATTATGGCATTTTCACGGTGTAAACGTTAAACCTCACATTTACTGTGCTGATTGATTTTGATTTTTAACTCTTAACTCCTGCATTAAACTTAACTATTAACTAATGCATTAGATACTTTTAATAGATCATTAACGCTATGATGGTTTTTATTGCACTCTCGACCGGAAAAAGAGTATGTTATTTGTTGTCCCTATATAATTGTAGCTCTCAAACGGATGATTAACGTCATTGAGAGTTTGTTTTTTAAACTAAATGCTACACTATATTAATATTATAACAATCGCGAAAACCTAAGGCAATATTATATTAATATTTGGTCATAAAATAAGGAAGCATCAGCTTATCCCATATGAGTGAGCAAATATCTTAGCTCTTGTACATAAGTATATGACTATAACTCTCAATAGATACCTTAAATGACCTACTATAAAATTATTATAGAGTATGTTCACATATTAAACTTAATAATATATTTGTATTACACTTTCGTTTCCAGATTGAAGAGTTACACGTTAGCGGCTGAAGACATCTTCTTTCGTCGGTTCATCAAAAAAGTAGAGTGCACACGTACAGTCGCCTCTCATATTTATCACTTCACAGCTGCGCACCTATGATCGATCCTTATCCAAGATGGCCGCCGGCGCGCGGCGCGGACAGGCGGGAAACAACCGCGTGCGCACCTCCTCCAGTATACGAACTTTTTATTCCACATTTGAATTTGGATTTAGAACAATATTTTAGTATTACAACGAACGTGCGTTCACGAACAAGGTTTGCAAAGTACTAAAATTAAAAAAGTGTTTAACGTATTCAGAACTTGAAAACCATAAAACATCTCTCCCCCATTATTAGTTTATGGCTTGCGACTGTTGCCGGGCTATTATGCTGCTATTTTGTGTGTAATACTGTTTGTTTTTATTGTGAGCGGTGGACGACTGGACCAATTTGGGGTACCATTACAAAGTGTCTCTATTGAGTATTGAGTAACTGACATTACCGTTAGTTTTTTTACCGTAATACTTTGTTATTGAGAGGGCAAAAAACAAATGAAATATGCAAGCATTGTTTTTTGAGGTAATAATATATTATTACAAAACATTTAGTAGACAACAGTAACAAGTAATAAGTAAAATTAACGTTATAAATTTAACCGAAAACTGTTTTACAGACTCTATTAGTTTTTTTTATACGAATTATATAAAGAGCAATGAGTATTAAAAAAGAGATCGTGAGAGAGATAAATGAACCGAGATATGTAGCCCTCGGTCCTCCCTACCTAACCCACAAGGGATTTATCGTGAAGAAATAGATATATGTATATGTACGCCGTAAAAAATATTAAAATCAGATTCAAATGAATAACCAAAAAAGCAGATTATATATCCAATTACTGTAACAACACACATGGCGGAATTATGAGACCGAAAATTGACACTTTTTACATTACTAGCAACAGTAGCCCCACATTAGCATTCCGTTGCGGATGTTACGTCACCGAAAATCGGCAACGGAATTAAATGCGTATGCGGTTGCTATGACACTGACAGATTACCTTGAATGATACACGTAGTAATTTTCGCGGCTGGACTTGCCTAGCATTAACGCTTGAACATAGTATCTATTGTTCACATAAGTTTTAAACGCACGTTTTTGCTGCTATCTTTGTAATCTATACGAATTAATTTTAATATAATTTATGTACTATTGGTAACCACAATGCGGAAATTACGTATCGACCTGACTAACGTAGCACCTTTACACGTAGTTTTTTTGTGATGGATTTTAGTCTAAGATTTATTTAAATACATATTCGTACATATTATCATCACATTTTACTTGTAATTATTTGTCATATTATGTCGTAACTATTAAATCAATCACGATATCCATGTTCATTTTGTGAAAGAGTTCGGAAGTAGAGTTTTTAACAATACAATAGTTTACTATATTAGTAACGAATATATAGTACATAAAATTAATGTAATGTGTAAGTGTGTTGTGAAAAAAGAAATATGTAATTAAAATTATGACAAATAAAAATATGTTTCTACATTGAGATGAACGCACCAAGTAGAGCCCCCTTCACTGCAGTTCGCCAGCACACGGATACGCCCGCATTCTACAAGACGGGATCATGGGCGTGCGGTAAAAATGTACGGCACAGTTGAGTCTTAACATGTTTACTTGTCTACCGATCTATGTTGATGGTCTACTCTAGTTTAGTCATTTTTGTTCATCGTAATCTGCGTTTATTACGTAGGTTATAAATATTTTGGTAAAAAGACATAGTGTGTATCAGTGTGATATTTTTCATTGATTAATGAATAAGCTAATTTTTATAAATGGTTCATGCGCTTAGGTGTCTCTTGCAGTCCGATTTTAAGTCACGTTATTTCATTATTACAACGGCAAAAATATTTGACATTTCTGCGGTTGCAATATTTTGTTGTACAATTAGAAGCAATTACATGACGGTTTTAACATGTAAAAGTTTACGATAATTTAACCTCCATTATGCAGGTTTGCCAATGAATATATTGTTATATAATATAACATTCTAAGAAATACTATTTCTACGTGTTTCCTTTTATTTATTTTTTTCACACTATTAATCGAAATATTTACCTTACCTTATTTCAGCAATAAGTTTGCCGCTTTCAAACCAATAATATTGGTAATCCCATCTCTTTTTGTCATACAAAAAAAGATCAAGTGTATATCTCTTTTTTTACTTCTACTTTTAAAATTATACATAAAAGATATTTTTAATTGATGTAAACACATATTGATCTACTAGAGCTGATGTTTTTATTGTTATAAACCATAACTTGAAAAAAAAAACAGTCGATGCACTTTTCAAGTAACCAATAAGTAGTGATTACAATATCTCATTTCCCTTTAATAAAGGTGCATTTAAAATGTTTTGAGCTCGAAGCAATGAAGTTGCCAATTTTAAACTGGTTTAGAAATTATAGGGTCAGGCGGTATGAGGTTAGACGAAGTTTTTGCATTGGACGCAGGAAAAATAACCTAATGAAGTTAGATATTGTAGTTGGCTGCTTGAAAGGTAAGGTTCCGTACATATTTGATCGAACATCTAATGTACTAACGAGCCTCATGGTCAAGTATTCAACAGTAGCTAGTTTAATACCAAGGCTCGTGGGTTCGATACTCATACCGGACAAACTTTGGTGTGTATGAACTATCAGTTTATCTCGGTTGAGTGTTTTCAAGCGACATAGGGTGCATCAAAGTAGCCCGACTGAGGAAGTACGTAGTCACTTTACATCCGTAGACCGTATGCCTGTAGGCACTTGTTCAGCATTCAGATTCGGTTTTATTTGAATTATACTCAGTATTTAGTAAAGGTTGTTTCTGACTAATGAAGGGGCTTACAGCATGGCTACAGAAATCGCCAGCGTTCACTTAATTGGCAGATTGTAAATTTATGATCCCTACATAAAGAATAGCGTTACGTGGCATGAAGAAAGAATGCGGTTATGTAAAAAGGTGTTAAGTACGCATGTCTACGTTATAATATAAAGAAATAAAACTATTTTTCTTACAACTTATTTCATTTAAATGGCTTTTTTAGATTTCTCGCAAAACACGTCCTGGCAATACCGGCAATGTCACTATATCTTATTCCGGATGCTAACGCTATAAATCTTAATTACTTGCATATATTTAAGAAAAGATTTGAGGATTAATATTTGACTGTGATTTCATGAGGTGAAAAAGAAAATTCTATTCGGATCCATACTATGTAATAAATAACAGTAAGTCTGTCAATAGAGTGCATTAGTTCAAACTATCGATACTATTTGTCTTAAGTTTAACTGTCTACCGGCTGCTCTTTACAAGCGAGAATATGCTTTATTATAACAACAAATTCCCCTGCGGGTAATATTAAGATCATGTAGATATCAATCAATTGAACAAACATATAGATTGCGGAATTAATTTCTCATCGAGATTTTCCCACGATACTATTGGATTCTTCAAGAAATGGCGTAAGGAGATTTGTAAAGGGTCAACAAAGCGAAATTGATATCCTTGGTATTGTCAGCGTCCATAGGCTACAGTAACTGCTTACTGTTGCCTATTGTCAGGCTGTATGCTTATTTGTCATCTTAGTGACATTAAAAATGCAAAATTGAAATAACATCCTTTTAATTATTAGTATATCTCTACATATTGTAAAAAATAAGATTTACCTACCTAGGATTTTTTATTGAAAAATCTGAACCCTAAAATTTTACTTGAACGTATAGTACGTATAGATTGGGTAAGTACAGGTACCTAATAGTAGGCAATTATTTATTTATTACAAAATACTTAACCCTACGTTTAACTGGTTCTTATTAGTTATTTGCAATGTAAGTACTCTGGTAGTGTAAATACTCACTACAATTTAAATTGTAATTTGTTTTCAGGGTAATAAAATGTTTTCTGAAGCTACTTTGTTACAGGAGATAGGTACTAAACGTTGAAAACGTTTAAGTAAATCAAATATTTTAGTTAATATACGAAATTCATGTCATATTCATTTGTATATGACATGAATTTCGTATATTAACTAAAATATTTGATTTACTTATATAATATAATTTTTATAAACATAATTTAGATAAATATAAATAATAAATAATGTGTATATTTATTTAAATTATGCTCTTGACGATTTGATATATTTCATGTATGTAATAATATGGTATTTGTATTAAAAATTAAATTCGAAGTTATTTATGTATTCGCGTTATTTATATAAATATATATTTATGTGATCGGAAGCGGAAGCACACGAAGTAATTTAGATCTAATTGCCTGTAAATTTGACTATCGCAAAGTAACGCCTGAATCTATTAACTATTAATATTTTATTAAACTTGACCTCGGGCAGTATTAGGAGCGATGAATAATTTGAAATTGAACTCGCCCAAGCTCATCATCACCGCATAATGGCTAAGTTCAATTATAATGAACCTTACACATTGCCCGCATGGAACAAATCACCATTTGTTGTTCGGTATAAATAACTCTACTTAGATGCTCCTGATGTTACGCTCAGTACCATCTGCCTACTCTGCAAGGATTTGGCGTGACGATGTAAATAGTTGATGATAAGATGTAATAAGTGCTCCTAATATAATTTTTGTTAGTGCAAATTGACAAATTAAGATTATCATGGAAAAATATAAAAATCCATACGACTGATTTAAATATATTTTTTCTAACATTATTAGAATAATATTTGAAGATATTCTTTTTATATGTATGTGTGTATGCATATCTCCATCCCATACCCCTTGCTGGACAGGCAGAAAGACCAGCACTTTAGCAGCAATATTTAAGGATAAGTTACAAACTATCCAGTACTAAACTAGGGGTAAATAATACAGTAAAGTAAGCTGTAAATAAAAAATAAATCAAACTGGCATGTTCATACGTACAAATGTTTGTCAAATACGGGAATCAAACCAATGAGCATGTAGGTTTAAAGTAGCTATTGGCAACCAGTTGACTATTGGGCTCATTCAAATTAAAATAATTTAATATATATATGCATATATATTTGTATTTAAATTATTTTTATATGGTAGATATATTGGTGGCTAGAGCTCTTTGGTGAAACAGCATAGGCAAGTATTAAACCTACGAATCACTAACGTAGCACACGTAAGCCCGTTGTTTGTTAAACTGTACTAAGTAGTATGCTTTTTACTATTATGGTCTCAAATATACGTACGGCCTGCCAGATGATGTGTAGTTCCATAGCACTTAACGTTGACGATACGAAGACGAAGATAAATGCATTCAGGTTCCATTTTTTTTTTGTAGGTATTAACTAAACTAAGTGTCTTTGATAATATAGTTATCAAAGGCGCTTTGATTGTGCTCAGCCGTACAAAAAATATGAGTCAATTGGTGGTCACTAAATTTGTAGACGCCGCTCAGTTCGATGGCTCCATATTGTCGCCACAATTATTTATTTATGCTATAATTATGCTATGTAATTGGCGGAAATAACGAGTTGCGATATCAAAGTGTGCGATAACTTACAAAGTCGTCAACAAATAGTTTTTATCTATTACGTCTAGTACCTATATATAAACCACCAACAACAACAACCAAAAAAACCGGTTTATTTTATTAGTTACTTATATACAGTAACTAATGAAATAAACCGGGTTAAATAATTTATTTTTATTTAAGAACTACGAAATTTCATTACTGGCATGAATTAAGTATAGATTTGAAAAAAAAATGAGATGGGTTAAAAAAATGAGCGATATTAAGAAACAATTAAAGTAAGCCCCCACACTCGGGTTTGGGTTATAAGAGCACACAATCATCGCTCGGACGAAATTCAACATCTAATTAAGGTTGGGAAAGCAGGTGAAGGGCTTCGTTATCATGCCTGTTTCTACAGTATGCATATATATATATATACTGTACCTATTGCCTTTATTTATCTAGTTGACAATGGATATACGTACGTACGAATATTTTAGATTCGATTAGTTTCTATTTCAATTAAAGTATTGAAGTAAAAAAAAAATCTTGTTCACAATACCTTCTCGTTTCACTTTGCTCATTTGAAAATACAATAATAACAGTATTTTTGGCTGTTATGCATTTGGTTCTATTTGTTTACTCCGCAAGTGACTTGGCTTGAAGATATAGATAGAACAGTAAATTTATCAAAAACAGCATGAAGAGGTTTTTTAAATTGTCTATAACCCACGAGTGGTTTGGTGTTGCCTGTATCCATATGCCACGGTTACTACCTACCACCAGGTACGTCGAAAACTTGTTTGCCTCTTTAGTATTAAACATGAACATTTTCAAGGTATGAAATTTTGTTTATATCGCATGACAAGTATAAATAAAATCCATTGACAACGTTTTCATTTCCAGAAAAGTAATACTAGTAGGTACACATATTTTTTAAATCACTAAAGCGTGGAAACAAATGGAGAAGAAAAACAATACAAATAGGTTCTGTATGATGGTAAGAAGCAGTCCATGCACGCTTGCAAACCAGACGCGTCACTCGTGCCTTGCCAATCCCTTATTGTTTCTGATTTATCGTTTGATTGAATTATTCGATTAATAAAACATTTATTTTATTTGCACAAAAATGATTGCTGGTATGAAGTCCTTGGTATATAACTTCTTGCCAAATCCCTTGCGCGGTAGGCAGAGAACCGAGCGCGATAAGACGCGGTCTTTACACACTTCACTCGCTTCTAACAATAATTTTCTTTCTTTCTTTCTTCTTTAACATTCATAACTCTTTTCATGCAGGCTAATCGGTTACTAGGACTCTTGATATCACCTACTGCTAAAACACGACCAATTTGGTCATGGTAGGTAAGTCTTGGTCTTCCTCGGCTCCTACATCCCCCCACCTTTGCATTGTGTATCTGTTTCGTCATTCTTTCATCCTCCATTCTTTCTACATGTCCGAATCACCGGAGCATACCTTTTCTTATCTTAACACCGACACTCTCTTTCAGACCAACTCTCTTTCTTACGTCATCTTCATGAACGCGGTCAGCAAGCGTTGCGTTGCGCCACAACTTTTGCGCAATGCTCTCATCACGACCGCATTTATTCTACTTGCACGCTCTCTTTACCATACCCAGCTTTCTATCTATCTATAACTTCACGCCAAATCCCCAGTGGCTTAGACAGAGAGTACCGAGCGCCATAAGACGCGGTACATATACACTTCACTAGTTTTTTTTAACATTCATAAATCTTTTCATGCACGCCCGCCGGTTTCTAGGACTCTTGACATCATCTTCTAATAAAACACGACCTATTTGGTCATGGTAGGTTAGTCAGTTACACAGCTTTTACTTCCATAAATTAGCATTGGGATTAGCACCGCGATGTATACAGCGGAGCTGAGCCTTCTGGCTTACATTTCGGCTGCCTAGAAGTTTACACTACGCTCCATTCACACTGTTCCCTGCACTCACTCGCCTTTCCATGAGCGGTGTACCTTCCATCGCTGCTAAAAGCGTTTCCAAGATATACAATCTCATCCACTTGTTCCAACCCTGCATCCTCAATCATAATCCTAGTGTTATAATTATATGCATGTATAATTATCCAATTTTCGTAAAAGATACTTCATATAAATTGCCCTGGCATTATTGAACACCCCACTTACATGAAAAATACTCGTGCACTTATCAAGTACGTGATCAAGTTACAATAACATTAATATGAAGTTACATATTAGTTTTATTGTAGCACACAATCATTTATGTGGATATCATACTCGTTTAAAATAGATTACTCTTTTAGCCCTTTTTACTCACAATGTAGAGCAGACGTTTAATCGTTAAAAAGGTGAATTTTGTAAGTGTATTCGAACTCGTCGACTGACAAATAAATTCCATCCTCATGTAAACTTCATTCACTACACACCTATATACTGTATTTGATTAAAAAAAATGTATTTAGTTCATTTTACCTATAATGTCGAGCAGACATTTATCCGTCACATGGGTAAATTTTATAAGTCTATTCGAACTCATCGGCTGACAAGTAAATTTCCGTATCATACAAACTACATTCGCTGATCGCTATATAGGTACTTCAATCATCCTTGTATAGTTTCACGCGTTATGCATCGTTAACTTCAATACATTAAATTAACTTTAGATAACGAAATAATGCTAGTATTCTTTAGGTTTGAGTTATAGTCATAAACATGTCGTGTATATGTAGTAGTTTAGTTAATTTGGGCATAGGTATAGATAAATTAAAAGTGAACTTGGGCTCATCGGCCGAGCAGCCAAGTCCGAGCCTCACACAGCCCACGTCCACCGACCGTCCTTGTATTGTTTCGCGGGCCGTGTTGCGTGAACCCCGGTGAAATATAGCCGACAGTTCGACTACTTATTTTTGTTTTATTTTGTAGCCTGTTACTTAATTTTATCAAGTTGCATGAGTTATGAAGGCCGGACCACACGCGTTGTTAATTATGCCGACTGCCATTTGATACCATACCGTTTAGACTATTTAAATACCACATCCAAAAATCAAAAATCTTATCAGCGTAGCTCTATTAGAATACGACCAATTAGAATGAAAACTGATACGAAATGTTTCCAATAAGATTGAATATTTAAATAATGTGTCCAATCATGAACTGGTGGTAAAATTGACTAGATTTTATTTGATAGATATTTTTACTAAGATATACTCAATCACCGTTAAAGATGATACATTTTTTCTTATAATAAATTTAATTATCGGCGAGTGTAATAAGAAGAGCAATGAATGCTAGAGAAGCGAGTGAGGTTTGTAAGGATCGAGTCATGTGGCGCTCGGTTCTCTCTGTATACCCGGCAAAGGATTTGGCATCAGAGAAATTTAATTTAACACTTACAACATGTTCAAAAATACTACCACTTTTTTTTTACTTGAGGTTTATATATTAGCGAATATAAAATGTACAAACAGATGTGTTTGCGAGTACCCGTCGAACCACTTGCTCGTGGTATGTATTTTTAACTATTATTCACATCCCGACTTTCATCTTGAGATCGACAAACGCATAATCTATAGGCTATTTGTCCAGTTATGGTCAGTGGCACTCCTCAAGTTAATAATAATGCGCCCAAACTAGACCGGGCCATTGACCCGGGCGGGCGGCGCGGGCGCTCGCGCTCCCGTCACAACGCGGGCCGCTAAAATACCACTTTCATAAAACTAGCGGACGGGCCAGCTGACTCCTTTGATTGAGTTGAACGTGAACCTGAGACCGACATATATTGCCGATACTCATTCTTGAGACGAAAATCATGCCCGCTAAGTCGATTATGATATTTATCTTTGAACTGGTTTTGATTCTTAACAAATCAACTTAGCAATTCAGATAGAACAAGTTCCAAAAAAATTACCTGCCCATATGTGACGGAATATCTGTATAATGTACCTAGTTGATGAGTAATTGTTTATATAACTAGTGACACAATTTTCAATAATTTTTAATATCATAGCTTGGATATTATAAGTACTTATATCGTTATTAATTCTTATAATGTGGCTCATCAGAGACATTAGACATAACTACATAAACACAGAGACATAAATAAAGATACAGGCGACTTAGTTTTATTGAAATACCGGTAAAACTTCAACCTACCACAGTTATTAAAAAAATAATAAATTAATTAACAAGTTTAATTTTCTAGTAATTTGTTGACTAGAATTTACAACGGAAAGCGATTGAATAAATTAATAGGTACAGTAATAATCATAATCATAATAATAAAGGCACATTTTTATTTTATCGACATTCCGGACTATTAAGATGATTACGGGTAGAAATTATGTAAAAAAAAAATTGCATTGCTTTATGATAATTTTGTGTATATAGTAAATTGATTCCATAAATATTTCTAACGATTTGATGGTTATCGTAAATTATGGATGACACTAAAATCTGTTGGCACTAATAAGGTGTTAACAAGGGTCGTTCGTTTTATGTGCGTTTTATTGACACTTGAGTCGAGTCGGTTGGATGTTGGCGGCTACCTGTTATGAGCATTCTTATTGGTATCTTATATGGGACTTGAGAGTTTGTAGCGAGTAAAAGTTTTTTTTAATTCAGGACAGTAGCGACATTTTAGAAACCTTTTCTTTTAGAGTGTAGGAACTATGCGGATTTTTTAAATTTCGTTTTTATTTTTATTTAATATTGTAATGTAGAAATTAATATGCACATATAATTATAAATGGATAATTATTAATTAATTTAAAAAAATCAAATTATCGAGAAGATGACTGACCTGCTATGGCCATCCAAGGGTAGAAGGTGTGATTGGTGGGTTGGTGCTGGACTGGTTGAGCGGCCGCTGCAGCGGCTCCTGGCAATGCGCACTGATTTCCCCAGGGAAGGGCCCTTCCGGGACTTGAAGATTCGCTGTATCGAGCTTCTGGGGTGCACGCTGCTGGTCTCACCAGTGCGCCGAGGCCGGAGCCCCAATCTTTGCCTCCATATCCATTCTGTTGGTCGCCGCCAGTTTTCGAACAATCCGCTTTTGCGTACTGCTGCTCACCTGCGTATAGTTTGCAAGCGGCCGCTACTGACGCGTCATACGGTGAATCTTGTGGGCGAGGTTGATGCAACGCATGAGGCTGAGCATACGTCAGCCCCAGAGGAAAACCGCGGTACTGATCGCCACCGCCACCGCCCTGGTGCACCCCATGGGCCCCGTAGAAACCACCCTGCTCAAAGTAGGAGTTCATTCTGGCCAACACTCAAACGTCACTCAGTCGAGCAGCACTTATGTCATCGCGGCCCCACGCAGCGTGATAACGCGACCTCCGCCAATGTCACTCCAAATACCAGACAATGAAATTTAATTTTATTAATTTTATTGCCTCTTAAACGTCACTCGAGCGTCATAATGGGCTTCGTCGGCGATAAAGGCCGGTTGACGTGTGTTTACTTTTTACGATTATTTTACGAGTTGGGAGCGCGTGCCGCGGGTTTTACGAGTTTTTAAGCGGTTCCGTGTGCGGCGCCGGCTCGTCTCACTCTGCTGTGGCTGAGGGATTTTTTTTTAATGTTTCAGTTCGCGATGTGTGAGACGCAGCGGTATCGCGAGCGAAGTTTGTCGTCGCGTGTGTTGGGGGCGCGCGGCTGGAAGCCTCGTACGACCGGCGCGGTTCGACTCACGCAGTGTACTGCCACGCGCGCCGCCCCGCGCACGGCCTGCGATCGCAACGCGCCCGATTGTTCCGTCCCCTTTTCGCTAATGACTATAAATATTATCAGTTACGCTCTCTTTTCCCTTTCTTATCACTCCTCCTGAAGCACGTGGTTCATACCTATTAAGACTATTGAAAATCTAATCTCCACCACTGGGCTCTACTACGACTCTACCTATGGCCTATCGTAAGGTATGTACGATAGCGTGCCAATATCGAAATCGAAAAAAAGTCGAATGGTTATTTGTCGTACATAGAAAACTGTAAATCTTAATGTAGGCACACAGTTAAGTGCAACTTTTATAAAGCAGTTCATATAAAGACGCATAAAAACGCCGGCAAAAGTCAAATAATGACTTTACTACTGAAAAGTTAAGCCGCAAAGTCGTAAACTCATAAACGTACAATTAGTGAAACGGGCGAGTAAAGAAAAGATTTTACAACCACTTCGACCGGGCCACAATGAGCGCGCAATATCGTAACAAGGTGCTGAATAGAGTGAGAAGTCGTAAAGATGATTATTATTTCTTCTACTACCTGTTTTTACGAGTGAAGACGCTGTCCCTTTTTATCGTGGGCGTGTGACATACGCGCGAGTGGGACGGGGAGCGGTTTGTATAACGTTAGCTGATGAGACGTACGACGGGACATGTTGTTGTCTCTCTCTGTCGTGGTCGGGCGCGTGCACTTTGTAAGGCACTATCGAAGGGTAAACAATAGCGCATTATCGCAAAGCGTTCAGTTCGAATGAAGTCATCAAACGAATGAATGGCCCTTGGTAAGCGGTCTACAAGAGACACGCTCGCATTTTTATTGAAACTCTTTGATCAAATATTTGTAGATAAAAAGGGTTGGTGTTATTTGTTTTTTTATCAACCAAGGTCGGTAATTGGTCAATTTAAGATCATAGACATACCGTCACGTACTGAACATGGTCTAGAAAAGCTACTATTAATGCAGTTAATGCCAATAGGTGGCACTGGTGTACTAAATGGTGGATGGATTTTGTGAAATCTGTGCCAGCTTCCAAGAGAATTCACAGTTGTACGGCCAGTGCAAAGATATTTAAAACCAGTTTCACTTACCTCATTTATCATCAACTTGATTTACCTGCAGCAGATAAATTAATTTAATTAGGTGGTTACATTAATTACAAAGTGAAATATGTAAGGACCGAGTCATGTGGCTCTAGGTCCTTACCAATACCGCAAGGGATTTATCGTGAAGATGTAAGGAGATAGATACATTAATTATTTTAAGCACTACTGTTCAGATAGTTTTTGTTATTATCGCTTGTACTTACCAAGACACGATGGTAAGATCTTACATATGTAAATTGAAGTTTAAATAAATTTACTAATTCTATATATTATCAGGAAAAGACATTTGCGAATTATACGTGGCACTCATAGCAAAACAGTTATTTTATTTTTATTTAAGAATACGCAGAAAATATAAGTTTTCCACGTGCTAGTTCTATATTCTACTAGCATGTGCAAGATCTCAATTCAACGTGCTTTTAACATTCGTAGCAAACGATCATTTTCATGACTTCGTAGCACTCGTAGCAAACGAGTTACTTCCGCATGTTCGTAGCACTCGCTAAAATAGAATCAGTAATATAGTAATTTGCATATAATTGTAATATTACACATAAAATAGCTCGTAATTGAGCCAGCTCGTCCGGGATAGTGCCACTCTCTCCCAGAAAACCTGCGTGAAGTATTAGCATGCTGCTGAACGGTTCAGTGATCCTTTGGTGTTGCTGATGTCAATGAGCGGTTGTGACCACTTACCATCAGGTGCACAAGCTCGTTTGCCACTCTAATATATAAAAAAAGAACAATCTATACAGTGTACTTGAGAACTCATCATCCCATTAATATTATTGTTCCCGTAGCACTTTTATCTCTATTGTCATGCTCATGAGTACAAGACTTGTCACTATTGCAGGCACATGACTTAACTAATCACGGAATGATTCAGTCCTGCTGCCGTGAAGTCTGCAACATCGTCAAAATATCTGAAAATATAAAAACAAATCTCGATAACTCCTGTCCTCTGAAATTTTAAAATTATACATTACAAATCTCATAATGTAATAACTGTAATTTAAATATACTTCCTATAGAAGTGCATTGAACTCTCTTAGCACACAATCACAGAGCAAAATGGTTGTTACTCTTGCTAGTAGCACGTAGCATAAGAGACATGTCCGTGTCATTGCAGTAATCGTAATCAAATAGTAATATCCATGTGCTTGTAGGACTCATAGTGAAGCAGTCATGAAAAAATCAAATTCCTACTATGCACGCGTACGAAACAGTAACGTACACGTAGAAAACAGCAATATGTGCATTGTAGCGCGCGGTGCAAAACAATCCGTTCTGCGTACTAGTAGATGTTACAAACGTATCATTTTCGTAAAAAATGTAACAAGTACAAGTCATTTTCGTGATATTTAAATAATCATTTTTGAGTAATTTTGGTCCATGCAGACAGATCCGAGATAGATGAAATAATATTCATATATTCCTAGCCATTAGATTATTTAAATGATCTCATAACAAATAGTAACTTTCGTATGCATGTTGGAGGCAAACAAAAGTACGGTCTTATGTGAGGCGGTTACCGTAGCCTACACTTAAAAGATATTGTTCTTTGCTAACACACCATTTCTTTAGGTGCATACTTTTTCACGTATCCATTGGCAGGAACTGAATAAACTTAGGAAGTTGTTCCACTGTTGGTTCTGTTTATTAATATCGCTTGCTGTGCTCTAAATCTCTTTCAGTACTCTTGTTTTGTAATTACAGTTGAGCATTAGCTATAGAAATGTCAGTGAGCCACAGAAATAAAAAATATTCTTCTTGTATAAAATATCATAGTAAATTCAGTGTGATAACATCCGTAACTTCTACAAACTCAGTAGTTATTTTCATATTATTGAAGCATTCGTACCTTATCTATACATGTTGCCCTCTGCTGTACAGAGGACGTATCTCCACTTACAGAAAACCTCAGCTAAATGGAAACTGCCTGCAAAGGTGTAGTATTTTTTTACAAGTGATTTAAGTTACCAGAGAAGATTCGTTGTGATATCAATGCGAGTGACAAACAATGTTCAGCATATTGTATATACCTCAGAGTCTGCGGTATGGTAGTATGTAGATAACAGTCTCTTTAATAATAAAATAACAATTTACACTCAGGAGTCTCGCCAATGGGATATACTAATTCTGTAGACGATAGTATTGACGTAAGAATGATCTGATAAAAATAGAATTTTTAAACTACTGAAGTAGAAAACAAGCATATAGTCTGCATCATGGTAAAAAGTCCGTAGCAGTGTCGCATCGCCGACCATATAATTACAACTCACAGGTATTCAACGATCTTTACTGGAAGATATGGATATCGCTGAGGAGATATACCTATACATAAAGTAAATATTCAATTCAATTCAATGGGACACTGTGAATGAGAGTCACACACTTCTACCCATACCAACGCATGTTCATCCCACCGATGATAGCCTAGCTAGTGGATAAGGAATCAGTTAATTAACCAATTGGTCCTTGATGCGAATCCTAGTGTCATATTTGTATATTTATATAATACTTGTTTGTAAATAATAGAAATCATTGCGAGGAAATTCGCCCGTAAAAAAATTTTATATTTGGAAAGACGTTAGGTACCTATGAAAGGTCTAGTATTCTCTCTGATCTGTGGAAGTTTGACGGCAATCAATACGTGACAATTAGTCAGTATCTTCAACAAATGCATCAGCCTTAGGTAGGAGATTCCGCTAATGCTAATAGATAATAGAGAAACAGAAACACACTGCGTGATTGTGGATTGTTGAAGAGCGGTGCTTATCATATCGTCTGGAGAATACTGACTTAGCTTAACGACTGTCACATATCTTCAATATTTGGGAGCAATGGCTTAACCTGCTTTTTGTAGCATGGCGAAATAAATAGTCGCATGCACTGACAAACTGCGGTTGACATCACTACAGTATAGACGAACTTCTCTTTACTTCCAAGGAAATTAAAAATAATCAGTCAGTCTAATTGTCTACTTAATGATAAAAATAAAATGTATAAAAAGCCCGGGCTATCGAAAATAATAACCAATGGCGCACAGTTTTCCGCTCGTGTATGCGAGCGGAAAACTGTGCGCCATGAGAATGGAGCTTTTAACAAAATTTCTCATGGAACACTCAAAATTAATATGTTATTAATATATCCCATAGACGTTTTATTTAAACTTACGTAGTTTTGGTATTAACTCCCTGCCTAAGTATTCTCAAGACATTTAGTCCTAATTGTCACTGAACCGTTCTGATAGATTTCAAAAAGAAACCCGTGAAAGTCCATCTTGCGCACCGATAATTCCTAACGTTCCTTGTACAGCATAATTAGCAGTGATTGTCTGTAGGCTTAAAAAATAAGTTAATTAAATACATAATGTATTTAATTGGCTTAATTTTTTTTTGAAATTAAACAATTTACTATTAGCAAAAGTCTTGAGTGTACCACCTCTTTATTTATTTTGTACGATTTGACTCCCACTGCATATAGCATAACGGTGATGGCATTTAGCCACAGAGAATTATATTGCATACGAACTTCATAAATTATTCTTTCAGTCTCGAGTGATGTAGGACCGTTACCGTAGTCTAAGTTAGTTTGGCACGTATTCCCTTGAAAACTAACAGATATCATTCTATACATGGAAAAAGGTTTGTATTTGCATCACCTAGGACTCGTTAAAATTACTCGGTTGTACATATACAACTGTGTAATAAACAGGCTTTGCTACCACCCAATTATAGATTACTTATAATCATTTATTTAGTTTTAGTCTATCAAATGTTAGTACATCTACTTATCATACGTTACAAGTTAAAAGTAGGTTTGCAAACAAATTTTAGTTATTCAACGACAATAGGGAAAGAAGCATACGACTCATGTAAAGAGGTTACCATTATAAGGAGAGTATCGTAAGTACAGTAACTCCTCAGGACTTCTTACGATACGACTTCTAGTAATTTCACTTACTCGTTGGAACATAAAAACCTTTCAGGTACTTGTTGCCGTTGCCATGTTCTGGAAGTTCCCATTGACCTGGTTTCAGGCCTGGCTCTCTTTCACCAGAACCTTGTTAGTATTATGTATGACGTTTATTTCATACTAGCAACCCAGTCCGGCTTCTCACAGGTATCCTTAAGGTCTTATCTATAGTCGAAAAACTTCTGGTAGATGGAGTGGAGGTCGCGTGATGGATATTTAATACATAAATACACGTACACTTACCTTCGTTTTTACTATTGTCGTTATTAGTACATTATTTTGTTACCCGCTTTAATTTTATCCCTTATTTATACGTCTAAATAAATAATTATTTTGATTTACACAAAATTAATAAGATAATTGATTCATTAAATTATTTGGACAAGTATTAACCCTTCGAAACCCGGGTGGTCGTATACGACCGCGAAATGTATAGGAAAACGTATATAACGGGTTCTGACTGCTAATAAATTGGTAAAAGCACCTTCCTAAGGATGAAACTTTTGACATGACATGATGACATGACACACAGCACACGAACGGCACAAAAATGGTTATAGTGTGTGAGATCTTAAAATATTTTCAAGGGCTTTCTTTAGAACTTTTTAAGAAGGACCGTTCTACCGTAAATCATTTTTGTATAACTTTAACTACTTACGAGTAATTTACGCAGCGCACGCCACGAAGCTTTCAGAGGACAATTTTTCTGACATCATTCAGAAAAATAATATGAATTGATTGATGACTGACGAAGATGATCTTGAATAACCATAATTTCATTAATGATGAGCCTAGGTCCATCCTCCAGCTACAATGTCGGGGTACATTTTTTTATACCACTAAGGTGGCAATCAATAGTACGGTCTCCCTGATGGTAAGCAGTTACCGTGGCCTATGGATACCTGAAACACCAGGGGCGTCACTTATGTGTTACCGATCCTCTAAAAACCTCTTCACGCCTTTTTTTGAAGAGCCCCATGCTGTAGTCCCATTAAACAATTTTTCCACATTCAACTACATAAATGTTATTCCGTTGTTACCATACTCGTAGTAATGACTACCTTTTGCAATCATTTATGAGCCGAGTGTACGTGCTCTAGAGAACTTACGTGATCTTTTAAACTGAGACGATTTCTTGATACAATATTGCTACTTATTTGTTCACTGTGTTTACATCACTTTTATTACTTATGTAAGTTAAATCAGTACTTATTTTCTCGTTACGTGTAGCTACTCAGTTAATAGAAACTTATCATTACATAGTATACTAACTATGTTTATGACTTATGTTTTATCTAGACATGTTCATCTTCTAAGCGTTATCCCGTTTCCTAATTCATTAGAATTGGCAGGGTTACCTAAGCCTATGCGTTTGGATTTAAACATACTGTTTTTTCATGAAGCGGCAGCTGCGGTGCTGTCAAATCTACACAACCCAGGATATACTTATGTTATATAAGTCTTAGGTCAGGCCGCATTTGGAGTACTGCAGTCACCTTTGAGCGAGACCACCTGGATACCAGCTTGGACCGTGTGATTCAATTCAGGGACGAGCTGTGCTCCTAGCTTCTAGCCGAGGTTTTTCCAATGGACTACAGCATGGAGTTCTTCAACAAATGCGTGAAGAGGTTTTTAGAGGGTCGGCAACGCATGAGTGACACCTCTGGTGTTGCAAATGTCTATAGGCTAGGGTGACTGTTTACCATACCGCAGGCCGTATGCTTGATTGTCCTTAGTGGTATAAAAAAAGAAGAAAACTAAAGCATTCTTAGGTTAAGTCAAACGTCTTCAAAAATGTAATTTCTTGGACGTGCGAGTTTCCTCGCGATGTTTTTCTTCACCGCCGAGTAATAAATTCTAAAAACTAATATATTGGTAAGTGTACATACAAGGATTCGAACCCGGACTAGTCAGTTAATGGTTGGTTCTATATCAACTGGACTATCATTGACCATTAATAGGTTTAGTTTCACTATTGTATATACTATAAATTATGTAAAGCTATATAGACAACATGGTATTTTATCATACGTTATTTTAATTTTATCTTAATAGATGACTGCAGTAGATCTGATCTAGTAAGATTTACATAATTTATTGTATATACAGTAGTGAGATTCAGCGTGTTACTGAGCAGTGATAACTTACCGATAAAGAATCAGTCGATTAAACGAATGCATCCTGATTTCTATCCTATGCATGTACAAACACGAGTTTAGTGGTGCCACTAAACTCATGTTTATCGATGTATATACATATATTAGGACATAAGTAAGTATATATTTGTAATTATCACTTGCTCGACGGTGAAAGAAAAATATCATGAAGATACCGGCACGTCAATCAAATTATATTTCGAAAGACGTGAGACCTATACTAAGAAAGGTATGATTTTCCCTCCGGGGTGTGGAGGTCTGACCGCAATTGCTTCGTATCAAAATCAGTACCATCGCCACTGACGAACTTAAAGCTTTCACCCGATCCTTTCTTAAAATATCTTGACATTTTGTAGCTTGTTTGTTTCTCACTATGTGCATTAGAATACTCTCCATATATGTATTAGAAAAGGTAAAATATATAACAAAAATGTTCAGATTTGTGGTAACAAAAATTTAAACCACTATTGAGAAAAGTTTGGAAAATTTTTACTTGTTATTATACCATAATTGAGTTAGGTTTTCCTTGTGGGTACAGGTCTGACAGCAGTCGCTCTATGGAAATTCAGTATTTTAGCAAAATACCTTAAGACTTAGGTAGAGGATCCCACTAATTCCAATAGATTAAGAAACGAGATTAAACTAGGACGAATGCATTTCTTACAGAAATTATTGAAAATATAGTCACAAATAGAAACATTTTCTCTACCCTGTAAAAATCCATAAAAATTCTGTAGAGATCGCTGAAGTAACTTGTGACTGAAGTCCTTGCTACAGAGCCTTCCCTACCCTAGGAGATATTGCATTATATTACACAAAGGTGATAGGTCTCATCTATTACCCAGGCTCTTCAATCAAAATAACGTCTCGGATATCTTACTTCTAGTCAAACAATTCACAAAGTTTATTACTGCCGGAATTGACTAGCGCTGTAACTATGGTGGATTTTTTTCATCTGGCGTACTCAAAAAAGACCTTTCTCGTCGTACTTTCTTGATCAGTGGACGATCCTACCCGCGTTCCGGCATCACAGCATCGGTGGGTATCTACATAATTATTGTAGTTGATGACAAATATGTTCAACAACTGATGTTTAAATACCAAGTCACTTGTAGTGCAAAATTAAGTTGCCTTCCAAGTAGATTCCAAGATGTCTTCTTCGATATCGTATTCAAGTGTATAAGAGCCAAGTCGACCTTTTTCTTATACAACTAGATTGGCAAACAAGCACGCGGCCCGCATTAGATGGTAAGCGGTCACCGCAGCCTGTTGACGCTCGCAACACCACGGGGATGTTACTCGCGCGCTGCCAATCTTATGACCTGAAGCTTTTTGTTTCATCATTCAAACACAGTTATATAAATATAGCTGCTTGGGGGCAGAAGTAGGTGAGACAGAGGTACCCATGCAGACGACTTTTGTACAAAGTCTCCCTGTGGTAAAACTTCACGTTATAAACCTAAAACGTTCACATTTTGACCCAGCATTTGTTTAGACTCAGTGATTTTTTAAAAATAATAATTCAACTCTATAGGGTTTGCTCGCCCATACCTTTTGTTACATTTATTGTTCTCAATGGATTAGTTTCATTGATTCGCACAAGTGCTTCGTCTTAAAACTACATAACTAGCATAGTTTTTTTAATATATTATGTGGATGGGATTCGAGCGGCCCGCGTGAGAGACTGTCGGCCAGTCCCAGTCTCCGTCGTTTTGAATTCAACCATTTTGAGGCGAACACGACAACCCACAAGATAACGCCACCGCTGGATTTGGACCCAATAATATCAAATCAGCAGAAATCACAATCTATCTTGGTGGGCTCACTATGAGAGTCGTTTCGAAAACAATTTCATGTATCTACACCAGCTGAAGCACTTTCCATAGCGGCACGTCGAAAACTTGCAGAACAGACCTGATAATAAGAATGAAACTATTTTTATAGCAACATTACAACTATATATTTACATATAGAGTTATACTGCAGGATGATTTCAAACAAACGTCGGAAGTTGTCGCATTCACACAGAAACGTGGAGCTATATGACTTTAAGAAAATTTGAAGTTAATGCAGTAGCTGCTGGCACTTTGAAACGATCCGTCATATCTATTTAAGTAACCGCTCGCTGTTCGCGTTAGGGAGGTTAATAAGTTGTAATTCTACCGCTAATTAACACTCAAAAAAATCGGTCAAGTGGGAGTTGGACTCGCGCACGAAGGGTTCCGTACCATTATCTATAAAACGGCAAAAAAAACACGTTTGTTGTATGGGAGCCCCCCTTTAAAATTTGTTTTATTTTAATTTAATTATTTATTCTTAAAGTGAATATATAACTAAATATTCTGTGAATATTTCAAGCGTCTACCTGTTGCCGTTATCAATATCGAGCAAAAATTAGCTAAAAAATTACGTTTGTTGTATGGGAGCCCCTTTAAATATTTATTTTATTCTATTTTTTAGTATTTGTTGTTATAGCGGCAACAGAAATACATCATCTGTAAAAATTTCAACTGTGTAACTATCACGGTTCATGAGATACAGCCTGGTGACAGACGGACGGACGGACGGAGAGCGGAGCCTCAGTAATAGGGTTCCGTTTTACCCTTTGGGTACGGAACCCTAAAAAGATCTTTACGCATTAGTCGGTCTTCATAGTATTTCACTACTGTAGTGACAATACTTTTTAAACAAAAAATAAACCTATACCTAACCTGACCACAGAAGTTACCAATCTCTTACACGCAAATGATGATCCTTGTGTTTCAAGTACAACTATAGGCTAGGCTGATTACTTTATCAGGCAGACGGTATACTTCATCACCAGAGTAATCAAATGTTAAAAAAGTAGCATAAAAATAAATATACCACAACACCGTGTAGTACCTTTATTAGGATTCTCATTGACACCTGAAGTGCCATTTTGCTGAACGTTAAAGTTGTCAAATATCTAACAAACATACAAACTCCCATTGCTGTGTCTGAGAGCGGTCTAGAGATAGGGGACTGTCTCTAATGACAAATACAGGTTAAGAAAATGGACAGGTAAAGTCTTGCAGTAATTGGTGAAGTTTAAGTTAGGTACGTACGGTGCAAAGAGAATTTTCAATTTAAAATGCTTTCAGTTGGTACGAAATTACAAAATGTATATCGATGTAGTCAACATGTTAAGTTACATTTATATAGATAGCTACTGCACAAGTTTTAGATACAGTCTGGTGTTTAGGGGTAAATCACTCACTTCCATTTGTAAAACCAAAGTCTACCTCACTTGCACGTATTTAAACTCGAAGATTTATGAACATTTTTTGTGTCCTGATGATGTGATGTGATTTCTGCTTTATTAGAGAGCAACCCGACAGTGAAAGTATGTCCATTTCGCATAAACTTTATGTTTACATAGTCTGCAATAACAATTCATTAAATAAATAAAATAACAATTTCCTGTGGAGCTGTTTCTCACTGAAAATCGTCCGTCAGTATCTTTTTTAAGTAGTGACTCAATCATTCTACTATAATACAGTTGGTTCACAGATTTAGAACGCTTAACAGAACTGTAAGACCACATATCTAAATTCTAAAATATTTGACTCTCGCAGTACGTACAATTTATACAAATATTATCAATCTGACTCTCTGTCCCTGGTAATGGGAAATGTGTTTGAATGGACATAAATGAGGAGAACGAGGCAGAGAGGAAAGATCTCGACCCTATATACCGAAGTAGAAGTAGACGTGGAAGAAATGCGTATACGATTGGGGTGGAATGGAGCAGAGGGAGGAAAAAAGATCACTTTTAATTCATAACTCCAGCATCCAGTTGATGTGTTTAAAGATTGCCTAGTTTTTTTTCAAGAAATGCAAGATAAGTGTGTGAAGGTGAATCAGGTCGGCAACTATAAAATATTACATAAACTGGGGAATTTTTTTTATTATTCCCCGGGATAATCGAAAATATATTGCTTTCTGCACGATATCTCAATGACTCTACCAAAAATCTAACCCTGCCTAGAAATATCACTGTATGTAAGTAATGAATGGTTAAGTAGCATGTGGAAGCCGGTATTAAATATTTCCTGGATCGATATTGAGCATCTAGGAGTGTATCGTATCAATCTGTTTTTTTTATAAAAAACAGCGAAATTTTGTAAGTTGTTTTACACACTTGGTTATATTAACTATACAATTTCAACTACGATAAGCATACAAACTATGACTGTATGATGACAATCACTTCAAGGTATTCTAGAACGCAGTTACTAAGTTTATTCAGATTTTATGAGACATTTAAATTATAGAACTACTTACTACTACTTGAATTATTGAATAACCACTTGGCCCATAACCGCAATTTATGTATTCATATGTGACTAAAAGTGAATTTGACGGAACATGTAAAACAAAGAAAGTATAATTATTCCAGGAAAGACGTCATATTCTTTGTATTGCCTCCAAGACAATGAAAAATGGTAGAGCGTCACGATAGAGTCATTTATTGGTATTAACTTAGTTGGAAAAGTAAGTCATCTCCTAATTGGAAAATCATATTCGTATAAGATTTTTTTCATACGCGTAAATTTCATATTATGATTATGTGATACAATCAAAAATACAAGTGCACGTACTGCACTAGAGAACGACACCTCATAACAGGAGCACTCCCATTTCGGCACAATAAAACTTATCTCAAACTAAAAAGGTCAACTAAACACTCATTCACATTCAAACCAACGCAGATTTGCGTCACTGACGGGCGGCGCTTGCGCCTCGCACGCGACCATGCCTGAGCGCATCGTAAACACGATTTTTACAACCACTCGAATGGTCGTAAACGTCACGTGAATTGCGCCATTTGTAGAACTCCCAGTAAACACCGCTCAGATTATTTCGTATACGCCTCCGGGGCTAAACCTCAATATAAATTCGAAACTTTATGGATGAGCCCGCTCGACGCACGTGGATTGTTATTATGCCGTTCTTTAGACGTTTATTGAACCATTATTGACTTGTATAAAGTATCACCCGTTTAATATAGATAAAGGAGTTGAGTTTATGTCTTCATCGAAGAAGGATACAACAATGTAAGTCAGTTTTACTCGGCGGCCCAATGTCTGCTGGGACGTGATTGTTTTTATGTCAGTTATTTTCCTTTTATCGTCAGTTTATTGCGGTTCTGATTGATAATAATCAATGAACTATAACAGATTGTTATGATGTGTCAGAATGGGCAGAATGGGCGTTTATTGACACGCTCACTGGATTATTAAGAAATATACGATTGAGTTGGTAGCTCTTAATTTATTAAATGAGCACCAAAATAATATTACCAGTGTAATAAATAATGTATTAAGATTTTAGGTATATTTTTTTAAGACGATGTTTGATTTTTAACTACTTAACTTTTAAAACCTAACACAAGACATGGATATGAAAAAACGTCAATACAAGATTGTCAATTTTTCAAATTTCAAATAGGTACTGATAATCTCTACTCCATAGCGCATCTGAATAATGCATTTGCAGTAGCAGCTCCACCTAGCGTCAGATAGAGAAACAACCAATTCCGTGGTAACTTGAAAACGAGTTGTATGACAAAAAATACGTATTGCATCTTTTGTAAAAACATTTTAATTAGGTACATGTCGGTTTACCACTTTTATTAAAACATTGATTTATAACGTAACCTTCGTTCTTTAAAATGCCATCTATTGCCAAATTTACGCACAAGGAAGAAAAAGCTGCGTCGCCGTCTCGTAATGTTAATATTGCAGCCTTGAACTAATTAATCGAGACAAGTTTGAACCCAATTAATGTAGATAGCCTATTTTAATTGTACAACTCAATTACTGTCGCAAGTAAAACAATAGGCAAATTATTTAACTATAGTATTAGATAATGATAATGTCAATAAAAACGGGACATAAATTAAACATTATTGCTCATTAATTATTATGAGAACGATATGCGAGTGTATATTTACGTTTGTAGTATTGTAAATCAGTTTTATGATCATCTCATAACATTGCATAACACAAGTTGCCGTATGAAAAAGAACATAAATGCCAATAGAACTGCGATAACACAGTCGTAAAAGCGAATTTTATTGCTTTATTCATCATTCGGCTATATAAATTCATCAAGAGACTTGTTAATCGTAAAATAAATCTTATTACACAGTAAAATGATGTTTAAATTGACGACAAGCGTTTTATTTTCGTCATAACAATAAAATTTATTTTTACGAGCTCAGTAGTGTGGCTAAGAACAGGCCCATCTCGTGGCAGAGGTCGGAACTACGTCACGGCAATCCTCTGACGTCATTTGATGGCAGGTTTTACGATGCTTCGTGGCGCTGCTCGAATGAATGGAGAGCTCGTAAACGGATTTGGCGGTTCTAGTAAGTATTCAAACAGTAAAATACGCAGATATCTGCATAAAATAAGAATGGATATTGCAAATAGGTACCTAATGGCCCTTCAATGCCCCCAATTTGGTACTTATTAGCTTCCTGTGGTAACTTTGAAACACAACCTTTTCTATATTCGTTTACAAATTAATTTTGTAGATATCTACATTTATAGGTACTAGTAGGAACTACCTTTGTTATTTCTGAACATTCGACGACGGTTTACTTGGAGTGTATGCCATGTTTTGAGATCAAGCAGTAGTTCCATTCAGCTTTTTTCTACGTGGTTGCCTTTATGCTTACAGGGTAGATCCTATCTGTTAGGCAGCAGGTGCAATTTTACTTTTGTATTTCAGTTTCTTTTAATGAAGTCACAGTCCTTTTGTAGAGCCACCGTGCTCTACATCTACCTATTAAGCACTACTAAACAACTGTAAATAAAAATACTCCAATAAAAAAAAGGTCTTACGTTGGGATGGTTAATAATCTACCTGAGTTGTAGGTCCCCAGCGGTGTTGTGTGGAGTATATTCAGCTCTTCGGAGAAGATACGTGTGCCAATTTTTGTCAAATACATACGTTTTTGGGTTGGCGATTTTGTGCTTATTCAGGATTCTCGTATGCGGGATTTGGGAGCTCTGGGAGTGTAGTAAAGGGCAGTGAATAAATGAAACTTCTAAATCAACGCGATCAAAAGGTACGGCTGTTTCTGTTCCGTTAATGTAGCATATTTTGACACTCGCGAGGGAATCAAAACCTATGGTATCTACACCTAACCTACTTACTTTCCGTTGATCTAGAATCATGAAATTTTTGCGATTGCAATTTGTGTAGGTAAATTGCTTACTTATTTGCAGTTGGTAAACTAACCACAACCTATGTCGAGTACCTACGTGGACAAGGAATTTCGAACGGCAAAGTTAAGATTCTCCTTCAATCTAGGCCATGTTTTTGTACATACATACAATTTTTGATTTCACCAGAAGAGACTATTATTGTACCTAATTATAACTACGTATTGGGGACTGATTTTGGAGGGAACTTTGAAAATTTTTCAAGACTCGATTTCGCATGATGAACGAATTATTAAGTACGATTGTAGGCATACACGCCTACAAGTTTGCACGGGACCCTAAGTTCGCGAGTCCGGCTTGCACTTGGCCGGTTTTTTAAATAGGTAGGTACCTAGTGGTGGAGTTGAGCTCTACATTTTTTTACGAAGGAACCCATACAAAGGCTTAGTTAGCAACATTAGGTACACTATTAGTGTAATGTTGTTAACTAATCTGGTTAGTGACAAACCAATCAAAAATCGCTATTTTGTAGATATAGGTAAATCCATTACTTCCCAAGCAAAGAAAACACGGACCTTTTTGTTAAAAATTTCAACAAAAAGTTCTTATACAAAAGTATATAGGTATGTATATAAGTTTCTTTATAGAGTAAGTAATGAAAAATAATATATAGGTATCCCTTGTTGAAAAATAGTGTACAAATACAAATTTTATTAGAAACAGTAATAAAAAAATACTTTAACTAGGTATTTAATTTTTTATTTTTTTATTTACGGTTGACCAAGGGTATAACTGCGAGGAAAAATCCAAAAGACACCATTTTGTGATTTAGGTAGGTATATGACTGATTCAATAAATCTTAAATTAATGCGTAGGTGAGCTAAATTTCATGTCAACTGTACCTAATTAGGTACAGTTGACTAATGATCGTGAAATTTAGCAACAAACAAGCTCTTACAGCAGTCAAATACAAGCAAATCCAAACATCGTTGTTTTGTTTACATATAAACAGGTATTCAAACAAGCAGGTATTGGAAAAAACTACCTTTTGTTGTTATAGGTAGGTCAGATCTATCTAAGTATATCTTTACGACATGTCCTTTGCGGAGTAGGCAAAGAGATTTTACAAACATTATTAGATAATTTTGGTTTTATATATAGATACATAGGTAGGTAGATATGTCAGATACCTTTGTACCTAGATACTATATAACAGCAAAGTAGTGATTTTTGTATTATTTTAATTAGATATTAGGTATATGATTTTTACATAGTCTTAGGATTATAGTCCGTAAATTGTTAGTGAAATTACAAACTTTTGATTTAGAAGGTGTACAGTATTTAAACAAAATTTCAACTTCTGAACGTTCACATTTCCTAAAATATCTGAGACCTATCTAAAAAAGCAACAAAATTAAGAAATATTAAATATCTATTAGTACAATGGCTGAAATTAGTAAATAGCGGGAAATTAAATTTAAATTGACAGATAAAAATTGGCCTACTGCACTACTAATGCCTCCTGAGACTCACTAGTACAATACAATACCACACCACACTGCCATTCCGTTTCATCACACATAGAAAGGAAACTGTTCTCACGCACTTTCGCTACCGACATTAAAACTAAACTAACTTTGCATAATTGTCTCATTCACGCACATGCACTCGTTAGGACAACACAATGGTACTATCTCCCTCTCGCGTGATCGTCAAAATGGCCTCCAAACGAGATGTTTTGAAGGAACGCCGCTAACTTTTGTCGGTTGTAATGGGCGGAGCGTGCATGCACAGGGTTGTACTCGAAATTTGTTTCGCTAAGAATTATTAAATTGAATTATTATTTCAATGTTAACAATCAAAAACAATCAAAACAAAAAAAAATGGAAATCATAATGGAAACAAAAAATATTGCGAAGGTCCAATATAGCTAGTTTATAGCAGTAAGAGGTAGCTTTAAACTACTCGGATAATGAACCAAGTACATTGGTAGTATACACTATCGCCATAAAATTACATGTAGGTAATAGGTAAGTTCATCATTGTTTTTACATTACCTACATCTGATGGTAGAAGAGCATATATATGTATGCTACATATATATATATACAATGATAATAAAAAATGGGGTAAGGGCTGAGGTACCTCAGCCCTTACCTCATCATTCAGTATGACTTGAAGCGGTAGCCACAGGATACATTGAATTCATGTCCCCGTTCACATTTATCAAATAACCGGGATAAATACCAATTAGAGACGTATATTATACAAAATATTTTTACTATATATAATATTAAAATTTTTTTACAACTTTTTCTGTTTCGCTGTCTTATATGTTTTCATAAATATTTTTGCGATATACTTAATCCTTTTTAAATTATAATTTAGATATACAAGAAAAGGCAATAGTGAAAAGGAAAACCGAACTTTTAAAAATATACTACAATATCAAATAAATTACCTACGTACATGCCAAAAACAAATATAATACCAATATTTAATTAATACATAATCATGACGGTAAAACTGTGAATTAGAATGAAAATGCCATCCGCGGTTATTATTTGGCTAATAACAGTGCGAATTGTGTTTGAATGTAACCAATATTTCAGATGTTTAAGCCAACTGTGATCATCTTTACTCAGCGCCTGTCGAATCAAGTAAGGTCTATCCAGAGGTGTCGCATGTCACAACTTTGCATCTAAAGAACGTACTTACCAGTATCCAACGATTATATGACAACAACGGTAAGTACTGCTCAGAACAATAAGAAATTGAAAAGAGCAATAGATGACACGCTTTCTGATTACCGATACCGCTCAAAGAGAGAGTCTACCACTTTTATCCGTGCATAGATGAAATATGGCCCTTGGAGGGGCACTAGATTGCTTGCTAGCTAACCATAATTAAAATGAAGCCAAGGTCCAGCTCATACCCATTCGATTCTCTACTGCGCGACCAAAACTTACATGATCATGAGGTGTGCAATCTCAAACCTTGATTTCCTTTTCTATATAATGGGATGCATCGCAACATTCGACATTGACAGTCGATATGGACATAAGGCCCTTATCGACTGTCACAAAGTCGCAAAGTGATGCAAGTCGTTGATAATTACTTACCAGAACCGTTGTTGTACCAGAACGTGTTGTTCAAATAACAACTTACGAGATTACTGTGGACTCAATATGTAAACTCCGATAGTCGTATTAATGAACGAGCTCGTAATGAGGAGCCATGATTTTCACCTTGAGAAGCTGTCGCTCGACAGTTAGTCTAAAAAACAGATTCAGAATGCGGTCTTTTTTGGCCCGCATTGTGAGTAAGTTTTTCACTCTAGAATCCTAACCTAACTAATCCTAACCGGTGGTAGCTTAGGGCTCCGCTCCCGGTGTACGCCTTTTTATAAATTATCAATATATTATTTATATATGTTTAAAAATTGTAAGAATTGCGCCAGTTATAGGCCTATCAGTTTGATCAGCTTAGCAGCAAGAGTATATGGAAAGGTGATTGAAAGGAGAATGATGGTGAAATCCGATGAAATGCTATGGGACGCACAAAGAGGATTTGAGATGTACATCCTCTTCCATTTCGGATCAAGTTTTCTCGCTCCGCAATATCGTGGAGAAGCATCTGGCCATAGACCAGAAGGTTTTCTGCGGTTTTGTGGATCTTGAGAAAGCATTTGATAGAGTTGTGTGAAAGGAACAGTTCCTTTCGCACAACTCTATCAAATGCGTCAATACCATATATGTCCCACTGTGGGACATATTCCCGAGATATGGGATTGACGGTTCACTGCTCCGTGCTGTGCAGTACACTTACAAGGATTGCTCAGCATGTGTGCGGATAGATGGTGGCATGTCACCCTGGTTTGATGTCAAAATTGGTGTCAAACAGGGTTGCATGCTATCTGCTAGGCTGTTTATCCTGTATCTCGATAGTGGTATAGAACAAGGTCAACGAATGTGGGATTGCGCATGGGTGACCTATTGGTGAACTGTCTGCTGTATGCAGACGATGCCGTGTTATTAGCAGATGCACCGTCTGAACTGCAAAAACTGGTCACAACGATGAAAGACGAATGTATGGAGAAAGGCTTACTACTAAATGCCAAGAAAACAAAGATTGGAAAGTGAAGAATCCAGAACTATTGTAAGGATTACGGTCGATGATGTGATATGCATTGAGCAGATACAGTTCGGACATGTATTTCTTTGTAAAGGTTCCGCAGTGATTATTCGGATTCTGAATATATGTTATAAATGTACGAATAACTCTCTTTTGGTCAATAAAAAAATAATATATTAGCATTTGTTCCACTCAGCCGTATACCATAGAACATAATACTGTAAAAGTAGCTAAAGTAGACTAAAGACGCAGTAACTCAAGTTTGTCCACTGCAGCATTCTCTTGACTTTATAAGCAGCAAAACTGTGTCTACCTGCAAGTTAATTTATGTGATGGTCTCATTACAATCTTGAACCTCCAGTGATCCCAAAAATAGGGTGTCATCAGCAAATTCCATGCTACTACTCTCAGAAAGACTTAATGGAGTTGGCAAATTTATTTAATTTATTTAGGTTTTGTTCGAGTAAAGCATAGTACTTGTTACTTTGTCAATCAGAGTACTTTTTACTTTGTTAATGTTTTCATTTGTTCAATTAACGCCAAATATCAAAATGAGGTCAGCAGCAATTAACACTGTTTCTGGATATTTCTGCATCATAAGTGTTCAGTTATGCACATATATTTGAAAAAAAAAATAAAGGTATACCAAGAGACTCCAATAGATAAAAATTAAAATCATTTATTTGCCAATAGGCCCTTACGGACACTTAGACACGTCTTACATTATTTAAATTAGATCATATTGTATCTTAATACTGTTCCAGTTTTTTAAACTACCAGCATTTCAATACACAATAAGAGATAAATTAATACATGTGCTGAATCATTTCGAAACATTTCTGTCAGTTAAATATTCATTGATTCTGTAATAACCCTTTTTACACAGAGTATTTTTGATGTACCTTTTGAACATATTGTCAGGTAAGGGCAGAATTGTTTCAGGTAATTTATTATAGGATCGAATACAATTTACAATAAAAGATCTACTAGTCTTAGCAAGCCGATGTACTAGATGACTCTATATTTTTACGAGCATACATTACTGACAGATAACCGTGAGGATATTTATTTATTTAAATAGTTCTCTAAGTGATTCACTGGCGCCCATATTATAAATAGCGCGGATGGCACTGTTTTATAATATAAAAATAGTTTCAATGTCAGCCGGCTTTCCCCACGACAGTATACCATACGACATACTGCTGTGAAAGTAGCTGAAATAGACTAAACGCTCAGTAGTCACATCCGTCAATTATTTCATTCTCCTAACTGCATTTGCGGCGAAGCTGAGCTTACTGGGCAGTTTTTGAATATAGGGGCGAGACTGCAATTTGGAATCTATTGTAATTCTAAGAAATACAGTATCATTAATAAATTCCAGTACATTATTGTCAATGAGAACTTCTGCATTGGCAGAAGGCACATTTGGTAGACTAAATTTTATACATTTGGCTTTATTTGAGTTTAATAAAAGATTATTACATGTGAACCAATTTAGAATGGCAGATAGAACACTATTTACCTTGTCAATATTTTCGCACCGGCGAGTAACATTAAAAATAAAGAAGTATCATCAGCAGACAGTAGTATATCCGCCATTTTCTGTACCATGTAGGGCTGATTATTCACATATACTAAAAATAAAAAGGGGCTCAATATAGAGCCCTGGGGCACCCCAATATTAACATTGCTGCCTTTAGATTTGACCCTATTTATATGAACAGTCTATATTATGTTACTTAAGTAACTTACAATCAAATTGTTGGCTTTACCTCTAACTCCACAATGGCACAGCTTGAGCAATAACGTCCTCAATATGCATCTTTACATTTTACTCTGCTAATATCAATGGTACGCAATGTATTTTTTAAACAAGCCGCCATGAGGTTGGGACTGCTTCTCTAAATATACAGTGATTTAATTTAATTAGTCGTGTCTAACATGTGACACATTTAAATTGTTGGGAGATATCACAACAATGTCCGATAGAATTTTGAGATCAATCCTAAGTATTAAGGTAAGAGATAGTGGACGCGAGCAAATTTTCAACAATTAGCTTAATCGCTGGTATATTCATCACTAGACTTACTGATAGCCAAGTCAAGTCATATTATTTGTCGTGTAAGATTATGTTTAAAATATAGTAGAATTTGATTTCTCGAATATTTGACTTAAAGTTTTCAATTTGGACTATGGCCTATAATTACCAGGATCATTACTATCACTCTACTGAAATAAAAGTAATAGTTTGGTATATTTCATTAAATTTAGAAAGGTATAGTTAATAATTTTAAAATGCATGGTCTCCACACAGCGGGACGAGGAGAATCGAGTGTCGTATAGACCCATGGAATGTGAGAGATGGATTACAAGAAAAGATGTATGAGTAGATATGTACGAGAGATGCCTACATTGTGTGTTTCAGAGACCAAGTGGAAATAACAGCGAAGATCTTCCCGGTGGGATGCTGGCCCTGTGGTACGGAGTAAACCAGGACGTAAGTGTGGTGCTTTCAATTCGCTTGGTTTCTGGTGTGAAAGATTATAGTAAAGTATTCTCTGGGTTTGTGTAAAACTGGCGAATACGCGATTTATGCGGTACGTACGTATCTATAAGCTGTTCTATGATGAATGTGATCACGTTTATATCGGTCAAACTGGTCGTAATTTTCAAATACGATTCCACGAACACGTATCGGCGTATAAAATAAATCGCCCAGAAAGGTCGCACTTCGCCGAGCATCTCATAGACAAAGGACATAATTTATCCCCCACTAACACATATCAAATCTTACACACCATAGACAAAGGTTTAAAGCTAAATATTAGGGAACAATTAGACATTATTAAACATAAAAATTCTAAAATTACTCTCATGAACAATCAGGCTGACCTTAACAACTCCCCCCTATTAAATATCTTTTCACTCACACCACCCACACCGACCCTGAATTAAATATAAGGGACGGCACTACGTTGGATTTGTCACTTGTAGTATGTTATTCTAACGAGTAACGTCTACAGCGCATGAGGATGCCTCGTGGAGAGGCGAAACAGGTGTCGCAGCGACGATCAGGCCAGTCGTGGCAACGACTGTGGTGGGGGTATGCGGTTTCTGTTCCAGATGGCGGACGACCGCAGCAGCCGAGGCAGAGACTACCGGAGCAGCCATGGCAGCATCGGCATGTTGAGTCTACTAACGGTAGTGGATGGGTGCAGGCCGGCGCTAGGCCGCATGAACTAATTGGTGGCGGAAGCACACAAAGCAGGTTAGATCAATTTGCATGTAAAAAGCTATGGCCTTTATAACATACTCGTAATAATACCAATATTCTAAAACGATCCTCCGAACACTTTGAAATAACTTGGAAATAAATTTCCATGTACTGAATTTATTTTCCCGTCTTGGTGTCTATTTTTTTTATTAAAACCTAAACAGGAAATCTACAACTAAAAACGATACCTCCATAACGATACTCGTACTTACGTTCTTGCAAATGAAGTAGAATTTAAAAATATTTCTTGATTTCAACTAAGTCCGTCCCTGTATATCGGAATTTGGATATGGCGACCGATGCGTTGGGTGACGAAAAGCCATTGCGATTGTTCTTTCTATTTTAAAATCTAATTTCACCAAAATTCCTATAAAAATCGTGAGAATTGTGTCTAGATGACGTGTGGTGTGATAAAATTTAGTTATTTCCAGTGTTTGTTTCAAAATATACATTAAATAATTCAAGTAAGCGTTCTGTTTGTATACGTCCGCCATTATTGCCCGCTACGAGCGCTCCTACCTATAAAAGAGATCGATAGATAGACGTCTGTCTCTTTCGCTCTTATGGCTATAATAATAAGTAAGTGGCAATGGTCGCCTTGAAATTTTATGAATGTTTAATATTAGATATTATAAGTACTTAATTTCTAATATGTAATAAAATTGATCTTAGCGTTATTTGGTGTTTTAAACAATTGTGACTGAGTTCATCCTCATCTAAAGCCATAGGAATTGCAGCGTTACAGTGCATGTTACATGCACAAATCTGAACATGAAATGGAATATTACGGCATGGGGTCATTTACAAATGTCAGTGGTTTTTATAGCCATGACAATCATGTCCCGGATGTTGCGAGCTGGTTACGATCAGCAGTCTAAAGAACAGAATAAACATCTAAATCTACAATCAGGCAGGTCGCGAGAAAATCGTATTTGCCATGCTGGCGTTGTATAAAATGTGCCTATATTAAAAGTACCTTTGGATTAGATTTAGGTATAGGCAGGTTTATAATTATAGATTCTATCTACGTAACATAGTACCTACCTAAGTATTATAAAAAAGGTAGAATGGTGGTAGGTATTATTTTATTTTAATAGGCAATACCTCCATTTCTGCATTCCCAGGTATGTTCAGGTAACATCGTAATCTAAGCAAATTGCTAAACGGGCTCGAACCCGTAACTGCAACCAAATTAAAAATTGATTGGGCAATTTAAATTCGGCATCACGTGCATCCTACCCGACGGCAAATGTTAATATTAACCAGGCGTACCTAGTTAAAACCGATTTAACTTGATCTTTCGGCAGGAAAGAGGTTTAAAACAAAAATATTCGAAATAAAGATCATGTTACATCGGTGGTTGGTATATTTTATAAAGGCTGAAGATATAGGTATATTGTATTTGTTTCTATTAATACTTCGTCAGCATACAAAGGACAGATACAGCTACATACATTTAAATTTATACATCGAATTGAAATTAATATGAATTTAATTTTGCACATCTTCTCTCTTGAGTGATTGAGGGAGGGAGGCTCGAGTTTGGAAATAGTTGTACCTATTGTTATTCTTAAAATCTAGTAAATGAATGTCACCTCTTTCCCTATAGTCATGTAATGGGATCAATTAACCCTATAAGACAGTATATTACAGGAGCAAATTATTATTTTACAGATAAGGTGCTATTTTGAATATCGAACGCACTGAATGATTCCAAAAGCCATCTAAGGTAAAAATAACTTTGTTTATATCGCTCTACGTAACGAGAAAATAGAAAGAGAATCTTCCCCTTAATAAGAAAACTAGTTTGAGCAACGTAAAAAAATTTGGTTAAAGTATTTTAATATTAATGACGTGTACTCATGAGGTCTTACGCACTACTCGTACCTAAAATTTAGATTCAGTAAGATTGACGATGATTGCAATTTTGATTTCCTCGATAGAGTTCGTGAACGGCTCGTGAACTATCCTTCTGGAAGCGGTGCTTTCAAGTGGCTCGCTTAAGTTTCTGTTAAGGTCCTTGCCAACGTTGCGAAAACAAATGGCAGTTTGGCATATAGTGCTAAAGATAAGGCTGATTTACTGGGCAATATTTGTCGCCAATTTAAATGAACGATAGACCATCCTACCATTACGATTCCCTAGTATGGTAGATCCATGCTGGAAATCTCAATTATTTAAAGAGATTTTCGGTGAGTATTACCTACCATTTCAGGACATTTTCATGTCAAGTGGCTGAGACGTATAGGAATTGGCAGTGGTGCTGACGCTGTATACTACAGAGTTATGACATGCACTGATGCGCCATTTTGTGTTTTCGTATTTTGGTCTATGCCATCCGTAGATGACAAAATGTGATATGATGATGTGTAATAAAATTGGTCATAGATTAGGGCCTTGGAATTATAAGCCTATGGTTATTCTACCTCCCTTCGCTCGAAGGCGATAGAGCATATGATACCTAAACACGCAACTCCTGACATACCTGAAGGATCGACTTGATTGATGACACCACGGTTGTTGGACTGGTGACTTTTAGTTATCGTTAAGCTGTCGGTAATAAAACTTAAAAGTAAGCCTAAATATAAAAGCGGCATTCGATTAGGTCTGAAGAAGTATATAGATAGGAATGTCTCTACATCATGTCAGTGAAAGACTTACGAACTTGAATCTTTCCGAGTTAAGTGTAGACGAATGGCGAAAATTTTTGAAAACATGTACCTATTTATTAATTAACCCCAAATAAAGTTTGGTTGGATGCAGAGGTTAAATACTTCTTTACAAGTAAGAGGAAACCGTGATGTAGAAATGAGTCCAAAGTTTAGTGAAACAGTACCTAATCATGAAATGCTAAATTCGAATGGAGCTAACAAACCATTTCGATCCGACGTGACCAATCTCTTCTGGATGCTGTAAAGGAGCCTGGAAGGTGTTCCTCAATATCCAGACTGGATAAAATAAAGTCTCAAGTTGATGAGTTAGACATTCCGGCTAACACAGATGGGGAAGACACAGAACACACAATACAGAAAACATGGAACGAACATAGAAAGGAGGAGTGAATACTTTGGGAAAATATATTATTATGTCCAGGATGTTGATACTATGAGCGACTCTGTGATTGAGTGACATAATTATGGATGAGATTCAATAGTCGATGAAAGATTTGTAAAATGAAAAGTCAGTGGGAATCGATAGGCATGGTTTCATTCGAATTTTAACCGGCCTCAATCGATACCGTTACCTCCGGGACGGTTTCTGATGCCCAATCAAATTTATGCAGGATATTCTGAAGATTGATAACGAACTGAAGACGACAGTCATCGTGTCCATATACACGGGATACGAATAAATAACTGAAAGCAGAAAGTGGCTGATATCTGGGTGAGGCATGGGAGGATTCCGAAATGGAAGAGGATGCATGGAAAAAGATTTCTCACGCCGAAATATCGTGGGAGAATTTGTGGAATTAGATCAAAGTAACAGGGTTGTGGATATGGGAATATTGGTTTAATAGTACTCCGATTCATGATGTGCAGTCCACGTAGGTATGACTTATGTTTAACGTGTTTGCAAGTAGACGGTTGATTGTGATCCTGGCTTATCAATATTTGTCTCAAGCAGGGTTGCCTGTTGTCGGCTTGTTCATTCTCTATTTTAATGATTACCTATGAGAATTTAATCTATAAATGGTTGACTTAGTTACAATTGTGTGGTATATGATGACGATGTGGTATTTGGGATAAGTGGATGAGATAATATAATAACTTTGCACTATGAGAGCACCTAGAATGCTAACACATCCAAGTTGTTGTCATCATATACTGGTAGGTATATACCTACCTACCTGTATATGACAGTATATAAGGTATAGCGCTCATGTGAAGGCTGAGTGCCGGGAATAGTGTGAAAGAAGCGTAGGGAAAACATCCAAGCAGTAAAAACTTGAGCCAGAAGACACAACTTACACAAATTTACCGAAGTGAGAGCTAGAAGAAGAATGACAGAGAGAGAGCACGAAAATAGAATAAACGCAGGCGATATGCGAGCGTTGCACAAAATATATAACATAACGGAACTGTTGTTGTTACATTTTGTAATACCTATATGCTATACGTGCCTTGGTTGTAGACACTACCAATTAATTATTCAGTTTCAATAACACAAAGTGTAAATAGAGACGCAATGTATGATTTGGTTGTAGAAAATAAATTTGTTATCGCATAGATCACGGTGACTAATTAGTTATTTTAAACAATTTCTTAGATAGACCTTTCAGTTGTTTCAGTTTCAGACCTAAGAACTCTGACAAATCTACAACTTACCATTTCTATCCCAGCCCCTCTTAGCTACTAAAATATGTGTTAAGGTACTCCAAGTGTTACGGTTAAATAGTTTTTTTTTCTATAATTAAACTCGCTGGGAAACCTAAAGAAAAAAATCATCCATTAACATTTCAACGTTCATGTGCGTGTGTTATAAATAGAAAATTTTGTAAACAGTGAGTCAGTAGACATGCAGACATATTTTCATCAGAGTAGTGTTAGATAACTCAAAATAAAACATAGTGAGGTAGGTAATTGAATAGGTTTAGAATAGAATAAATATTCATCCTTAGCATAGCATATGCATTACGATGTTTAATGGGCACTTGTACTATGTATTATCCTATTTGTAGCAAAGTTAGCAAAATAAAGTAAAAAAACAAAAACAATATGTTTAACATTAGTAAATATTACTAATAAAAAAACAAAAAAAGCTAGTGATTCACTCACTAAATCGTTTCTGTCACTAATTCTAGGTGTGTGAGACGTACTAGATTCATGGCATCTATCGATATAAGATTACACCTAATAAACTATGTTTTTAGCGATTATATAACAATTTTCTGAGTTTTTATCGCTGATAAACTTTTACCATGGTGAGTGCTCTGAAGGACTGTTTTCTCTTATCCCACTCTCCCTCTCTCCCTTCCATCATAGGACCATACATGCAGGCTTGCGACATCATTGTTCCACTGTCGAGAACATTTCTTCGCATACTAAAAAGCTCAGCAACTTCTATATTTGTCGTTAATAATATAATAACTATACTTAAAAAGGGGAACACCTTGCCTACCCATTTGTTTTCTCTTTCCTACATGGCATCCTTCAAGCGAAGCGTGAAGAAACACCTTGCGGGTCAGCATGGCAGCGTCAATTGGCAGGACACTGTAGTCATTTGTCAGTTGCTGCTGCGATTTGGGCTCCTCTTTTCGCTTACCATCAGGTGAAGCGGAGCGACTATGCTGAGCTACAATAATTAAAAAATACTTGGCTATTGGCAAACACGTTATCTAAATCCACGCCGTACCACATACTCTAAATTTCTAATGGCCTGCATTATTTTAATTATATGTATCTTCAACAGTTACACAGTAGACACCTAATTTAAAACTGATATTGGTGGAAACCAATTGACAACTAGCTTAGCTTCTGCTTTTTGTGATTTCGTCGCGTGAGGATTCTATCATTGCGCTAATAACTGACCTGTGTCCTTTTTCAGTTACCAGATTATCTTTGTACCAAGTTTCATTAGCAATCGTTAAGTAACTTTCCAAGTCGTGTTATTAAATACCCAGAGAAATGTATATATTAAAGTGTATGCAATTATTGCCATTAATAAGTGTCAACATTTGGTTACCATTATAATTATTTCAATATATGTACGGGCGGCGGAATATTATTCCACTATTACGTGGGAGAATAATTAAAAGTGTTCCAAAAAACTGCAGTAGGTATTATAACAATATAGAATCAATATCTTTATCTCAAAACTCCCCGAGTACCTAAGCAACATAATACCTACATTGTCATAGCAAAAAATCCTTATAAAGGAAAACATGGTAATAAACGCGCAATGAATGTTAAATTTCGCATCCATTTGTACTAAGATTAATTGTTCTAATAAGGTAATTGTTCTTGATAAGGTAATTAACGTTTAAATATTCATTTGATGAATATTTAAACGTCCGCTTCATTGCTAACGGTTCGTGTCTCGCGGTAACGATATACACGAGACAGTGTGGAAAATGACTCGAAACCCTGAGTGCTAAAAATTTACTGTAAAAAGGGGCATTAATATTTATAGTCGAATGATTTACAATTATAGATTTCTCAAACTGCAAGAGGCGTAATTTTAATGATAATAATAAAAAAAATCGGCCAAGTGCGAGTCGGACTCGCGCATGAAGGGTTCCGTACCATTATCTATAAAAACAGCAAATAAATCACGTTTGTTGTATGGGAGCCCCCTTAAATATTTACTTTATTCTATTTTTTAGTATTTGTTGTTATAGCGGCAACAGAAATACATCATCTGTGAAAATTTCAACTGTCTAACTATCACGGTTCAAGAGATACAGCCTGGTGACAGACGGACGGACGGACGGACAGCGGAGCCTCAGTAATAGGGTTCCGTTTTACCCTTTGGGTACGGAACCCCAAAAATGGTAAAATATGATGCTATTTACTTATCTCAGATCTACCCGCTAAAAGGAACGCTTCTATCAAATTTTAAGTTTCTAGACTGCGATTTAGAGTGTTCTTGTATTTTTTTAAATGTGATCTAGGTGGACATTATAGATAAAAACAGTCATTTCAAAAAATTTTGGCTATTGTGTGTGCATTACTGGAAAACTAGTGATGATATAAAATTCATATGATGATAGCCGATATTCAAGATACTTTGCGTATCTAAATGATTTAGGGGTTTTGTTTGAACGTGGAAAACCAAACTCTAAGTGTGACATACCTAAGTAGCGGACAGCATAATAACTGCCTACTAGTTGTGAATAAACAAATTACTGGCCGTCAAACCAGCCTCTGTCTGTAAGTATTATATCTTTGATTTGATCAACGTTTTCCGAATAGACTTAGGGTATGGTATGCAAGAAATGATAATTTATGAATATTTGAACAAAATACAGTGTATGGTAAATAATAAATAAATAAATATTGTCGGACAAATGACACAGCGCCATCTAGCCCCAATGTAAGCGAAGCTTGTGTTATGGGTACTAGACAACTGATAAACATACGTAAATACATTTTTTTTTTTTTGTAAATACATACTTATTATACATAGAAAATACCCAGACCAAGACAAACAGACATGTTCATGCACACAAATGTTTGTACCGTGTGGGAATCGAACCCACGAGCGTTGGTGCCAAAGTAGCGTAACAACGCGTTTCACCACTGCGCCACCGAGCTCGTCTAAATGTGACAATCAATTATGACTTTTATTGTCGGGTTACTAGCATACAAATACAATTAGAGTTTAAAATTAGGACTAGGCCTAAATCATGCTATAATAAAATAATTACGTACCTAATTAAATTATAATAATAATAATAATAATTTATTCAAGCAATCACAATCTTAAGTATGTACACAAATTTTCTTATACAAAATGGAAGAAAAAAGATCATGAAGTAGCACATGGGTGTGTGACATCTGAACTAGTATTTTAGAAATACTGTATCTCAGATGACACTTGCCTTCCTGGGTTGCACACAATAACTATAGTTGCGGAAGTGTTGTGAACAACAGAAAATACTATACAACTAAGCAAATTAACAAAGATAATGTAAAAAAATAATAATATATAAATAATAAATCATATTAACATAATTTTGTAACAATATCAATAAAATTCCCACATAAACCCTACATTCGCAAAGACAATTATTGTATTAACTATTCGTAAATACCGAGCAAAATCTTTTCAGTCTCCTCATAGGTGAGTTTTTGGAGCCATTCTGTCATTTTTGTTTTGGACAGGTGTTTTGACAGGGGATGTATTGCTAATGCTTTATTTATTTTATTATATAAGAAGCCGCCATTGTAAGGGTAAAATTTTTTCATAAACCTAGTCGAGATTTTTTGTGTTTGGCAGATTGTATAGTTTCTACGCCTATCGATGCTAGGATTAACAGGTACCTGGGAGTGTTTTTTAAGTATAGTTTTCAGAATATACAATTGACGCACAGTGAGAACTTTAAAAGATTCGTATACTGTCGTCGTGGGAGTGCGTATTGGTAGAAAGAGAGATACTTTCAATACAGCTCTAACTGCTCTTTCAAGTTGAAGCATGGTCATTTTGTTCGTACCACCCCAAACAGTGATACAATACTGAAGAAGTGACTGGCAAAGTGCGTAGTATACAATTTTTAAGTGTCTCATGCTCCCAATGTGTCGGAGATTTTTAAAGATATATATCAACTTGCGCACTCTACCAGTCAGATTTTGTATGTGTTCTGTGAAGTTTAGATTTTGATCTATAATTACTCCCAGGTATCTGTTCGAGTTAGTCCTTTCTAGTGGTGTACACTGGCAGTGGCTACTTGGCGTGTAATCACATGAGTGAGCAATTAAAGACAACGATGGTGGGGGTTGATTCTTATTGCGGATTGAGAAAGTTATATACTTAGTTTTTTGTGTATTAAGAGATAGGGTATTAAGGTTTAACCAGCACGCCACCGTGTCTAATCCCTCTTGCGCCGCTTGGAATACGTCGTTCCAAGTGTCTCCGGTAAAGCACAGGGCAGTATCGTCTGCAAAAGATACTATTTTCCCTTTATGGAGTAGTAGTTGCGTTAGCTCGTTGATGTAGCACAAAAAAAGCGTCGGACCTGTTATACTCCCCTGTGGGATACCAAAAGTGACTGGTTCATCTTCACTAACGATGTTATCGATCAGAACACATTGTCGGCGGTCAGTCAGATAGTCTTTGAATAGTTCCAGTTGCTTACCTCTAATGCCCATGTTTTCTAAGACTCTCACTAGGGTTGGGAGAGAGACCGTGTTTATTAAATAAAAGTAGAGTAAATATCAATAATATTATAAAAATAATTGTAGTATCATTACCATATACCTACGTGATACCATATACTACTGAAATGCCAAGTAGATATTAAAAGAAAAGGTAAAGACAAATATCGTGGGAAAACCCGCACATCTAAGAAAATATATCTATCGGAAGACGTGCGACCTAACCTAAGAAAAGCCTGGTTTTCGTCAGGGTTCAGAAGGCCTGACGGCAGTCGCTTCATGTTAAAAATCGGCATCTTCGTCAAATCCATGGGCTTAGGTAGTGGATCCCGCCAATCGTAATCGATTAGAAAACGGGATAATACTAGGAAGAATAGTATAAAACTCTTGATTTTCTTTACGACTGAAATTTTCTTTACGATTTCAAAAACGGAGGTTGTCAAATTAAGCCGATTTTATTTTTTGGTGTGTATGTTAACAATATCTTCCTATAATCTATAACAATACGCCAAATCTCTTGCTGTGTAGACAAAGAGAACTGAGCGCCACGTGACTCGATCCTTACACAGCCCACACACTTCTAACATTTATTGCTCTTCTCATGCATGCTCGCCTGCATGCATGCATGCAAGCTCCTAACATCACGTTCTGATTGAACACGATCAATTTGGTCATGATAGGTTAGTCTTGGCCTTCCTCGGCTCCTACATCCTTCTAATTTTTAATTGTATAGGTATCTGTTTCGTAATTGTTTCTTGCTACATGTCCGAAACAACAGAGCAACGGAACATATAAACAAACCATCGCCAATTGTCATCTGGAATTTCGTTACATGCTTGTTCTGCAAAAGCACGATGTTACTGCTAATTAATCACAAAAAACAGTAGGTGTGAAATTAATCAAGCTTAGCGCTTACTTACTGGATAAAAATTAATGAAAAATGAAAAAATAAGTATGATAACATTAAGAATTCGTCTAAAATGTACATTTGTGTAATAGTCACGTTAAAGTCTTTTTGAGAACCTAGAAATTAAAAAAATAGAATGTTGAAGGTTATAACGGGAATGTAGCTTATGCTGACGTTAAGTTTAGCCGGCTAAAGTTTATTTTCGCAGTCAGATTCCGTCGTAACATGTACCTACGTAAATAAGACCAATTAATTACACGATGTATTATATAGTGGGCGGTTATGGCTTTATCAAAGGAGTATTTATCGCGTTAGTTATTTATGTCGCTATCTGGCATTGCAGTGGAGTGCACACCACATAAATAATGAACAACTTGTAGGCAATTACCGATGATTTGTTGCTTCGACAACAATTGACCTAATGATTAATGTATTCGCCATAATGTGTGTGCTCACTGATTAGATGTGTACCTATGTGACTGGATTGGGGAACCGTACCTACTATGTTAAAAAGTTTGTTTATTCGGTGACTATAAGAATATCTATCCATAGTCATATGGGGCCATAGAATGCCCTACTCTTTGTTACACTAAAAGTTACATTGTTTCATAATTAAGATAACTTAAAGACGTTAGTATTGACTATCGTGATGCAAAAAAAATCTGCCGTAGAGCAGGTATTCTATTCTTTTACACTTTGGCAGACAAGCGCATGGCCTGAAGCAGTCACACAGTACTTAAGGGGTTCCTGGTGGCCTGGTTTTTGTTTCAGCCTGCTGGAAAACGGTTATTTGACTTCAGATTTCTTAAAATAAAGGTATTTCCTCGACTTCTCCGACTTCCTCAGAAGCTGCTCCTAACTTAAAAGCGCTGTATCTAACTACTCTTAAGCCAAAGCCCCATTGGTTTTGCCATTCAATGTAACGTAGAGTATATATATCCATGTGTTATAACAAAGTAATCAATATGCACTCTATTAAAAAATCGTTCAAGCTGAAATATGTAGGTACTATTTACGTTTAAGTAGTAGTAACATAACTATACTTATCTAATACTTAAACATACCTAGTTATCTAATTGACATTTTCAACAGGTCACAAGCCCGCCCAGAACACATCACATTATTCTTTCGTTCTGCTATTGTTAAGTGTCGAAAGGCAGGTAGGTTTTAATTTGCAACATACATAATATCATTATGTTTTAACTAAGTATTATGTGTCAATGAATATGCAAAGACGGCTCAAAAGCGAGGCGGATATTTTATTAGTAGATAGGTACTTTAAACTCTTGCGCCTTGAGTTTTGTATACATAGTTCTTAGCCTAACTTAAGTCATACAAAATTAATTACAGCGTTAATGCTGCCGCTACCACCCCGTAGCTTACATCACTAAACTGTGTTTAAAATAAGAACAAATATTTGACTCACAAAATTTATTTACACTAAAAATCACGTGAGAGCGCGTAGAGCTGTATGTATGTCATCAACCAAATTATAAAGAAAAATAAATATTTCGACGGATATCGATATCGGCACGTGCGCCGGCGCCGCCGTGCTTTAACATTCAACTCTCATGCGTTGTTTGTTTTCACGCGTTCTTAAGGCCAATAATGACGTGATTCTTTTATTAAGTTACCGATAATATCATTTGTAATTCTCATACCTTCTTAGCTGTATATCTAATTGTTACACAATCAACGGTATTCAAGTTACGTATAGTCAGTTGGGTAGTCGTAGATATTAAATTTAATTTTATGTTACCTTGGTGATAGGATAGGATAAGTTATTCGATGTTGTAGATGATATTCCACCATGAGACGTAAGATGTGATGTGAGAGAGATTAAATAGATAATTACAAGACAATAACAAGAACTAAAATGTTCTTGTTTACAAAATTCTATTACAGTTAAGCAAGCAAGAAGACCTAATCTCCATGACTCTGTAATATTTCAGTGAAGATTGGAGCATTGCTCTTTGTCAAAAAAAAATACGACGTAAGACAAGCTATCTATGTTAGACACATTTCCTACATCTCAGAGATGTGGGAAATGTACGCGCGATTTACAACATACTCCTTTCCCCTTCCTTGCTTTTATTTCAATGTGTTTTACATACACTACGGCGTTATCTTCTGGCCCAATGGCGTGGATATAAAATAGATACGTCTGGCCCGAGATACAATGGGTTCATATGTGATAACTTAAGACCACCGCCATTGTTTAGTGGTTTAGTATGCCGGCGGTTACCCGCATTTGTATTGAATGAAAATTAATATTTTATTCCACTTCCTTATTCTATTTTCTAAGATACGTTAGTACGCTACGCAATACGATCGTGTTATCTATAAGATTATACTGACAATTTTGTATTTAAGCTTTATTACTTAAGTCATCTGAAAATAATCTTTAATTGATTATCTTGAGCATAATATAGCTAATTAAAATGCAGTGGCATTTACTTGTCACCACTATCATATTTCCATAGGTATACCTAAAATTATCAAAGTCCAAAGATTAGTAAGAACATCTACCTACTTGTCTTGCTACTATAAGATTGCGTGTTACATTATCTCATACTTATACACAGAATATATGTAGTTTAATATCTAAGTACATTTATACAAATTATTGTTCCTTTATTAAAAAAAACTGTATCCTTTATTAAAAAAAAAGTTTTAATAAAGGAAGTTTTTCTGTAAAAATGTATTTTATCTTAGATAAAGACGATGAATGAAAAGACACGTTAAGATTAGGCTACATTGGGTAGTTACCTTTCTAAAGCGAAGACCTAGAAAGAAAGAAAAACATCGCAGTCGACGGCGCCGGTGCGGGAAGCGACGACTGAAAATACCCAACCACCCCCGCTACTGTGTTGTAGGCTTACATGCGGCGAATTTTAATAATCTACAAGAGCTTTTATCATACTAATGCTATTATGATATAACCTAAACGAATATATCAGGTAACGTATATCCTCTTTAATGAAATTAATAGGGTCTCCTGTGAATTTCAGTATTAAATTTTAAAACAATTAGGTGGCTTAGCCAATTGACCACCGAAGCGGAGTATAACTTGCTCTTTTTTCAACTGAAGTCAGACCCGTTTCCCTCCAATGGAATAAATATAGGGTAGTGTGTAGGTGCACTAAATCGTAATACTTTTGCGTGGGTATTATGTCACTTTGTATGAAGAGGTATGTTAGAAGCTAAAGATTTGATATAGAGATATATTTATCTCATTTGCTTATGAAACTTAGAATGGAAAAATTGAGTATAAATATGAAAAGTTAGGACAATGTTTGGATCTTTGGATGATAGGTATGACTTGTTTAATATATAAGTAAGCTGCTTTTTATCATTAGATATATATATTTAGTAATACTGAGTAAAATTTGAAAACCTAAATTTCACAAGAACAAAGCGGTCAGCAGCACCTAGGTAAGGTATTTGTAATAAAAAACATTATACTCGTAGTTTAAAAAAAATTAAAAATATTCTTTTTTGGAGTATCTGCCATATTGAATTTAGAGTAACGTCATTTTATTTCTCGTATTCCCCTCAGCAAGTCATTGCATTTTAAATAATAAAATATGATGACCACCTTGCGTATATTAAACTTTCTTCTTTCAAATTACAATAAGTACGATACGACATAGACATAAAATGTGTGACCATTTCGTGCATAACAATATAAAACTAGCACTAGTTTATCACTATTATCTTATAAATTTGATGGTCACAAAATTTCCTATTACACATGTCAGAATCGGTTCTTACTCGAATCAAAAGCTAAATAAAAAAAGCCGAATACCCAACCATACTGAGATGAGAGTGAGAGTTATCTTTGGATGACAAAAAGTCGGCCATTTTGATGTTGTGTGAACCGGCCACGATGAGCCCCTCCCGCACCCGATAGAGGGGAGAGCTATACCGGTCGTCTACTTTGTTCTGATACGCAGACAAGCGAATTTCGCTTCAATGCCGCAAGGATTAAAGTTCTCAGAACGTGTCTCTACTACGTTGTTAGAGTAGTATACGGGCTGTTTATGTAGCCGAAACTGCCGCTTCATACACCGACGGCATCACAGCCATCACTTTCATTATTATTGGGCGATTCACGACGTTTACTCAGCACTCACCGAAAATCTCTGTTCCGCTGTTCAATTAAAATGTAGGTGATTGTTATTTTTAGGATATTTCCTTCTAAAAATTTTACCTGCATTTATTTAGATTGTATATTTCGTTTCTATCATAATCACTTTAATGGTTTTTGAATAGTTCTTAATTACTGATTTAAGTATGTATAATATATAAATATAATAATAATGTGTATAATATAGGTACCTATATATTGTTTAGATACAGATGACAGGTCAATGGGGAGAATTTGTAAATTAATTACCGCTTTTTGTTTCTATGCACAATTTGTTTTTTTTTTATACAACTACAACGGGAGATAAACAAGTACTTATATAGCCCGCCTAATGTGAGGTGGTTACCGCAGTCATGATCGCATGCAATGTACAGACTATCACTTGCGCTTTCACTTCACTGCTGCTAGCGCTACTGTAAGTCTTCGATAGTTAAAGTCGCTCATTCCCGAAAACGCAATCACTATAGGAGTTTGTTATTTGGGCGTGGTCTTCTGTATGGTGAAGAAACTTTCCCAATCGGGATGGTTATTATACATCGCAACGCTCTACCTTTCGTCTGATTCTCGCTTGCTAATCGGCAAAGTGCACCACGTGCAGATGAGTACATAAGTTTTGACACTAATAGTAAATCACTTACAATCTTTTTCTTCTTCTTAACTATAAACTAATTATAGCTTCACGCCCAATCCCTTGCGGGGTAGGGAGAGAGCTTCTTCTTCTAAACAAAAATGCATGTGTGCATATATGGCTTCGTATTGACTCGAAAATGGCTGGCACGTTACAGCACTAATATAATATTAAATTGTCAATAAATTATTTAAATATGGTTGCGAATAGTAAAATTGTATGTTACTTCCAAACAGTAGGCAGGTAGGTACTACGAGTTCGCTTAGTATTTTATCGTCTATCTAGGATCTTATTTACTACTCCACTGAACTCGACAACACGCAAGTAGACGTCCAACTAAGTAGGAAACTACCTGCACTGCTATATTCTAATGGTTTATGAACAAGTAGTTTATCCAACGGAGTTGCCACCGCATTACGGCCGAAACTTACGTAGCGTGCTCATTTTGGTTTTCGGCCAAACCGAAACATTCAGTCCATTTACGCTGTTAATACCCCATCCTTATTAAATTTATACTGGATACTGTTAAAATTTCAGTTGTTTAATTACTTGGAACTTTGGCCAGGGAAACCGCGTTATGGGCATACTGGGCGCGCGCTGGACTCTACAAAATTAGGTGGTTAGATGGGTGTATCATTATGTAGGTAGGTATCTCTATGTGTCTATTGTTAGTAACCCTTTTAACCATCTGTGGCAACCGCAAGGAGGATAATGTTTGGAATATTTATTAATAGATGCCTTTTATAATAAGTATATTATGTATTACAATACTTCTTCTTAGCGCTTTCCCACTTACTAGTACCATTAGGATCAGCTGGGTCCTCTAACTAAGCTTACGGATTTGGCAAAGATACTGATTATTACATGCGACTGCCGTCATACCTCCACAACCCAGAGAGAATACCAGATCTTTTTTAGGTAAGGTCTTTCGAAATTTTAATATCTTGGACGTGCAGGTTTCCTCACGATGTTTTCCTTCAACGCTGAGTTAGTGACAACTACTTGTTTTCGTTTGTTATTCATGTTTTCTGATTTATTTACAAATGTGTAAATAAATCCGAAAACACAAATTTAGTGTTACCCACATACCGGGATTCGAACCGGGAATTCTTTATCCATTGGGCTATCACTGTTCGCTATGCACTACTATACGCTATATAGGTACCTACCTATTACTAGTATTATTAAGTATCAACAGTTAGTTTAGGTTAGGTTAGGTATTTTGAATACTATAGGTTAGGTATTTATTCCGCATATGCATAGGTATATTTATTGTAATATCAATTACATATACAATTGTTTTGACGGTCTTAAATCTCTGTATCGAATGCCTATATGGGTAACTGTAATGCTCTTTTTAGTGTATTTATTTGTAATACGAATTGATAAAAGTAATTAAAATTATAACTTATAAATGTCATAGGTACTTATTTCTATTAAAAATCGGACCAAGAGTTTCAACGAATTTTTGGAGAGATACAGTATATCAAAGCAGCACGTGTGGAGAAGTACCTCCACCTTACAAAAAACCGCAGCTAAATAACAGCTCCTTGGAGGGTTATAGTTGTTGCCTGCACGTGAGTGAGGTAACCAGTAAGTTCCCAAGGAGTTGCTGTATCAATATAGCGCGGATGATATTTAATGTAGATATTGCGTTCGTAGGCTACGGTAACAGCTTTACATCCGGTGGGCCGTATGCTTGCGAGCCTCCGAACGGCATATAAAAAAGAATGTAATGATTCAATTCAATTTACTTAATAATTAATTACAAGGTATCTCTAATTCAGTCCCTCAGTCCCTATTTTCAACATTGCACCTACTTTTAGTTATGTTAATACTTATTTATGTGTAGGTAGGTCATAACATTTTTAATGAGTGTATTTCTATATAAAAGAAATTTCAAGTTATATGTGTTGCAGAATTTTAACTATAAAACTGTTTGAATGTCGTAATTAATTAATTTTAGGGGCCGCTAAGCCCTCAAAGGGCTGCCGAGAAATGGGAAGCGGAATAGCAATTAATTCACGCACATTTCTTTAAGGACGTTTCAAATTTAATTAATAGATTAAATAATTATTCGAGAATGGCTATGTAAGAAATGATCATAATGGTTAATTTAAGATAGATACACAATCGCAGAATTACTACCAGTTGTACAGGAGCAATAAAATACAACATAACCTTATAGTAACTTATATGTGAAAACAATTATTACATTTAAAATAACCTCTCCTATAGAAAGCTACATTATCAGCGGGTGAAATGGGATATATTTTATTTTTTAATAAAATAGAGATCCTTAGGTAATTTACAATAGCGTAACCCTTGGTACCAAAAATTTATCTTTCTATTCACAAGTGCGAAGCCGACGCGGATCGCTAGTAGGTATGTGATAAACTGAAAGATATATAGTAATTTTGTTTATCGCACAGCTGTATGTTTGTTTGTTTTTGGGGTTCCGTACCCGTAAACGGAAACGGAACCCTATTACTGAGGCTCCGCTGTCCGTCCGTCCGTCCGTCCGTCCGTCCGTCCGTCCGTCCGTCTGTCCCAGGCTGTATCTCATGAACCGTGATAGTTAGACAGTTGAAATTTTCACAGATGATGTATTTCTGTTGCCGCTATAACAACAAATACTAAAAAATCAAATAAAATAAATATTTAAGGGGGCTCCCATACAACAAACGTGATTTTTTTGCAGTTTTTACAGATAGTGGTACGGAACCCTTCGTGCGCGTGTCCGACTCGCACTTGGCCGATTTTTTAATATTTCCGATGGGTGCGTGTAGATTATAACCCGTGTGCACACACGGGTTATAATCTCCTTAATCTTAAATAACTTGATTGTAATGGTATCAATGTCACATGTTTTCAAACAATAAAAAATTTGGCATCGATTTTGCGAAAAAGATTTTAATTAGCAGAGATATTTCAGCGGCTAAAATATCTTGGGCCCAATCAAAACCGTAAAATTCATCCATTTATTGTATCGCAAAGTTTGAATCGATTTCTGTTCGTGGTATTTCTTTGGAAAAATGCCACCAGTGAGGGATTGAAATATGGGAATTCAATATCAAGCAAAAAATCGATTGGATGACTCCCTTTTCAGTTCGTCGAGTCGTTGACTAACAGAACAAATAAAACTAAAGCACATAAGTATAAGTAGAAATATATTATAAAATAAACTCCAAAACAGAGACAGAAACATGATAAAAATAACCTGTACAACATTTTTTTGCTGAGCGCAATTCTCATTTTCTTAATTAGAAAATTGCACCCGTGCGAAGCCGGGCTAACTCGCTAGTGGTTTATGAAACTGAGATACGAAAAATATTAAAAAATAAAACCACTCTGTTTGTCTTTTTATATTTTTTCCCCTCTAATGTCATCGTAACCGTTGTTGAGACGTTCCGCTCTTTATGTAACGAGTGGCTCGTAAAATAAAAGTGCATCAAATCGGGCCTGGCCGTTTGCATTGGTCGATGTACGGGAACCCGGACAAATTCCGGAGACTCTCCGACACAAACTTGGTAGAGCTTTACAAAACGTACTCAATTTGGCCGTGTAGCGCGGCTTCCTTACGATTATTTAGTCGTAAAAATCAAAGTTATAGGCTATTTACACCCGTAATTGTATGTTAATCTTTGTTTTACGAGTACGCTGTGGCTTATTATTTAATAGTTAATCACTTAACACTGGCTTTAAATAAAGTCGGTTTTATAACCTCATTTTGTGATTTCTAGCCGTGATTATAAGCTAGCTGCTACTTACTTTGTATTTAATTTATGATTGCTACTTTAAGATATGCAAATATTGGTCTCACTTTAACTTTAATTAACAATGTTTGTAAAGAAAATTCTTCGCAAGAGTATTGCAATTGTTTTTTTTATAGCTAACTGGCTGACAGATTAATCGAGCTCAGGTTGTGAGAACAAATATTTAAATTAGTTTATAAATCTAGTAACTCGGATTACGATATTTGTCATTGTTATGTTTGATCACCATACCATAAAAGAGGGTCAATTTGCGCTCACGATATTTTTTATGCGAATGATTGTTATTGTTAGCAGTCAGAACCCGTTATATACGTTTTCCCATACATTTCGCGGTCGTATACGACCACCCGGGTTTCGAAGGGTTAAGATTACAATTTGCTATTTTTAATTCGTCTGTAGGTACTTGTTATCAAAATGATGCCTGGAATTTTGCTCTGCTTGGAGAAACATACCGGTATATGTTATTTACGTTATAAAAAGAGGTAATCTAAACGGTTTCTGATTACAATTGCTCGTAAGTAATATATGAAGATTATAAATTTGGTAATTGATGCTATACTTCGCCAACATAACACATTTATTTAACCGTTACATACGGTTGAACATTTAATGCTAATAAAAATATATTCTGTAAATGAATGAAATTCCTTTACTAAATATGGTGACATTTTATTTATATGTGCAATAAAGGAAATTGATATAGACCGTTTTCCTTTCTATATAAATATATCAAATGTTAGGAGGTCAGAGTTAGGCTTAGCATTGAAACTACATGTATTTTTTCCCTTTATTCTGACCCTGTACCTTTATAAAAGGGTTATTACATTTAGGTAGATATTTTTAAGGTATCTGTTTCTAGTTATTGCAAAATTTTCATAAATGAGTATATCCACAGTCAAGTTGAGGTAACCGCTGATAACCGATATGGCCCAAAGGATAAGCAAGCTGAAGTGATAGTGTCACATAATTTGTAGAGCCGACAACCGCTGGGGAAAAAAGGTTCTCGAATGGTGTCCCCGAACTAGTACACACAGTGTGAAATGATCCTCCACTAGATGGATCGACGCACTTAAGACGTTTGTAGGCAGTCGATGGATGCAGTGGAGACGAATGGCTCTCTAGAGGGGCGGCTTATGTTCAGCAGTGGATGAATATGGGCTTAAATAATAATGACGATGATCCATATATTTAGTACAATAATTTGTTATAAAATAACTTTCTAATGGCATATGTCTTCGCTCTAAATCAATTGAAGACATTAAACAAAGTCAAGATGGCAGTATCATCTGGTATTGTTATCATAACTTCCAGCAGCGGCATCCCATTGGAACAAAGACATTAAACACGAATGTCAGGACCGAAAACAATATTCTGCACATCGCCCAATGTCTTATAAATCTGTTTATTTTCTACAAAGAACCATGCCATAAGCCGCTTATATTAAAACCTCAATATAAACTCTAGCACATCGCAACTAAGTTTAAAACCGTATCAAGATAAATGGTACTTACATAATTAAAAACGAGAAAGGTTTAAATGTCGTTGAATTAACTGCGCGAGCGCATGTGATTGCATTGCAATTTGCGATGTTATTTCTTGAAGGGAGCGAGAGTGAGTTATTAGATATAGTTCTACCATTTAAAGACGTGGTTGTTGGTACATTATCTTGTTTTTAATTTTATACACGTTCCTACTTAGCTACTTACTTGTAACATACGCTTAAAGATGGAAAATACTTTCGTGCGTGACTTCGTCTTATAGTAATTGCAGAAGCGTTTTAATTGGCACGTAAGTTTACACCTGCAAGGATATAGAAGGACACACCTTATAATAAATTAAAGAAACACTCTTGAAAATATCACTTGCCACCTTTAACTTGTGTATTTAAATAATTATTTTTAGAACAGATATACTACCTTTACAGACTTTACATTTAGTTATAAATCGAAAGGAGGTTATTGTGACGTAATATGGATAAAAATATACTGTATTTGTTATCATGAGTTCACTTTGTCATTACAATGTATATTGTCAGCCAAACGTTAGGTATTATTATATTATAACTAAGCATTGAAATTGAGTTTCATTTATGTACGATACGTACATGGTAGTGTTGCAAATATTTCTCAGCTAGCATTAAGCTCTAGTTTCCGTGTTGGGGCTGAGCAAGGCCTTGTGGTTTTATCGTCCCTTGTCGCTGAAGATACATCCTTTTACGGCGTACATAAGTTGCCAACTCACAACTATTTCTAACGACGCCATCGGGCGACGTCCTCGTACCTCCCTACACTTTGAAACATGTTCGTCTATCCTTACAATTCATATTGTTAAAAGTTTTAAACAAATTTGTTTACTAATTTTTACTTAGCAATTACATATTACTCGTATCAGTCTATGGATGAGAAAGTACCGACCTAATAGTTTATATTTGTATCTATGTAGATATAAAAAAATATAATTAAAAAAAAAGTGTGTTTCTTGACTTTTCTAGCCTGAATAAAATTTCCAAACTTAAATTTAAAATTTTATTTCGTAGGAAAAATCATAAGGCAGCTGACACCCACCAGAGCTAGTTTAAATCCTTGAAATACTTTATTAGGTACATTTTAAGATTAACATATGTAAATTGCTTTTAATAACACGAGTATAAGAGTGACCAGAGAAAAACAGCAATAACTTACGACAACATTATTAATGTCTTGTCGGTAGTTTTAACAAGATACGCGTAAAATACCTACACGGTACTGCAAACGCAGATAACGGCAACTTTTAAGCTCTGGTATTAAAAAATGACAATCTGTTGGTTCTACACGAATTTACAGCAATGCTCAAAAACTGTAGATTCGTGTTCTAAATTTTAATTATTTTGGCAATTAGGGGAATATGAAACTAAAACACGTAAAAACAGTTGGATAAATAAATTCTATTGGTTGTTTACTATAAGCTTGGCTGCCTACTGAGTTCGATCGACCTAATGGAATGATTAATGGAATTACACTCTGTTTTTATTGTTATTACTAAACATACATTATTGTACCTCAGCAGTATAAAAAGCTAAGCCCAGTTAAATAAATTCTAGACTATTTTCAACTTCCAAAAATTTGTTATTTTAGAAATACAAACTTTACTGACAAAATTAAAAGAAATGCTTCGAGAAATACATAAAGATTGAATAATAGATTCATCCTATTAACATAATTAAAAATAAATGTTTGAATAACAAAACGTTTAGGTGACAAATCAATCTGTAATTCAATATAAGTAACAATAAGTAGTCAGCTGATTACGATCGTTAAAAGTTGTAACTTTACTTAAATACAATAATTTTCTGAGATAAAAACTTTTACATATTTAAATATGCAACGTTATTTTTTTCCTTATTTCCTGCTTTAGGTTATTTCTCTTTTAGTATGTTTTATAATTCAAATTTTCGTTATTTGCGATGAATTCTAAGTTCTAAATGGCTTGATTTTAACGAAAATGCATTCACTGACGGTATAAACAAGAAAAGTTCATATCATTGAATCACGCGCACCCGGCCTAAGTGCTAAACAGTTTTTTTTTCATGGCCCGAGTGGGCAAGAGTGCTTTTATCTCGCGTGATATACACTCTGTCACGACGGGATGAACGTGACCGAAATGCAAGAGAATTTATTTCCAGCTGTATGCCGTGTTCAAGTCGCCATTGGAATATCTGATCGTATATATGTTTTTCGTATAATTGGACATAACTCGCTTTATTTTTATAAGGAATATCATTTCCTAGTGTTGATTTATTGGTTAAAATGAAAAAAATATTATGACATAAGACAATGGCGATTCAATTTAGCTGCACCAAGAAACATATCATGACAATTCTCGTGACAAATTATAATCATAATTTACAAGATGATCAGTAAAAATAAAACATGCAGTTTTCTTAAGAGCTTCCTTGGATACATCTAACGAGTTCAAACTAAACCGATTTACTATCAACTGCTGAGAAGTCAATGTGGCCACCTCCGACCTCTATAATGAAACTAGCTTGATAATAATAATAATATTATGTGTTGGCGTACTGCACTGAAAGCTTCATGATATACACCACTGTTAGAACTCTCTGAAATTCAGTTAAATTTCGGAAAAAATTTATTTCAAAGTTACATACAGATTGGCCTAGCAAAAGCGTGTTAAAATGTTTCAGAACCAACACGTAAGGAAAATTTATTTGTCTTGCTATTTAACTCGTTTATAAAAATAAGTTTACCTGACCCCGGGTTCGAAACACTAACAATGAACGTTCATATTTTTGTTTACTAGATGTTATAAAAATCTGAAAATCTTTGTACCTACGTAATAATTCAATGCAAATCAAATGCAAAAATCTACTTTTATATAATATTGTTTTATTTATCTCACGTCTAGACGCGAAAAGAACAAATGTAAATAATTTAGCAATAAGTTATTCAGGTGTGATTTATTTGGTATTAAGTTTACGTGGGAGGGCGCGGGATGCAGTGCGGTGAAGAGGAGGGCAGGGTTATCTCCGAAGCGAACACGCCGGTCTGAGTTATAGCGTCTCAGATATCGTGGGGATTCTCATACTTACGAGTTGGTAGGTGTTACAGATGAATATAGCTCGAGGTATATTATTGAGAAACTGTTATATGAGGTTGAAATAAAGTTTAGACTTTGTTTATTTATTTCATACCTACGGGCAACAAACATTTTTAGCCAAATTAGGAGGATAACATAGTAATTAATATTTGCAATTAAATTACCTACATAACAAATTTAGTTCCACTCTAAGTTCGTGGAACGGATACTTGATAATTGATAAACATACCTACATAAATATTTTACTTGGTATGTTCATAATACATAGAAAACATTCAAACCTTTTTGTGGGAATCGAGTCTGTGACACTTGATAATTTAGCATTAAGCTAGCAATCATTAATTTTTTACAAGCCGACCGAGCTAATGAAAATATGAAATTTAAAATATCTAACTATATCTGTTCATATAACCAACTTCGATTTTATAGGGATAACTTATGGTTTATAACCGGTTAGACACGGTATTTGGTCTAGGACATATGTATATATTTTAAAAATAATCTAATAAATTGGTACGTAATGTTAGGTATGTCCATATATTCTCATGTTATGCCCATATAAAAGAATGGAATATAAATATACATATTGAATGAAATAGCAACATCTGCCAGTTTAATATTCATATTCTTCATTAAACTCATCAACAATATAACTATAACGTGAAATAATAATTAATGTTACGGTAATAACGACGAAATCTCTTGAAAACTATTCATCGGATTCAGTACGATGTTAGCTAAAACACCCAGTAAATTTATAATACTTACTTTTAATACTTTTATTCCGATTATAAAACGATTACCATGACAAATCGTTTTATAATCGGAACTGAGCCTCAGAAGTTACTAAATAGATCAATACAGTAATTTTTGAATTAGACGGAAGTATCGCGTGTTTCCGTTAAAAATGGTTTAACAATCGCGAAAACCTAAGACAATACAGTAATTTTTATTACCAACGAGACTCTATCCCGTTCTTTTATTACACTCTCTCTTCCATTTTCTATAGGAATAAAATATAAAAGAATTATTCTAATGGGACAACTGTTTGGTGCTATGAGAATCATTCTGTTGAAGCCTCCATGATCGAATGATCAAGATAACAGAGAAAAATGACAAACAGAGAAGAAAAAGGTACGGAACTCACTGCACCTAACCCTTTCTATGGCAACAACAAGCACATTTACACCTTCGTCGCTATCCAGGACAATACACGGAATGGCTGTCTGCATTCTCTTTAGCTCAATCTTCTAACAGACTTCCGTGAAGAAGAATATACCGGATACCAATTCCTGCCCGTGGGGTGGATTAAGCTCATCAATCACAGCGTAGATCGTCATAACTGTGATGCACGTTTTACTTAAGTATTGTACATCGGTAAACAATAACAACAACAAGGTAACAAGATAGGTAAAGTCTCTTCCCAGACATAACCCCACAAATTACATGCGACTGATATATGAATGAGTCGTGTACGCAACGGTCTACTTCGTCTTCTTAGCGTAATCCCGTTTTCTAATCGATTCAGATGGGTGTGCTCCGCTACCTAAGCCTAAAGATTTGGCGAAGATACTGATTTTTATATGGAGCAACTGTCGTTAGACCTTCACATTTCAGAGGGAATACCAGACCTTTTTTGGCAAGGTCACATTGTCTTTGGAAATATAATTACTTCGACGTGCGGGTTTCCTCATAATGTTTCCTTCACTGTTGAGTAAATGATAATTACAAATATGTACATATTACATAAGTCCGAAAATACAAATTTAGTGGTACCACCATTCGAATCGGGGATAAGTTGTTCAATAAGCCGGTTTTTTATTCACTGGGCTATCACTGTTTCTCGGATACGCAAAGGCATACCAGGCATAAAGTATTTGTGTATTATTTATATAAAATAGTCTCGCTGTTCGGTACTATTTCTTACGTTGGTCTAAACTTACGTTTTAAGTCTTTCATTGGTTACGGCTTAATCCAGTGCATTACTTTAGGATCTTAGATAGTCTATTGGCCGATATGAACGATGCAATTATAAAATGTTGTTAGAGTAAATTAGAAAAATTAGAAAGGATTTTGCCTTAAAATTCACATGCGAGAGGACTCGCGAGAATCAGCTAGTATTTCATAGTTTGTAACCAACCGTTGTAATCATAGCGTGCACTAGCGAAGCGGGGATGAAATCAAAGTTGCATACATCTTAAAACATTTCTTTGTAAACAGATACCACATAAATATCGAATGGGTCTGTTCCAAGCAGAGTTATGAGGATCACGGTCGGATGTGAAGGAGAGGCGAGGCATACATTTAACTTACAGGCCGGTACGAATGTTGCAACTGATAAAATGAATTATGTTTTATTAATAGTTTCTTCGTGTACTATTAGATTCTTAAAATAAAATATCTGAATAAAATTACGTATGTTAAAATAAAAACAGTTTGCACGTAACAATACGGTGATATCCTGCGGGTCGAGTGCTAGCAGTGGTTATTTTATCACCAAGAGTAGCGGTTTCGATTTCAGTACAACATTGTGTTAATCTATAGGTATATCCGATTCCGATTGTACTAATCTAGGTGTTAGCTTTGTAATTTAATAATACAATACAAAAAACTATATATTTTAGTCATAAGTGGGTATTATTTTTTTCTATAATGTTATGCAGTATTAAACGGAAGCGTTTCGTTTGGGAATATGGCGCTTAGTAATTTATTATTACTAACTTTGTTATACTTTACTTACTAAAATTTAATTTAATCTTTACTAAAATTAAAGCGAAGCACTCATTTGTTACAAATAAAAAACACAATAATGGATCAACACTCACATTTTGTCAATAACATATTGAAGAAAAGTGTATATGCAGTGAAGTATGAAGAAATCAATGGAGCCAAAACGCATGTCAATCTAATCGGGTACATAAGTTTAAGTTGCATCCTCTTAAGTAGCAGTTCCTCTGAGCTTCGAAGATCACGTCGGTCCGTTCTGTTTTCTATAATAGATGACAGCCGTTACGGCAAGTAAAGACAGGATCAAACGTGATGATGATGACTGAGAAAGTACCCCCACCTCATAGAAAACCGCAACCAAATAACTACTTTCTGGAGGATTGTTGTGGCCCTACGAATGAGTGAAGTTATCAGTAAGCTTCTGAGGAGTTTTATATTAGCAGCGAGAGTAGTAATGCCAACATGCGAGCACACTAATTGTGCTGCAAGTGCTTGTACGCAAGAAAGTTTTTTGTTCAACAAGAAATACAAGCATGTACTTTAAATGCTTGTATTTCTTGTTGAATAAAAAAAAATATGAACCCTTTTTTTTAGCAAAGGAAACCCTTTGAGAAGAAGTGTAGCTCGCAACTTTACTATATTTGCCTACATATTATAGTCACTACGAAGTTTCGTAACTTACCAATAATATTCAACGGAGTAGATTGATGCAAATGTATTAACACTTTGACCTTAAACTTTTAAAACTTACATAATTCAATCGCAATTTATCACAAAAACGATTCTTATTTTTATCCAACACTAAAATATGAAGAACTAAACCCGAGTGTACACTAGAACGATTTTTTCAAGACTAAATTCCTTCGAACGGTCTGAGTCTAACACAATAGCCCCAAACGTATATTTAACGTTGATAAAACAAAACATAAACAACATTTTAGTCTTTTGTAATGCCGCCTTCGCAGAAGACCCGATATTGTTAAAAAACTACAAAAAACATCTATTGTAACTATAACCCTTATACCGGACTAAGAGCATTTCTTTTTTCTATAACAGACTAACAGAGTTGCGCAATAAAAAAACTGCCCATGAAGAGATAGTATAATACATTAATTTTAGAAAGGTATAAACGCATCTTACCTGTTTTGCGAATAAACTAAGGAATCCCGCAATGTTTGGCCTTGTCGAAACCATTTTTATTACATCGTAAACCACTAAAAAGTGCCTCGCTGAATGTAACACTAACAATTTACAATGTTTTACGTGTTCTGCACCATTACACCTGTTAGTAAACAATGGTAAAAGAATAATTACACCTTACAATATTTTTTGAAAGAAAGTCTTTCTCTTATTGTGTGATTTGTTTTGATCTTTTATTAATAATTGTTATGGATTTTGACATGCGAATTGTGCAGGCGACTTATTGACTTTCTTTTATAATGTACGGACAATAGACGTTCGAAGTTTTTAAAATTTGTGCCTCAGTTTGAATTTACAGCGACAAGCTAAGGTTTAGAATTTTGTTCGTTTAGAAAGTAATATTTTAATAAATTTAGCCTACCAAGATGCAATAAAGTGTCAAGTGTAGTCATAATAATAATTAAATTAATTAATAATAACACTATAACACAGTGCTATTACATATTATGTGATTTACTTCCCTTTCAGGTTTGTTTTGATAAATTTTGCAATTGTATAGTAGGTAAGTAGACACGTACCTTTTATTCCCTTATAATTTAGCTCTTCATATAACTCTATTTTTATTTCGTGTCGTAGTTTTAACCTTTTTATATAATAAGTAAATAGAGGATATATATGCATACATTTGCATATCTAGAAGCCAGCACGTAGTCGAAGCCACAAAGCCGCCTAATGGAGCGACAATCGGTCCCACATTTCATAATTATCGCCTATTTTGACTGGACAATATCGGTAGCTCACTGGGAGCTTCTAAGTATGCTTATCGCGTTTGCTATTGAAAACGAAAAGGAAATTCACCCAAATATATTAAGCTTTATGCAAACTTGACTCAAACCTAACCTCAAATTCAAGGCTACAATTTCTAAGAATTTAGGAACTTCATGAATTTTTTATACGTAACTTTTCGAATATTTCGCATTTTTGACTACGCGAACTTTGAAGGTACAAGGGAAGGTTTGAGTGATTTTTGTGACAGACATACGGGCGCTTACGACACTATAAGACATTTTTTATCTATTTCTATTACGGATATCTATTACGGAAGCAAAACCGCGAATTAAATCAAATTAGCTGTTTGAATAAAATGAGTGATGAGATATACTAAATAAGGATTAAAAAGTGAAAATCCGCTCAAGTGCAGGCCAGTTTGGCTCGTGCCCTGTTGCTGACAGATCCGGGGCACCACACCAACGCGGCCGATGGCATTTCGCGGGGTCGTTTAGTGGGTATACCGTCGGGCAGCCGACGGGGAGTCCCACACTACCACCGGAGGCCACCCAGGCGCCGGTGGTGTGCGTAACGCATTTTTCCCCGCGTCACAAAAAAAAAAAAAAAAAAAAAAAAGGCCAGTTTGGCTCTCATAGGATTTCCCACGTTCTTTGATGTCATAGTCTTTTAATAGACATTAGTTTATTATAATAATTTTTATCACTCACAAGAAAACTCTAAAAATTAAACATATTTATTCTGTAATCGAACGAGAAAAAATACTGGAAATTAACAATTTAATACAATGGATGAGTGACACTAATATATAATTTTTTTATTCTAAAATATTTTTACAAAATTATATTTTTCTGTCTGTACACTTCTACCATGCTTATACTTCTAATTATAAACATCTGTCTATAAACTACTTCAGATATTTAGACAGACGGTAAACAGTACTATATACACCTCGTAAAATGGTTTATTAATGGATAATATAAATGCTAATGCCGAACTTACCGATCTGATATACAGTCGAAACCTATTGTAGCAATTAAATGAGGTCGTATTTTAAAAAACTCAAAAAATACGGCTTTCCCGATTTCGACCTCAAATGCATTGTACATACGAGTACAATGCTTATTATTACATATTTAATAATATTAAGGTCGGCTCATTCTGCCTACTCCGCAAGAGCTTTGGCGTGAAGTTATAAATAGACATATATATTATGTATATTAAATGCAGTCGAAATACGAGCGTTGCGCAATATTTTGCGTAACGCTTGTAGACCACGTTCGCAATGCAATGCAAAATAAGAAGAGGCATGCTCCGTTGGTTCGGACATGTAGAAACGATACAGGAAGAATAACGAAACAGATATACGTGAAAATGATAACGCAAAAGTAGAAGAATGTAGGAGCCGAGGAAGGCTAAGAGCATGTGTAAATTGTTTTATCAGAAAGTGAATTCAGAAACTCTAGTAACCGGCGAGCGTGTTTGAGAAGAGCTATGAATGTTAAAGAAGCGAGTGAAGTATGTAAGGTCGGCTCAATATGCCTATTCCGCAGGAGATTTGGCGCGAAGTTATAAATAGAGAGATATATTATTTTGAATAATTAATTAAAATCTATCACATCGTATAGCCTAGGTTACACGTTGTGCCAAAATATCAAATACAATAGACACACACAGACACCGTCATATAGTCCCCCTTAACAGATGGATAAAACCATCATAAATAAATAAAAGCGTTTTTTTTCTACGACGAAAGTAGATAATATTCTGCTTTCATCAATAATCCAATATTCTGCCTTTAGTTCTTACCTTGATACCCAGGAGTAGGTTCCAAAAACTTCATTAGACTATTCGACAATTTTTTTTTAATATTATTTATTCAAAATATCAGTATAAGAGGCAAGATAATGTTAATTATGCGTAGTTAACCCTGTATATCAATCAGATCCATTTATTTTAGACTTTGTTATTACATATCTCAGTACAGATTGTTCTGCGTTACATTACACGATGTAAAGATTTACCAACTCAATGAATTTAAATGCGGCGATCGTATTCATAGAAGAATAATATGATATTAAATACAGTGGCGGTATCAGGAGTGCCCTCGGGCGTCGTTATCATGCGTTTGTTCGACGTATCGGGAGCACAGTACTGCTGCCAAATGCGATCGGACTCATGATGAGCCACTTTTAATGCTCCATTTATGACGTCACTAATAGATGCTTATGGACGATACAGGAGAATTATTGCTAAGATCCTAGTTAAATGGCCAGGGAAGCTCTTACATTGGATAGAAACGTGATGATAAAATTATTTTAGTTGCTATTTGAAATCAAGCCTTTATGGCACTTAGATTTTCCTTTGGTTATAATTTCTCCGTTTCCTCTAACACCTTTTACAATCTTCCGTACCTATACTACTCAAATAGTATAGTAGGGTACTAAAATAGACATAATGTCTTGCTGATGAGAAGCTACTACATACCTTAACCTTTCTCTTGGTACGTAAGTTTGTCAAAACCAGGAGCATTTTGTTACTCTTTCCGTCACTGCAGCATAGCAGATGTTCTGACAGCTTAACTCATTCTCAGAAATGGATTAAGCCATCTTCTGAAATGCGTCTTCATGCATGTAATAGCAGGATATTGTGAAATTTGCATTCTGTCAACATATAAAGCATAATGCAAATTCATATGTCGTATGTAACGGTCATTGTAAGGCATCTGAAGATAAACTTCTTCCAGCAAGCTTACATTGGGCAAGCCAAACGACAAAGCCTTAAGAACTAGTAAGGTGTTTACTGGTAACCCCACTCTCTTCCAATAATACAAGACTTCTTTCCGCGCTTTTAACGAGTGACGTTGTTGTTATAGGTACTTGAAATTTTTACAATTTAATATAAAATTAGTTTTATGTGACAATTTCGATAGTATTTTGTAATATAAGTGCTAGTGAAATTATAGTTCCTGAAGCTGGAACATAGAATTAAGATTTTCAAATGGTTCTAAACTGAAGACTTGGCTGTATGGGCTAGATCCCTTTGCCTTTCCTCTCGGGGATAAAAAGAACCAACCCAATAATACAACGACTTTATTTTACGACTTATTAGCAAATTTTTATTTAGACAAGGTCATCTGTAAGGTTTTCCCGTGAAAAAAATGGATGATGACGGACAATGCTTTAATTAACTTCTTCCTTCATTGCTTTTTCATGAGTTTCATGACAACGCCTCCTCTAACATCCCACAATGGACCGTCTCACAACTCAGAGTTACAACGAGTAGGTATAGTGACGGAAAGCTTCTAAGGCTTTCTGTGAAGAGAAGGCGAAGAGGTGAAACACGCTTTTAAAGCTCATCGATTATGCACAAAGGAAGATTCATACTTTAAATAATTAAATATATACTTTTAATTTAAATAAAAATGTGATTACTTTTATATAGAACGGCAATTTAATATGTAATGAAATGATATATTTTTATTTATTTATTTTTCCTGACGCAATTTCATTCGTTCTGCATCTAGATAGCGTGTCGAAACTCGAAGATAATTTAACAGCGTTAATATAATCACACGAGCCCAAATCACCTCTTGGATATTTAGGAAGTTCTATAGGTACCTATGCAAATGTACTTTAGTGAGTGGGACGCGTCATTACCCTTAATTGGAGGGCTATTCGCGGACCGACGTTAACTCCTGATGGCTGGTTCCAGGCTAAATGCCCTCAGTAATGTTAGAACAAAAAGTTAGAACTGGTCGGTCGTATATCGCCAAAAAAGGTTAAATAAAAACCAATTGTCGGGGACGAGTTATGAAAAAGTTGAAGGTTATTATGCATGGAGTTTAATAGTTAGGTCTTCGTTCCTTAAAAATCCGTTGCGGGGTCATTTCATAACCCTTTTAAGATAATAAATATATAATAAAGCCTCTTTAGAAATAATAATAAATATTGTTGAACAAATTACACGGCGCCATCTAGCCCCAAAGTAAACGAAGCTTGTTTTATGGGTACTTGAGAGCCGATAAACATACGTAATTTTTTTTTTAAATGCATAATTATGATACATAGAAAACAACCAGACCAAGATAAACAGACATGTTTATGCACACAAATGTTAGTTCTGTGTGGGAATCGAACCGACTAGCGTCGGTGTCAAAGTAGCGTTACTAACCACTGCGCCACCAAGCTCGTCAAATGTCGCCTATCTATTAGTCTGTTCGGTGTGTGTATAAGTAAGAGTGGGGTATGTAAGACCGAATCTTGTGGCGATTAGATTGACATCATCGAACAATTTCATAAAACTAAAGGTACATTGCCATATATTTATGAAAATATTTTTATTTCTTATAATTCCTACTTTCCCCATACATAACACAGTAAGCAAATAATAAAATTCATAGAGCATTTTTGTAACACAATACTTCATAGATTTCTGAACTAACGCTTCTGTTCTGAACAATAGTTTATGAATATTTAAACCCGCCTTTTCTTTATATGGCAAGCAATTTCTCGCGCACTTTGCTTTTAAACGACAAGGGAAATATTGCAGGCATAATAGATAAGGCTTTACAGAAAGTCTCCTTAACCGCTTTTGTTTCCGAGAAAATATTCATTTTTCATTTGAGCTTGAAAGCGTACGATGGAAAATTGCCTGTAACACGCATGATATAAGCATAATAATTGATTGTGTTTAGAGTTCACTGTTGTGCTGAGGACAATGGAGGTGAAATTGATCCTTTTCAGGCCAATTTACGTCAATTTATAAATTGATGTAAATTGGTATGAAAGGGAAGACATTAGTGGTTTCATGATCGTGTTTCATTCGCACTTAAAGCATTCGACACGACTTGAGAAGTAGCAACATGTTGTATCTTCAAAACGTGAGTGTCGTAATAAGTGGATACTTATGTATCCAGTTATGGGACTATAATTGTATAATCATGATCACAAACACAAAGCACGTGAATACTATTTATGAGACGCAAGGCACATCAAAGTAGCCCGATTGGAAGTACCTCCACTTTACTGAAAACCGCAGCAAAATAACAACTCTGTGGACGGTTTTTGTGTTCCTGGGAGGGACGGAGGCTACCAGTAAAGACCTAAGGAGTTACAGTGTCAGGAGCAGGGAGCAATGTTTCTTCTATTGCAATGGTTCATAGGCTACGGTAACCACTTTACATTAGGTGGGTCGTATGTCTCCCGACAGTGTATATAAAAAAATACTAGAAAGTCTCGCAGTGATAGTAGTGTAGTGCCCTATACTACTATCACTGCAAGTATAATGCTATACAGTAAAGATGAAACCAGCACGCAAATATGCGATTTAAATCCACGCTATGATTAGTTCGCGGTCGCGCATACGGTTACGAAACCAATCGAATCCAAAGACTTCTATGTAGGTATACTAGTATACATAGAAGTCTTTGATCGAATCAAATGATCACATTTTAACTGGGTGCTTTATAAATAGGCTGTTCTTATTATATGCATGTTATCGAGTACTTAATACGATGATTTTTTTTATGTTTGTTCAACTATTAATTAAATTATTCAAAAACATAATGTCAGTGAAACTTTTTGTATTACACCGGTCGTATTAATTATACAAGACATTTTTTTTTTCAATCCCCAAAGACAAGAGCTGAACTATATGGAGACAGCTGAGGCTCTCCCTAATATGTAGTCCCTTATAAACTAGGGTACATGATTGTGTGGTTAATACGAACTAGCTTATGTTCACTCGTGTGGAAGGAACTAATATCTTAACATCCTGAGTCTTTGACAATAAAATTTATATGTAGGTAGTCTAATATATGTTAAGTTAATATATGGTATGTCAGGAGCCCTAGAAACTGGCGAGGGTGCATGAAAAGAGCAATGAATGTTAAAGAAGCGAGTGAGATATCTAAGGATCGAGTCACGTGGCGCTCGGTTCTCTCTGCCTACCCCGCAAGGGATTTGGCGTGAAGTTATAGATAGATAGTCTAATATAACTAGTACTTAAATAAACCATCCAACCAAACATGCCCACCGGATGTAAAGTGTTTACCACAGTCTATTAACGCTTCCAAAACAAAAAATTTCGCTACGCGTTGCCACTCCTGTTGCTAGTTCAGCAACTGCACAGAAGGTTGCTGGTAACTACACGCATTCCCAGAAACACAGTAACTCTCTAGGGAGTTGTTGTGTGTTTTCTGTGAATTGAAGGTAAGTAGTTTCCCCATTCGGGCTGGGTCTTACCCCTCTTTGTCTAATAACTGTCACCTATTGAAAACAGCCTCTCGGCTGTTAACCAACGGCTACTCTGCCCTCCGTACGACGGAGGAACTCGAGACAACTAAACCCATCTATCGATAGACTGCGGTCTTTCATCGTTAGACTGACACGCTCGTGTACGCCATCGAGCTTCACCAGTAGTACCTGTTTGCAGTTAGCACAGCAAAAGCAATGATTATTTTTACGTTTTGAGCAACTATGTTGCCAAAGCTACTTAAACGATCTCGCAACATCGAACGATATCAGATTCAGTTGAACAAAAAGGCCAACATCGGCCGCAATAAGCCAATCAGACTAATTTACTGTTCACAACTGCACGCAGGCGAAATTAAAACCTGCTATCACAATTGGCAATAACCAATCTCTTATCCGGGCACATCTCTATACAAGCTTACATAAACGAAGTGGGCGCCCGCGGGCGGCGAACTAATCTCCATAACTTTAATCCTTTACCCTCGCAGTGCCAGGAATCCAATCAAACGGTACAAGCACCCCTCCGTTCCCCCAAACCTCGCCCTTCACCCCCGGTCGCCTACGCAGCCTGTCCCGAGTAATTATCAAAGCTTTAATGACGTCATAAATCGAGTGTATAATCTAATCTGGAAAAGCCCCGGGCTCCAGTGCGCGGCTTAATGGTGTGAAAGCTGCCTTATCTCCCGCCATGTGTGAATAGAGCTTTATACGCGCCAGCCTGAAAGCTCGCGCCGGGAAACTTTGGAAAAATATGTCGTAGAGCGCTCTAGATAAGAATGTGGGACGTAGAGCGCTTTCAAGTTTAATAGAAAATCGAACATTATCGTAAAGGAGATGTCTTTGCTAACAAATTCTGGAAGCATGTCTGTTACATGGCCACGTACTAGTATGTATACATTTAAACGGTTATTTGTATTTAACATTTATTTAATATTTTTTTTATGGTTATTTCTATTTACAGCAACTTTGCGTGAGATCACTTCAATACTTTTCTTCTTTAATTCTTCATTAATTCAACAATTACAAGAACATTTAAATAAAAAGTTGATCTAGTTTCATTTAAGTCGACGCCTAACCACACCGTTGAGGTTGACTGTAATTAAATTGGTCTCACTTTCTCATTTAAAACGTAGACTATCATCAAATCTTCACCACAATAAAATTCACGATGTTGGGTTGATTTGTAGGTCATACCTATTATACCTACATCACCTTTTATACATGTACATATTTTATATATTTTTGTGTATTTATTGTAAACATGTGCAGAAAGAATGCAGGACGAAAACATGACGAAATAGATATACCACGCGAAAGTGGAAGGATGTAGGGGCCGAGGAAAACTTACCACCAATTTGGTCGTATTTTATCAGAAGGTGATGTTAGGCCCATATTCTCATGAAAAGAGCTATGAATGTAAAAAAAGCAAGTGAAGTGTATAAGGACATATTTAAAAAAATAATAAAAAAAAAGTAAAAGAAAAATCATACATAATATAATATAATATATAGGTATGTAGATACAAGATATCTATACGTAATATAGTAGAATTTGAACTTGAACAGTTCAAATTTGTTAAGTATCCTATCCTATCCATCTCCATACGCGTCGATTATAGAACCTGCTGATTTCATGAAATCATCTAAAAGTCACTACCTATACTTATATAATATTAGTATTAAGGTGCAGTCGACTGCAGATGGGCAAACACGACACGGTGACCTTTGGCCTACCATCTTTATGACATCGTAATAGACGCATAAGGAAATGCAACTATTACCTATAACGTATGTTCGACAGTAAATAAAGATGATATTGTTGCTAGAATACCTATGTTATAATGTCCATATTACATAATGCAGGTTTAGACCCAGCGCTTATTAGGAGGGCTACTCATTCAAACACCTTTTTAAATGAATATATAACTGTTACATTTTTTACACATATCACTTTTAGGGAATTGAGAATTAAAAGTATATAAATATATTTCTGTAAGTTAAATATCTATACCTATTCCCCCGAATGTTCAAAGAATATGCAATTTTCCTAACTTTAGAGCAATCTTTTCATTATGTTTCCATTAAATATTTCCTTCCTTAATCTAAATTTTACCTTTCTAATCAACCTAAGTAACACGATATCCAAATATAGCAAGTCCGAGTTAAACTTTTTTTATATACAACGTCGGGAGGCATTCAAGCTTACGGCCCACCCGATGTAAGGCAGTTATCGTAGCCTATTAACGCTTGTAATATATTAAGTATCACTCGCGCGATGCCTCTTCTGCTGTTTACACAGCAACTCCTTAGGAGCTTACTGGTGACCTCACTTACACACAGGAACACAACAACCTAGTAAAGTGAAGTAAGTAAAATTTTAACACCCGCTACTTTTCAATCAACGAAAATCGAGGACGAACAAAGTCTTTACATTTTAATACGAAGCTCTAAAAAACATACACAACTCTAATCAGCTTTTTTAACGTATTGAAGGACTTATCACACGATTAATGACTGCAAGAAATAAAATATCCTTCTTTCAAGTACGTCTTTGCGTCCTTCCTTCTTGAGATGATTGATATTTTTGCATGCCTTTACACAAAACTGCGTATTGTGCTCTAAATTTAGTATTGCATGTTCTTATTACACAAACAAAGATCTCAGAAACGCTTAAACACAAGACCCAAAACGCGAAACTAACAGTGTGGTCGTCCAGTGGTCTATATTCGATTGGATTTCGGAAAATCGAAATCCAAAATTACACTTTTAAAATTTTCAGTATGAATTTCATATGTAGTTTGTCATAATTTAATCTTTCTGCACACTTTCTTCACCTAAGCTTTCACTAATGTCAAATCACACATTCCTTTGTACACGCAGTGTGCTTAAAATGGGGTACAAAGTGTATTAATATACAGATACATATTTACTTACCTCTTTGTCTTTCATGAAGACAAAAATAGTAACCACATTGCCACGTCGTCGCAGTCATCATGAAGTGAGGGTGTAGAAACCGCTGCTATATATCAGTTTGCACGGAAATTAAAATTCGAAAATAACTAACATAGCCCTCTTAAACATACATTCATTTTGCCCAGACCAGTTCACATCAAAGAAGAAATAAAACAGGTCAGGTGTGAGTCGAATTCACACATGGAGGGTTCCGTACGCTATTTAGATTGCTTGTAAGTTTGTTTGTAAAGGTTTATTTGATGATTTCTAAAGGCTGTTTTCATCGTTATACAAATCTGACTCAAAGGTAATCCAAACGCGAATTAAACTAAAAAAAAATACAAAAAAAAAACTGAAAAGAATACTGTGTAAGCAGCAGAGGAGGCATCGCGCAAGTGATAATAAATATATCGCAAGAGTTAATAGGTTAATAGGAGTTAGGCTACGGTACCCACTTTACATCAGGTGGGCCGTATGCTTGAATGCCCCCCGACGCAATATATATAAAAAAAATCTTTGCTGATGATTTTTAATACTGTGCTAGTTAGGTCTGTGCCAGATTGACTGCTGAACAGAGTCATTACGTAATTACATCCTAAATTTCTTTGTTTTTATGTCTATTTTACAAATTTACTCTGCTGCTAACCAGTGAGCTAGGTCACCAGCAAGCTTCTAAGGAGTTGCTGCCTTAGGAGCTTGCTGGTGACCTCACTCTCTGGCAGAAATACAACATCTCTCCATTGAGTTATTATTTGTGAGGTGGCGGTACTTCCCTAGACGAGCTGCTTTGATGCGCCCTCTCTTACCAACGCCCAGACCAATACATACAGACATGTTCATGCACATAAATGTTTGTCAAATATGGGAATCGAACCCACAATCATCGGTGACAAAGTCAGATTATTAAATGCTGCCTCACTGAGCTCGTTAATATTAATGTATTAACGAGCTCAGTGATTTTCTAAAAGAGATGTACAAAAATAATTTGAATTTAGAATACCAGTAGCTAGCCAGTAAAAATTAGACTAATTGGTTTCAGGCAAGGATCTAATATCCACATAAACCCTTACTCATCCCACTGCAGGGATACGGGTCTCCCTTCAACCGAAGGGGTTTAGAGCATACTCCACCACGCTGCTCAAATGCGGATTGGAGAAGGCCAGTGTTTTCAAGCCGCCCGAGGGCCACTGACTTAGCTTAACAACGTTATCTATCGATAACAGCCGGGACCGACTGCTTAACGTGCCCTCCGATGCACGGAGAAACTAGAGATAGACAAACCCATCCATAGACAGGCTGCGGTCGACGTTTGGTTACAATGGCACGCGCAACGACGCCATTGAGCTCTCTATCTAATATATCAAAGGATCTAAAATATCAAAACTTATTTTTTTTTTCAAACCATTATTCATTATTTGATAAATATCCATATGACCCACATAGTTTTAGCTGAAATGATTAATGTCTCTTGGGAAAATTTCAAATTACAGATAAAATCTATAAAGAGAACAAAATATTTGAAAATATTTATAGTGAATGCATAAATATGATTTCGAAAGTCTATCATTTTTTTTAAGAATACACCTATACCAGCGATTCTTAACAACATCCTATCAAAGGAGCGATTTTCTAGTAAAAGGTAGATCTATCTGTATCCAATTGCTGATTACAGATAATAGTTCTTAAAGACTGTTAGTGCCGCCGGTCTTCCGAGGTTATTATTGAATTACACGCCAAATTCTACCAAACGCCTTTTGAGACTGCCATATAACATCTTGTGTTCAGTTTTATGACCAACAAATTCGTTATAGCACCACAGCCTAGTGAACTTTTACGAGAATAAACTTGGTAACCGTCTGTCTTTAGCTAAATCTACTTTACGTTTTTTCGACTGCATAACAGGTCCTAAACGTGAATTTCTACTACGATTTGTTTAATATCGTTGATGCAAGTCGATTCGATTTTAACTAGATACCGTTCTGACTGTATCGAATTGTGTTGTTTCTCACGTTTTTGTTTCGTTAACTTTCCGTGTGTTCGATTAATTGATTTGCCGCCGATTATTTTTTTATGTTCTTAAAAACGACTTTTATGAGCTCCTTACGTCATTTCGAATTCAGTGAAACTAGTTATAAAGTGAATTAAAACTCTAGGATTGAATTAATACTAAACCCTTATAAGACCATGCTCTAAAAAAAGTGGTATGAGTCAAGTCTTCGATAATAATCTTACATAAAACGTTACGCAAAACAACTATTTAGTAAATCATATCTTCGAAATCAATCATAGGATCTTGTGCCTGACGAACAAATCCCTTCCAAATTGTGGTCAAAGACTTGCTAGGTACCGTATTGCTGGCAAATGCCATGTATGCATGTTACGACTCTGTAACTAGTCAACGAAGTTAGTAACACTAGAAATTTTATTATTATGGATAGATTGCGATCCTAAACGGTTAATAGATGGTTCATAGTCAGGGCTCATTATAGTCAGGGATATACACCCTTCTAAACTACTAAATTCGTATTTTCGGATTTTTGTAATTATCACTTGTTCAGCGGTGACTGAAAACACTGTGGGGAAAACCGAATGTCCTAAGAAATTTAATTTCCAAAGTCGTGTAACCTAACCTAAAAAAGGTCTGGTTTTGCCCTTATGTGGAGATCTGACGGTAGTCGCTCCGCATGAAAACCATCCTCAGTATTCCTCAGGCTTAGGTAGCGGACCGCACCAGTCTTAATGAATTAGGAAACGAGATAATGCTAAAATGAAGATTACGGTCCTAATCCTAACATGTATATACATTTTAAATATGGGTTTACATAACACAGTCAGTTATTCGAATTCAGTATTATTCACGCGAAGTCATGAAAAGGAGCCATTTTTATACGACTGTCTCTAAAAGTACACTTCATTTAAATGTATTATATATATTATAATACTTTCAGCGTTCATGTATGTATGTTTGTGAGTATGTATCCAAATCTAAGAAATCCAATTCTAAAAATAATCAAGTCACAAACCCAGTGATCTACTCAAAAACTCAAAAACATTCGGACACCGTGAGCGAATTTTGTGTGAATCGGAACGTATATAATTAATCCATCCATGTCGGTAGATGTAATAATTGAATAACCAATGTACGACAAATGTCACCTTAGTCTTCCTGCGACTACGGACGCTGCAAAGCATTCGAAACGTCAGGTTCAACAAAATAAATAAAACACGCGACACTTCCGTTAAATTATTTTTAATTCAATCTATAACAAATGCGAAAACCTAAGACAATACTATGCTTCTTTTAAATTTAAATTATACTTTTAGTTTTTTAAATTATATTAAGGTACTCAAATGTTTATAATATAACCATCCCACTCAGAAGTATCCAATACAAAAACCTGAAAATATTGAAGTGATGTAGTTTTATCAAACACTATAGCGGAGAGCATTTTAGTGTTCTCGAGAAAAATCAAAACAAAAGTTCTTGGCACGAAACCATTCTCGCCACCCGAGCAATTCGCGCACTTGATCGATTTCATTTCGAACTTTATTTCTTAGTCTTACTACGTTTGTAGTTAGAAATTGAGTCCAATTTATTTTGCCCCGAGATTGTACCGAAGATTTCTGAGCTTCGTTGTTCAGGTGTAATATATTATCAGGACGCCTTTACTGAAAGAGCGTAATCAATGAATGTTAGCGGATAAAAACTTGTTTTACTTGTGTCTTCTTGCCTTAACACTGAACACCAATTTAGATTCATCATTATGTACATATCTTAAGTGTAATAGTTTTAGCGACCATGAACATAGATTGAGTAAGTCCAAAGGCATGTATCTATGTAGCTATGCTTACGCACTATGCCCATTATCCTAAAATTCGTCTCTCCGAGAGATCCCCCGCCTCGCTGCTTAATGAACGAATAAATAAATTGAGCCCTTCTTGTAAACAGCCAACGTGTACACTTATGGACCCCACTGTAAGGGGTAAGTGGATTTTGGTGTTGTACTTGATTCGTGTGTGTATGCTCTCTTGTCATGTAGGTATAAATCTGCTTGCGTTTGTTTTGGTATTCTAACATGACAATCTACACATACGTATATGCTCGTAAATATAAATAAGTACTTCCATGATGATACTAGACTTTAATTTCTTTCAAGTTTTGAGCATATAGTGGTTAATGTTTTGTCGTCTTCATACTACCTGTAGGTATACTTACACAATGTTGAGTAACAAGATGCATACAACCCCAGATAACATCAACTGGTTATCTTCCACGTGTTAGCGAATAGCATCTATAAACTCATTGCTAACGTAACACTTTCTAGGAGCTTGGTGATGAGCTTACTCAGTTGCAGGGATACAATGTTCTACTAAGAAACTGTTACTTTACTGGCTCATCTTTGTAAGTAGAAACTTCTTAGGAAGCATACAGTATTAAACCACTGCGGTTCAAGTATGTAAATTAAACCAATAATGCCTTAATATCGTTTGTGAGATTAGAATTATCGACAATTCTGATCTGAAGCTAGACTTTGCACCGAAATGCGAGATGACTACAGTACTCTAATTGCAGTCTGACTTGAACCTTGTATGATAAAAGCCTTAGTCTCGAACTGAAGTACTGTTTAGCTCAATTCACACCAAGTTGTATCTTGGACGTCAGGTCGACCTTCTTCTTAAGGTGACTACGGAACTAAGCTTTGCTGGAGATCTCGGCTCCAAAAATCGTTACGTGTAAACAATATAAATTTTCTTACCTAACTGCTTTAGACATCAAAGAACTGATATAAAATAGAAAAGATTATGTATTTAAACCCCTTGAATGTTACCTACTTGCCAGAAAATATAATACATTCAACATTTTACTATGGTCTTATAACTGGCTGTCATAACAAACGAATTTATTTTGTGTTGATGAGAATTATTTGAGCGAGTTATGATTTCGTGAAATTATTTAGGCAGACTAAAAACAAAGTCGGCAACACGACTGCCAGCCTTAAAGCATCAAGAGAAGTGCTGTCCAAGGCTGTTTAATTTCGACAGCTATTAATTTCGAGAATCGTCTGTGTTCGATGTTTTGACATTGACTCTTCTCTCCTTCGAGACAGTAAAATAAATATAATGAAACCACTACTAAAGGTGCGAGAGTTATATCGAGTCGAGATCGACACAGAACAGACTCTCGGTCGAGAAAATCTAGCGCACTGTTGCCTAAGTTGTAAAGGATATGTTAAGTTGTAGTCGATAGGGATTCAAGAGAACTACCTACACTAAAACTAAGTCGACTTATTGGAACCAAAACTACTCGTCCGAGCGAATAAAATTTGTTTTTACTTCCATAGTTCCTTTTGATTTTGATTTTATCATAAAATTTCATTAAAAGACGATAAGATACTGTTAAATAGTATACGCATGTAAGTAAAACATATTACATATTCTCATTATTCATGTCATGTTTTATCAGAAGGTGATGTCAAGAGTCCCAGGAACCGGCGAGTGTGAAGTGTTATGAATGTTAGAGAAGCGAGTGAAGTATGTAAGAACCGCGTCGTATGGCGCTCGGTTCTCTCTGCCTACCCCGCAAGGGGTTCTGGCCTGAAGATATACGTACATATATTATTGCGTCCTTCGTATTCGTAGACACACTACATTACCTACAGGTATATGTATTAAACAGGTGCGTAATATGTTATTAACGACATAAACCTTTCCTATCAATTCTTATTCAACTTTCAATAAACGAATACCCTTAAAACGTCAATGCAAAGTCGCATTTTACATACAACATCCCACCCGCAGAGAAAACGAGTTTTGTAGTACATTTTTCAATTGTTTAAAGTGTTTAAATAGATTTTCAATGCAAATGCAATGTAAATTAAATTAGAATCGATTATAATTTCGAGAGTACGGGACACATAATGGAACTAAAGCTTAGATTACGTAAGACCAATATAAACAAGGCACGGTAAGATAACGTGAGCGGGGGTATTTAGTCATCTATTTAAAGAAAGAACGCCATTAATTTCGGTGGACATTATTTACTGAGCTAAGTAGGCACGGAACGGGTTCCCTTTACACGATAAATCGGCTCGAAAGCCCGGTATAAATCTCTCGAATGCACGATAAGAATCGATGTCTCACGCGACGCATTTATTTATTCCTTCGCCGTATATAACTACAGAACCCGGAAGATTGGGTGTCAACGAACTCATATTTTGATGCTTTCTCTCTTTATGTACCTTCTCCAGGTCTTTCTTTCAGAGCATTCAATCAATTGGAGGATAATGTTATCGTGAGCTTTGTGCAGTATCAAATGATAGTAGATAGAAACCATTATTATACAATTAAAAAACTAGACTTGATATAGCATGAATGAACTTGGTATAGAATCCTTCAGGGTATTTATTGTTATTTGAATGCTGTCTGTATAGTAGTTCTGTACAGCGGAAGCACTTCCTCATTCAGTCTGCATCCAAAATTGCTTTGTCCTCAGTCCAGAGCGTGGTTAGCTAATCTGTGGCTCGCGCAACATTTTGACTTTTGCTGCAAATATGATGGTGAGTCACTTTTACGTTATCTTTATACTATATTATTCCTCTGGCCATAAATACTGTTTCGTAGAAACATTTTTTCGATTCTTTAATTATTTTGAATTTGGAACACGTTTATTATGTTATTTTTTTTTTGATTTCCCGCCGTTTTACAAATTTTTTCGTGTTTATCATCAAATTACAATATGGAATGGGGTGCTAAAAAACAGGAGTGCAGTAATTGCCTTTTTTTTGTGACGCGGGGAAAAATGCGTTACGCACACCACTGGTGCCTGGGTGGCCACCGGTGGTAGTATGGGACTCCCTGCTGGCTCTCCAACGGTATACTAAACAACCCCGCGAATTGCCTTCGGCCGCTTTGGTGGGGTGCCCCGGATCTGTCAGCGACAGGGCACGTGCAGTGATTGCCTTGCACAAAGTGCGTACGGTGCCATTGGTCATATTCAAGACACTTTAAAGGCATAGTATCAGTCGTTTGTTCGTATAACGTACTATCGATAGATATTGTTGGTATACCAACACTTCTTCTGGTGAAGACCATAAAAGATCGGGACGACCGCATTCTATGAGAACTACAAAGGCTGTTAATGCTGTTAAATTCCAGAATTTTCCGAAACCCCAATAGGAAATCTTATCGCGAGAAATGAAGATTCCCGCTAGCGTTTTTATGTCGCATATCATAAAACAATAACTGAAGCTCGGCGCGTGTCATCAATACAGAACATGCCTGAATTAATCCCTACAGTTGAAGAGAGTAGATCGATCAAAATGCTGTCCTGATATGCCGGTGAAGGCACAGAAATATCCTCTTTATTGATGAAAAAAATGTCCCGATTCAATAACACCACAAGAAACAAAATGGCAAAGTAGGCACACAGTTCTAAAGAAGCCGCCCAAGTGGTCGGAAAGGCAGAACGTGGTCATTATCCTGCGTCTGTAATGGTTTGGTGGGGGGGGGGGGGAGTCTTATCAGGTCTTATCAAGGAGTCACAAAGCTTAATTTTTGTGCCACAGTATATCAAGATACTGTCTTGGATCGTGTTGTGAAACTTCTCAACTTAAAATGTACCGTGGACTGTCCAGCTGGACTCTGCACCTGCTGAAGCTGAAGACTGGCCCTCGTCTGAAGATCTGAACCCCTTAGACTACAAATTAGGTAGTTTTAGAGGACATGGTCTGCTCGAAACGACACGCTGACATTGTGTCTCTGAAGAAATCTCTGGAGCAAGCAGTGGCATATTTCCCATGGAAATAGTGCGTAAATCCATAGATTCGTGGCCAGACAGATTAAAGATCTGTATCAAAGGCATTAAGAATAGAATATTTTGTTTCTTATTTTTACTGAGAGTCCCATAAATATGTACATATAAGTTTTATTAAGATTACATTACTTCATAAAAAAATAAACGCATTTTCATTTGTAACAGAGCTTATGGCCGAACTAGGTAGGTATATAATTCTTGTGTACGTCACTGAACTCCACATAAACGGCTAGACCGACTTAGTTAAAAACTTTTTTGAGTTTGAGAGATATCCAGGGACCCGGATAGTTTAAATTTGCAATTTCACTCTGTAAGTAGCACTGTAGTCAGGTTTTAGGAAATATAAGGGCAGGACAACGTCTGTTCGGTCCGCTAGGAAGTCTATATGATGCTATATGCAATACATCTAATGTTATTTGGTTAGCAATATCTCAGTAAATGATGAATCTGCTACATGTTTCGATCACAAAAGTTACTACGCATTTACCAGTGACAAATTTTGCTTTACGGCGATATCCTGAATATGATTCGAATAATTCGAAACTTGGACGTGTTAAAAATACTGTTTTTCATTATTGGCATGGTAAGTGACAACAAATTGAATGTACTTGATATTTATTGGATGTGAAAATTATCGCTTCAATTTTACATATGCGTAAATCTGAGTTATCTTTACAACATTGTGCGATTTATTGCAACGGACCTCGAAACGTCCACCCTCATTCGATGGTTTATAACACTCTGCAGCGTAAAGCTGATTTGGCATGTACTTGTTACATATATATATATTGGTCTAATTGAGTTTATAGATTTTATTTTTCGACAAGACTTATGGCGGCACCATAGTGCACCATAGCAACTTTGCACTCATAAGTGCAAAGTTGCAGTGATAGTCCAGTAAACAAAGAACCAGATGAAAAGATACGAGTTCGATCTGCTGCTGCAGGTAGAGGAGTGCAACACTGATGAAAGTTCTAAAAGTATGTAACTCGGTTGCCAGTGAAAAGTCAAGCTCTAATTGAAATTTGGCAATCTTACTGTGAAAGTTCTCCATTATTGCAGCAATAGTTTGTCGAATTTGATATTTGCCATAGTTATGGAGATAGTCTATCTATCTATCTATAACTTCACGCCAAATCCCTTGCGGGGTAGGCAGAGAGAACCGAGCGCCACGTGACTCGATCCTTACATATCTCACTCGCTTCTTTAACATTCATTGCTCTTCTCATGCACGCACGCCGGTTTCTAGGGCTCCTGACATCACCTTCTGATAGAACATGACCAATTTGGTCATGGTAGGTAAGTCTTGGCCTTCCTCGGCTCCTACATCCTTCCACTTTTGCATTGTATATCTGCTTTGTCATTCTTTCATCTTGCATTCTTTCTTCATGCCCGAACCATCGGAGCATGCCTCTTCTTATTTTAACACCGACGCTCTCTTTCAGACCAACTCTATTTCTAACATCATCATTGCGAATACGGTCTACAAGCCTTACGCCACAAATTTTGCGCAGCGCTCGCATTTCAACCGCGTTTATTCTACTTTCATGCTCTTTCTGCCATACCCAGCTCTCGCTTCCATAAGTTAGCGTTGGGACCAACACTGCATTGTGTATAGCGAGTTGTGCCTTCTGGCTCAGGATTTTACTGCCAAGAAGTTTTCCCAACGCTCCATTCACACTATTCCCAGCACTCACTCGTCTTTCCACATCTGCGGTGTACCTTCCATCCCTGCTGAAAGCGCATCCAAGATATACAAACTCATCCACTTGTTCCAACACTTCATCATCAATCGTAATCCTTACATTAGTTCCGGATTCTTCTCTTTCAAATCTTTGTTTTCTTCGCATTCAGTAGTAAGCCTTCCTCCATACATTCGTCTAAATCGTTGTGACCAGTGTTTGCAGTTTAGATGGTGTATCTGCTAATAGCACGGCATTGTCTGCATACAGCAGACAGTTCACCACTTGGTCACCCATGCGCAATCCCACATTCGTTGACTTTATTCTCTGCAGACAACTATCGAGATACAGGATAAACAGCCTAGCAGATAGCATGCAACTCTTTTTTTTTTTTTTGGACGCGGGGAAAAATGCGTTACGCACACCACCGGTGAAACCTGGGTGGCCTCCGGTGGTAGTGTGGGACTCCCCGTCTGCTACCACCGGAGGCCACCCAGGTTTCACCGGTGGTGTGCGTAACGCATTTTTCCCCGCGTCCCATAGCATGCAACCCTGTTTTACACCAATTTTGACATCAAACCAGGGTGACATGCCACCGTCTATCCGCATACATGCTGAGCAATCCTTGTAAGTGGACTGCACAGCACGGAGCAGTGAACCGTCAATCCCATATCTCGGCAATATGTCCCACAGTTCCTTTCGCACAACCCTATCAAAGGCTAAGCTGATCAAACTGATGACCCTATAGTTGGCGCAGTCCATGCGTGACCCCTTGCCTTTATACAAGGGCACGATGACTGCGCGTCTCCAGTCCATTGGGACCCTTCCAGTTCTCCAGCATAGTTGCATAGGTATCAGAAGGCGTCCCGGATGTAAGTGCCACCTAATTTGATCATCTCAGCTGTGATCAGATCAATTCCCGCTGATTTTCCGTTATTCAAGCTTCGTATCAACCATTCGATCTCATAGTTATGCATTCGTCGGACGCCGTCAACGTGGAGTAAGCATCCGACTCACTCTCATTGCCAGCGTCCGAGGCATACTCATACATTTCCTTTCTATGGAGATAGTAAAAGAAAATATGTCTACTTACATGCGCGTATCAATAAGTGTAATATAAGAACATATGTCTTGTAATAAACATCTACAAATATATATTACAATTTAATTTTTAAAAGAGAGCAGTAATTTTTTACCGAGCATAATCACAGCTTGCCTTTTAATTATGATATAGTTAATATATATTTGCATATTTGGAATTATCACTTGCTCAGCAGGAAAGAAAAATATCTTAAAGAAATCTGCACGTCTCAGTCTCGTCTAAGCTTTTGGACATTAGCAGAAGTACTGATCACGCGCTCATCCAGTCATAATACAGCAATATCAGCAGTTACTCGAGTACAATAATCCTTGTAGGAAATGTTTAGCTGCGGTCTTCTGAAAATTTAAAGTTACTTCACCAATCGAGCTGCCTCTTATTAAATATAGCTCTATATCTCTCTCACCAGTGATTTGTTTATTAATCGCTTTGTTGCGTATATACCTACAGGTGAGGTTGAATTTGGCTTTTAAAAGTGATTTTTGCCTTAAAATTAATGTTTTGAGACACTTTTACCTAGATATACTCGTGCATTACACAAGATATTAAGCCGTAACGTGAAATTATTGGATACCTCCATAGTTGTTAAGCAAAACTTTATTTTATTAAATATAGGAACAGAAATGCGTCTAACAAAAATATGTGGACACAGAATCTTCGTAAAGTTGTCGCACACTACGATTACTATTTTATATCATATTTTAAGACATGGTTTTTTTGAATGCAATAGTGATTTCATACTATAAATTGATACTATTTTTCAATTTAAAACATTGTCATATTAAATTAGTATTTTTTTTTTATTTATGCGTGTGTTAGCAGCGTTGTGATATACTCATTTTCATTCATTGCTAGTGTTTGTGGGCAGTAACTGCTTGATAACAAACATGAAATTATTTGTTTGTTTGTATGTAGTATAAAAAGTACTTGGCTACCCAACGCCAACTAAGTACAATATCACTTGTAACTGCGAATTATAATAAAAGAAAGCGATAAGTCCATATGTGTATTAATCCAAGAATCGAATCTGCAAATAAAGCCGGCATATGGGGCTCCTGACACTACCTTCTTATAAAATACGACCAATTTGGGCACGGTAAGTGAATCTGTTTTGTCAATCTTTCCTCTTGTATTATTTATTCATCTCTGAGCCTCTTCTTATCTTAACACCGATATTCTCTTTCGGATCAAATGCCTTTCTTACATCATTGCCAACACAGTCAACGAGTGTTACGCTGCAGATTTTGTGTAAAGTTTGTATCTTGACCACGTTTATGCTACTTTCATGTTCTCTCTGTCATACTAAACTCTCGCTACCATATTTTAATGTTAGGGTCAGTACCAGTATACCACAGAGCCGGAATGATTCCGGCTCAAGTTTTTACTATCAAGACGTTTTTGTAATAAATAAATATTGTCGGACAAATTACACAGCGCCATCTAGCCCCAAAGTAAGCGGAAGCTTGTGTTATGGGTACTAGACAACTGATAAACATACGTAAATACATTTTTTTTTTGTAAATTCATACTTATTATACATAGAAAATACCCAGACCAAGACAAACAGACATGTTCATGCACACAAATGTTTGTACTGTGTGGGAATCGAACCCACGAGCGTTGGTGTCAAAGTAGCGTAACAGCGTGTTCCACCACTGCGCCACCGAGCTCGTAATGCTTCATTCACTATATTATTTATTTTATTTACATAAATATTAACAAGAATATTATAGCACTCAATGATATTTTAATAGATCTCTTAAAAAAAAACGGAAATACTGTTTACTTTACTAGGTAGTAGTACCAATGACTGACTGGTAGAGAATGCAATTAGTATTAAGTACGTCTTTTACAGTACCAAACTATTGTGGCCAATAAAGTTTTAAATAAATAATGTAAGGAATTAAAGAACATACGAAATTCTTGGAGCGCGTTTCATGGTAGTATGATATAGCTCTTCATAACTGAATAATGTAGATCGAACTATTTCTACTTTTGATTAGACAAATGAATGCCCATTTGATATACACCTTCGTAGTGTTGTATTCAGTGTACCCCCGCCATATGTTTCATAACCGAAATGGCGGGCAATGAACCCGGGACTGGGGACTGTGTCGGTTGGTCGAGGCCGCTACGATCGTTTATCATCGAGATGAAACATATAACTCCTGCAATGCAGCATAATTTCGTTACGTGACAAAATGACCAGCCTAGATATTTTTGGGAAACCTTCAAATTTATGCGTGTCATTTCGTGTCGTGTTGATTTTCCATGATTTTGATATGTATCTCGTTAATGAAATTTAAGTTTAATTAAGAGGAATATGGATAATTATTAATTATTGCGATGATGTAGGTTCCTACACTTATATTCGCCTGTGTCAATGAAACTAAAGCAACGAAGCATACTTGCGGAGATAAGAAATATTATGCCCAATACTATTTATATGCATAGTATTGTCTTAGGTTTTCGCGATTGTTACACATTGAATTAAACAATTTTTAACGGAAGTATCGCGTATTTTATTTATTTTGTTGAACCTGACGTTTCGAACGCTTTGCAGCGTCCGTGGTCGCAGGAAGAGTCTAAATAAATAAAATACGCGATACTTCCGTTAAAAATTGTTTATTTATATGCATTTTACAAAACTATATCTCAGGATTAAACAATGTTCAGCTCAGATTATGACTAGTGTAAATAGATCGAAAGATATCTGAACTGAGCTCTGAATGCATTATAAATTTTCAGAATTCCTTTCACAATAACAAGAATTCCTAATCAAGTATCTAGGATCTACTATTTAATTACATTTTCATCTATCAGGATATGAATAGAAATCATTTTTTCCAACATTTTTTGCATATTACGTCATCCATGTTGTCCAATGGCATTTTTAAATGTCACCGGCGTTGTATGCTTGGCTTTTTGCCATTGTCACGGTGCGTGAGGTGAGATGCACGCGGAACGGGGGCGGGGCGTTACGAATGGAAATCAATACTAACTGCACACTACTGCATTGCTCCAATATAAATCAGCCCCTCTGCCTAGCACCCCGTGGTATGCCAAACCAACTATGTCCCAAATTCCAGTTTTAATTCAAATGCGTCAGGGTTCATTTTAGGGTGGAGAAAAATAAAAGAATGGCTGCGTAAGCATAACAGAAAATAGAATAATTCGAATTCTGATGTCTTTGGAAAAAATAAATTGGCAGTAAACGCCTCAACTTGACTAATTACTTACTTAGTGAAGATTATGTCACAAATTGGAACAAGTTCACAGAACCACTATGTTATATATAAATAATAAAGTCAAATACGAAATACAAGTAATTGAAAGTTATATAAATACATATATATGCAATAAAGAACATATTTTGAAATTTTGATATCTGAAATTTTATGCTATAATAATAAGCATTGCTATGTTTATATGAATCCTTTTACTACTTGTTAAAATTTGCCATATATATACCTAACTAATAAATAAATATTGCATTAAGCTGCGTTTACACTTAATTATAATTCCAAAACATAATTTACACTCAAATAAAATTTATTTCTAACATAGAAATTTATTTTTAAATTAGAACTAAATAAAGAGCATCAGCTTGCTCTTTTTCTTGAGCATCTAAGTGTGTATCTAAGCTTGGTGTAAGGTTACTCGCTCTAGTATACACTGTTGGACGTCAGATAAGGAACAGGCTTTGCTCACGGCGTGTACTAACTCTCAGCCTTTATTTATTACGCGCTACGTGCCCCAAGCGAGCAATCCATGAACCAACATGTTTTTACAGCCCTCAAATACCACTTCCACTCAAACATGAACCCAACTTCTAGTGACACTTAAGCTGAAAGTTCTAAACAAAGTGTATATTTGAAGGGAAGTCTAATATTGTGAAGTGCTTCTAATTGATAACGCTCACTGTATCTGGTTTTGCAATGATTTAAAAGCATCTTTGGAATTCGATGTGCAGTTTATACTGAGCCAGTATTGGCGCTACGGACGTCTGTTCCACGCTTTACATCATTTTTGACAGAATTTTATAAGTCATACATAAAGTAATATTCGCTTGGGCTTTAAGTATAGATAAAATATGGAGAAATAGTAATATTTTATTTTAAAATTTATTTTACATTGACAATAACAATTTTGTAAATATGAAGACCAGCAGCGCCGCCTAAATAATTTATTAACATTACCGCCGCCATATTTAAAATTCATGCCATGTAAATTAGTCAGTCAGTTCTTGGAGAGGCAATTACCAAAGGTTTAGCTTGTACCTTATAAATTGAAAAATGTTTTATATGCACGCTACAAGTTAAGAAATAAATAAAAGTTGCAATTCAGGTTTTTTGGTGATACTGGCGTCCTTGTCCGATGTTCGTTTGATTTTATCGAGTGCGAATGGGAGGGGAAAGAAGATGAATTGACTGGGCGAAAACCAGTTTATCATCAGTTCATAACTTTTCTTTTTTTCGATGCGGTAGGCGTCGATCGCTGCGTTTATTCTGGTTTTCGAATTTTGCAAATGCCCAAAAAGGACGGCGTTTTTGCCTACCTGCTAATGTGAGATATTTTTATGTCCATTAGAACCATTCATCTTTATGTCATTTGATTGCGAATATATTGTTGCGTATATATGAAAGGCGTTCCGAACCCGCACCTTTACAACCCATCACCCACCCAATAACAGGTAGCGCGGACTTCTTCTTTATGAAGCCAAGCACAAAATTTCATTTTATCTAATGTTAGTATTACCTATAAATAAAATGATATCTTAAAGCCTACGTTTAAAAAACTACAAAATTTGTTGTTAGGTCAGATAAAACAAAAACCCACTGTACCAACGAAAGAAAACCATACCTGTAAAAAAAATCAGCGTTGTTTTTAGTAGAAATATATTGGCAGCGAAACTTTTTACCTTTCGTTTTATTGTTAAACAGTATATTTTAAAGTAACTATACTAAATGCGAATAGATTAAGTTGAATTATACTTTTCCATGTTATATAAGCTTAAATACCTTAAAAATGTTTTGGCTACAATGACTCAGATTCAGAATGAAATGTACATTTTAGTAAGTATTTTTAGTTACTAGTTAGTAGTTACTATTTACACAAATATTTTTGATCAAAAGTGCGCTCATGTAGCCCAAAACTAAGCAAAGATTGTACCTCACACAACCGATAAAAATACCCAAGTACCTTTATTTTTTAAAATACATACTTATGATACATAGAGAACTCCCAGAATACGAAAAACAGAAAAGTTCATTCACACAGTATGTTTATGTTGTGCGAAATTCGAACGCACGACCATTGATGTTACCTATTGCTAACTTCGACTGCCGAACTCGTCGTGTACAGCAAACTTAGTAACAAGGGTTACAATTGTACTTTGGCTGTTAAGCGTAATAAGCACTTAGACGTACTAGCCGTTATTTATTCCAAAAATCCGCCTTAAACAAGCCAAATGATATCTAAGCACGTAATTAAATTACACGAAGTATTTACAAAATAAAGGCGCGCGCAAACTAACAGGCATTTAAAAATGCTACCCAGTGAATAAATCGAAAACTTTGCCCAGTTGGCTCTGCGTCAATAGCGCTACAATAAAGCAGGCGCCGGTGCAATTAACTATCGCTCAGAAGTTGCCCGAGAACATTAACCGTTTTTAATAAACGCCTACTGCATTGTTGGGCAATCGGAAAGGAAACATAGCCTTTCAGAAGTTGAAAGTTAAAAGTTATGAGATTTTAAAACCAGCTCAGTATATTTTGTTCGCGTACGTTGGTAAATGACATGAGTACAAAATATAAATGGACGGATATTCATCGTTTGAAAAATGATGTTTAAGTTGGTACTTGAATGTATCTCATAACATTAATTACGAAGTGCCATCTGTGTTGTTTCGATTCTATAATTTTTATTAGTATCTGTATCAGCTATAGAGGTATAAAACTTAATTAAACTTTACTTAATAAATGGAAACAATTAAAATAGAGGTATTTCTTGAAGTATACGTGGCTCAGTATCGTCTTTACAGCCAAAATTAAACTATGCAGCACGTGTAATGCTAGAGTACCCCTTTACAGAAGAACACAGCCAAATGAAACATCGGACTAGTCTGACGCTAGTCACCTCTCGAAGCACAACAAAGAGAAATAACAAATAATGATAAAGTGTTTTGATAAAATACCTATTTCGCCAATGTCGCATGAAACTATAAGATCAAATATCAAAAAATCGGTCAAGTGCGAGTGGGACTCGCGCACGAAGGGTTCCGTACCATTATCTATAAAAACGGCAAAAAAAAAACACGTTTGTTGTATGGGAGCCCCCCTTAAATATTTGTTTTATTTTAATTTAATTATTTATTCTTAAAGTTAATATATAACTAAATATTCTGCAAATATTTCAAGCGTCTACCTGTTGCCGTTATCAATATCGAGCAAAAATGAGCAAAAAAATCACGTTTGTTGTATGGGAGCCCCCTTAAATATTTATTTTATTCTATTTTTTAGTATTTGTTGTTATAGCGGCAACAGAAATACATGATCTGTGAAAATTTGTATGTATGTATACATACTGAAAATTTCTATCTAACTATCACGGTTCATGAGATACAGCCTGGTGACAAACGGACGGACGGACAGCGGAGCCTCAGTAATAGGGTTCCGTTTTACCCTTTGGGTACGGAACCCTAAAAATGAACTTTAAAACATGCGGAGTGTAGGGACTGAGACATGTGGCGCTCAGTGCTCTCTGCCTACTCCGGAAGGAACTTAGTATGAAGATATAGTTAAACGATCGTCTTAAGACTTTAATAACACCAACATATATTTTACTAAATATTAGTACCATTTTATATTGCAGCAAAATATACAATATTGACAAATCTGTAAATAAAATAGTACAACAACTTTTGTAATTTATGTGATTGTAATAAATGGCATAACGTAAGAGGTGGCGGTTAGATGGCATAATAAAAAGAACAATATTTTTATAGCTTGATCTATGGAGTTATACATCTGTGTACCGTGAGGGGTTTGGCGTAAAGATAATAAAGATAAGAGACAATGTGTTTTGTTTTATAAATATACAATTAGTACATTTTGATATATACGAGTATTTACATGCAATTTAACCTATCCTGCTTTGTGTGCTTCCAGTACCAATTAGTTCATGCGAACTAGCGCCGGCTGGCTGGAACGTGAACGTGCATCCTCAGGCGTTAGAATAACATGCTACAAATGACATCATATCTATCGCCTGAAGTTATTAAATACATATTATTGTGAATGATTATAGATTCATTAATATAATAAAGTACTGTAAATTGTGTTTGTGGCCATGATGCAATGTTTTTTAGTACATTATACAAGTTAGAGTGCAGTTACGTATCTATAAATTTGTTTTATGTGATTATATTCAAAAGCATTTTATGAGAACTGGCGTTTAGATGACATAATAAATAGAAGGATATTTTTTTGAGATTTATGAAATTAAACAACTCTGCCCAAGAAGTAAGCATATGAAAATAGAATAAACTAATTCACGTCTAAGACTCATATTATATTTATAGGAGGGCGTAATTTGTATTATTGCAATATTTTTATATGTTTAATAACTTTATATTAAACTAAGGCAAAACTAGCTCGTTTGACTGAATTTGTGTAAGGTTAACGATTTCATACTAGGTGGAACATTTGATTCTCTTTCAAAAACTCTGCAGCACCATGTGGAGATGAATAGTGCGTGAGGGATAAAAGGATAATATTTTTTATATGAATTTGCTATTTCCTTAATGGACTACAGCTCTATATATTCAGTCTGAGTGTTATGATTTACGGAGTACTCAATAGCACGTGGTTTTATTTATCTGTTTCTTTATTAATAATACATAAGCCTTGATTTTACTGATTATTACTTAATTTCAATATAGATAAAATAAAAAATTCTAAGAGTTGTTTATGTATCAGTAGATATGACAATATTGCAGTTTGTTGTTCTGTGATTCTTTAAATAGCTTCAACTATAAACTGCATGTAATCATCACTCGGAGGTCTAAACATATATACGTTATATAATTATTTGATGTACATTAAATTATTATATAATTTAGCATAAGAAACACAGTTCTATGGAAGGCCATCTATATCACATATTCATCAATCCACAAATTCGAACGGCTATTAAATGGAGCTCGATGACGTCGTTGATCATGTCACTCTAATCGAACGCGCAGGTAAAGAAAAGCCTACCGCATCTTATATATGGATGGGTTTATTTATCTCGAGCTCCAAAGGGCTTAAGAGGGCGTGTAAAGTCAAAGGTCCCAGCTATTGTCGATAGATGACAGTAATTAAATTTAGTAAGTTAGTTAGTAAGTTGTCTTCGGGCAACTTGAAAACGCCTCCACCAATTCATAGTTGAGCAGAGTTACGGAGTGACTCTAAAACCATTTCAGTCGATGGACACCCATATCCCTACTGTGGAATGGGTAACATTATGCAATTGCAATTGTAAAAGCAGGTTAAAATACTTTTGTGACATAAAAATACAATCCTTAAAACAATAAAACATTAATTAATTGAGAAAGGCAATTAAAAAGATAAATTACTTAAATGTCAGTGCTAGGCTCATTGTATCGAGAATCAAGCACTAAGGAATCCTCATGAACCACTGAGGTGAATTTATTGTCACTTCATGGGCAAATCAATGGATGCCAACACGGCCCAATGAACCTTGTAAGGTATAGTAAGGTAATTAAAAGGTTTTTGAATTTTTAAGAAATAGCCATATACGTAAAGCATTCAGGTTTACAACAAAGAATAATCGATAAAATCAAAATTGCACAACCCAAAAATATCATAAATAAATAAATATATTTATATCGGTGAGTTGCAACGTGTACAGCGTAAGCGCTGTAATCAGTGTAAGCGCTAATTGTGTCAATATAATAATATATTGAACAATTAAATGACACGAGGAATCATAAATAATAAGTTTATAATCGACTACGCATTTTAGTTTTCAGAGGCAGACTATAACCATAATAAAATTATAATAATTGTATAGCTATGTTAATATAATAAACAAATTCTGTATTTTCAGGTAAACTATTTTAATAGTGGAGCAAGGTTTTACTTCAAATATAAATATTTTTGTCGTGGAAATCTAAATAAATCGCGCGGCGTAAATTTGGTAATACACTTTATACTATAAACATAACAGTTTGTAATTCATAGTTAATTAAAACTTTGTAATTATTTATATTGATTGGCTATCATATATATATATATATATATATATATATATATATATATATCATCCTTCTGACCTAGATAGTACTTGAACGCATACGCTTCTTCAATTACAGGCCGAGTTTTTCATTATATTTTGTGTTGTAGAACTTTGTCCATCTCTGTCTATCACAAACTACTCGTCAAGTTCTTTGCGGGGCAAGCAGAGAGAACTGTCTCAACCCATCTCACTCGCTTAATTATAATATTTTGATATTCAGGAAATCGAACCAAATCATCACTTACTGACAATCTGACTTATTTTTGTGATATCCCAGTACCTATTCATACTTACTTTCATGATTCATAATTATAAATAAAATGATTCCGTTTAGTAGAAATAATATTACCATTAAAATGTATCAAATAAAGCCCACAGAAAAAAACAATCTGCGGAGAATATCCATAATTTTGATTATTGTCGAATAAAGTTAATTTCTACTCTATAAATGGTTAAAGAAATAAATTACGAAATAATTCGTCCTCGGGCTGGATTCCGTAATGTTATTCAGCCATAAATCAATTTAAGCAGCCACGTTATCAAAAGAAACTGCTGAAACCCGTCAACTTTTGAATGGCGGCGTCAAGTTTTAACTTGACTTACTTAACGGGAAACTTGCCTCACTTTTTGCGCAGTCCATAAGGTTGGGGACTTGTATATAGCTTTTGCGACGCGTGGTTGTGCAAAATTATGGAAAATAAGCATTGAGCGTGGAAATCGGTGACTGAAATGTACACAAATCACGCGACTGGAGTTTTTACGGTGAATTATGGAGCATGGAGTTCGGGTACCTATTTTGTAATACGGTGGTTCTATACAAAGTATATTTCAATTGAAATATACTTTGCTTATTGCTCAATGCTTATTTTCCATATATATTATTATAAAAAATCTATTGTTTCGACTTAAATTTCGTAATGAATTATAGTCCTGTTTCGTAAGCAAATTATACTTGATTATGTCATGCACGTTGTAATTTTTTTTTAAATAAGATGTAATATAACGTAATGCGGTTCATTTGGCACAGATAACTGACACGCCTATACTAGTGATTTTTCATATTATAAATTAACTGCCAGGTTTTCGCTTCCTTTAACTAAATTTAAAAACCTAATTTAACAAAGTTTTCCGAAAATAAAATGTACATATACTGAAGGGAACAATCTAGCATTAATACTTTTGTTTTAAATACAAAGAGACCCCTAATCTTAGTTATATTTTACTAGCAATCAACAAAAAAGTTAATCAACATGACTACGATAATCATTGAACATTAGTAATAGAATGAGAATTTCATACAAAATAATGTTCCGCGTATGTCTACGCTACAGCGGAGGTCTACCGCCTCGAGCCTCGACTTAAGGTGAAGGCCTAGTTGGTGGAAAGAACTATTTTTCCTTATACCACCCTCTCCTCCACATAATCACTAATGCAGGCTTTCGATGTCATTATTCCACTGTCAAGAATATTTTCTCCTTTCTCTGTCGTACTATTAAAAAGTGTAACGCCTTGCCGGTACATGTGTTTCCTCTTTCCTTCAATGTGGGATCCTTCTGAAGAAGCACCTTGCGGGCCAGCACGGCAGCGTCAACTGACAGAACACTGTAGTCTTTTGTTAGTTGTCGCTGCGATTTCGGCTCTTCTTTCCGCTTACCAGCAGGCAAAGCGGAGCCACTATGCTGAGCTCAAATAGAAAAAAGGATTGATATTTTTGATTCCGAATACAGCACTTTGTTTTATGTTATGTTAGTGGTAATCGCCTTCTATCCGGTCAATAGACCAGGGGCCTTTGAATTAATCTGAACAAAAGTTTCGTAACATCGCTTTATCGTTTCGATATTTAAAAACAGCTATGCTGGTTTAAAATTTGTGTAGGGGCCTCGAAATGTTTTGTTGTTTTATGAGTTAAAATAATAAAACGCGTTAAGTTTAATAGTCATATCGCTGATACTGAGACCTCAGGCCAAGATTTATTATTTCGAAAGTTTTAACCCTGAAACGACAACTTTAACCCCGATAAGGAAACAATTTAAGTAGGCCCCAACAGTTTGGGTCATCAAGATTGTAGTAAAAAAGTATGCGATGAATTGATTACTCCACGACGCCGATTATTACCGATAGTTAACGATATATCGATTGAGTGTTGCTGATTGCGATTTCTCGGATGTGTTTTTATAGATCTACGGTTACCATGCTATTTCGAACTGTTGTTATTTAATTATATTTTATTGATAGAATTATAACGATGACGATTACGTTATTATGTTTGGATAGATATATTGAGATTTTTGTATTGGATTTAGTTCACTATTCTGTTATTATGATTTTATGAGACCATTCTTTCATATTTTGGCTCACTTAAAAATAGAAGAATATATCTGTCTATAATGCCCGGTATTATAGTTATGTTGTGGATGCTTCGGGAGTTTTAAAGATTCATTATAATATATTGTTTCGCTTCAGGTGTAGTGCGGTTGTTGTTAAAAATGGCTAATATTAACTTATACTATCAAAACACGCGAGGGCTACGCACCAAAACACACATCTTTAAACGTAATTTACTTCTAAACCAATACGATGTAATTTCGCTTACTGAAACATGGTTGACCGATGGTATTAGCAATAGTGAACTTTTTGATGATAGGTACCTAGTTTTTCGACGTGATAGGGATTATTTACGCACCAACGAAAGGTATGGTGGTGGTGTACTCCTGGCGGTGCGTCGCGAGTTAAATGTGGTGCATCGTCCCGAGTGGGCCTCCTCTGCCGAGGATGTATGGGTCACGATAAGTTATAAGTCAAGCGACCGTTCACTTAGCAAAGTACATCTTTGTACATTGTATCTTTGCGCAGAAAACGAAGGATATTCCTTTAACAATCAATTGCATAATTTTTCCGATAAATTGTCTTATATTGTTAATGCTTGTCCGAATGATATTTTCATAGTAATGGGTGATTTTAATCTGAGTAATATATCCTGGAATAGTGATGGACTTAACTTGCAACCAACAGCAATCGCGGGTGAGACTTACTTTTTTGATACGTTATCGGAATGTAATTTAAATCAGTTTAATTATTGTCAAAATGTCAATAACAGAATCTTGGATTTAGTTTTGTGTAACGTAGACGTATCTGTTGTTTCTTGTGATGATGACGCTCTAGTGCCTGAAGATGTACACCACAAGTCGTTGACTATTAATTTAAGTTGCGATGTTGTTAAGCCCTTATTATCAAAACCAAGACTTAAATATTTTTATGAATCGGGAGATTATGAAAGAATTAATACGTCTTTAAATGACATTGACTGGGAGTCTCATTTCAATAATAAAACATTAGATGACGCCGTGGATTACTTTTACCAACGCTTATATAATTTAATACAGAAATATATACCACATAAAACTGTTTGCTCCTCAGGCTTTCCTCCTTGGTATAATGCCGCACTAAAAAATGTTCTTAAAGAAAAATTCAAGTATCTTAAAAAATTTCGAACTTATGGAAATATAGACGATTACGACACTTTCTCCTTACTAAGAAAAAGATCCAAACAACTTGAGCAGCAATGCTACAAAGCGTATTTGGAAAAAGCGGAAAATTCGATTATCAAAAATCCAAAATTATTCTGGGCATTTATTAAATCAAATAAAAAGGAATCAAATTCACTGCCATCTACTTTAACTTATGAAGGGCAATCAGCTGATACTGGAGAAAGCATCTGTAATCTTTTTGCAACATATTTTCAGTCAAATTTTCTCTCTTTGTCTAATAATAGTCATTCTTCTAATACTAGTTACGCAAACTCTTCAGAACTCTCGCAGGCAATAAGTAACATTGAAATTGACCTTGAGACTGTATATGAAATGCTGAAATCACTTGACTTAACGAAGGGTGCTGGACCGGATGACATATCTCCTATATTTATTGTGAATTGTGCCAAAAGCTTAGCCAGACCTCTCACGATCCTGTTTAAGCGATCCATGATGGAAGGTATCGTCCCAAAACTTTGGAAATCCGCTTTTATTACTCCAGTACATAAAACTGGCAGTAAAAATGAGATAAAAAACTATCGTCCAATCTCCAAACTATGTTTGTTTGCTAAAATTCTTGAACGTCTCGTCTACTGCCAGGTCTATAACACGCTATCGAATACATTCATACCTGAACAACACGGATTTCTCAAAAATCGGTCAACTATATCAAACCTGTTATTGTTTACAGAATATACAACATCTGGTATGGATGCTGGCGGTCAAGTCGACGCCATTTTCACTGACTACAGCAAAGCCTTCGATCGGATTGATCATAAAATATTGTTGCAGAAGCTTCTAACGGTCGGTATTCATGGAAACTTGTTCAGATGGTTTACTTCTTATATATACAATCGATCGCAAGCTGTAACAGTGAATGGATATTCATCTAACTGGCATTTAGTCCCCTCTGGGGTCCCACAAGGATCGTTGATCGGTCCTCTCCTATTTAACATTTTCATTAATGACATAAACTCTTGCTTCACCTACTCCAAATTCTTAATGTACGCAGATGATATGAAAATTTTTAAGCGAATTCATGACTTTAACGACTGTTTCCTGTTACAGCAGGACCTTAATAAATTTGAAGAATATTGTAAGCTCAATAACTTAGATTTAAACGTTTCGAAATGTTATAGTATGACGTTCAGTAGAAAACCTAAAATAATTGACTATCGGTATACACTTAGACGATTACCACTTGCCAGGGTTGATAAAGTTCGTGATTTAGGAGTCATTCACGATTCTAAATTGACTTACGCGAGTCATGTAGATCATATTGCTAAAAAAGCTAACAAAGCTCTAGGTTTTACTCTCAGATCCTGTTCTCAGTTTACCAACATAAAAATGATTAAAGTCTTATATTCCTCTTATGTGCGTAGCATTCTGCTCGGAGATATGGAATCCGCAATATGAAGTTTACATCAACAGGCTAGAGTCAATTCAATGTAAGTTCTTGAGATTTTTACAATACAAGTGTAACAGTTTTCTAAGCAGTTACGAAGCGAGATGTAAGAAACAACACACTCTGCCTCTTGTGGTGAGACGTAAGATAGCAGATGTAGCTACCTTAGTAAAAATAGCACACTCTAAAATAGATTCTCCTGAACTTCTCTCCTTCATAAATCTACGAGTTCCTAACCGATGTAACGTTAGACGACCTACAACTTTAGCTGTTCCTTTTTGTGCAACTAATTACAGAAGTAATTCATTTTTTATTCGATCGGCAAATAATTACAATGATATGGTTGGCGCTTCCGATTTAGACCTCTTCGATACAAAATTGACAACCTTCAAAAGTACTTTAACTAAAGCATGGTTTGATGCGGTTCCATAGCTGGTTGTGCATTGTTATTTTGTGTATATATACTTGCATAATTATACTGTGTAGTATGTAGATTCTATTGTCGGATCCTATCAATTTTTGAGTATTTTATTTAGATAAGTATTGTGCTAAACTATTTTTAGTAACAGTATCAATATTTTCATTTCTTGTGTATGTGAAAAAATAAACAAGTTTTCAGAGACTATATGCGAAAACTATGTAAATGTGTATATCTCATGTTTAACTAGTAACTAATTTTAGATGATATCATTACTGTTTTGTTTTCCAAATAAAATAAAATAATTTCACGCCAAATCACATTATCGCAGAGAGAACAGAGAATCGCATGACTCGGTCCTTACACACCTCACGCGCTTCTTTAATACTCATAGTTGTTTTCACGCACGCTCGTCGGTTTCTAAGGCTCCTGACTTGCCTTCTGATAAAACATGATCAATTTGGTCATGGTAGGTATATCTTGGCTTCCTCTTACTACTCTTTCGTGATTCTTTCTTCCTGTATTTTTTCTACATGTCCGAACCAACGCAGCATGACTTTCTTATTTTAACACCGATACTCTTTTTCAAACCAACTCTGTTTCTTACAAGCGTTACGCCACAAATTTTGCGCAACTGTCACATTTAGAGTTCGTTCGCGTAGTAGAATACTACTTTTATTTCATTTCTGCCATACCAACTCTCGCTTCCATAAGTTACCGTTGGGAGCAGCACTGTGTTGTATATAGTGAGCTGTGCATACTGGCTCAAGCTTTTACTGTGAAGAAGTGTTACTAACGCTCAATTCACACTTTTCTCAGTACTTACTCGTCTTTTGACATCAGCGGTGTACGTTCCATCTCTACTGAAAGTGCATCCAAGATATTCAATACTTCAACACTTCTTCATCAACCGTTATCGTTAAACGTCGTTCTGGTTTCTTCTATTTCAAATGCGTTATTATTATTTTCATATTCAGTAGTAAGCCCTTCTCCATACAATCATCTTTTAATATTGTGACCAGTGTTTACAATACAGCTAATGTTTCTGCTAATAATACACCATAGGCTGCATAAAGCAGACAGTGTACAACTAGGTCACCCGTACTCAGTCCTACATTCATTAGTCTTAGTCTCTGCAGACAACTGTCGAGATACAGGATAAACAGCCGAGCATGAACATACAACCCGTAATTCATCTTGCATAACCCTGTCAAATGCTTTCTCAAGATCCACAAAATCGCAGAAACCTTTCTTGTGTATGGCCAGGTGCTTCTTCACGATATTACAGAATGAGAAAACATGATCCGTAAGTACATCCCCTTCCATTTCGGAATTCCTCCTGTACCTTTCACAAGAATTCATCGGATTTCACCTTCTCCTTTCAAGTATATTAATTACCTTTTCGTATACTTTTGCTGCTAAGTTGCTCAAACTGACATCCCTATAGATAACATTGTTATCGTACCCTTAATTCCTTGCTACAAATGTACAACGACCGTGCGTCTCCAGTTCATTGGGACTCTTAGTCCTCCAGCATAGATTGCTTAAATACCAGTTGGTGCTACAGATGTAAGTGCCACCTAATTTGATCATCTCAGCTGTGATCACAGCTGCATATTACTTGTGTATACTATCGAACTTGTATTGTACACAAGTATCTCTATCTTACTACTACGTGTATATATACTAAAAAAGAAGGCAATTCCATATTCAGTGCCATTTCTGATATTCCGTTCCAAAAACGTACAAATATCCATCCGTCTGTCTTTTACAGATAATGTCGGAGTTAAGGAGATAGGGGAGATCTGTTTCTACAAAACTTACGAAGCGAAAATTTGAAATATTTATAAATGGATAAAATTCTTCATTCATGTTTGTAGGTTCTAAAATCATTATATGTTCTAAAACAATTACGTAAAAGTATTTCTAACCCATTTATCAAATTTCTTAGAAATCAGAAATTTAAGTATGATATGTAATCAAAAACATGACTATTCTATAAGAAATAACCACATCTCAAGAACACACTTGATAGTCAGTTGTGTCTGCATGAGTCGCCGACAAGAAAACGGTCTACGTTCAATAACAGCATGGTAATGCAATGTAAACTGCACTTCACCACGCGCTTGCCATTCATTATTGTAATTAATACGTCTGAGAACAAGACAGTAATAACATTAGACCAGGGGTGGTGAACTTTTCGGAAATAATGAAACAAATCACGAAAGTAAATTATAACGTGATTTTGATATGGTTCATATTGACTGGGATTTGGGACTGTTGTTAATGACATCATTCATTAAATTATTCCAAATTGTGTTTAAGTTGAATTGAACGCTTTGATTTATTTTAATGAAAATGCTTTCGCAGCCTCTTCTTGGTAACATGGTCGAGAGAAGAAACCAGGATGCGATCAAGAAGCGAATACTTACAATTAGGGAAAGAGTCTGTAGCATCAAGGGGCAATATAGTTAAATTACAGGCATCAATGAGCGCATTGAGCGATATACATTTTTTAGAAAGCAGGTATTGAAGTCGCCTATAATACTCGTAATAGTGTGACTGAAAGGAGGCATTGAGAGTTAGAGCTTTGCTCAAGCGGAGAAATGAGCAAATGTGAACAAATTGCTATAGAGTAACTCGAGAAGAATGCAAGCATGGTGAACGATAACATCAGGAAAAAGATATTCAACATAATCATTAGGAGGATTGAACATTTGATAAAAAGAAATAATGTTGAATGAGATGAGAAACCGTAAATAAATGGTAACACCGTCACCACCTCTCCCAATGCGGTCGATGCGAACCAGGTAAAAGCTAAATAAGAAATGGAAGGCAAACACGGTTAGACCATGGACTTGGACATAAGAGTCACGTGAATGTTCCCAATGTCGAAATGAATTAACACGTCTGTAAAATGTGCTGGAATGCTTTGAGTCTTAATAAACACAATATTAAAGTTCCTGGGAGCATTAGAAAATTTAAGTTGAAGTGTTTCTTTAAGTTACATTTGGACACTTTGGAAATTATCTATATTATATATTTAATGGAACAAGAAGAAGAGGAGAGAGAAAAACAAAGATCCCGTGAGTCGTCGATCACAACTTTTGCTAGCAAAGATATATAAATAAATAATAAATATAATAATACATATTAATTACGTAATCCAGCCGCCAGAAAAAGAAAGATATCAACAGCTGCATAGGTAGTATTAATGAGTAGGTAATTGAGGATATAAAAAATCATTAATATCATCTTGAATCTCAATTGAAGCATGTTATTTTGACAATTAAGGAGCATTCAATACAATTCGATAGTCCTTTCAACACAATTCGAGATAGATAAGAGAATTTGGCAGGACCCCTAAAACTTCGTCTTAATTTTCAATTTTAAGTATATTTTCTCTTGTAACTGTCTAATTATAATTGTTACAATATGTATATATGACAGACCAAATTTGCTGATTGGCCGACGAATAAACACAGCCTAATTTCTAGGGATCAACACTTAATTTCGCGTTTCCTGAATATACTCGTATGTAGACATTCGCAAAAAATATATGTATATCGGAAATATTTACAAGCGAATAAAGATGCAGCTCTCTGCTCGTCATGAAAAATAGATTATGTGTTTAAAGGTTGACGAGACCTGATTCAGATAATAGATGAGATTTTAATATTCATTTAAGTGTTTATACACGTGTTGTATGGAAGCCACAGTTGAAAGTTTCATGTGATCTTTATTTAACAATCAGCTAATGGCTAACCATATACTTATCTAATCAGCGTAATGTAAAACTAGGTACTTATAGATACAACCTGATAGCATGATGTTGTAATTTTCTTGTATCATGCTACTTATCTATTCAGAATTTTTCAGTCCTTTGTCAATTTTAACTGTCAAATTCAGTAAAGATAATAATTATGTTGTATTGGTAAAATTCTGTCTTACATACTATAAAAAAAATATTTCGATCCCTTCAGTCCATCTGCACGAGAATAGCTGAAGCCTCTCATACCATCAGATCGAATATAAAAATAAATCGTAGTTCACATGATCGAAATTACGGCAATTTACTAATATCGTATAAAATCTTAAATCATACGCCACATCTCTGAGATAGCACAGGGTCTAAAACCTTTTTAAGCATTCCGTTACAATGAAACAGTATCGGCTGAAACTCGATCGGTAATAGCCAAACGTGAGGTCAAATCGCGATGACCTCTCGGGCCTTTTGACTAACTCGCCGCAGCCCGCGACTTTGTCAGCGTGTATCCCAGTATCTCGTGTGAACCGCTTTCTGGCGCTCCGCTGCTGTTCCTTAGATTAGTATGTTCAAACAAACAAGCGATTTTAAGAGAGGTATGGCGCATCAAAGCAGCCCATCTGGGGAAGTACCTCCATCTCACAGAAAACCGCAGCCAAATAAAACTCCCTAGAGGGTTGTTGTGTTCCTGCGTGTGAGTAAGCTCGCAAGGAGATGCTGTCTCCTCAACCGAATCAATCTTATATGTGTGTGTGTGTGCAAGCGTTAATAGGCTACGGTACCCGCTTTACATCAGGTGGGCGTATGCTTGTACGCCTCCCAACGTAGCATTAAAAAAAGAAAACAAACAATCGAATAAACTCTTCCGCTTTTTATATTAGTATAGATGGGACAGGACTGCAGCTTCAGATTTTCATACAGGGGTTACCTCCATCACGATGATCCGTTGATCTATTCAAAGAATTCGTTTGTTAAACACTTTTATCTAGGAAGTTTGTAAAGCAAAAATGAGTGTGTTTAATTTTAGTTGTTGCAGATTAAATATTACCGAAACAATAAGATAATATCAATTTGTGACTAACGTAGAGTTATTGAAGTCTTTAAAAATTCCTGATAAAGTAGCTTAGCTATGCAGGTCATGGAACTTAATACGCGAGTTTTAAGTTTGAATTGGATCCAGTTTGGGTCAATTTTGGAATTAGATGTGGTTCAGGTTTTTATCAGATTTTGGTAGGTTTTGGTGGTGTTTGGAAGAAAATCAACTAGAACATTGTTGCTAACTAGGAGTCTTTCAGAAATCTTTAATATAATAAAATCGTGCCTACCTGAAACCATCGGTGCATGAAACTGACTCACTCTAGTAATACATGTTTTTATTCCTTCGTAGAAACTAATATATATTTCTTATAACTTTATAGCTGTATCCCATATAGTTATACTAATTTACACATTGTGAGGAAGCGCAGAATATACGCGAAACACGTGCCCGCAGTAAGCTCATATAAATTCCACAAGTTTCATTTGCACTACTTGTAATTGGTATAAGTTACAGAAATAAGCGGACTGCCGCTACGAAGCGGTATAATATAAGTAACAAGTATAACTGTCGCTGCAAAAACCGATTTCATTCAAGAATATGTTAACTATGGAAGGGAGTTAATAGTGGCAAATGAGCAAATGTCCTCCAAAAGCAGCTGTGCATTACAGCTACGTCTCCTGCTACATTCAAAGGAGCCTGACTATGGGAGGGTATAACAAAATTTCAGATTTCGTTTTTCCTGCGAGTGGTGTTACAAAAGTCTGCGGTTACATTAAATAACCTGTTAGCGTAAGGCTGGCTGAATTTTATTTTCTTATACAAGATGGAAGAAAAAAGATCATGTAGTAGCACATGGGTGTGTGACATCTGAACTAGTATTTTAGAAATACTGTATCTCAGATGACACTTGCCTTCCTGGGTTGCAGACAATAACTATAGTTGCGGAAGTGTTGTGAACAACAGAAAATACTATACAAAAGCAAATTATCAAAGATAATGTAAAAAAAAAAAAAAAAAAATATATATATAAATAATAAATCACATTAACATAATTTTGTAACAATATAAATAAAATCCCCACATAAACCCTACATTCGCAAAGACAATTATTGTATTAATTATTCGTAAATACCGAGCAAAATCTTTTCAGTCTCCTCATAGTTGAGCTTTTGGAGCCATTCCTCTTGACTTGATTGAATGCTTGTTTGGAACCAAATAATAGTTCGAAATTATGTTTACTGTTAAATTCATAATTAAATTAAATGTTTTAATTGTAAATGACCATGTTTGATAACCACATTAACCACTATTTATATTTCTATAGTGTTAAAAAGGCCATGTTAGGATATGTTATAAAAATTTGACAAATTTCACCGCCACTTGTTCTTTTTAAAAAATATCATACTTGCAATAACTACAGATATGTTTTATAATAAAAAGTAAGATTAGCGGTGAAATTTATCATATATTACATTATAAATTAATATCAGATATTTATACCCATTAGTAGAAATAGGTAAAAATATCAATTCAGTCACATCGCTTGTAACCTATACCAATCTCCCACAAGGGCATGTTGAACGCATGAACGTCATACATTCATGAACATGTAAGGTGGCCGGATCAAAGTGTTTCTCGGGTGGTAATTACGGAGTATTCTCAACGCGACGTTGATTGAGACCTCTATGAAGTGAGGATATGGTTAAGCGGAGATCTTGTTCTCAATACGATAACTGACCTTTTTGTTTCTTTATAGAGTACCTTGTTGACACGAATTAACGTGTTTGCCTCCATTCAGGGAAGGTACTAGCGCTTGGGAACTTTTAATGTATCAAATGAAGCCCTTTCATTTTATACTTTTGCTTGATTTTTCGCAAAAGCAGAATATTGTGAGGGGGCCACTCAGGCGATGCAAAATTTATAATAATTCCTACATTACCGCACTTAACTTACAATGTATTAATGTTCCATTACTTACCATAGATATCATATATATATATCATAGGTAGATATGACATCTCCTTTACGAATATTTAGTTTTTTGTTTGCTTATACTTTTTTATTTGTTTAAACTTATATAAGTGTAATACTATATAAGCATTCTCTACCAATCTAAGGGTGAAGCAGAGATAAAATATTAGTAGGTCCATAAGAATATATATCTTTATTGACCGGATATGTAAACAATATTCATATATCAATGGACATACAAGAATAAAATACACAATACATGTACTACTAGTACCTACGTACAAAATTATGCATGCAACAATACTAAGCCTGCCGTTCTTGAATATTATAATTCTATTCTTAAAAAAAACAGTTTTTTTAAGAATAGAATTATAATATTCTTTTATTTATGTAATATATATAATATGTAATTAAATTATGGTATTAATTTAAAATAAATATACAACTGTCACATAAATCTAGTAAATAACCGAGAATCTGTCTTCTCATCATAAAATATCAAGTCAAAGATACATTGACGCACGTCTGCCGCATGAAATATGTAGATATGTAAATCAAAATAGTGGAACAGTCCTTCAAACATATCTCTCGAAGCAATAACCCAAAACAGTATAAACTGGCTTATACGAAAATTATTCATGCCCGCTTCGCCACGCAAAAGGCTCGCCGCATGACGCCCGGATAAGCCCGGATGAATACATTTAAATAGTAAGCGCGACAACCATCCTAGATTTACTACGGTATAATCACGTTGTATCTGCAGTAAGTGAATTCCAACAAATCCAAGCTTTAGATAGGTACGCTCAGTAATCAACGTGACAGACTTGCAAGGGATCAAAAATCGCCGTAATTGATCAGACGTTAACACTGTTACTATCTGCTGTCGAAGCCTTTGCTCTATTGTTTGACAAAGAAAGCCATCCACCAACACTAGTTCGATTCTGTCTTTAATTGCAGGTATGGTGTGCTTTAGCTTTGATGAACCTGAATGTTTCTAATAAATCCATTTTTTTACACTGCCAACATTGCTCATAATTCATTGTATTTTATCTGATTGATGTCCAGTTTGACTGAATTTTATTTCCTGAAAACCTAAAATCCAATTTTATAACTTTTGGGTATATTCAATAACTTTTTATAACATTATTTGGGATATTCAATAACTTTTTATAACACTAGTGACCCGCCCCGGCTTCGGACGGGTGACCCAATCGCTACCAAACTTCACAGGATCGCCCGCCGGGCTAATCTGAAGATTCCCTGAAAATTTCATCAACATCGGTCCAGCCGTTTTCGAGTCCATAGAGGACATACAGACAAACATTCATTTTTATATAGATAGAAGTTATTATATTAATATATTATTTTTTATGTATTTATTAGAATATTAATAACTTCTCAATATTTTAAAGTGGTGTAACTGCAAAATTCGCAATATTTTGAGATAGTTTTATTGATATCACCAAAGACTTCTATGTATACTACTAGTAGTGTATACTATGTAGTATACATAGAAGTCTTTGGATATCACCTTGGTCGTTCTATACCATTTTGAAAAGAAGGCTATGTGTGTTTTGTGTGTGTTTATCTGTTCGTGGATGCGTATACAAAACTGTATTCTCAATTTTCTCACAAAGCTCAAATTTAGCTATTTGTTTTATAGCGCATCTTAACGTAACTTAGACTAATTAAAGGTTTGTATTCTTCAGTAATTTCTAAAAAAGTGTTTTTTTACGTGTTCAAATGGGATATTTATTTTAACAATTTGCCAATATGCAAAATGCCATGTCGCCTAGTTTATTTATTTAATACTTATTACGCACAAAATAGGAACAGGCATGCTCCGTTGGTCCGGACATTTAGAAAGAATACAGGATGAAAGAATGACGAAGTAGATATACAATGCAAAAGTGGAAGGATGTAGGAGCCGAGGAAGGCCAAGACTTACCTACCATTATCAAATTGGTGGTGTTCTATCAGAAAGTGATGTCAGGAGTCCTAGAAACCGGCGAGCGTGCATGAAAAGAGTTGTGAATGAATGTTAAAGAAGCGAGTGAGGTATGTAAGGATCAAGTCACGTGGCGCTCAGTTCCCTCTACCTACCCCGTAAGGGATTTGGCGTGAACTTTTAGATAGATTATTGCGCACAAAAAACAAATACAGAGATGCGTACCAAATGTGACCTTAATGCAAAACTTCAAGGATCGTCAACCAGTTTACATTTGGGACATTAAGTAATACAAGTTCTTGGTATCATTAACAAAAAATCCATTGATAGTACACACAGTGTCCTAGTTTAATTATGTATGATTTTATAACAGTTTTTATGATATGTCATAAATACTTTTCGCTGTTTTTTTATTGAGTCCTTTTATCTACTGCATATGCAAATCAAATTATGCGAGCTATATATGTGTTGCTAAATATGCTACCTGTTTTCTCTGGTATATATATTTAATCATTATAGCTACGAAATTTAGTTACTATCTTTATAATAACCACGTGACAACCATCCTAGATTTACTAGCGTACAATGTAACTGGCTACATAAGTTCCATTACTCACGGATATAACTCGTTCTGTTATAAATACCCGCGACGTAGTTTAGGACCTGTCAGCCATTATTCCGGCCGTACAAAAGGTTTGTTAGTAAAGGTATGAAGAACTACTGCGGAATGCCCACGCGCATGGTCGGCCTGAACTTTGTGGTACTTACATAGGCTAGATAAATATTGTGTAGGCCACAGCTTATAATGGCGGTTCTTCTATTTTCTAGGTGATTGGTGTTTGAGAAAGCGATATATAATTACTTTTATACAAGCTATATAATAATATTTTATAGCTTGAATTGAGTTCATATGCGCTAAGCAGAAAGTATTTTAACAAAAAGGTAGCTTAGCATTGACAATCTCGATGGCGCAGCGGTTAATAACGTGACTTTGACACCGGCGCTCGTGGGTTCGATTCCTACACAGGACAAACATTTATGTGCATGAACATGTCTGTTTGTCCTGGTCTGAGTATTTCTAAGAGAGACAGGGTGCATCAAGGTAGACCGTCTGGGGAAAGAACCGCAGCCAAATAACAACCGTCTGGAGTGTTGTTGTGTTCTTGTGTGTGAGAGCGATCATCAGTAAAGTTCTAAGGAGTTGCTGTGTTTGCAGTTGAGGCGACATCGCGTGATCGATACTTAATGTATTACAAGCATTCTAGACTACGCTACGCTAATCGCTTTACATCAGGTGGGTCGTATGCTTACTTGACTTCCGAAGGTTTGTTATATCACTATTGTAGGCACGGGATAACTTCGTGGAGTCATCCTGGTGACTATGGCATCTGCAACGTCACCGAAATACCGGGAAAATATAAAAACAAATCGCGGTAAGTCCCTTACGTGAAATAAAGTCAACATTTAATTTCTTTAAGTAATACCCAGTATTCCAAATTCTATAAATAAGCCCCACTACATTTCATTTACAAACAAACATGAAACGTGTCACTGACTCATGCAATATAGTATCGTACCATTGGTGGGAGTAGTTAAGATGCTAGTCACGTATTCCCATGACCTAACTGGCCAACTGATGTATACGTCCGCTTTATGGGTACGTTCGGTGTGAGGTCTACTCTATCATAACATCTAGCCTTGAAATGGGGCAGGAACGTGAGAAAATTTAGGAGTACTTACAGTAGACCGCAATCAAGTAACAACTCTTGTGTATTCTTCAGGTTAGGAGAAATAATAATTACGTCGACATATCTCTTCAGGGGTTAATGCTTAATATTAAAAGCCATCCAAGTTCAAGACTGCGCTAAGTTATCTGTAGAGACCATTAACGAAATAATCTATAGAGAACTAGGTGGTTCTGGTTCTGAAGAGCTCGGTGGCTCAGTTGTGAATGACGCGACTTTGACACCAACACTCGTGGGTTCGATTCCCACACAAGCCAAACATTTGTGTGCATGAACATGTCTCTTTGTCTTGGTCTGGATGTTTTAAGAGAGGTAGGGCGCATCAAAGCAGCCCGTCTGGAGAAATACCTCCACCTCACAGAAAACCGCAGCCAAATAACAACTCCCTAGAGGGTTGTTGTGTTTCTACGTGTGAGTGAGGTCACCAGTAAACTCCCAAGGAGTAGCTGTGTAAGCAGCAGACGCGAGTGATACTTATATATATATCTCAAGCGTTAAAAGGCTACGGTACCTGCTTTACATCAGGTAGGCCGTATGCTTGTAGCCACCCGACGTTGTATATATAAAAAAAAGAACCGATGAGATCGATATTACGAAGTAACAAGTCAAATAATTTATTGATTTGTAGTAGAGACTGACATGACCCATGAAGCCGGCTGTGATGCTTATCTACTAATTCTCCAAATCCTGAAAGTTTTCATTTCCTTACTTCTGCCTAATAGCTTATTTACCCTACTAGTAAAAAATATTTCTGATCTTGCTTTCTTATACGACTCAAAAATTTAAGAGAAGAAATCGAATTGAAGAGTATTTTGTACAATGTAGAGGAAGAAAATATATATTTACTTTTAAGTCGGGAGGTGTACAATTGACCCACCTGATGTAAAGTGGTTACCGTGGTCTATGAACGACTGCAATACTGGAAGTATCTCTCACGCGTTGCCACTCCTTAGGAGCTTACTGGTAACCTGTCTCATTTACAGGAACACGACACCGGAGGGGTAATAGTCGTTCACTGGGTAATACTCGTAGTTATTTGGTTGCGTTTTTGTGTGAGAAGGAGGTACTTCCCCCGTCAGGTTGTTTTGATGCGTCCTGCCTCTCTTACCATAAATATTAGTGTTGTGTGGGAAAGAGGATAGAACTCACATAGCTATTGCAACCGCATATCTACACTAATATAAAAAGTGGAATAGTTTGTTTGTTTGAACGCGTTAATCTCTGGAACTGCTAGTCAGATTTTAAAAAATCTTTTTGTATTTGATAGCCAAGTTCTTGAGTAAAGTTATAGGCTATTCAACATCACGGTACGATTCTTAGATTTCGAGGAAAAATAGAGAAAGCAGAAAAAGAGGTTCCTACAGGATACGCGATATAATTATGACAAAGTCGCGGGGTTCAACTAATTCAAATATAGCCATGGTTAGTTGATTGCTACATCGGTAAGCTTAAAGCAGTAACTTCTAATTTACTTAGAGTAGCGTGAACACGGATTGCTGATTTAATTAAACAAATAATTGCTTTGCACCAATTTATGTTATTGGTGTACTTATTTCATAGTTCGAAGCTATTGTGTAATTTGATTGCGCTTTATATGCCAGTACTTCCAATATACAACAGAAGTGTAAGTACTATTGTGATATAAACAAATCCTTACAAGCTAACTGTTTACGGTCACGCTTAGCCGTGGCTTAGCGTGGTTAATTTAAAAATATTTAATTCCCATTATATACAAACTATCTGCAATTACTCACTCCTCAAGCTTGGATGCTTAAACATTGCGGAATACACGTAAGGTTTACAACTACCCGGGAAAGTTAAAAATAAAAAGTTATGAACTCTAGAATGAACTCTAGAAATGGAGAATGAACCCTACGCAAGGTCCTATTATTTTCTGCCTTTATGATTTTATATCAGAAAAATAAAATAAATTGAGAGATATATTGATAAAGTTTTTCCATATCAATTTATAGGAGCATACATATCATTTATTAATATATTAATGTTTATACAATACAGTAAATATAATCAAAGATGTTTAAAAATATAATTAAATGAAACGTTAGTAAAACGGTCTAAAGGTAAGTGAATAGAGTTTTGGGTTGTATAAACTTATTATTTAGTCACATTTTTTTATCAACTGACAGTTGTATCAAAGTGTAATAATAATACAATTGGCCTACACTTTTGATGTTTGCGAAGTAGCCGACACCGGTAAGATCAGGTGAGCAATCCCCAAGGGTTGTCACAGTTTCTATAATTTAAACAATATATTTAAGCAGGCGAAATTGTGAGAAATGATAAGCTACAACGAGCCTTTATTTACGAAAGTATCTGACATGTCTAAGTGTCTGCTTTATTTACCATAGAACCCTCCTACCATAAATAAAGAACTTTTTATTATGTAGTGTTTGTTACTAACATCTAAACACTAGTTTAAACACCTATCTGCGTGGTCGTTCAAGTGGTGGTCTAATAGCGCATCTTATAACACCATTGAGATTAGAAAATTGAGTCAAGATGAGGCATTGCCTGACCGTAAGTCTTTATGCTGGCTCCAACGCTATTTCTGTTCCATAACAATAATATGTTGTCAATTGAGGTAATTGTCGGATGACAGCAAAAATATATTTTCCACCAAAAGGAAACACCTTACCTCTAAGAAAGAAAACTACAGTCAAATTACGACTCTCTGGAGGGTTATATTATTGCGAGTGAGTGAGGATTCCAGTAAGCACCTGAGGAGTTGCTATGTCAGCAGCAGGAGAGATAACGCGCAAGCGTTCTGTATTACAAAAGTTGATAGGGTACTCAAACAGATATATAATGTAAAAGTGGAAGGATGTAGGAGCCGAGAAAGGCCAAGCTTCAGATACCACGAGCAAATTGGTCATGTTATATCAAAGATATCAGAAAACTACGAACCGGCGAGGGCGCATGGTAAGAGCTATCGATTTTGAAGAAGCTTACAAGGTATGTAAGGATCTCGTCTTTTGGCGCATGGTATTTTCTATTTACGCCGTAAGGGACTTCGCGTGAAGATTTACATACATATAACAAGCACTTGCCGTGTTAATTGTGTGTAAAATCTAACAATCAAACACGCGTTGCGTTAGCCCTGAGAATGGAATCCCGAGCTACTAATACGAGCTCCGTATGTAGTTTGGGCTCACGCTTCCCGTGTCTTGGTCCTTTAGCCCCATATATCTATACAGTTACCTGAAATGATGTGCTTAAATTGTAGACATACAAGTCTATACATAATACAAATATAACGCCGTATTCAATACACATATAAATAATAGCCGAATAACTCACTCTTTTGCTAAACTATTATATATCATCCGATTTACACCGTCCCTATCTAATGTCCCAAACAAAATGGTGTTTCAGCGTTCGTTACGGGCAAAGCGTCAACTCGTAATTTTCAATCTGTGTCCGAGCGCGTCGTAAACATGCCCACCATACGTCACTGCTAGGGTTAATCAGAAAACGTGTTTAGACACAAAAGTTATATCATAGCTATGCACTGTCGTAGATTATTAGATTTTATGTTATACTTCATGTAGGCTGCAATATGGAATTATTAATTTTGATTTAATAAATGTATGTTTATACATATATTCATACAAAGTACGGGGTAACTTCCTCCCCAAACATTAGGATCCGAACGGTAATAAAATCCTGAAACTCTATAAATACTTTTATTTGATTAAACCGAAAGCTCGATGGTGTCGTTGCGCGTATCATTCTACCCGAACACGCATGTTAAGCAACGTCGACCGCAGCCTGTCTAAGGACGAGTTTCTCCGTGCTCGAAGGGCACATTAAGCCGTCGGTCCCGGCTGACGTTGGTAGATGACAGTCGTTAAGCTAATTCAGTGGCCCTCGGGCGGCTTAAAAACACTGGCCTCCGCCAATCCGCATTTGAGCAGCGTGGTGGAGTATGCTCTAAACCCCTTCGGTTGAAGGGAGACCGGTATCCCGGCAGTGGGATGAATAAGGGTTGATGTGATGATTAAACCGAAAAAGCAAATCCATCTATCATATCAAAGAGTATCTATAAATATATATCTATAATTCTTCTGAATTTGTGTGTCACTGAACTCCTAAACTACTGGCCCGATTTTGATGCAATTTTTGTATTTATTTGAGTAGATTGGAAGGTTTAGGTTCACAATTGGATCCAGTAAATTGAGTTATAATCGGCTTCAAGCATTTTCTTTATTTTCAGTCAGGGCAATACCCGTCGTGTTCGCTAGTTATTTGAATTGATATTCAAGTTAAATTTATTTTATTTGCTGAACACAGTTTATAATATTTTAGCTGACAACGTCGCGTGAAACAAAATATTGGCGCTGCAAATTTCTTCTAATGTGGTGGTAAATACTTCCAATAGCATTAATAATCAAATATTCCAATTTTGGACTTGCGCCATACTAATAGTTAGCGACTTTTTTAAAAATGTATTTTTACAATGTAAAAACTCATCTTTCAGTCTAGGTAGGATTCGAACCTTCGATCTCTCGATTTAATTCGCGAATGCTCTTCCAACTTAGTTGTCAGGTGGGTTTTGCGATTCTCGCGAAAACAACTACAACTCTGTACTTTTACATATAATAATATATTTCAGGAATAATGCGTATTTTTAAAGATTCCAGCCGTGTTAAGACAAGATCTTAAGATCTGGCCACATTTAAAACTTTTCTTATTAACTATACTTAAGTGTTGTATAGGTACTCTACTTCAGTTAGAACACTTAAGTTTAATTAAAGTTCTCCCTGAAGCGCAGCGCAATTACTCGGCCCGTGTAAATGCAAATAAGTTGGAAACACCCTGTTGTTTATACCGGCCACTAAGACTATCCGCCGAATTCTCGTTGTATGTTGATACCTACTCTATGATACGAGTATGTTTAAAATGTCCATAGACTAACTCAATACTGATCTCCATCGTGTAAACTGTGTGTAATTAATTTTAAAATAAAGTACTAAATAATAGGTACATGTCTACGTAATTAGTACATCTATGTAATATATATGCTAATTTGATATTATATGCAGAGATGTAATATCAAATTAGCAGCTTTTTACTAATTGCATATATAATACCTACATAATATATACACGTTACATAAAAAAATCTATTTATGTCATTTTAGTCTGTTTGTTTCTTCCGGTTAATCTTCGAAACGGCTGGACCGATTTTAATGATTTCATTATTTATTTTTAAAGTAAATATATTACTAAATATTCTGTGATTATATCAAGCATCTATGTACCTGTTGCCGTTATCAATATCGAGCAAAAACGAGCAAAAAAATCACGTTTATTGTATGGAAGCCCCCTTAAATATTTATTTTATTCTGTTTTTTAGTGTTGTTATTATAGCGGCAACAGAAATACATCATCTGTGAAAATTTCAACTGTCTAACTATCACGGTTCATGAGATACAGCCTGACAGACGGACGAACGGACGGACGGACAGCGAAGTCTCAGTAATAGGGTCCGTTTTACTCTTTGGGTACGGAACCCTAAAAAGAGAATCGTGAACAAATTTGAATTCCACACAAACGAAGTCGCGGGGAGGCCGCCAGTTCCCATATAAATCTCGTACATAAGTCTGAACGACTGTTCATATCGGTTTATAAATAGTATTAAATTAATTGATTAGAACAAAATTATATTGTATTTGACAATACATTGTTAACTACATAAGTAATCATATTATTTTCTTCTCAAAGTTGTTTGTTTAAATCTTGCGGAAGTCGCGTAAGTTTCAGCACAACACGGGAAAGTTAGCTGGGTTTAACTTTCCTAGACATATTAATCTTGTGACAGCATGAAGACTTAAACTAACTTTAGAACTGCAGTATGAAACTTAGATATTATCCAAAGTTTCATTATTTGTTAATTGTATACAAATTATGATGTTATTATTTCCAGTTAAAATAAAGTATGTCTATCGTTCGTCTTCATAGCCTTCCCTGATCTGTTAGGACTGTCATGGTCCGCTACCTAAGCTTAAGGATTTGGCGAAAGATACTGATTTTAACATGGAGCTAAAACTAGACCTTCCTCAGGTTAGGTCACATGTAGAAATATAATTTCCTGGACATGCAAATTTCCTCATAATATGTTCCTTTACTGCTTGGCAAGTCATTATTACAAATATATACATGAACACGAATTTAAGTGGTACTTGCCCACACCTTGATTCGAACCAGGGTTGTGCACTTTTTGGGATGAGTAAAAAATGGTAAACTCACGTCAGGACACGTGATCCTGACCGTAAGATTTTGGTGAGAATTAGAACTTAAGTTCGCTGCAGCGCTAAAACATTAGTTACCTCTAATTAAACAATTAAAACATGAAGCGCTAGATCATTCATAGGGCATTATTTTCTCGCGACCAAAACGTTATAAGCGCCATGCAATTCTTGGCGTTTACGCGTTTTGTCAACGTAGTTTTGTCAACATCGCTGTTTGGTTTAAGCGGTGCGGTGTGTTTGAGTTTTAGAGATTGGCGATGATGATGCTGGTAATGATGATGGTGAAAGAGTCAAGTCAGAAAAATTATGGATGAAAGTTGATTTTTCTAAGAGATTAAACTTTTTAATGTAAAATAATTGTTATAGTTCTGAAGTGTTAAATTTTGAATGTAATATAAATTGTCATGTTTGTGTACGATAGTGCAATAAATGAATATTGTATTTTACCACATACATACTATACCACATACGTACTTTTATACTGATAAATAAAGCAATTCGTGCGAAATTATTCCCTAACCATTCCAAAATATTCAAATAAAATATTGTAAAATTGCACAACGTTAATGTTCAAGTTTTCACTTCTGCCGGAGTGCAACCCGTTTTTTTTATACTACGTCGGAAGGCATACAAGCATACGGTCCACCTGATGTAAAGTGGGTACCGTAGCCTATTAACGCTTGCGATATATTAAGTATCACTCGGGCGATGCCTCCTCTGCTGCTTACACAGCAACTCCTTGGGAGCTTACTGGTGACCTCACTCACACGCAGGAACACAACAACCCTCTAGGGAGTTGAGGTACTTCCCCAGACGGGCTGTTTTGATGCGCCCTACCTCTCTTAATGCACTCTATCTCTATCCACTGGGCTATGACTGCTCCTAGGAGACGTATACCTATCCATCTATCGATTCATATTTACCCGCAAGGTTTCTTGCGACGTCCTTACTCAACTCGCTTGCATCATTGTATGACTAAAGATCACACATATACATATAATCATATAGTTGCCTAATACTTTTATACTACATTCTTTCTATATGCACGAATATACGACGAGTGTGTCTTCTTTATGTTAACACCGGCTCTCTCCTTCAGACCAACCCTCTCTCTTACATCATCGTTACGAACGTGGCGAGCAAGATTTACGTCACAAATTTTGCGCAATAGTGGTCTGTAGTACCTACAATCTTTACAAAAAATCCCTATTATACATACCACTTTATTTTTTAAATAGACGATTTAATAAAAATTTATAAATTGATAACTATTACCGCTTCTTCATATTTTTTTTAATAAAGACTTTAATGTATTCGTTTTTAGTAAATTGTCTTTTTTCTGTCTACGATATGAATAGATAACAAATCTCTTCTCTTATCGTATCGTGTATTACAGTTTTAAAACAATTTTACCGAATTTCTATTTAAATATTTAATTTTAGGGCACTATTCTACATAAAATAACTATAAAGGAGTTTGTTGTGAGCTAGAGAATCGTGACATACCTACGGACGGACAGACGTAGAGGAACAGCAATAGGGTTTGGATTTTGGGTACGGAATTGTGAAAATATTCAGCGATGATTATTTATTACATAATACTGAATAAATACTAATCCCACTGCTGGGATACAAGTGACTGTATAAATGAATAGATTACAGCATATTCCGTAACGACATTCAATTGAGGACTAGCGGAGGATTACTAAAATACAATAATAGACGTTGCTTGCTCTGCCCGAAAATAAAAACAAAAATCGCGGAACTCAATGGCAGCACCACCAACCGGGTTCATATGTGAATCTAAACCATCTATTAACTCACTCAAATACATACAACAATGTTAATCAAAATCCGTCCAAAAATTTATGAGGAGTTCAGTGACATGCACATGTTAGGAAGAATTATATATATATGTAAGATGAAATACATGTGCAGGTAAATAAACATAGACAGTTCGTTCAAATTTAGTAAGATCTAAAAATCGAAGAATTATATGAAATAATATAATCTTAAAATACGTAGCGAGAATGTAAATAAAGATACTTTTAGCAACTTTCGATTTTAAATACAACAAGTTGAAGGCATATAAAACTGCCTAATTGTCCAATTATCGACATTTTAGTACCTCGCACCTTATAATTACGACGAAGCAATGCACTTCGCCATAAATAATTTGCACTTTCAATTGGTATTATTTATTTAACGTAAACATTTCTACGTGATGTTATTTTATGATATTGGCAAGTTATTTTTTTATGGAAAAGTAAAGGGCAAGAAGAATAATGTTTCTCTTCAGTTAGTTTGGAAAGATTTATTGCTTACTCATGCTGCAAAGAACAATGCAAGATTTATGGATGTCCTGTTTCAGTGCAATACTTACTGGGTCGTAACTTATACTACGAAGTTTTTTATTAATTTTCTCAAGTTGTCTATAAAAGAAGGAATGTGCTAGATATATGATGAAAGGATACTGACTTTAGTTTAATATACATAATTATGATATCCTCTCGGACTTACTAAAAACTTTTGTATTTTCTAGGCACATATATTGTATTTTACATTAGTTCGATCGATTTTCATCACAAATGACAATACGATTTAGAATTCCTTAATTTGTGTACCTACATTACAAACTATTTATCATCCCTCATTACTCATAAGGTAAATGAAATAGTTTCAATTTATTACTTAATTTGTAAAATTTCTGTATTGTTTTACAATGGACCTGTTTACACTATGGTTTTCAATTTATCATTCAAGTTTCGCCTTCAGTTGATTAGGTGAGGTTAACAATAAGCTTCTGAGGAGCTCCAAAGGCGTAAATTGCTATTCAAATTTTGTGTTGTGTTGTTCGATGCTTAAACGCCCAGTAACCGCGGATCGCCTTTCCGCCAAGAAATGTATGGGAAAACGTATATAACGCTCTGACAGGTTAAATCAAAGTAATATCCAAATCGAGTAGATAAATTTAAACCGGTTTTGTTTTTCAATTTAAACGTTTTTACTTCATAATGCCATCAAATCTCCATTTAAAATAATTTAATTTAATTACATTAAATTTTTTATGTAATGAAAGACATTTCTGACGTAAAACTTGCTGACAAAAAGTCGTATAAGTACCTAAGACGTGACAAACGCACTTTTTTATACAATATCGGGAAGAACACTGCCCAACTAATGTAAAGCTGTTAACGTAGTCTACGAACCTTGCAATACATTAAGTATTTATCGTGGGATGCCACCTCTGCTTCTGACACAGCAACTCCTTAGGAGCTTATTGGTGAACTGCCTCACACGCAGGATCACAACAATCCTGTAAGGAGTTGTTATTTAGCTGTGATTTTCCGTAAGGTAGAGGTACTTTCCCAGAGGGTTGCTTTGATGCGCCATACCTCTCAAAAACCCCCAGATCCAGACAAACAGACATGTACTCATGCACACAAATATTTATCCTGTGTGGGAATCGAACCCACGAGCATTGGTATCAAAGTAGCATTATTGTGCCACCGAACTCGTCATGGACTTATGGAGAACCTCCATAATACCACTTTTTGCTAACGAGTAATCATCTTTGACACTGAATTTTATTCGTCATGTTTATTTTAAATAGTGATCATATACCTTCACGTAGACATTTCGTACGCGAAGATATTCCTTCCACGGCATTGATCGATGACGCAACTTATTTATGGTGAGATCTACCCAAACATGTTTTTTACTAAGTGATACTTATCTATGGCTTCCTTTAAAGGCATGACCTTTTGGTTCTTTTCGACAGATTTTACACACAACGTATAAGAAATACCAAAGAAATAAATGTGTGGTAGGTTTAAAAAGAATATTAAGTAAATAATAACAACACAAACAAAATTTTGGAAATCTGTTATGTTACTTTTTCATACAACATCGAGAGGTATATAGGCATGCGGTTCACCTACGCATACATACGATTGTAAAGTGGTTACCTGTTCAGCCTATGAATGCTTGCAATGCAGGAAGTACTGCTCGCGTGTTGACACCCATGCTGCTAACACAGCAACTCCTTAGGAGCGTGCTGGTAAACGCACTGGCAGGAATACAATAATCCCTCCAAGGAGTTATTATACGGTTTTATGTGAGATAAAAGTACTTCTTTACTGGCTGGAGAAGTACCTCTTTTAAAACTCTCAAACCTAGACAAACAGATATGTTCATGCACAAAAATGTTTATCCTGTGTGGGAATTGAATCCAAGAGCTTTGGTGTTAAATAGCCAACCACTTCATTACTGGGCTCATCAAAAACAATGTATTTAATTTTAAATCCAGAATAAAGAACTTTGAACGAGAACCAACTTTGTTGACATAGTTCTTAAAGGCAACCTGAAAAATAGGCCGAACATGTCTCCGAGTCTGACGATACGCGAGGGAAGATCGCTCTAGAGTGGAGGACGTGAAATAAACGATGGAGTAGATATTTGGCGTCTCTGGTCGGGCTGATACGACCGGTACCTTCAACGACCGCTTGGTAATGACTAGATGCGGAAACTAAAGAATAACATACGGTTGAAAACGTTAGTAAAGGCCTATGTCCAGTAGTGGGAATATAGGTGCAGACTAATAAAGATCAATATCAAATGCTGATTGATCTTTATATAAATTAGGCGCCATATGGCATTTTGCTAAATTGCCAAGACTTCCCATTTTAAGATGTAAATTTTATTTTATTTTCGTACGAGTTTTAAGAAACTACTAAGGTACAAGAAATACGTTCAAGATATCATGGCGCAGGTACCTGGTAGCCAACGCCACGTTATTCTCTCCAGGAGTTTTCTACCCCACCTACCATTATTAACATGGTAAAATATTTAAGTATTTCGAAGATGAAGAAGTTGATAAATTGGTCGTGTTTATAATAATATAAAAATAGTTATGAATGTTAGAGAAGCAAGTATGTAAGGACCGCGTCTTATGTATGACGCTCAGTAGGCCGATTCTACTACAAAATGCGTACATTTTGACGTTTCGTTAAGCGATCTGACAGCAGCGACATTTAACGAAACGTCAAAATGTATGCATTTTGACACACGTTGCACTGCAGTGCAGTTGCAGTTTTTTAGTAGAATCGGCCTACAGTTCTCTCTGCCCAGCCCGCAAGGTTCTTGGCGGGAAGATATACATACATACAATATACAAGAAGTTGATTTGATAAGCACTATATATTCGTAGTGAAGTACATATAGCATTTAAACCGTTTTATTCTGCATGTCTTAAATACATATTACTGTCTATTAGGTGTAGGTATATCAATCTAAATTAGATTTTTACGCAACAGATTCTCCTTAATGATACAGATATAAATGTTGCATGTGGCAAAGACAAAACAGGGACGTGATTAATAAAGAAAGTTCAAAGACCCTCAAGGCTAAGTGCGAGTGATCAAAACCCCGTACATTAGCCACAGTGCACAATCCATAACACTCGAAATAACCTTGATGCTCTCTTTACACGTATTTAACAACTTGCCGTAAATAATATTTGTAAATAAAAGTCTATCTGCTGTAGTAAGAGCTGAGTAGCTGGGTAAATAGAATTATGTTACTCGTAGTATTATTAAAGCTACCTAGGGTAGATAGAGTAAAATTTTATCGCAATGTCGTCGTAATGCTCAAAATTGATTTGCATGATTTTATTCAAATCACGTAAGTATCATATTTACTATAATTCTCGTACTTAGTATACTTTTAGAAATTGGAATGTTTGTAATTTTTAGGAACAGTTCTAAAACATAAATTCTTTTAATTAATAATCACATCAGGCCTGTTTTATGATAAAATTAAGTTCGACTTATTACGTTTCATTCATTAAAAAAAATAGTAACTTAAATATTTTTGGCGGTCTTTGTATCGAGTAAATCTTGTTGTAAACTTACACTAAATACGTGCACTAACCACTGGCACGATCCAAACGGGCCATCGAGTGGCATCTCGATCCTCGTGCCATATTTCAATTGGCGCATCACGCATTAATGCCTATAGGAAAAATATACTGTATGTATATTTTTCGTGTATGCATTACTCGTAAATATACTCGTAGTGAGATGCACTGGCGAATGCATCGGACCATAGCTCGCTGCACGTCAATTAGTATCAGTCGGACAAGTAAAATATTAGTCTGTGTTGCATGCCTGTACTCATGCAAATACGAGTAGAATATGTAAGTCTTTATTGTACAAATATGGTTACCAATATCTATATATACACATGGTGTTTTCGTTCCATCGTTTCGGCTCGGTTTCAAATCACTACAATGATATCAAAGAAAAATATATTACTTGAGACGACTTTAAACGGTGACAAAGAGCGCGTGGCCTTCAATATAATGCTATTCATAAAATAGGTCTACATTTAATTATATCATTCTATTCTTAAAGAATTTTCGAAACAAGTATCAAATTAATATCGTACACCTCGGAGTTAGTACAGTCGATCAGGGTAACTTAAGCCTTCAATATAAAATTGGCCCAAAATTTCAAATGCATATTATAGATTTTTTTTTGCTATGATTTTATGTATTTCAAACTAGATTTGTAAACATCGATTCTAATATATCTTCGTAAATGCTCAGATTCTGCCAAATAATTGACATCTATCTTTGTTGAGACGTCAGTTGCTTTTTTCTGTTGTGTGAATAGAGCGGTTTGTTACGAAATCGCCAAAAAGTTGCCTGCTGTGTTATCATTTGAATCCTTAAGGAGGCAAGTGCTATTTTAAAGTGTCTCATATGTGTCTATCTATTATTTCTTTCAAAAATTACGAGAGTTAATTAGCTAATTCCCATGATATTGCCATAAATATTGAACAGGTAAATTATTACCGGTGAATAAGGGTAACTTGAGCCCGGGCCAAAGTTCAAAATTCTCAAAATATTGGGAGGAGATATATTCGATAAGTGTGAAGAAAGGGCAGAGGAAGGAGACATAACACATGAAGAAGAATGTGGTTTGGATATAGCACAGGAGGATTTTTTTTCTATAGAGACATACGAAGTACATAACGGTAGACTGGAACTTCAGATGATTAGTGTTAATGTGATAAAGGCCGTGGCTCAGTTTTGCATAATGAATGATACAAATATCATACGAATGCTGAATGACACTAATATTCAACGAAAGAAAGGTATTTTATCATATAAGACGACTTCCTGGCCATGGAATGGAATGGAAATTTTTCAAAGTTTAACCCCATGATGTAGATGTAGATGTAGGATTAAATAAAATTTTAATTATTTTGATACTTTTTTCATTGTCTTAGCTATATGGTAAGTCAGTAAATAAGTTAAAAACGCATTGTTCACCAAAAAAATAAGATTGAATAAAAACTGTGTTGATTTTCCTATGGCAATAATTTATTTACCCATTTTAGTACTAATAAATGAAAACGGATGTATACATAATTATTGTCTATGGCCCTCAGCTGTAGTTTTTATGGTAAATATGCAGGCCAATGTTAGCAAAATGCTTTAAATAAAATAAAATAAGCAAAAACAACCTAAAATTGGGACCTGGGCCAATCCAAGCCCAACTCACAATCTAACATTGGCCCAGTGGTTAAATGGATTTTTTGAAACTATTTTCCTAGAGATTATTGGTAAATGAGTAAATTTTTTGGAAGTAGGCTACATAAAGCCACCATAACAAGTGTATCTTTTTGAGTAACGTATTATTTTAAACATTGGTCTAACTTTTTATGTGCAAACTGGGCCAAAGTTAGCCAGATTGACTGTATATAAATACCATAACTTTGCTATGTCACTCAGTCTAGCTCTTATTATATGCCGTAAACGTATAAAGAACTAATTACACGCTCGCTGCATCACAATAAAAGCTAAAAGTTTCGTATTTTATCCTATACCTATAACTTCACGCCAAATCCCTTACGGGGTAGGCAGAGAGAACCGAGCGCCACGCGACTCGATCCTTACATACCTCACTCGCTTCTTTCACATTCATTGCTCTTTTCATGCACGCTCGCCGGTTTCTAGGGCTCCTGACATCACCTTCTGATAGAACACGACCAATCTGATCATGATAGGTAAGTCTTGGCCTTCCTCGGCTCCTACATCCTTCCACTTTTGCATTGTATATCTGCTTCGTCATTCTTTCATCCTGCATTCTTTCTACATGTCCGAACCAACGGAGCATGCCTCTTCTTATTTTAACACCGACGCTCTCTTTCAGACCAACTCTGCTTCTAACCTCATCATTGCGGATACGGTCTGCAAGCGTTACACCACAGATTTTGCGCAACGCTCGCATTTCAACCGCGTTTATCCTACTTTCATGCTCTCTCTGCCATACCCAGCTCTCGCTTCCATAAGTAAGCGTTGGGACCAGCACTGCATTGTGTATAGCCAGCTGCGCCTTCTGGCTCAGGTTTTTACTGCCAAGAAGTTTTCCCAACGCTCCATTCACACTATTCCCAGCACTCACTCGCCTTTCCACATCTGCGGTGTACCTTCCATCCCTGCTGAAAGCGCATCCAAGATATACAAACTCATTCACTTGTTCCAACACTTCATCATCTACCGTAATTCTTACATTGGTTCTGGTTTCTTCTCTTTCAAATACCATAATCTTTGTTTTCTTCGCATTCAATAGTAAGCCTTCCTTCATACATTCGTCTTTCATCATTGTGACTAGTGTTTGCAGCTCAGATGGTGTTTCTGCTAACAGGACGGCATCATCTGCATACAGCAGACAGTTCACCACTAGGTCACCCATGCGTAATCCTACATTCGTCGATCTTATTCTCTGTAGACAACTATCGAGATACAGAATAAACAGCCTAGCAGACAACATGCAACCCTGTTTGACACCAATTTTGACATCAAACCAGGGTGACATGTTGCCATCTATTCGCACACATGCTGAGCAATCCTTGTAGGTGGACTGCACAGCACGCAGCAGTGAGCCGTCAATCCCATATCTCGGCAATATGCACCACAGTTCCTTTCGCACAACCCTATCAAATGCCTTCTCAAGATCCACAAAACCGCAGAAAACCTTCTGGTCTGTGGCCAGATGCTTCTCTACGATATTGCGGAGCGAGAAAACTTGATCCGTACATCCCCTTCCATTTCGGAATCCTCCCTGTGCCTCCCACAGCATTTCGTCAGATTTCACCCTCATTCTCCTTTCAATTATCTTTCCATATACTTTTGCTGCTAAGCTGATCAAACTGATGGCCCTATAGTTGGCGCAGTCCATGCGTGATCCCTTGCCTTTATACAAGGGTACGATGACTGCGCGTCCCCAGTCCATTGGGACCCTTCCAGTTCTCCAGCAAAGGTTGCATAAGTACCAGAAGGCGTCCCGGACGTAAGTGCCACCTAGTTTGATCATCTCAGCTGTAATCATATCAATTCCCGCAGACTTTCCATTTTTCAAACTTCGTATCGACCATTCTATCTCATCCATAGTTATACCTTCATCGGACGCCGTCAACGCGGAGTGAGCATCAGACTCACTCTCATTGTCAGCGTCCGAGGCATATTCGTACATTTCTTCAAAATATTCACTCCACCGTTCTAACACTTCCTGAGTGTTTGCAAGAATGATACCAGCTTTAGACTTAATCTTGTTCATACTGGATGCCGACGAACCACCCCGAGACTTCTTTACCTCTCTCCAAAAGAGTTTGGTATTTGCCTCGAAGTTTCTCGTCAGCCTCTCTTCCTCATTCATAATTTGTCTTTCACGCTTCTCTTTCACTAAAGCCTTGGTTTCATTCTTGCATTGACGGTACCTTTCTTTCTTCTTCTCTCTCATACTTTCATTTAAGGGCAAAGATGATACATAATCCAGCCACGCTTTCCTCTTTCTTGCTACGGAGGATTCAACCTCCGCATCCCACCAGGCATCCCCTTTCAATGTTTTATGCCTCTTTGCGCATCCACATGCTTCTTTTGCACTATCCACCATACTTTCTTTCAGAACTTTCCAGCAATCATCCACATCTGTGCCGGAAAGACTTGCATTTGCAAGTCTTTCGCTTACCAGATGTACATACATTCTCCTTACACTTTCATCTTGCAATTTTTCACTCCTTATCCTTTCATGATCTCCGAGAGGGATACGCACTCGCCAATGCCTCCACTTCTTGAAAAGTCCCACAAACCGGCTTACCACCAGGTAGTGGTCCGTTTCAAGAGTGGGACCTCTAAAGGCTCTTGTATCCATTATAGTATTTCGGAGACGTCTATCAATTATAATCAAATCAATCACACTTTTTTGGTCATTCCGTCTCCATGTATACGTGTGAATATCCTTGTGACGAAATAAAGTATTCGACACGAGGAGGTCTCGTTCCATACATAAATCTAGAATCGACTTACCTGCTTCGTTCACTCTCTTATCTCCATAGGGACCAAGAACAGCTTCATAGCCGTCTCGTTTGGTCCCAACCCATCCATTCAAATCTCCACACATAATCACTCTTTCATTCCCTTCAGCTAAATCCAGAACATCCCTCACAGACTCCCAAAACTTCTCTAGTTCTTGGGCACACGCTGAGCTTACGGGAGCGTATGCTGCAACCAGAAATACTCGCGTGATGCCCAGTTTTATACGAACCCAGAGAAGTCTAGGCCCTACCAAACAGTAATCTTTCACACCAGGGGCTAAGCGAGAGGAGAGTATGACACCTACACCAGCACTGGCATGATCGTCCCGGTCTACACCAGACCATAGGGCCATCATCCCATCGGGCAGATCATCGGTGTCGCTCCCCTTGCGCTTAGTCTCTGTCACACACAAAGCATCTAAGCGTCTCTCATTCATTACGTCCATCAGCTCATTCATCTTATCACTCAGTCCACCTCTCACATTCCACGTGCCTATGCAGCACTCGGCTCTCTTCGACCCGCCGGAATTGGCGCTGCGTGGTGGGTGGCGGCCCCCACCGCCGCATGCACCTATGTTCGCACCGACGGGGGCGGATCGGTGCGCGTCGCCTCCGGGGGACGCCCTAATCCGCACATCGGTGCGTTTTCGGTCCAGAATTGCAATCTACTCGATTGGCAGGGGTCGCGAACGAGCACGCTTCTGGCACATGACCCCCAACGTATTTATTCGTATTTTATAAATGTATGAAAACACTTGAAACCTCCTTTAGTGAATCCGTAACTATACCTAATTAGTAGAGACTAGTGGGTGTTAGGATTTGGTCATTTCTAATAAAATGTACACGCAAAAACCTCATCGAAATTTCTCAATTCACTCCTCGTCCATTTTGAATTCGGTTAAAAATAACATTCACTACTTTGTACAATCTTATGTTTTGTCTCTACAATCGTTCAAATAATTTAAATAACATTGTTTATTTAAAAGCTCGGTATAACAGATAAAGAATGCCGGATCGAGTCAACATTAAAACAGCCAATTAATCTTCGGATCAGACAACAACAAAAAAAAGATATATTTAAAATAGCAAGAGTAGTCGCTGGCTATTTTAACAAAAAAAGTGGTGATAAATTCCGAGTTTCAATACAACACACGGTCGCCCATTGCATTCTGCAAATTGAATGCGCGAGCGCTTCGATTTACTACCGAGCCATCTACTGGCACATTTTTAATTATTTGATCAGGCAATACTGATAAATCAACAGCGGTAATTGGTCGGCCAGGGCTCAGTGTTACCATGTAATTAGTTTCTTTCATTTTGTGCACGCCCTACAGTAATTATTTTATGTATTTCAATTGGCGTTTGAAGGTGTCAATTCGTTAAGAATGTCATTACGTACTATAGTGTTACTGTCTTATAATGTAGTGTGATAAATTAACTACATATACGAACTATTTGCTACGCTCACAACGTTTGATTTTAATTACAAATAATGATTCGTTTCCACTGCCTAAGTTGACTCAGTCTTAGTACTGTTTTCATCGAGTTAAATTGTCTATCGAATTTAGCTAACGACTTAAAAAACCAATCATAAATGTGATATTTTTTTCTGGAGTCAATAGGAACCGGTCCCCTAAATGTACATAGGTACTTAAGAATAATATGAAACGTCAACCTACTGGAATTAAAAATAGGTATAGATACCCGTAAACATACGAAATCAAAACCAGTTCCGCCGACACTCCCACTCTCTGAAATTGTCACCTGTGTACACTTCAGCTGCGATTTGTATCGCCAAACGACTGGGCGTTTGCCCGTAGCTAGCAAGTAAGTTCCTGTTGCATAAAATTAGGGATTAACATTAAAACATGAGAAATAACAATATGTGAAAAAAGCATGTTCTAACTCAAAATTATAGATATGACAACACAAATCCTATGAAAATATGTATCACACATGTTCAATCTTATTTATTTACATTTTCGATGTATATTTTCTAAATGATGACATCTATTGTACAATAATTCAGCAAGCTACATCTAAACATCTAGATTTTAAGTTGTTAATATTATATTCGTGCCGGTTGCTTATCACTTGTGGACCAGTAATCCCCCATCATTTCTGAACTACATATATTTCAACCGGACAGATAGACGCTTGGCGAGATCTACCGGCGGCATAACACAAAAAGTCACAGATTACAATATTCAGTGTACAAAATATATATAAACCAATCGTGTGCAAAACAATATTGTCTCCACTTTACTGTTTATTACCTTGTCTTTAATTATGCTTCAATTTATTGGTAATTAGAATGTCAAAGGGATGTATGAATAACCACCGGAACTAAATACATTATACATTCATATAATTATTAATAATGACAAGTGCTCCAGAGAGTAGAAGGACTTTCGTCTCCGACGTGTCTTCAGCTATCGGGGTGAAAACCCATAAAGGTCTATAGTACTCATAATTTCAAACACATTCACTATAGTTTCAATAGACCTGACGATCTGACGAGACTAACTCATGAGTACATGTTTCATTGATACCCCCCTAAAGTTGGCCACGGCGGGTGTTAATTTACATCGATCTTCTCAAAAAAATCAAATGACCCGTGACTAAAGAGAGACAATATTCCTATGTACCTGCTCTTCAGTTTTCTATTCTCAATCTATTCAAATAAATGCACATTTACTATACGCTATAACATGCATCAATGTGTCATCATAAAACTACTTTATTATACATATTTGGTAAGAAAATATTAATCACGATTATTCAAAATAACTGTTCCCGTTGAATATCTGAATATTCATTTTTATAAATATTATGGCACCTCGCTGTTTTGTAAATAATTAAAAAGGTTTTTGATCTATTTATCAAAAGGCAAATCAACTGTTAGGAGCACCATCTATGGAATAAAGTTGTGGTAATTACTTGTGTGAAATATCGCCTTCATTCCTAAGAAAATAATGAAAATATTATTTATTATTTGACATAATTGCGGTCTCATTTACTATAAATTTATAGGAACCAATTTCATTAAAAATTGACATCGCATAGCAACCTGCAAAGGTCGGTACAATTTGCTTTTTTGAACAGTTGTGGTATTTGCATACCGGCGCTGTATTTGATATTAAGCTATTTTTTCAGGTTTTTGAAGGCTTTTAGGCCTTTAAAAACCTAAAAAATTGTTTAATGCACCTTGGATGATCGACTGAATTTTGGAATAACCCGTTCCGGTTCAGCATCAATCTCTTTCTAGCAATTTTTCCCCACAACTCTCAGTGCTGCTTAAGTCCATAGCTGTCTTTGCTATGTTCCAAACTTAGCAACACTGTGAGTTTTTTCCAAAGTTGTGCTGCAAGAACATTGAAATGTTACAATCACTTTACGCCTTCAAATTGCAACCCCAAAAGCATTGCTCCTGACAGTTGACCCAGAGGGCTATTGTACTTACATCTACATTTTACATGTACGGTACAGGCAGGTTTTTTTTTGATATCGCTAAGCTAAAGTAGAGTACAGTAAAGGAAACAAACATTCGGCCTGCCTAAAGGTAAGCAATTAACGTAGTCTTTGGACCCTTGCAAAACTTGGGTGTCGCTCGTTCATGTAAAAACTTTTTCACGCTTCTTTGAAGAGCCTCATGCTGTAGTCCCTGGGGTACATATCAACAGGAACGTTCATTTCACAATATAAGAGCTCTCTGTAGAAAACATCTCTGGAACCGCGACTAATGCAGTTCCCGTGTATAAGGACGAATTATCAGCCATCGATGACTACTCGTAAAACAACCTATTGTACAATCGGTAGAATACAGAGAGGCAAAAACTCTCCTTAAACTCAAGAGCCGAACGCTATAATGTATGTGAGCTTAGGATCATAGATAATTCTCACAGTTTGTCTTTACGTATTATTTTAGAAGCCAGGTGGTTTAATGTGCCAATGCAAATATTGCAGCCCCAGAGCTAAAGAATTATACCTATTCTAATTTAGATTCTTCGTTAATCTGTAACTCTTAATCCAAATTTTATACAGCACCTTTTATTATACCACTAAGGTGGCAAACAATCATACGGCCTGCCTGATGGTACACAGTCACTTATTTATGTGTTACACCAAAACCCCCGCCTGTACGCACTTTCAAGTATTTTATCGTTAGGAACCAACACTTATTGGGTTAAGTCGACCATTGTAGTTGTTCGTATCATAAAAGTTTGTCAACCAAACATACAAACGTATTAAAAATAACATGGTTAAATGGATGCATAATGCAAAAAAATACGAATATTGCAAAATGGAGCCAGTATATCTTACGGAATAACTATAAGTTTTACATCAATTTTATAGGGAATGATTTCACTCGTCATCTCTATACTGTGTACAACCTCAAGCGAAACGATTGGCAGGCGAACATCGAGCGAACGAACGTTGACATTTTTACGGCGCCAGATATCGCGACGATAAATAACGAGGAATAAACTACACTGAGCGAGTTGTAGGCCCCCGTCACAGTCTTAAATAATTTTAATACTGCGCCCTTGTGTACTGCTTAGGTAAAGCAGGTGGCGCAGTCTCTCAACTATTCGATTATCTATGCATTTCATGGATTCCCACCTGCATCTGGGTATTTATAATGCAGATGAGCTTTCATTTTCATATGTAATGCAATAGCATATTTTTTACGAAATAATTGGTATGGCAATTTCAAACTGTGAAAGTATTTAATTAAAACACAAAAAAGCGCTCGTCAAAATATATAATTATAAACGTTTTCTATTTTGGAGTATTTCTTTAATTATTGGGTTTTCAAATAATTTTCATATTAGAAACGTAATTCTAGTGTAACATATTTTCATGTTGTATTTTAGTGCAAAGAAAGGGCATTGGTATTTCATATTTACTCTAAAATATAACCCATCATGGGCATATAAAACACATTCTTTTTCGTTCCTGGCTCTGACGCAGTGTAGGGTATCAACAAAGTGTGAAATGGCGCGGAAGTATCGTAACCTCTCCCCGCCAGATATTTCGTTCCTTTTCGCTAGCCACGCTCATTATCTGACATTCGGAACGTTCTTTGTTCGGTTAGTTACTTTATTTACGTTGGGTAGTACGTAGAGTTGTATTTTTTCGATAGATTTAGACAAAGCTCACGAAACATCCAAACGGACAGTTTGGATTCAATTCATTTAATCTTAATGAATTTACGAGAAGTTGATTTCCAAGACAACTCTTTTTGTTAATCTTAAAGGAAAACACAAATAGCATGAAACTTGTTAGTGTAGACAAGCGTTTATCAGCTTTCAAGTCGAGTGTGTTTTTATTTGTAGAAAGCTTTCCAGTTATTAAGTGTAACACTAGAAATTAGTTTTAATAAACAAACTTAGAATATAACATGGAAAAAAAACATGGCAGTTTTTGCCTTAACAGAATAGTATACACCTGCCCTAACTAAACTATAGCCGCATTCGCGTAATATCTTATTAGCTTTCAATCATTTAATTTATTATTCCTATATCAATTCCATCATTTTTCTTTAAACAAATAATATATTACACCTCATTTTCTTTATTATTCAAGTGTCATAAAGGTGAACATTCATTATACAATTTGCATACACAAATTTGTTACTTTCCCACACCTTTAGTACATTATTTTTGCATGTTTTACGAATGTTATGAGGGGATTACCACCAAACTGTCATAATTGTGTACGTAATCTGCATTTAACATGCGGGTTATATTATATTTTTATTCACACGCATAAAACATGTTGTGTTAATGAAATGACTACTTGAAATGATTTTATTACATGCCAATAACTGTACAAAACCTTTGAATGGGAAAATGTAGTAATAAAAATAAATAATAAAAGATATGCTATAAATTCTCTTCGCTTCCGATGTGGACTCGTGTGGAGTATCCGGTAGGGGAGACACCCTAATCTGACGCCATCTTAAGTTTAGTTTTGTGTAAAAATAAATAAAACTCATTCAGATTATATTGTTTTTGTTCTCAATATTAGTGGCTGAAATTGCTTGCGTTGCTTTGCGCTAGAGTAGCGAAAAAATCTACGGTCAAAGTAGAATTATAAGTACAATTTATTGAGAAACATCGTGTAGACAAGTGCATAATAATGCTTGAAAATCAAAGTGCTCAAAGTTAACCATAAAATCAGCTAAAATAGATAGGATATATTGTTTTTACTTACAATTCAATTACAATTTTTAATACATTACTAAACCGAACAAAACCCTAATGCTTATTAAATTTAATTTTCACTCTTGTTTAACAGTACAATTATGATACAATGAGTAAATTTTCTCCCACATTATTTAAAATAATAGGCAACCCATGGGCAACTCACTGACCAGTTTAGAATGGTACCCACTTCTTCGACGGGTTTTGTTGTTTAAAAAGTAAAAATATATTTTGTGGAGACCTTTTTAAGATGGTTATTTTCTACATGAGTAACAGTGCTGTTGATTAAATTAAAGAGTACGATTTATCGTTGGTACCAATTTAGCAATGATACGGAATGGCGACTGCATAGGGGTTCGTGTTAAGTGGAAGATGCGTCAATAGTTTATGTTTTGATGTTTTTTATTGTGTTTATGCAGGGGTGGTGTTTTCTGTAAATAGCATGTTCATTGAATGATGCAGTAGATGACATGATATAATCCCCTCATTGTTATGTGAAATCATAGGCTTTGTATTCTAATTTTTCTTAATTAATGTTTTCGTTAAGATTATTTTAGGGGCAGCATGTGTGAAAAAGAGCGGAATCTATATTAAAATATGAGATTTTGTAAACTACATTTATAAGCTACAGTCGATGAAAAACTAGCATGCGGACCGTCTCATGTGCGCCTCAAACGAATACCAAGTACCTCCCTTCCATAATTCCGGCGTTAGTCACTAGGAATGCAACAAACCTCCAGGGATGCGTGTTTTGACTGCATTCTTCAGTAAGCCCGATGAACTTCTTATTAAATTTAACTGGTATGTAGTGGTTTAGTTTTGGATTTAGCTCAAAAGATATATCTTCGGGCGAGCTTGAGTATATTTTGTGCAGTGTAGCAGGTGTTCAGTATTACTTGTCTTATTTAATTAAATACAAGTATAAACAAATGATATTGGATTCTTTAATGAAAATCGCCGTGCATTTGCTAAAACGTAGAGATGTTACATTTGTATAACATACATGTCAATTAATATTTAATCAAATAGTTATCAATTCATTAATTATCAGCAAGAAAATATATCCGAAAATTACAGTTTATTTACAAATACTCTTACCAAGTATCTGTTAGGAATAATAAATGTTCGTTTCATAAGCTTTCTTTCATATGAGTGCTTCCATCTGGTACCGGGAGGTGGAACTACGTAAGCACGAAGGCTTCTACGCTTTTAAATTGGTTTCGGATATGAACCCGTGGCGCTTTAACGCTCAGCAGATGTTTGGCAATAAATACAATTTTATTGTTTCAAATTATTTTTAACATTTTAAATTGCTTGTGGACGCCATATACAATTATTATGTTTGACTTACACCTACAATATTTGAATCACTAATTCCGTCACTACAAGAATATTACCCTGATTGTTACAAAGTATACTGACATCGATATTTATATACCTATATTACATATACAAGCATACCTATATACAAGCAAAGTAGGCAAGAAAAATAGATGTATGTATTTATGCTATTTCTATTGGGCAATTAAATAACATTTGACATGTAGAGGTGTAGTTCTGATATTTTACGTAAAACCTCGTAAAGCAAGCAAGAACGCAGCGTGCGTGCTACTTGGTTTAAAGTGGTCACCACTCATAAACGCGCGTCGCTACCACCACTGCTGGCACAGCAACACCTCAGTGGTGAATAATTGAATGCAAATTCAGCGATACATATTGACACCTGTCCTACTATACGTTATAGAAATAGGAATAGATCTGCCTATAGATATGTTCTCTTTTATTTCCTTTCTTATACTTCACAAATGATTATCCTGAAAAACATAATTATGTTCTCCTCATTTCCTTTCAGACTGTTCCCTACTTCCCTTTTTCAGAATAATATTTCATTCACTACCCGTATAATTATTACATTACAAATTTTACCTCTCTCCACTGTTTTATCTCTGTTCTTCTATTTTCTCTGTGAAGCTCTATTTGCCTAAGAAAAGAGAAAAAATATTCCTGTATTTTCTTTTTCTTTCTCAAGGCGGGGGTGGTCGAGTAATTAGCAACGGCTACTTACTTTAACACAAGAACTGTGCGGTAGATTCTCGCACAATACCAACATTTGTGTGGATGAGTGTTTATCTTGATCTGAGTGTTTTTCATGTATTATAGGCATGTGTTTACGAAAAAAAATGTAGTTACATATATTTAGCTGTTGTCTAGCGCCCATAGCACAAGCGTTGATTAATACTGGTCTAGATGGCGCAATAATTTGTCCGAAAATATTTATTATGATTTATTATCCTACGTTTTAATATTTTGTTCTCCTTTCTCTATGGTACTTCTTGCTCATCCCGAGTGAAAGGGAGGGAATATCTGTCTCTATGCTCTCAAAATAGATATTTCTAGGCCTTCATGTTCCAATAGTTGCTATTTTATATTTATTTTTCACGTTCTAGACTTATTATACCCCCTCAGAGGGTACATTTTCTAAAATACTTTCTTTTTCACATCTACACAATCTACCAAATTTGAATATGTTAGAATTTACAGCTTAGGATGTACATTGACCTGTCAATTATTAATTTAGAACTTCTCTTTTGTGGAAGCCCTTTTCAAGACTCTTCAATGAGTTGTATTAGGTACCTAAATAACTGTTAATGTCACTTAAACTAGATAAACTAGAATCGAAAAACACTCTATTCTTCCGTCGGTTTTATCCACAAGACACAGTACGTACACTTCTAAACTGAAAATGAAAACCGTAGCTTATTCTTTAGGTAAGTGAGTGCCTTCTCTAGATAAGGCCACCCTCGGGTTAGGCCGCTGACAGGTCCACGATAACTTCCGATTTAATACGTTAAAAGGTGCCTTAACGGGGTCATTCGCATTCGTAATGGCTCTACACGGCTCTGTGGCCCCTCACTAAGATAAAGTGACAACGGCTCTATCATACCCATTCGCATTAAAATTAACGTTTTTATTTTCAGATTAACTTTCACTATTCTTCGATAGTTGGGTTGTCGTTGATTTTATTTTGGGAAATATTGAATAAATAGCTTCTCTCTGTAGTTTCACCGGGGTTGTGTTTTTCCGTATATACGTTGTAATCCTAAAGAGTTTCTATATAAAATGTAGCCTAAATTATGATATAAGATACCATCGCATAAAATGTTATCAAATTCATTTTATTAGTTCTTATGTAATGCGTGTACAACGGATTGATAGACAAAATTATTCTTTCGGCTTCACCGATAAAGAAGTCAAGCTACGTCAAATTCAATGCATAACATCCCTATTACGAAGTAATTCTTTTATTTTACTTTTTGCTTTATATTATTCATGGTGAACACAATGCTACGACACTTACTTATGATTTACTGTAGTATATGATTTTACTTTAATAGAATGGAGTTTTATACTATACATATGAGATACAAGTAACGGCGCCGACGGCGGCGGTAGTAGGAATTCTTTGACATCATTGCATTCGGTGCCAGTAAAAATTGACATTGTTGTCGCCTGAAGTCAAGTTCTTCTTGTTGAAAGCTAAAAAAAGTTTGTTTAATAGTTTGTGTAAAAGTTTTTATTAAAAAGATATTATGCTTTTTTCGCCTTTCTAACCTGTCCTAAATTTAATCTTAATCCGAAATACAGTGAGTATCATTCTGTAATCGCATTACTCGCTGTAGACAGGCAATCCATCTTCACACGTTCTAACCAAATGGTCCACATGTTTCCCAAGAGTTTATAGCATGGAATTTTCCAAAAAGAACAGCTGGCACAACAGGATTGATAACCTCGGTGTTGCAATATACAGTGACTGCTTACCACGCAGGTGATCTACTTTGAAAGATTAGTTATTTGTTTCCATAATAATTAGATATAAAAAGGTAATATTTACAAGGTTGCAATTATTGATTTGTAACAGTTTTTAATTCATGTCTTTTTATACTACCATCAAATCTTTACAAATATTAAATGGCACCATAAACGAACTTTCTAATTAAAAAATAATCAAAATTGGTGAGGTATACGTGCAAAATTAACTAACTCTGGAAAAAGAAAAATAGATCCCATTAAAGCAGCCTGACTACCTTATATTCACAGAAACTTCAGACAACTAAAAAAAACTTATTTAATTATATTATACGAGTATAATTATAACGCGCATAAGTTCAAGCAAACATGTACAGAATATCTGATAATTAAGTTTTTTTTAATGTCTTAATGATCTACCCAAATAGTTTCCGAGATATTGGTGCACACGTATAAAACTCAATCGCCTCAGTCAATAGAACCATCGCTTTTTGTAAATTAACCAAAATAGCTTTCTAATCTAATGGATGTTGTTTTAACATCTATTTAATATGACAGTGTGTAAATATGCGAAAGCAGGCAAAATATACAAAATTACAAAGTACAAAATCGTTTATTCTCTCTCTCCAAACCAATTAATCTTTAATTATAAACTAAAGTACCTACAATGTTTAATTTTGGAGAGAAAACTAGTGCCTGAATATGACTTTACATGACTTTACATTTATAGGTACTTCTGGCATTTGGTGGTCGGAATAATTGGAGTAAAAGAGAAGTGCATAAATATGAATGAAGTGTTATAAACGACTAATTAAATCACACTCACAGTGACACTAACGATTGTATTGTAAACTTCAAAGGTGTGGCGACTAAATTTGTGTTCGGTTTCGCTGAGATTTTTATGTGAGTAAGTAAATGTTTATAGGGTGAAGATAATGTCTTGATCATTAAAAATAAAGTAAGCTACTCCTTCTTCAAGTAGCCTATTTAGGATCGTCAGGTGCGAAACCCTAGGCAGAACAGAAACCAAACTGGTGTCATTCTGCTGTGTGTCCGTACATTAGTCAAGGGTTTATATGTTGTGAATGAAATGAGTAGCAAACATAGTTTAAATGGAAGCAAATATAAATATATATTGTGTAATTTCGTGATGTTACAAAAGACCACATAGGCTGTGAAGGAGGTGGCCGCTGTAAAACCACTTTTCTTTTGTCTTTTCGTCATGATGAGGTATAGTAGAAAAAAAATGAGAAGTCGCTGAGCGAACAGAGTGAAGGACAAAAAGTGCGGTGTCTTCTACCACAGTACAGTAGAGGTTGTGCGGTATGGTGGTGGTGATGGGTCGACCCCAGTTTCCTTCTCCGGCACAACCACTGCAACAGGAAATTTACACAGGCTGTCGGTTCAGCCTCCCTGGGCGGAGATTAAGTAATCCCCGGGTTCGGGAACCCTACTAACCTGCGGACAGCATGCAACCCTTTCACCAATCTCCGTGTCCGCCACGCCAGCCTACCGCACCCACACTGCTAGTGGCGGTTCGACATCCGCCGGTCCTTCCGCTGTCCCCACAACGAGCTCTCAGTTAGCTGGCGACCTTACTTTCGCGCAGGAAAGCGACAATCCTCCCGGAGTTGTTACTTAGCTGCGGTCTTCTGTAAGGTGGAGGTGCTTCCTCAGACTGACAATTTAGAACAAGAGAAAATAAATTCTGAGAAGGCGTAGCACAGCATGACCTCTAGCTAGATCCTACCTCTCTTAATTGTACTTAAGAAAAGAAGAAGGCGCTCTTATGCACAATTGATAGGCTTTCTGTTCAAAGCACTGTTGAGCTCATGTCAAGATGCTCTCGATTTGCCATTATAAACTAGTTAACATGCTCTTTTTTAAACTTAGCTAAAACTATATGTATCAGACTGAATATCATTAACAAACATAGTTTATTAATGATAATTGATTTATTAATGAAAATTTATTATTCTAAATGAAAACTTTTGTATTGACAGAAATCATCTGCTAAACAAGAGTTACTAATATACTTCTGTATTACCAGAAGGCATATTTGGAATACTAAATGTATCTTTTTCAGAAGTTCTGATTTAGAACAATATATTAGAGTTTAGATACAAAATTATTGGAAATTACAGTAGATTCGAAATTGCATACACATAAATTAACTTGCCAGTTAACTCAACTCTGACTCATATGTAGTTAGGAGAATTAAATAATTGACGGACGTAACTACTGCGAGCCTTGTCTATTTCAACTACTTAACATTATTATGTCGTAAATATTTTTTTTTTTTTATTACAAAAGAGAATCACTCGCGCTATTTATAACATAAGCTCCACTGATACCAACTGTTGAAAGAAAAAAATATTCACATTATTATCTCTCAGTGTGTTTATGAAAACATAATGTATGCTTGTAAAAAAATAAAGTCTTTTAAAATTCGGTGATTATCTTCGAAGCAGAAATAAGTTCGGCTTGCTAAGACTGGTAGCAGTATACAGCTCTATGTGTTAAACTTCCTTTAAATCGTATTTAATTAAATAACAGATAGATACACAACTTTAGCATGGGATTTTAGACTAATATTTACACACAACATCCTAATAAAAGCTGAATAAGAAAAAAACATAACCGCATATGTTAAAATAGGTTAAAATCTTATATATAAAAATCTTGTGTCATTTTGTGTGTGATTTTTATGAATTTTCTTATGTATATTTGGTAGGTATGTGAATAGATCGTAAAGTATATTTCATAAAAAAAAAACGAAAAAAACAAGTTTAGAAAAAAAATAACCTGTTTTTCAATTTCTCAAGACCTGTAAAAATAAATTCGGCATACTGTATTAAGAGTGAAGTTCTGGCTATAGTAAGTAATGACAGATGGAAGCACATTCTAAAATTCGAAATTAGGGAAACATATCTCTTCTATTAGGTAAAAGTAAAATAAAAAATATTTTTAAGAAATTCATCTTTTAGATGTTTGTCTTTTTTTATACGTAGAAAAAATATTGAAAATTAAAACAATATTCAGTATAAATAATTTGAAAAATCAACATCGTCGGAAAGATAGTCCAGTTGAAATTACAAAATATAATTTAAGAAATAGCATAACTTAAAATGTAACTACATACAATTAAACGAGTTATATTAATTATGGTTATATCTTTACACACAGTAATTTTATAATGACAGAATAATAAATTTGATGTAATTATATCATAATTTAATTAATTAGCTGCCGTATCCGCAAAGAATACGTTTTATATGAGTAACAAGTGGTAAAGCCTTGCTTTAATATATCAAATTGGTTTATTTGTTAATTCATTTATGTATGGATTAAAATACATTATAGTGTGGTAAAATGTCTGAGGATTTACAAATTGTGAATGCGAGTAAAAAATACAACTCAGAAGTGGTCTTGTCAATGTGTCAACGAACCTCATGTACGCAGTTACTAACCAACTCAGATTAGGCCTTGTCGTTCTTGGCAGTTAGTTTTGTTAATCTCCTGGGTATAACAAACAGTGTAAGACGGCCGGCTTCACTTCTTTACATATAAATACGAGTATACATTTTTGCATGTATATAGTTGGTATATATACAAAAATATTAACAATTTGTTTTATATTCATAATCTAAATAATTATAAAATATTTTCAAATGAATTTCACGGTTGTAAAGTCCTTCAATAAGTAAATATTGTACTATGTATACTAGATAACTGATAAATATAACTATTTAAAATAGAGTCAAGACAAACAGTCACTATCCTGCACCTTCCTTAACAAACATTTTGTGCGGTAATCAAACCCTTGGCGCTCAATAAATAATATTTTTATGACGGAGCATAAGTTACTTATTGATCTGTCACATATATAATCATACTTCTTTTATATCTATCCATTTATCTATAATTTCACGCCAAATCCTTTGCGGGGTATGCAGAGAGAATCGAGCGCCACATGACTCGGTCCTTACAAATTACATGTTAAACATATACAATTTTTTTATAAATTCTTACGATGACTTCCTGCTTTGTAAGAATAGAAAATAAATATCAGAGAAATGGCGATTATGCCCGCTATTTTATACTAATTTTGTAATATAATAATCCTTTTATGCTTGAATCACGACTATCAAACGATACCTCAACAATTGAACGGTGCTGCTAGACAGCAGCCGTTGAAATTATATGTAGTAATAAATAATATATACGTGGTGAAAAATGTTTGCTAAAAGTTTATTGATCCATTTAGACAGGTATATTCGTTAGAACATAATGTTGATCACAGGTATAAGACATAAGTTTATATAACTATCTTAATGAAAATATGCAAGAGTTTTAATTCGTAAAATAATTTAGCTCCGTGTATACCGACTGTAGGGTGCGGGCTCGTTTGCGATGCTACAGCGTATTTTAATTAGCGATACACGAAAATGCTTTGAAACAGTGTCGAGTCGTGTGTGGGCTCGCATTACCGCCAAATTATAATAGCAATATCACATTCATGCACTCGCTGTGTTAGTTTACATTCAATGTTTACTTGCTTATTAATGCTGCCTGCTTAATTACATATTAAAAGTTAAAAAGCTCAGGCGTGCACTGCGAAATGTAGATGACTGTGAGCTTCGTTTGCAGTAGTTGTTGGAAGATACTGCAAACGAAGCTTGCCTATCAGAATTATTCATGTAACGAATATTCCACGCGAAGGTGGTTTTCATATTAAATTTACGCCCGTATACGTTTTCAATTTTAATATTATACAAATTCAATGTGGAGAAGAGTCGGCACAGATATTATTTACGATACCAGCTGCTCCCAATACGAGCTTCAATATTCCCGACAATACTCAAATGACGAAAACGATTTAAGTACGCGTTTGAGATTTCATTCGGGCACACTTAACATCCCTAATTAGGGTTTTAAACGTAATAAAAGATAACTTGAAACTCATACCGAACATTCATAAGGAAAAGTTTGCCAATTAAAATTCCTCTAACGAGTCGCACCATCTCCTTTAATAAATACAAGTCCCGTCTAATTTTCCTCGGGGAGATTTAGGCAGCATAAATTTCGCAGCCTGAAAAGAAACTCTGCGAAAGAAGAGCTTGTACATTTTTACGATGGTGAATCTCATTCGCCCCTCCAACAGCGAGTTGTCTCTCTTTTAAATTAAATTTTCACTCCTAATTTGAAAGTATAATGTCATTTCACTAGAATTCCGTTATTAAAACTTTTAAATCATTCGAAAGTCTCGTTATGTACGCTCGAAGGGTGGGTGTCGTGATTTTTTAATCAAAATTGGATCATTTCTAGTGATTTTTACGAGTGCGCCATTCCGCGGCATCAAATCCTCATTAGCCACTTGCGTATCCGATATTGCTTTTCTTTGCGAACTGTCGCGATTTTATGAAATATTTAAGTCTCAATCCTCTACCTTAGGGGGCATTAGTTTACATATTTATACAAATACCTACGTAGGTACAGTTATAAGAACTTTTAATGAGTTTCTAAATATTTTTCAGAGCTGATGTCGAAATAGAACTACTTTTGATATAAGTTGCGCTGATAACGAAGAAGATATTTTACAAAAGTGTACGAAAAAAGAAGTGTAATGTTTTCAGGGTTCTTGTATGTATATTTGTAATTCCTTACTGTATACTCCATATTGTGCAGACTGAAGAGAAAATATTTTACAAACCGCGATGATGAAGACAAATCAAGATGAAGGACATTGAAACGTTATATCAAAACCATGTACAACGTTATCGTTAAAGGTAAAAGTATTTAAAGTATTGTGGCGTAAGGCTTGTAGACCGTATTCGCAATGATGATGTTAGAAATAGAGTTGGTCTGAAAGAGAGCGTCGGTGTTAAAATAAGAAGAGGCATGCTCCGATGGTTCGGGCATGTAGAAAGAATGCAAGATGAAAGAATGACGAAGCAGATATACAATGCAAAAGTGGAAGGATGTAGGAGCCGGGGAAGGCCAAGACTTACCTACCATGACCAAATTGGTCATGTTCTATCAGAAGGTGATGTCAGGAGCCCTAGAAACCGGCGTGCGTGCATGAGAAGAGCAATGAATGTTAAAGAAGCGAGTGAGATATGTAAGGATCGAGTCACGTGGCGCTCGGTTCTCTCTGCCTACCCCGCAAGGGATTTGGCGTGAAGTTATAGATAGATAGATAAAAGTATTTAAAATATTTAAAAAATAATACAATAAATTAATTTTAAATTTCTTTTTTATTTACTAACCTTTATGATTATTATTTTAGGTATTTTTAAGAATAATGACAGGTCCCTTTCAAATTTTTTTGGTTAATTGATTTGCTTATTTATTTGATACTATGTATTTATTTAACTTATGTATATTTTTATTGGTCATGACAACTCGACACAATAGCTGGCATTAATTGAGATTTTACTGTATATATCTCTTGACGCCAATGTCTTGCATATTTGATTTATGAACTGATGCCGTACTGAAATATTTTATTCCTTGTTACCTACTTTATTTTTCCATCTTTTACAATGTATTTTCTAAGGCCACTAGCGTCGTTGCATGTGGCAGTAATTCAAGTACAAGCAAGTTAATCAAAGTCCATCACAGTCCGTCTATGGGTGCGTCTATTTTCCTCTGGACTTGGAGGACACGTTAAGCCGTCAATCCTGGTTGTTGTCGATAGGAGACTTTTTTTTTTTGACCTGACTATGTAGTTAGCCCCGAGTGGTCTGTTACTATGTCAACGGACTAAAAGGATAGGAGACAGACGTCTGCCTATAAATATTTTAGGTACCTTTATTTAAAAAAGGTACATTATAGCGGCTTGAAGCTTAGATTTCTACCAATTCGTATTTGAACAACCTGCTGGTGCAGGTACGATCTGTATCCCTTGAGTTAGAGGGACGAGTGGGATAAGTATATATTAACAAGGTGCTGAGTGCCGGGGTGTAGTGGCTGAGTGTAGTAGTTAGCCGCTTAAGAGCAACAGTTCGCATCAAATTCGTATAACACTAGGGATATTAGTAGAACGATAAAATAAGTGAAACAAACATCGCTTGATAAATTACACAGCGTCATCTAGCCCCAAATTAAACGAAACTTGTGCTCTGTATAATAGACACTTGATAAACATAAATGCCCAAATACATTTTTTTGAACATTTTTTTACCTACTTACAGTACACAGAAATCACTCACACCAGAACAAACATGTTCATGTGTTATTTTTACAACGTCGGAAGACATACAAGCATACGGCCCACCTGATGTAAAGCCGTTACCGTAGCCTATGAGCGCTTATGATGCCTCCTCTGCTGGTAATACAGCCTCCTTAGGAGCTCACTGGTGGCCTCACTCACACGCAGGAACACAACAGCGCTCTAGGGAATTATTATTTGGCTGCGGTTTTCTGTGAGGTGGAGGTGCTTCCCCAGACCGGCTGCTTTGATGCACCCTACCTCTCTTAAAAACATTCAGACCAATACATTCACAAATGTTTGTCCTGTGTCGGAATCGAACCCACGAGCGATGGTGTCAAAGCCGCGTTATTCACGACTGTGCCACCGAGCTCACCGAAATGTACATGAACATGATCATGTATGTAAGTGAATCGGTGTTGGTGAAAAGAAGGTGGTAAAACGATGGTTACTGAATGCTAATCCCTTGACTAACACCCTTTTATCTATTAATAAAATTAAATAAATTAATATCTCTGAAAGTATCAGATTGATTATTTGTTCAGTGTCGACGTTAAAAATAATAAATAATGATAATTCAAGCCTTAAACAATCTGATTTTTTTTTTATACCACTAAGGTGGCAAACAAGCGTACGGCCTGCCTGATGGTGAGCAGTTACCGTAGCCTATGGGCATTTGCAACACCAGGGGTGTCACTCTTGCGTTGCCGACCCTGTGAGAACCTCTTCACGCCTTTCTTGAAGAACCCCATACTGATTACTTGTGATTCACTTGTAGAGAATATTTTTTTATTCTCCATTCGCAACTTCGACGAATAATCATATAGCGGTCATGAAGACGTCGGTGCCGTTTCTAAAATATGGACAATACGTTGTTTCTACCCGTCACGGGATAGCTTTTTGCAAATATTCGCCTTTTACTCATTCAAATCCCTTTGTTCTTCAGTTCTCTATTTTACATCAACAGTAGCGCATCTGGTATGCAATAAACAATTGACAATGAAAAATTTGTCTCAACACTTTTAAAGGTTGCATATGATCAAGTAATGAAAAAGTGGACAAGTAACATGAACTCGCGTGTTGAGAGTTCCGTGCGATGAATATGTTATTTTCGAAATTTTGTTTATGATAACTAAAATAATTTATCTCAAGAACAAACTTAATATCGTAGTTGAAAAACATGACTTGGCATTCATTCCCTCTACAATATTAAGTTCGTACAATGATGAACAATTTGTCATGTTTTATTTTAAGATCACTAACTTCTTAGGTATAGGACAGCCTGCAATCTATAAGTAAAGGACTATTTTCCACTTATTTACACCAGTTCTATGTTTTTTATTCCGACGCAAAGAATCCTAAAAATTTAAACTTCTCCCAAGCCCCTTTTAAAAGCATGTGATCAAATTAAATCAAAGATTAAGAATTATTTAATCACATACCTATATTTACGAGGAAAATTTTTAAATTTATTTAAAAAAACACATAAAAAAAAAGTAACCAAACGGGAATGTCAATACACACGTTGTAAATATTACCTCGTCAAAGGCTGGAACGGTCAATGAAATTGTCTGGAGTCCTTGACACACAGACATACTCCAGCCGGTCTTTTATAGACCATAAAGATTTTACTAGCACAACCTTGGGTAGGGTTTGCAATGAGGTCGTTGCACTCACATTTACCGCCCTTGTTTTGACGATGTTATGAACATGACCGCAGCAAAATTTGTATTAAGTAATATTGTGGACGACTTAGAAGTGTGAATTTTATAAGCATTTACCGAGTTCTGAGGTAATTAGAACACAATCTTATGAGCATCAATGTCGACGTTAGCTAATAGTGAAATACGTTTATATAATTCGAACTTGTTTACTTATATTAAACTTTATACGCTAAAGATAGTAAGAGCATACTTAATGCTATATAATCAGTGGGTATCAATCAAACTAAGGTTGATATAGACAAGAGGATAGGCGCACAAACGAAAACGATCGAAGAATATAATATTAACGTATAAAATACAAACTGATGTACTTACTATGCAAATAAATTTACATAACAATACAATAAACGCTGTAATATAAAAAAAACATATGCATAAATAAAAGAAGATATACATATGTGTACTACAAATAATATATACAGATACGCAATGTCATTTATTAATTATTATAACACTTATATCATATCAGCGATTCCTGAATCTGGTTAAGAAAATCGGCACGTGTTAAAAATTAATAAAATATTTTTCCACTTGAGAATCTTCTGATATAAAGAGACTTCAAACTTCTCTGTACTGTAAGTACGTGCATCTTAAATCGTCAGATACAGTTATTGATAGATGATAACTAACGTTAAGTCATGCTGTATAAAATATTAGCCGTGACAATCCGAAGTAGTGGTATGAATACGGGCTAACGAAATAAGACCAAGATCGCTGTTTTAATCCGAGAGAGAGAGAGAGTTGCTTAACTAAAGAACATTCTGAAGTGGATATGTATCTTTAGTAGTAATGTTAGACTACTACTACTGTTACCTATTCAATAGATTTCGAGTAGGTATTTTATATCTCGTAGAGTTAATACCTAAGTCTATTAATCTGGCTTATGAAAAGCACGGGACAAAACACGTTATCACGGGATGAGTATTCTCGTGTTATATATTACGTTAGTCTATAATAATACATGGACCACAACATCAAATAAAAAGTTTGTAAGATGGTTATTCTTTTGCCGTAATTGACCGAGTGATTCAGATAAAATTGGGCATAAAGTGTTATTTAAAACGAATAAACTGCGGAAGACGAAGCAGATATACGACACAAAAAATGGAAGGATGTACTCGTATGTAGGAGCCGAGAAAGGCCATGCCTTACCTACCAAACCGAATTGATCGTGTTCTATCAGAAAGTGATGTCAGGAGCCTTAGAAACCGGCGAGCGTGCATGAGAAGAGCAATGAATGTTAAAGAAGCGAGTGAGGTGTGTAAGGATCGGGTCATGTGGCGATCGATTCTCTCTGCGTACCCCGCAAGGGATTTGCGTGTAGTTATAGATAGATAGACTACGGATCTGCAAGGCATTGGCTTAAATTAAATACTTTGCAAGCACGTAACAGATATTTTGTGTTGTTTTAAAACAGCTAGTAAATATTTTAAAGACATTTTATCACTAACAGTATTTTAGCTTGGGTAATATATTTAATCACTGTAACACCTTCATAAAACATTTAAAGAACCCAAACTACCTGAGGCTACAAAACTAAAAAGTAAGTAAGAATGCACTTTTTCAAACAATTCTTAGAAACTGCCACATCCTACATTGCGTCAAAATAACGGGCCTTTTATTAAAAGTAGCCCCTTTCTCATCAATAGAAGGGTTCACAATAAAAGGGTTTACAATCCTTTGTCGTCCTTTCTTTGTTTTGTATGAAAGAAAAGATTGCACAAAATGTTGTTTTGTATTTTTTTAATAATGCTTTTGTCACCGAAACTGACCGCTAAGTCCAAAAAATATTACACCTTTTATAGAAATGGTTGTTCAAACTATCAAACCCTTTTTCAGTCCGATTTTAACTGTAGCCCGTTAACGTTGACTTTGTAGAAAAAAATACTATGTGATCAAAGTGTCTAAGTGAATGTTAGTGATTCAAAAAATTGATTTTTTTAGCCTGAGGTAAGAGTATATTACTAAGGTGGCAAACAACTTCCGGAGGATAAACAGCCTTCGGATGTATTCCCTACCATTAACAATGACATGTTAAAGGTATAGAATATAAGAATAATTAATTCCTTATCACCCTATTTATTTGAATAAGGATTAATATCACGAGATGAGTATCCTTTTGATTCTACCCGTGTTTTGATTCATTTGTATGCATAGTATGTATGTATATCCTTACACCAGGTCCCTTGCGAGGTAGGTTAGCTCAGGTCTCTAGTACCTTTGATTGACGTATTTGAACAAAAAGATAATTGTGACTTAACTATATATATATATAGGTAGTTAAACACATACATTACCATAAACATAAAATAATGTACTACACAAACATGTAGTACATTATTTTATGTAGGTATAATCAATAGTTTTAGAGAGGTAGCGCGCATAAAAGTAGCCCGTCTGGGGAAGTACCTTCACCTCAAAGAAAACCGCAGCCAAATAACAACTCCCTAGAGGGTTGTCGTGTTCCTGCGTCTGAGTGAGGTCACCAGTAAGCTCCCAAGGAGTTGCTGTGTAAGCAGCAGAGGAGGCATCGCGCGAGTGATACTTAATATATCGCTAGCGTTAATAGGCTACGGTACCCGCTTTACATCAGGTGGGCAGTATGGCTCCCGACGTAGTATAAAAAAAAAGTTTTCGCAGTGTACAACAAATAATGATTTTTATAGGCAATTTTCGAATACCTTGGGTTACATCATTTCAATTTTCGTAGGAAATTCTTTTTTGTTTAATAAATTACAGGCCATGTTACTCGCTTATAATGTACACTTCTATATATGAAAGAATTTTTGAAATTATTAAGTATTTTTTGAGACAAATAAACATATAAAAAATATTGTTTTGTTTTAGAATATTAGTTTAGAATAAGCTTCGAGACAATAAAATTTAAATTTGGTACTTGCAATATCATCTATTCTCAGAACACTTTACCTTGTTTTTGCAATTGTATATTAATTTAAAAATATTATTACATAAAATTTTTGGATCCATTATATTTCATTAATATATGACCACATATTACATTTAACTTTTTATATACTATTTTATGACCAAATAAAATACTATAAAAGTCAAAAGTGTACCACGTACAACGCGTGTGATGGTAAGCAGTTACTATAGTGATAGGAGACTTTGTAAAAACATCTACATAGTTATCTTCATCATAATATTGATATTATCGAATCGATTATAATCAAAAGTGCTATCAGTATAGAAGTGCTATTTAAAATAATCGATTATCAAGAGGTTACCACGAGTACCTATATTACAAAAGCAATATTCTTGAATTTACGAGTATGTAACTTGTAAGCAGGAAGTGAGAAAAACAAATTTATTTAAATGTAGTATGAAATTATGCAAAGAAAATAAACAGTACCTCTTTTGCAAATCATTAGATTATTAATGTGCTACGTTCCAATGGAAGAACATGAAGCTGATTTAACTACTATAGAAACGAAGCGTAAGTTTTTTTTTAATAATGCTCAATCATATAAACATTTCGGTATAATTATATGTCATAATGATATATGAACATGTAAAGTTTTATTTGTTTGGATAGGACCATAGTCTATGGAGCAACTGGTATGAATGTTAAAGAATCGAGTGAGGTGTGTAAGGACCGCGTCTTGTAGCGTTCGGTTGTTCCTGCCTACCACACGGGGTCCGGTGTTAAGATATATAAAATATTTGCAGTTAATTACATAGAATGAATGTCTATTTTTTATGAGTACTGTCGCATAAAACCGTATAAAATAAAAAATAAGCGAATAAAATGTAAGCATGGAATGTTGTAATAATATACCAACTTGTATAAATAACTTAGAGCCATATAGGTGTATATGTATAATTGATTATTATTTAATATCTACTTTTATTAGTGCTTGTGTATAAAACCATATGAAATAAAAAATAAGCAAATTAATGCAACCATAGACTTAAAAAAAAATCTGATATAAATACCTACGAACAATATAGATGAGCATAATTGATATCTGAATTTAAAAATTCAATCTTAGCGTAGAATCTTCGACATTCCTTTCCCGGGATTTCTTATCCTGCACAACATAAATCGTCCCGACCCATATAACTCTCGCTCACCATTAAAAAGATAAACAACTTAATTTAGGTATTATAATAAACAAGCCACCCGACTTAGTGGGATCCCTGTACACACCGTTCATAATTTTATTTATTCACGAAACCGTAAATATCTGTAGGAATAATTCCGAAGGCTCTTTGCAAGGATTAAGGGGGCGCTGCGGGCCGGAGAAAATTATATTCGGCCATAACAGTTATCATGCATCACCTGGAAGAAGCTTAATGCGCCTTTTCGCAATCTCGAGGGCGGCGGGCGAAGCGCAAATTACTTTTTCAAAGTATTTACATGTAAATAGGGATGGTATGTTTCGAACTTTGCGGTGGTGTATGGGCGCTTCCGGGCACGCATTATCTCTTTTGTGTCTATAAGTAAACATACTTGTAGGTTAGTATGGCGGTTACTCAACTGCTAGCTAGATAGCTATTGGTGTAGTATGTTTCTTAAGATTAAATGCTCTTAATCTGTGCGTTTTCTTCATGCCATTGTCTCGTTTCCTAATCCATTAGGATTGGAGGGTTCCGCTACCCAAGCTTAAGAATTTGACGAATATACTATTTTTGACATAGAACAACTGCGGTCAGACCTCCACAATTCAAAGGGAAAACTAGACGTTTCTTAAATAAGGCTAGGAGGGTGATGGTTTTCGTTATGATGTTTTCCTTCACTGCCGAATAAAGGATAATTACAAATATGTAGAATACAAAGACACGAATTTAGTGCCAAGATCCGGCCTATTGGTCAATAGGCTGGTTCTTTGTCCATCAATGCTCCCCTTAAGTTGTGCATATTTAGAACAAATCCCGGACCAGCAGCATGAAACTAGTTTATTTTTCTTTTTCCTATCAGTAGCGTTAACTCCAGCAAAAAATATTTGATATTCTGCTTAAAAATGTACTTAGTAGGTATAAAGCGAGGGTCCTTAAACACCCACTCATTAAAATCCGAATCCTCCAGAATTATTCATAAGTAAACTAAATTCGCCATTAACCGAATTTGCAATTCCGCGCTTAAACTCTTTCGAGGTGAGATCGCCGAAAAAGCACGCCCTATACATAAACCCTGTATAATTATCATCCATTCTACTTATAAACTTTCATAACGGCCTATACGTCGACTTAACCTCTACTTTTGGGGAGGGGCGACCCTACCGGGGTAAGCCTCCCCGCCTTATAATGGGAGTCTAAGAAAAACGGGTGTACGGTTCGGAATAGAAAACGCTTCTTTGGAAATAGCTTCGGTGGAAAGCTGACGATTTATTTGCGCTACGGGATCCGCTCGGAAAATATCCTGAGAGCGGATTTTTAATGGCGCCATTGTTTCTATTTTAAACGCGGCGTGCGAATGGAATACTCAAGTATGACTCACGGTTTGTTTGTTCGACTTATGAATGTGTTGTATATATTTTTTTTCTGACTATTAACGCATTCTAAATGAAAATCTTCATATGAAAGCTTTTAAATATCGTCTTTAATATAAAATACAGTAAATAAAATGCGAATGCTTTTTGAATATTCAAGTGACTTTCCGATTATCTTCGAGTTATTTTTGTTTTGTCTTTGTTTAATACTCGCCACATATAGTACTACTACCTTATTCTAAATTACGTTGTCATGCCAGATAATCCTTTATCAATAATATAATTGGCAAATATAATAATAGGTACATTTGCCAATTTACTGATATTTTTTCTCTTTTGGCAGCTTTCTCTGCTATCTCTAATTTGGCAGATGTCGTACAAATTCAGCTTGCTGGCTCTGAGAGGTATATCGACAACTTTGGTTCACGATCAATTTTCCTCGATAATCTATCCTTTAGGAAAATTGATCGTGAATCGAATTGAAAATTGATCGGAATTAGAATGCTATTTAAAGATAGCATTCTAATTCCTTTGAAAATAGCATTCTATTTTACTGTTTTAAAATAACAGGAAGCAAACAAGCATACCGGCCACTTGGTGTAAAATAGTTCATTGACTATGGTCAATGAACGCTTTGACTCTAAAGAAAACATGACAGTATGTCATTTAGACATGGAGAGTACCTCATTTTAACCCATAAACCACATGACACCTCATGAAGGCACCTCACTCACAATAACGTAGTGTTATAGTGTGACGTTTTAGTCCGTCAACATTAGTAATAGATTTTAAAAAGAAGGAAGGCGGAAATGATTAGATTTTTTTTTAGGACAAAATACAATTTAATTCTAAAAAACCTTACTGAATAAAAACAAAATAGATGAGATTAGACATAGACACGGTAGAGAGAGGGTCGCGAATTAGGCTCTGAGACTGAGTAGCTTGACGAGTTCAATAAGAACTACCACTTCCCTGGCCGACTGTATATGAGGACGGGGTGGCGGTGTCCAAACTCCTGGTCGTCGAGACGCCAGCATCAGATCCTTCAGATTTAGAGATTGACTGTAGCAGCGTAGCCTCTTATTGAGCCTCGGACTGGGCCCCCAATTTGGGGTATCACAAACACTTTATACAATATAATTCCACTGAAATTATATTTACAGAACTAGTGCTGACACAATTTTTATAGATTATTAGAGTAATAGGTTAGCAGGAATATTTTAGTGTTGACGAGCGTCGTTGTGGTTAAGGTATTCTCCACAAAATGAATGTCACCACGGAGCTCGCTGCTCCGAACGAGTTCGTGAAGTAGCCGAGTACGTCCGAATAACCAAATGTCTATGCGCATACGCATCATTCATTTCTAGCTTATTTTAAATTCTTTTTTCTTTTTGTAAATAAAATTGTGTATATAATAAGTCTTGCTCAATAATTTTTAATGTTATAATCATTAGTTATTTATGATATCTGTACATAATATTCTTCTTTTTTTTTATTAAAGTAATTTAGTCTTTGGTTTAATTTTTTTTAAGGTTTTTCTATATAAAGAAATCAGAACGTTACAGTACCCCCTCTCTTAGGTTAGGATTTTTCTTAAAATCCGCTTACTGCGCATAGCTATCAATAGTTTACTTCACTTGCATTCATTCAATTCTCTTTCACACATTCCTTTCAACTTTGTTCATTTATTCCTTAGTCATTCATACTAGCTTCTACATTTATTAGATAATATGTTTCAGCGATCTTCTAAACTGAGTACTTTTTTTTTATATACATAAAAGTACTCGTCGTACGCTATTGATTGGTGTTAATATCTTAGTCTGTACCTATTATTCATTAATAAAGAAATGTTTTGTACAGGAGTAGTGTTTCACAATATTTTATATTTAGTATGTCATAAAAACAGAACGTTAGTGGTTCGTGTTTTCTTTTCAAAAAAATACAATACGTTAGCGTATCGTATTTATTTATTATTATTATTTTACTAGGTAGTTCTAGTAACTACTTGTTTGTTAGAATTTACGTGCTGTACATATTTCTTTTATAATAGTTGTAAGACAATTGTGTTAAAGTAAGCGTATATGTTTTTATTGTTTGTAATTTGTAAGCTTAATATCCTTTATATGCCAAGTTCCTAGATTATTACCTTGCATATCTTCTAATTCATACACCAAGGAAGATTTTTTTCCAATAATACGGCACTTTATGTATTTTGGAGCAAGTTTCTTAGCAAACCTGTTATCTTTACTACTTTGATAATAGGTTCGTTTCCAAACTACATCATTGATATCAAATTCAGCTGCCTTACGACGCAAATTATAGTAATTACTATTTCGAGAATGGGCATTTAGCAATGCTGACTGTACCTTATTGAAAATATTTCGCATATTCCCCAAATTTTCAGCGTAGTCATCCCTAGGTGTAAATATAATGTCACTTTGCAAATCTGAGTCGAGGTAGTGTGATCCACAACTAACCAATTCTCGTCCGTAGACTAAAAACGAAGGGGTATAGCCTGTAATTTCATTAACAGAAGAATTAATTGCAAATTGAATTTTTGTAATATTGATGTCCCAAGAACGGTGATCGTCATTAATAAAAGATGAAATGGCAGTAATTATTGTTTTATTGTAACGCTCTACAGTGTTCATCTGTGGCGTATATTTAGGTGTGTACTGGACATTAGGGACTTTATATTTAGAAAATAATTGTTTCAAGGTACTGCTTACAAATTGTTTTCCGTTATCCATCAGAATAGTACTAGGTACGCCATGGACTAGGAATACCTGGTCCTCTACTATTTTTGCAATAATTTCCGCGGTAGCTCGTCTTATCGGAAATAGCAAGCAATATTTAGAATAACAACATGCAATGACCAAAAGAAAAGTATTTTGTTTCCTCGAAGGAGGCAAAGGTCCTACTAAATCCATACTTAACATTTGGAATGGTCTGTGGCAATTCTTAGGACGACCCATAGTACCAAGAGTTGTATGATTTGAGTACTTATGCGCAATGCACACTTCACAGCTTGAAACAAATTCAACAACATCACGATGCATATTCGGCCAAAAATATTTGAGTGACAAACGTTTATACGTCTTTAAAACACCGAAGTGTCCAGCGGTAGGTTCACTGTGATGCTTTTGAATAACTTCTTTTCTAAATTCTTGTGGTACAACCTCTTTCCACTCAAACTCTTTTGTTAAAGGATTTAAACTTTTTTTAAAACGATAGAGTTTGTTACCAATGATTTGGTATTCAACAAATGATGACGGAGAGTTATGGCATCCATTACGGATGTTGAGATACCACGAATCAGAAGTTGAATCATATGGGTTAGGCGAAGAATCCTGATTGGTGTCTATAGCTGATATAGGTACACTACGAGAAAGACTATCCGGCACAACGTTATCAACACCGCGACGATGCTTGATTTCAAAATTGTAGGCTGATAGACGTACACCCCAACGAGCTAAACGACCTGTAGGGTTGTTTATATTCAAAAACCACTTTAGTGCCGAGTGGTCTGTATAGACAGTGAATGTTTTGCCATTTTCCAAATAGCACCGCCAATGTTCAATTGCAGTTAATACCGCCAAGGCTTCACGCTCTGTAGCGCTGTAATTTCTCTCTTGCTTGGACAGTGATTTGCTCATATACGCAATTACCACTTCCCTGTCATTCACGCTTTGAGTGAGAACAGCACCAATACCTACATCACTAGCGTCAGTGTGTACTTGAAATGGTTCAGCATAATTAGGACATGATAAGATCGGTGTAGATATCAAGCACTCCTTCAGCTTCCTAAAAGCAATATCCGCTTCTATAGACCAAGAAAATGGAATAGCGTTTTTTCCTTGTGACTTGAGCCTGTTTAGAGGTGCAGCTAAATCACTAAAATTAGGGATAAACCTACGGTACCACGAAGCAGTGCCAAGAAATCTTCGAACTTCCTTACGGTTAGATGGTGTCGCGTAATTAACTATTGCCTCCACTTTTTCTGGGTCTGCGTGAAGTCCGTTCGAATCCACCACAAAACCTAAATACCTCAGCTGTTTCCTGAAAAACTGACTTTTCTTGAAGTTTATAGTGAGATTTGCAGCTTTTAATTTCTCATGAACACGAACCAGCAAGGATATGTGCTGTTCGAAAGTAGAAGACACTATAATAATGTCATCAATGTAAACAAAAACTCTGTGCTCAAACTCGGGACCGTAAAATAAAATATCCATTAGCCTTTGCTGGGTAGCAGGGGCATTAGTAAGGCCAAAAGGCATACCTCTGAACTGGAAGGTACCACGAGTTGGTATATAAAAGGCTGTTTTTGCACGATCTTCTTTCTTAATTTGGATTTGCCAAAAGCTTTTAGATAAGTCTAAACTTGTTAAATACTTGGCGTCACGCAGATTGTCGAGTATTTCGGAGATGTAAGGGAGACTATAGGCATCTTTTTTTGTAATAGCGTTCAGCTTTCGACTATCTAGACAGAATCGCAATTGGCCGTCCTTTTTAGGAGTCAACAGTACTGGAGATGACCAAGGACTCTCACAAGGCTCGACAATATTCTCCTCAAGCATCTCATCCAACTGTTCGGACAATATTTTCAGTTTCTCTGGGGACATTCTGTAAGATCGTTGACGAATGGGTGCAGCATTCCCAGTGTCAATAGAATGTTGTATTAAGTTAGTTTGACCTAGCCCACTTTCCTCATAAGAAATTTCTTGAAATTGACTGATAATGTGATCGGCAGTGATCTTTTGATCTTCCGTCAAACATTCATAACTGTGTATTAGATTATCACCGTCATTTGTTAGACTAGCCGTAGTAGTTTCATTATCCTTTAGTAGAATAACCGCATCTAGATGAGTAGGGAGAAGTTCGAAAATTCTCCAAAAATCCATTCCGAGTATTAATGTGTTTTTGATTTCTGGGACGACATATACGCTCAAAATGTGCATGTTATCGTAGAACGTAATTGGTAAATATATTTTTCCTATACTGTGTAATTTTTGACCACCAGCAGCAACGAAATGTAATGTGTCACATTTGTGTAGTTTATATCCTTTTGCTAATAAATATTCATGGCTATTATTTCCCAATATAGTAGCTCCCGATCCGGTATCGAGTAAACCAGTGTGCGTTTTCCCTTCAATAACTACATTTACATATGGCCGTGTGTGTAAATTTCTTGCGTTGTGGATTGCAGATATAGTGTAACAAGAAAAAAATTTAGATATAAATTGCAACCATTCTTTCCAGTCATCTTTATTAGTTTTGATATTCTTGAGCTCTAAATTACTTTGACTGTGTTTGCAATCCACATCGCTTAGTTTTTTGAATTGGACATATCGCGCATGCACTTTTTACACTCAGGATAGCGAACACCTTTCTCGCCACATTTAAAGCAAATAGGAAAGTGCGGTTCCTTGCATTGACCAAGAGAGTGCGTATCACTTCTGCATCTAGGACAATACAATGTTGTAGAGGTTCGAGTATTTACTGATCTATTTAATGAATTGACATTAGCATATTGTTTATAATTAGAGTTTGATTTGTTATAATTAGCTAAGCTTGATCTGTAGTTAGTATTATAGTTTTTATTAATGTATTGACCTTTGTTGTTATTACTGTTTGTATGATAGCCCGTATGAAAATTTCTATTTGTGTTATAACTGGTACTGTGATTTTTATTTGTATTATAATAAAATGCATTAGTATTATCGCTTGTAGTCTGCTTAGTATAAGCGAACTCTCGTGCCAAAGTATCAGAGGTAACTTTAGGTGGTTCATGGAAGTGAGCCAGACGTGTTTGTATATTTTCGTAATTACGACACAAATTTTTCAATTCTCCAATGTTAGTAATCGAAGAAGAAGCAGATAATGTACTTGCGTAACAAGGTCGTATATTGTGTAACAATATTTCTATTTTTTCTTCTTCAGATATAGGTTTATCGAGTCTCGAAAACATACCATGCATGATAGCTAAGTACACAGTTATATTTTCATGCTGACCTTGAGTACGCATCCTAATTTCGGACATCAATCTATAGTCGTAATCACTCTGACTAAAATCTTTTTTAAGCAGCTCAACTACCTCATCCCAGGACGTAACTTTGTCTTTGATACACCTATACCAGTGAAGTGCATCCTCTATAAAAATTTCGTAAGCGAAGGCTAGTAGTTTCTTTTTTTCAATGTCTTTAGAGATAAGCAGTTCATCCACTCTTTGTATAAACGAGCGTACGCAAGTTTTCCCGGAATATTTCAGTTTTCCTATGACATCAGCCACAAACTTTTTATCGCAATTTGAGGTTGCATTAACTACCAATGCAGTTTCAGTACTAGTAGTAGAAGAAAATTGAGTACTCTCAGGTTTAAGACTTAGTAAATTTTTATATTGTGCATCAAAATTTAACTTCACTTCACCGTATGATCTAGTAATATCAGCTGAAGGCTGAATTCTTTTTATCCTATGATGTATATGGTTTAAATGTGACTCAGTACGCGTGTATAAATTTTTATCAAATTTGATATTTAAACTTTCTAATTTAGTTTTTGATCTTGCTAACGATTCTTTTAGTGAATTTAAATCATCTACAGCCTCTAAATGTGACTCATCAATATCTTCAGGAGAAGCTAACAGAGATAACTTTACAATTTGTTTCCGCAATTCTGCAACGGATGTATTACTAACATCACCTCCCCTAAGTGCAACCTCATATTCTAGGTCTGGTTTTTGCAGTGCTAAATATTTAATAGGATATGACATTTTAACAGATCTATATCAAATCAATATATTAAATTGTTGTATTTTAAGTGATTGCGTAAGTGTTGCAATTACATAAATTGTTGATTGAAAAGCACAGATTTAAACAGCGATAATCAGCTTTCTCAAATCAATTGATTATAAGTTATCAGATAAACAATTATTTTAACAGCTCATTTGAAATGCTTTGCTTGCTTGCCTTTAGTTGGTAACATAATCAATTGCTAAGAGAGAAATCAAACATAGTTCTACTAATGAAACCAACACCAAAGATAAATATAACCATGCTTATGAAACAACGCAAACATACTCAGCTCAGATTAAACGTTGGGCGCCATTGTGACGTTTTAGTCCGTCAACATTAGTAATAGATTTTAAAAAGAAGGAAGGCGGAAATGATTAGATTTTTTTTTAGGACAAAATACAATTTAATTCTAAAAAACCTTACTGAATAAAAACAAAATAGATGAGATTAGACATAGACACGGTAGAGAGAGGGTCGCGAATTAGGCTCTGAGACTGAGTAGCTTGACGAGTTCAATAAGAACTACCACTTCCCTGGCCGACTGTATATGAGGACGGGGTGGCGGTGTCCAAACTCCTGGTCGTCGAGACGCCAGCATCAGATCCTTCAGATTTAGAGATTGACTGTAGCAGCGTAGCCTCTTATTGAGCCTCGGACTGGGCCCCCAATTTGGGGTATCACAAACACTTTATACAATATAATTCCACTGAAATTATATTTACAGAACTAGTGCTGACACAATTTTTATAGATTATTAGAGTAATAGGTTAGCAGGAATATTTTAGTGTTGACGAGCGTCGTTGTGGTTAAGGTATTCTCCACAAAATGAATGTCACCACGGAGCTCGCTGCTCCGAACGAGTTCGTGAAGTAGCCGAGTACGTCCGAATAACCAAATGTCTATGCGCATACGCATCATTCATTTCTAGCTTATTTTAAATTCTTTTTTCTTTTTGTAAATAAAATTGTGTATATAATAAGTCTTGCTCAATAATTTTTAATGTTATAATCATTAGTTATTTATGATATCGGTACATAATATTCTTCTTTTTTTTATTAAAGTAATTTAGTCTTTGGTTTAATTTTTTTTAAGGTTTTTCTATATAAAGAAATCAGAACGTTACAATAGTGCCTAAATATCTCAGCGATTCAAGTCTGCTGACCAATGGGATAAGTGACCCGATGTTGATCCGTGAACTAGCCAATAAGAGCTGTGCGTTCTATTTTATCCCCTGACTCATAGCGTAGTTTATCTATTAGACAAAATCGTGTCATCGGATCACCATAGGTTACTTCCTTCATATCTCAACTTGTGCCCAGCCCAGTCTTAACAGTGACCAAGTCTGCATCCTAGGCCAATATATCTTTATGCTAGAAGTAAAATTTTTAAGAGAGGTAGGGCGCATCAAAGCTGCCCGTCTGGGGAATGTACTGTGTACTCTGTGACGTGGTGGACGTGGTGGAGGACTGTAATGGAATGTACATTCCATTACAGAACACCTCCACGTCATAGAAAACCGCAGACATATAACAACTTCCCAGCGGGCAGTTCTGTTCCTGCATGTGAGTGAGATCTCCAGTAAGCAGCTAAGGAGTTGCAATGTTTGCAATATAGGTGGCATCGTGCGAGTAACATTTATTGTCAAGCGTGCATGCCTTCCGACGTTTTATAATTAAAAAAATCAAACCAGAATATCCACATAATACTAAACATATTTGAAGTCAAATTAATCGATAATTGTCGATTTTCGACTTAGGAATTTATTTACCGCAGTTATTTAGAGTAAGACTAAACTTTAACTTCTACAATTAACAGTTTACAAATAACTATTAGCTATCATATTATGTACAAAAGCCATTGTCAGTTACATTATAGCAAGCGACACACGCCGTCGTAGCCGAAACGCGGGTATCTTTCGACTACACGCGCGCTGCCTTTTTACAGCGCATTACGGATGATATTAGCTCTGTATTTCACTTATAATTGAAGGAGAGGGCGCGCGTGTCGCGTTTAACCAAGTAGCTGTAAAGGTTACACTAGAATAATGTGTTTTATTTTTTTGTATTGTTACGAACTGAATCTATGCTATACTATGTCTAATTCCCTAGTCCATTGCGGGGTAGGCAGAGATATACTAGCGTCGCATGACTCGGTCCTTACACACCTCACTCGCTTCTTTAACATACCTAACACCACCTGATAAAACACGGCCAATTTGGTCATGGTAGATGAGTAGAGGAAGAACGTAGGAGCCGAGAAAGGCTGGATAAATACCCCATCCGTTATCCCCACCATTATCCGACGGTCCTAGATCTTGGTGTGGATATGTACCTACCATTGAATTCATGTTTTCGGTTTTATGTACATATTCATAATTATCACACTCGGTGGTGAAGGAAAACATCGGGAGTAAAACCGCATGTCCAAGAAAATACATTTCTAAAGACGTGCGACCTAACATAAGAAAGGTCTGGTTTTTCCTCTGGGTTGCGGGGGTCTGACGATAGTCTCTCTATGTAAAAATCTATATCATCGCCAAATCCTTACGCTTAAGTAGCGGACGCCGCCAATCCTAATGAAATAGGAAACGAGATATTGCTATGAATTAGGAGCCGAGGAAGGCCTAGGCCGCTTTCGCGTTGAATATCTGTTTTATTATTAATAAAACGTGTTATTATAGTAGATCATAACTTAATTGTATTTCTATTGTAAACTGAATATATATAAAAAAATTAATCATTTTTATTAGAACTATATTACATGCATAACGGTAGTGATGCTAATCTGTCAAAATTTTACTTAAAACGAGGTTTACGAAGTATTTATATTAGAAATAATACATAGGAAACTGAATAAAATAGAAACAAATGAATACCTACATAAAAAATTAAATCAGGCCGCTGAAATACTTTAAAAGAAAATGACTTTAAACTGTCCCATGGTAATCATTAATTAGTACTTTATTCCACTAGGAAAAGGGAAGTAATTATAGAGAAATAGTCTCTTTGGCAAGCCATTCAATAGAGGAGATTTTTTGGCAGTCGGTTTAGACTTTCCTGACATACAAATTTCCCTTTTCCCATGGGACTCCTTTTATCAAAATAAAAAGTATCCTATATGAGATAAGAGTGATCATTACACAAAACTTTTTTAAAATCTGTTTTCAATAACATAACATTTCATAAAACCAATTTTATTTTAATTATCACACGATTAAAAAAATGGGTTTTGGAGCTCTAATATGCTTATTAAAGGTCACGGTGTTTTTTTTTTTAAATTTAACAAAAAAATGTAATAATATCCAAGATTCTTTTAGCATTGTCTCTTTCCGACTATCGTTTCTAATCTATATATTTTGAAATTTATTTAAAATGTAATTAAAACTTTGAATAATAATTACTTGCATCATTTGATATAAATAAGTAATATGTTAGATTTAGATTTAGATAAGTAACGATAATTATTACAATATCACTTCTAAGCGGTGAAAACATCGCGAGGAAACCCGCATGTCGAAGAAATTATATTTCGAAAAACGTATTGTTCTTACGTTAAAATACGTTTTTAAGGAAAGGGTCGCAGTTGCATCTAAGCCGTAGTCGCTACGAGTGCTTAATGAAATGCTAAATCCTTAGGCTTACGTAGCGGATCCCGTCAATTCCGTCAAGTCAATTCAAAGGCAAACGGAATAGCCCTAAAAACAAGAAGAAGACTATGCAATTGTGAAAATAAATAAAAGTAACTATGATTAAACTATTATTTATTTTGATTAATTCATCAAATATTTCAAATATATTAACCTACATTATGCGTATGTGGTAAATAGCGATAGCAAATAGCGAGTAAGCGATTATAATTGGTTAATTATTACGTTTTTAAAAATAGAGCTATAAGCATTAATTAACGACCACTTTGGAATTACAAACGCCGTGCCGCCAACATATTGCTCTCGATATTATCAAATTATTAGTTCAATAAACCAAACCTATTTCGTTGTAATCAGCGAGTTGTCATTTTTTATCTCCGGAAGATATAAAAATGCCTTAAATAATGAACTAATAACATACCGACGGGGTTCGGCCTAAAGCCACCGAAAGCAAAATATATTATGAGGCAAGTAACACATCGTTTCGTTCGTATAATGAACATGGCTCCCTCTAGCGGAGGCCATTAATCACCCCCTTACACCCGCGTACCCCTCTTTCTTCCGAACAGTGTTCCCCTAAAAAAACCCTCCCCTCCCTCCCGCTTAGAATGTTTCCAATTCATCACGAGACCCCGCCCTTGACAACTCTATATGAGAATGCTGCGATCCGTAAGTCCCATACCGTCACCCGATACAGCGAACAGTAACAACCGATCTGAGACTTTCGGTACACCCCCGGTTTCGAAATCCCAGTACGACGTACGAACGAATTCTTCGAAGGAATGGTTATGGAATTTCGGATCGAACAGTGTATTTTCTTGTAATATCAACTCGGTTGTACGGCGGCCATTACAAATAAATTTCACCTTTACTTTATTTTTAACGCAGATTCGATTGTTGTGACTATTGTTTCGTCGCATTGTCGTTTCTTTGCATTGTGAGGCTAAGTTTTAAGTAAATTTCACTCATTATTTACGCGACATTTAACCTTTTGAATTTATACAAACGAATGCAACTTGAAATGGATTATTAAACAGACAAATACTATGCCTTAGGTATAGCTAATATTATACGATTCAAAATTAGACCGAAAAAATATAGCCAGTAGTTTTGTGGCACAAGATTTATGTAGGCTCTACGTAAACATTGTGCTAAAAACAATTGTTTTAAAGTCGTTAATGTAAAGTTTATGTATTATTCGAAGAAAGGGATCCCAATTACTTGATTTTTATTTTATTTTAGTTTATTTGAATAGCCAATAGTGTAATACAGTGTATGTGGGTATAAAAATGTCTACTAATCATGGGCCGATAGAATTGACATAGGTATAGATTATATTATCTATTGTCAAGTAAACAAATGACATTATTTACTTGACAATAGATAATAATACTACTATTAAGATGTATTTTTATAATTTCAGATCAGAAACGTATATGTAATTGGTACAGAAATTTGGGTTGACACATCTAATCAACAGAATCTGATATCATTAGGAATAATATCAGGATAGCATGAGCGCTTGATAGTCGCAGTTTAATTACTTGGCACATTAAACGCATGTAAATTGATATTCATAGCCGCCCATTGTGTTCGGTGCTCGACGAACTATTCACGGCCCTATGAATATTTCGCAAGCATTTAAAGTAAACGTTTGTTTCAGAGATCATAACCGAGTGTATGACTCCATCTAATTAACATTATGAGATCCGCGTAAGGGTTACATCACTTCGTGTTTTTTTTTACTATATCTATTAAGTTTATTAGAACTAAATAGGGATAAAAATCTATTTTTTTTCCTTAATTCTCAGGACACTAATAGATATAGGTACATTAGGATAAATAACAATTTCAGATTTTCGGTTTTAGACTGTATCATCATTTGTAATTATTTCAGTTTGCATTTCGTTAACTTTGTTTTAGGAGTAAATTTGCAAGTGTTTTCACTTCGGAAAATAATACCTAAAATGAGGTATCCGGCAAGTGGGTCCGCAATTGACTCGGACCGCCTTTTGACGGATTTTTTTTTTCTTTCGGCGACTGGGACCACTCGTAAATAAATAAAAAAAATATGTTTTGCTTTAATAAAATATTACTACCACGATATTTCTGCTTATCACATAAGATGAGTTATTGGGTTAGTGGGAATTTCCGAAAACCTGCTCCAAGTACCAAGTATTTAAACTTACTACTCTAAGTATTTTTAGTGCTCTATGTATTTTGTACAAATTCTCAAATTCACACATTTAGTGGTTGTGAGATATGCGATTAAGTTATCAGTCATCTTCTTTCAAATATGCAGATATGATGTAGTGTTTTGACAAGTTATTTGGTTTATCTAAAGTTAATAGGTATTGTCTACAAAGCCATGCAAGGCCCAATGATAACATTGTAGGGCTATGTAAGCCCAATATAATGTTCACAATAACATAAAAATACTAAGCTAAACAAGAAAACCTTCTAACAACAAGTATAAATATACCTAAAGAAACTCTTCTTCAGCAAAACACATAATTCTACTGTCAGTGGATAGTCTCGTAGCACGGCAATCCCGGGACGCAGGATTCGGCCCCGTGACCTCCGGCGATGAAACTAACGACCCCTGGTATCAACAAAAGAGCAATAAGATATGCTTGGAAAAACTAGTGTATGGATCCCCGGGGCGCAGTCCCGGGGCTGTCTCGTACCGCCGTTAGGGGGTTAAGGAAACGTGCTTCATCCACATCTGAGATAGTCAGCGATGAAATAAATGGCTATAGCTATTCCTTTGTTGGTCAATGTTATTACGAGATGATTTAGTTTTGAGATCTGTGACATAAATTCAGGCAATTCAGGTATGGTTAATAAATAAAAAAATAAGTTATTTATTTATTTGCAGTCACGAAATTATTAATGAGTAGGTACTTATAACTATACTGCATTTGCATTGCCATATGCCATAACTTCGGACATGTTTTATCTCCAAATAAATTCGACATATTTCTAGATAAATCTTAGATACCTAGGTTATTATGCTATTTGTCAATAGATATGAAAACTTTTAGTCTAAAAATAACAAAGCATATGCAACAAAAACAAAAATAGTATAATGTACGAAACATTGCGAAGGTAGTGCACGAATGCCATATATTCCAATTGGGGCGGCAGTTCTCGCAATATGTATAATTGCCCGCCCGTCCTGGGGACTAGGCAACACGTCACCGGGATTGCCGCGTATATCCCGGTAATTGGAGCGCAACCCGGGATTCCACTTTCTTTATTGCAAATAAACTAGTCCCGCACTGGTGCTGCTCTTGCGTTTTAGAATAAAACATGAGCTGACAGCGGAATAGGCACAAAACAATGACTGTATTCTGTCGGTCTGACTGTATAGAACAGGATAACTTTCAGAGTTTTTTGGTAGTAGCCTTTAAAATAGATTTCACTACGGATACATTCACAGCGATCACATCATATGTTGACGCAATACAGATTAAGATATGTTGAAATATGTGCTAGGAACATGAAAAGGTTAAGAAAGTAGAAAAAAAATACTTAGATCTTGGCTTCTTGGCTTTACTATAGGTTATACTTGGCAAGATTCTTTTGGCATTTCTTGTTCGCTAATTGTCATTTCCGAATTGCTACAAGAGTAAAAAAACAATAACGTAATAGAATTTAATAAAATACTATAAGATTATATTTAAAAAATGTAAGACGTGTTAACGTGACAGCAAGGGTCAGATGGGAAATTAAGTTTTTAGTTAAACGTTATGCAACTAATGGGGCACGTTTTTCAAAGAACTATTAAAATAACTGGAGAGCAAGATATGGAACAGAAGTCGATAGATAGATCGAGTGAACGAACGATTTTTATCATACAGTTATGAAACCCATATTTTGTCAATTTGTTAGTTAGGTCACTCCGCTTGCGCCTGTACTCCAAACCGAAAATTAGAGATAGCATTTGTGAAATTTACTGGTTGAACTTACGATGGCTCTCATTACTGAAAGTGTTTTGGAAACGGTTGGTAATGGCCCACCATTCGCAAGTCAAATGGTTGAGGACATTACAAAAATAATGATTGATGCTGACGAGGTCACTTAGTGTAATTTTCTAAATTACTTATTCACTTTTTAATCAGGTCAATAGTATATTCCTAAGACTATACACACAATTGTATATTGTTTAACTGTTATGTTGTACTTACTTGGTATTCGGAGCTAGCTTTTCCAGGAGTTCATTCAAAAGTCGTGGCTAATGATAGAATATTTACTCCAATCATTTTCCTTCCTTCTCATATAAGTAAAATGCTATTTGATATAATACAACAAAAAATTCAATTTAATTATAAAATTATAACACTGATAACTACCATGCAATTTACTAAACAAATAATTGTCGTGTATGGCTATTGTAAGACGTCACGTGACCTATGTAGGTAATACACTTACGGCGAATACGACTTCGCATAATTTTCTCATGAAATTATATTTTATAAATTGACTAATACATGCATCCGATGTTTCTTTATCTATTCATGTATTCAGGCCAAATTCATTACTGGGTAGGTAGGCAGCGAGCGCGGAGTGAAAAAATCTTAGTAGAAATTAAAACTCAAGTCTTCTGATCTGAATGCTCCAAGATTATTAGAATTCAGATCAGCGTAAAGGATTTTTCGAAACTCATACTGATTGTGAATAAAATGCGCCTAAATCTGACTTCTGATTTGCAAGATATTATTACTCCGAAAACTTCTTAAAATATATTTCAAAAGTTCTTTCAATTTCAACAACATTTTCCCCACAGCAGAATATTTTTAAAGTGAATCTGCAGCCGACGGCATGCAGCCAGACAAAATAATTACCCACAGAGTTTCTTTGCACGGGACGTGCATTTATTTTATTGTTGTCATCCTTGACCGCTTGTCGCTTTGTTTTGTCAACAGCGTTAATGTACATTAACCTTACGAGTACGGTGTACGAGACAACTTTATTTCGGGTGAAATTGATTACTGATTGGTATCCTGAAGGTTACAAATAATCGTACAGATATTTCTTGAAGTAGAAAATGATATAATACATCTAGGAGATTGAAGGTGGAAGTGAGAGAAAAATATATTAGGGAATATTGCACTGTAGTACTGTTCATTCAGACTACTCTGTTGAGAATAAATACTGCTATATTTTATAATCTGTCATCTGATACATACTCACGTCATAGGAAAATCAGCTGGTTGGTTGGCTCTCAGTGGGTATTTTGACGAAACATTTATTTTTTTTAATTTTAAAGTTAACCTGACCTGTAATACTCGTGAGCCCTGGTGATCAGCAAACGAGTCTCATGTGAAAGAGAAGTTGGTATAAGGATGTTATATAAGCAGCATTGACCGAGGCAGTCGTCTCCTGTAAAATATAGGTACAACCTTCACTTTACAGAAGACAGATGTATTAAAACAACGTTCTGGATTGTTAACATTCTGAGAATATCTTTTATATACATTTTCATATCTATGAAACAATAATTAGATTATAATAATCACAGCTATTGCATACGTAGTCATTATCAATTCAAGACGTGGATTCTGACCGCGTTGGGCTGATTCACAGGCTAAACGCCAAACAGCGAACGATGGCGAGAGCAATAGGTACTCGAGGTTCCTTCGATTGCGAATGAACTACCGAAGATATTGAGAGTCTGCCAATTACTCATAGCTGACATTATGGAATGTATAATATAATAATAAACTCAGTCAGAAACATTATTGTAATGTTTACTTAGCTCCATCTGAGCCTAGTTGCGAAAGGATTAAAACATGCAAATCAAACAAATTCATAGGGGACATTCCCTCTTACCAAATTCATCAATCATTAGCATTAGAATTTAATCTTTATAACTATAGAAATAAGAACTAGTACGAAACATGCGAGTATACCAAGCGCGACCCTTGTCTTATTTATTCATCCGAATACGAAAAAACTTGTTTTGTTTACTCCCCCTTTCGTCGAGGGGGTCAAGGAAGTTACTACGAAAAATCTTCGTATTCGAAAAACCGTCTAAACTCGACATTTGCCTGATATACATTGCTGTCTTTCACGACGAAGCTTTATATTTATTACTTCAACATAACTAACAATGTACTTCATTTAAAATAGTTTTTCGCGCACGTATATTTTCGTTGTAAGGCCACAGAAATGCCACGAAAGCAAGTCAGTCGATTTACTTTGTAATACGAGAAGATATTTCTACTTGTTTTGTTACTGTAAATACACTGAGGTACGAGTAGTAGTCACCTAGTTTGTGAAACTTTCTTATTTATGTTTTATGTCTCATACTTTGATTGGAATTTTAAGGGTAGTGTGATACGAGGTTATTTTTCTGTTTACGTAGGTATGGATAAATAATGTTTACTGAATATTTCTTGTAAGTAACTTCGTGTTCTTATTGTCTCTAGTTACTTTGCTTTTGGTGTTACTACTGGGTCTGTTTCTAACCGACATCATAAAAGGCGGTTCTATGTTCGTTGCTATATTCACGTGTCAATATTTCTGTAACTGCTTAACAGATTTGGATAAGTTCGTTCTGTTAAAGTAGACTTCAGTTTCTTAAAATTTAATGTAGATCAGGTAATAAAAGAGAAAGTTCTAAAATATAATCCGATAAATGCCTTCTTTAGGTATTCTTTTCGTATATGATCCGATCTTGAATTTTATATTCTAATTCACGATAGTAATCCTATGATCATCCCATGTAACATATACTTTTGACGAGCTCGGTAGCTCAGTCACAGAATAACGAATAGTACTAGCGTAGCACAGTGATGAAACGCGCTGTTACGCTACTTTGACACCAACGCTCGTGGGTTCAATTCCCACACAGGACAAATATTTGTATGCATGAACATTTCCGTTTGTCTTGGTCTGGGTTAAGAGAGATAGGGCGCATCAAATCAGCCCGTCTGGAGAAGTACCTCCACCTCAACGAAAAACCGCAGCCAGAATAACAAATCCCTAGAGGCTTGTTGATTTCCTGTGCGAGGTCTCTAGTTAGCTCCTAAGGAGTTGCTGTATTAGCAGAGGTGGCATCGTGCGAGTAACACTTAATCGTAACCGCTTTACATCAGGTGAGCCGTATGCATGTATGCCTCTTGACGTAGCTTAAAAAAATACTAACAAATAAATAGCGGATATTATAGTTATCCGTGTATATTTGTCTAACATTAGTTTATGTTTTTTTTCACATTCATGCAATACACGCCAGATACATACACTGAACAGCACTTGCAAAATACCAATTCGACATAGTTAAAATAATTCTACAAACAACAAAAACTTGTTTATTTTCGACAACTCGGTAATAAATATGACCTAGAGGGTACATATGTAAGACAGATATTCCTATTTCCGAGAAAGACTTCCGAGGAAGGCCAGGATGCATTTGCCAAAATTTATTTTCGTATTTTATTAGATGACAGGAGCCCTAGAAACTGGCGGTCGTGCATAAGATGAGCTATGATAGTTAAAGAAGCGAGTGAGGTGTGTAAGGATCGAGTTAGGTAGCGCTCAATTCTCTCTGCCTATTCCGCAAGGGACTTGTGTAAAGAAATAAATATTTTCTAGCGATATGTTATAGTAAAACTATTTACTACTTATCTGTATAGTTGTGTAGTCTGTGATTTCCTCTATAAGGTTTAATAAGACATTGAAAGGCTTAACATTATGTTCTAGTTAAGTTAGCATAACTAGGTAGAGAGACGGTGCTGTAAAATGGCACCTAGCTAAGCCACGTCTCAACCTCGTCGTCCCGCCGGCCGCCGTCGCCACGACTTTCCCAAAGGCAATGCCTCCCAAACTATTGGAATTATAATTAAAACTGATTATAATAAATAGGTGAATATCTGGATAGAAATATACATTATTATATAAAGAATTGGCACTTGATATTTGGTGGTGGTTGAGTTATCAAAATTATAATTTATATAGCCTTATATATATTGGTTTTTAATTTATTGATTATTATTTTTTTGTAGCATTCGGTTCTCTCCGCATATCCTACAAGGGCCTCAAACGGAAGCTCAAGGTTGCATACCGTGCGATGAAGAAAGCCATGCTCGGAGTTTCTCTGCGAGAAAGATTCAACAATGAGCACATCCGTAGCAGAACTAGAGATACCGACGAGGTTCTAAGGATTAGCAAGCCGAAGTGGCAGTGGGCGGCCACATACAGCAGAAAAGTTCTCGAATGGCGTCTACGAACCGGAAAACGTAGCGTAGGATGGCCCCCCACACGATGGACTGACAATGTTGTGAAAGTCGCAGAGAGCCGATGGATGCAAGCAACATAGGATCGATCGCCTACGTTCAGCAGTGGACGTCCTGCGGTGTGCGTCCTGATAAATAGTATTACATATAAGGTCGGCGCTAGGCCTTATATAGTTTAAGGCGGTGCTGACAAGTAAAAGAAAGTCTCGCTCTATCAAGCACAGCAATCTTCTTGGAAAGCAACTTAACACTCATTGGTTTTGCACTCAGTGCGGTCACGTGCGTGCGGAACGACCACACTTGTATCTAAAAAAGACTTAGTCGGACCAATTTTATTTTTTATATAACGCATACAAGCTATGGCCCACCTGATGTTACCTCAGCCTATGAACGCTTGTAATACATTAAGCATCTCTCGCGCAATGCGTCCTCTGCTGCTAACACAGCAAATTCTTAGGAGCTTACTGGTGACCTCACTCACACGCAGGAACACAACAACCCCTCTAGGGAGCTGTTATTTGGCTGCGATTCTGTTCGGTTCTTCCCCAGACGGACTGCGTTGATGCGAACCACCTCTCTTAAAACATCCCGACCAAGACAAACAGACATATTCGTGCACACAAATGTTTGTCGTGTGTGGGAATCGAACCCACGTCATTCACGACTGCGCCACCGAGCTCGTCAAACTGCATATTCAATACACCCTAATCTGAGACCTGTTCATGGAACCACTTTATTGCCTTGACTGATAATATTATGCATCTACGGTACTGCCATTTACATAACAATATTTTTTTCCCAAATGCAACAAACCATTCACATACAACAGGACATTATCACATAGGCATTGCCGAGATTCAAGTCCCTCATCTCACTAACGAGAGACACGGCGAAAGTCGATACAAATGAGCCCAACGCGAGCTACGATTGAAGTTGCTTAACTTGCATGATTATTTGATACACGCAACGACACCATTTAACTTCTCACTTCCCTCACTCAAGCAAGTATAAAGTAAATAACATTTTAGTTTAGGTACTAGGTCTTTAAAACTAATTTTCAAATATCTGCAAGCAAGGAGTAACAAAAAAATGTTTAGTAATAAAAATCTGTATAGGTACTACACTACACTCAACAATAAAGAACAGTCGTTATATTTAAGCTGTTGTAGTAGTTCTAATGATTGTATGAAGAAAGCTTACCATTGAATGTGAAGAAAACCAAGATAATGGTATTTGAAAGAGAGACAACCAGAACGAACACTAGGATTACAGTTGATGATGTAGTGTTGGAGCAAATAGATGAGACTGTATATCATGGAAGCGCTATTAACAACGATGGAAGATACACCGCTGATGTGGAGAGACGAGTGGCTGCAGGGAATAGCGTGAATACAGCGTTGGGTAAACATCTAGGCAGCCGAAATCTAAGCCAGAAGGTACAGCTCGCTGTATACAACGCGGTGCTAATCCCAACGCTAACTTATGGACGTGAAAGCTGGGTATGGTGGAGAGAACATTAAAATAGAATAAATGCAGTCGAGATGAGAGCATTGTGCAAAATTTGTGGCATAACGCTTGTTGAAGCATTCGCAATGATGACGTAAGAGAGGCGGCGTTATGATAAGAAAAGGCATGCTCCATTGGTTCGGACATGTAGAAAGAATGCAGGATAAAATAATGACGAAACAGATATACAATACGAGCATGGAAGGATTTAGGAGCCGAGGAAGACCAAAATTAACCTACCGTGATCAAATTAGTCGTGTATTATCAGAAGGTGATGTGAGGAGCCTCAGGAACCGGTGAGCGTGCATAAAAATAGCTATGAATGTTAGCGAAGCGAGTGAAGTGTCTAAGGACCGAGTCTTGTGGCACTGAGTTTACTCTGCCTACCCCGCAAGGGACCTGGCGTGAAGATATACATACATATGTAGTTCTAACGTATCTAACACAAATGCGCACACGTCAACTATAAGTAGGTAAGTGAAAAAAACGTGTGGCACTCGGGGACTGCCGCGGTAAAGCTATTGCATAGCATTTTTTTTTTATCAACTTATGCAATTAAAATTATTTTTTCATCACTAGGCGGAGTGGGAGGTGTTAGGTTGTATTTTCGTTACGGAATTTCTTGATTCGGTCGCCGCGCTCAAAGCCCGCGATAAAAGCTATGCAATAGCTTAAAAATATTTGTCCGTAAAGTGGACATGGTAACATATGAAGCAAAGTCGTTTGTTTATTAAAAAAAAAACAGATATACTATTCCTTTGCAGTTTCATCAGTCATATTTTTGTGAAGTCTAATTATGAAAATCTAGATCGACATAACATTGATGAGTCCGGTGGCGGAGTGGTTAACAGCGCTACTTTGACACCAAATCTCGTAAGTTCGATCCCCACACAAGACAAACACATGTCTGTTTTTTTGGTCTGGGTGTTTTACGAGAGGTAGGAAGCGTAAAAACAGCCCAGCCGGGGAAGCGCCTCCACTTCACAGAAATTCACAGCATAATAAATAACAACTCCCTGGAGAGTTGTTGTATTCCTTCATATCGAAGAAAACAGATTTGCTGTTTTTGCCTCAGTGTTGCTAATGTTCGAGTGATACTCCCTGTATTACGAGTACAATTACATTCATAGACTACAGTCACTACTTTATAATAAGTTAGGCCATAACTTTGTATGGCTTTCTAAGTTGTATTATGAAAAAGAAACAATAAAATCATACCACCAGCAAACTTGGAGTACCTCTGGCCGCTGTTATTCCACCCCAATGCTACCCTTTTTAAGGGGATTTCTTTATGTTGTGAGAGCTCATTCGTAGCGTCCATCAAGACGATTCCAAGAGTCGTTACGGTCGCAGCAAATGTACCGAAATCATCGCTTCACTGCCGTACCCCGGTCGGCGGTCGGACATATTGTACCTACCTACTGGATATTGTAATAAGATAGTAGGGTGTTCGATTCAATTCCAACTTTCGGTTTGGGAATCTTTGGGCGATTTGTTCGATTAGTTACTAAATAGATAGAGATAATATTAAATAATCAATAAAATAAGACTGTTTCGCAAAGTAGCTGTATCATTTTTCAATTTTAGATAAAAATAAATTATTAGTGAGATTGATTCTATATTAAACGTTTTGTAGACATTTCATTCTTCCAGCATAGCACAAAAGATTTTTGTAATTAAAATGTAACAATGGGTCTGAACGACCAGGTCGAAATATCCAGCTTGTGGACGTTTTGTGGCGAGAAATTTTGTTTTAATAAAGGCCCTATTGCGGACAACCCAGCCGTCGCTCGCTCCGATATTACGAACACCCACTAATGCCCTCTTTTGATATTACGTTGAAGCATTATTATGTGCTTAGGGTTGACAATCTCTGTCTTACTGTCTAAAGGAGATTTAAGTCTGATGTTTGAGCAGGATTATGAATTTTAGTTTATGCTCGTGAAAGATAAATGCTGGTTGTGTTTGATGTTATTTAATTACAATTTTACAGTTACACAATTTTACAGCATAGCAATGTGTCAAATTAAACTTATTCGAATATTTCTGAGTAGTTTCGCTATTAAATAAAATGAAATATATCATACTACATCCAAATCTAAATGTCAAGATAATATTCTTCCCATATCAATTTACGTTATAGTATACACCGGTACGCGGCTTACGGATTCTTAAAAGCCAGTGTTTCCAGTCCTCTCACGGGGGCCTCGATGGCCAGTCACTACTGTATAATAAGTTAGTTATTAGTAAGTTAGGCCATCAACGTGACTTAGTGACTATCATGATGACATAATGACAATAAGACCGATGGTTTAATATGTTCTCTAAGTCATGGATCAGTTCGGTATAAATAAAACTTGAATACATATACAGGCTACTAACAACATTACTTGACACGTGCTATGCAGTATGTTCTATGCAACTAACACGTGTAACAACACCATCGAGTTCACTCACAAATAAATCACACAATTCTTATAAGTCGTACTACATAAAGAAAACTACCACCACATATAAACACTACATACGGACTATAATAATTATATCTGCATAATCAAATTATAATGAGTATGTGAACTGAGTTTCACTTATACTGTGTCAATATTATTTTGATATAAAGATAGATTCATAGAAAACCTTAACATATTGTGGGCACAACAACCAAGCATAAATGTCACGAAAATAAATTTCTTCAACAACATTAATTGCTGGAACAGAAAGCGAACATTTATTCAACGGTCTAAATGAGGTGTGCAAACGAAATAATATAGCGACGGTCCATGGGTCGCAATGACCACGAATCGTAGGACGTCGACAATTAAGATCGGGAGACTCCCTGTGCAGTTAATCCAAAAATACGTGCGTTGCGTGTATATTGATTGCCAGTAACGTTTGTACCACAATAACATATTACTAAATAGATGTGTCTTATGTAAAGAAAAAAAGCGTAACAATTAGAGTGGCTATAAATTTATAATATGAATTAAAAATTACAACAAGCAGGAAATATATATAGTAACGGTCTCTAAACTGAAAACCGGCGCTGTGGCTTTTAGTTGCAGTAATTGCTGAGTGGAGCCCCAATTTGGCAGCCCGATACAATACTAAATTGTCTAATTACAGTTTATAATTTGTAAAACCTTGTAATAAGAGAGGTAATATAAGTTCAATTTATGTAGAATGCATGGCTGAACTTAAGCTAAATATTGTAAGTTCTGCCAAATATGCAATTTCTTTTTTTTTCAGGTAACGAATATATATCGTGCACGAAGGAAAAATGAAATAATTCTGTCTATCACACCTGTCGCTAGAATACAATCAAATATAATTAATATGTGATATAAAAAAAAGTAATTAAGTGTTAAGAATTGCCTTTAGATACACACCACCATACTTGTGCGTGACTAAGTCAATGAATGCCGACCAAGCACCTTACTTTAATATTGCTATTACACAAAGCCGACAACACATCTTTCTTTGGGCAGGTAAGCCCTTTAGCTTTATCAGTAATTAACTCAGAAGAAAAAATATTTATTTATTAGAATTTTTATATATCCTATCCTATAGTAGTTAATTAATAAAAAAAAAAATTTGTACTAAAAAATAAGTATGCGTATTTCAGTGACTCTATTAAATTAAATATGTTTGTTTTATAAAGGCATGTAATTATCTTACCTAAACTATCTAACAATGCTAATAAAATTGAAAGTCGTATCCTTACTATATTCGAATTCTCCTTTGCAAAGTATCATTTACAAGCATGCAAAGTAATTACGATACCTTTAAAAAGTTAATGGTCATAATTAGCATAAAGTTAACTAACGATCATTTAATTAAGTCAAAAAGAATCAAACTCCGATCCTATTTAAAAAGTTAACAAGTTGAATTCAGTGGAAATCGTGAGTACCTAATAAGGGGCATAGAGTGCGGCTCCAGTCCGGCACGTCGACTTTATGGACCGTTAGTGCTACTGAAATCAATAAAAGTACCGGAATGTACCGCTCATGCGCAATACAGTCACCCACTCTCACTGAGTCAGCTACATTCATTTTATAGCCACTTGTATTTGTGTCTATGGCCACTTTGTACTCTTTACTGTTGACGGGGTAAAAAAAGAGGGAAAAATTAATTGGCGAGGTCTTATATAGCTACCGTTACGAAATAGAGTTAGGATTTTCACGTATAATTTTGAAAAAAAAAATGACAGTGTGGCTTTTATTATCTTTTTTAATTCATATGATGTACGTATATTAAGAAATTGAAAAGGACATAGGTAATATATTCAGAAAACGACGCACATACGCTTTTGAATATGTCTTGGTTATTATTAATAGCTCTCTGCAAGAGGCTGTTTATCTAACGTACTGTATAAATTTCGTAACCTTACTTTCAACGAAAGTAGAATCAATTACTATGGGCTTATGGTCGAAGATGACGGTAAAGTATTTAAGTTTTGTATTGAGAATTGATTTGGAGAATCTTTTTATTTATTACACGGATAGAACCACCTGTAAATAAGAATAGATGGGGTATCAAGCTGTGACTAATGATGGTTGCTTTATACAAACTTGAATAACTTAACATTAGGCATAATTTATAATAGGATGAAGACATTTTTAAATCCGCCCACTAGTTAATTAAGCGTTTTAATTTTCAAATGTCTGAGTTACTGATTAAGCAATTTATTTTTTCCCCATTCGATTTCGATTGTATCGTATTTTTATTAAAGTTAAATGTAAATTGCTTTATGTCCTCTTTTTGTGTAATTATTAAATTGACTATCGATAATTATCAATGTGTAATAACTACTAGCTTCTGCTTCTATAGCTTAGCTTGCTGCTTCCTGTTAAGGGTCTCGTGGGAAATCTACATATACTCGTATTATAGGGATCCTACATTACAGTTCTCATGTAGAATACTCACAATTGGAGGGCACCATAAATATTGTCCGATCTATCGCTCTCCTCATCCAGCCCCAGAGCTTCATTTGGTAATTGGCAGGTGAGATTAGGCTTTGAGCTTTGCTATTGAGAAATATTTAAGATAATTTATCACCAGTGATTTTATTTACACCCTAATCTCACATTGTTTTAAACATACTTCATGTAGCAAAGCCATGTAGTGATTGCGACATTTTTTGACGTGCATGGTTGTAAAGTGCTTAGCAATGAATGCTCGATTCCCATACAGGACAAACATTAGTGTACATAAAATTGACTGTCATTTTGGTCTGAGGTTTTAAATAGGTAAGATGCATCAAAACAGCGCATCTGGGAAGTACCTAGAACTCATTACAATTATGTTTCTGCGAGTGAAATTACCAGTAAGACCCAAAAGAGTTGTCGTGTTTCCAGCAGGGGTGGCAAGCAATACTTCTTGTATTGCATACGTGCATAGGCTACGGTAACCACTTTGCATCAGGTAGGTTGTATTTTTTTGGGCCTCCCCGCGTTCTATAAGAAAAGAAATAAGAATTTATCTTCCTGCAAAAGTATGGCGCCTTTTTAATATAAAGTTTCGCCTACTTACATAAATAGAAATATAGTAAAAGTTAAGAATATATTAGTCATCCAAATGTAGTTCAGAAGAAATCTATAACATTAAAATAACTATAAATTTCTGAAGCAAAATTTACGGCACAACAATTTACAAGCGACATTTATGATACTTTTATGAACTGTTCGGCTATCAAAGTGTTTTTTTATGAAATCACTAGTCAGTTAACAATTTTCCAGCCATCAGCATCACCACAAAGCTGATACGACGTTTAACGACAAGACAATTAATTAAAAAGGCATAAACGCCACTTTTATGTACCGAGGGTCTATAAAGACTAACTTTTATGTGTCGTAAACGCGATTGTCTGCGGACCCTGTCAAGGACCAGGTTTGGAGGGCAAAATGGCGAATGTGATTAGTGAAGATTTTAGGACGGTAATCAGGTAGCTGTGTGATTAACAAGTATTTATTATTACTTATGATCAATCTTATGCCGTTTGCATAGAAAATGACTATTATTAAAATGTATTTAGATCGTTATTAGTGTTGCAAGGCAAAATTGAATTAACGAAACAATTATGGTTTCACACAGAAAATTTAGACTTTTGATTTACAGATCTGTGACGATTTTTAAATCTCCAGGTTGATTTGAATGTGTGAATTTATATTTGGGTTGTAATGTGGTGTACAGTTACAAACAATATTTAAGTTTGAAATATGAAAACATGATTTCGAGACGTAGAGGTGACGTAATTAAACAAAATCTTGTTTTAAACAGGTCTTAAATTAATTAACATATTAATGTATTAACAAAAACTCATATATGAATAAAAACAGACAAACAAATTTACTTCCACAAAAATTAATAATACTGAGAAAAAATATTAGAAATGAGAGATATTTACGAACTTTTCTGCTATTTCGAAAACTACTACAAATTAATATAAGTACGGAACACTCAATGTTTGAACCCAGGCTATTTTAGAACTGTTAAGAAATACACACGTATAGTTATCGTATATTTATTATTTAGTATAAATAGTATACTTTCATTCCAATATACGCTTTTTGTATTTTCTTTTTTTCTTTTTACGGCTCCGTATGTCTGAACAGAGCCCTTATAGGATCACTTGTGTGTCTGTTCCAAATCTATTGAACCAACTAAATTGAAATTTTCTGCACATATAAATTATCATGACTTTGAAGGACTTAACGTAAATAAATGAATTTTGGCTTACTTTTGGGGGATAAATAAGAAAAATAAAAAAGTTTTGCAAACTACACCTTGTGACATGTGAAGTGAAACATATATTTTTATTTTATATCATCCCAAATGTATATTTATTGTACATTTTAAAATAGTTTTCAAGCTATTTAAGGAAATAGATAAGAATTAACCAATGCGGAGAGCATTGGAATTTTCTTGGAATTTACTGTGCTAAAATTTGTATGGTCTTAAAATAACATGATAAATATCTCAATATAGTGTGTACAACTTACCTATTTTAGTGTGCACAACTTACCTATTGCACCTGGTTCTCAAATCTCTGGTTAAATTCGTATAGGGTTAAATAGTATTATAAATACTTTTATAATTACCGTAAACCAATTTAGGTCAAATTAAAAAATAAACATGGTAGATAATATTTTCATTGTGCGGAACCCTTTCATGCGAATTCTACTCATACTTATATGTTTATTCCGCTAGTGCTTATTAATTATTTGTAATGGAAGTAATTTTAGAGACGAAAAACCAAATTTGCTTACAAACTAATAAAATAAGAGAATGAGCATGAAATCTGCATTGTGGAAGAATGTTACAATATTTTGATTACTATTTAAACTCCTCGAGGATTCAAAATATTGAAAAGCCAAAATCTTAAGGAACCGCCAGACTATAACAGTAAATCACAAAGATACAGAGAAAGAACGCAAACATCGCATAAAAGCAATTCCGATCAAAAGCTGAATGTCCCCGGAGACGTATAAAGGAGATTTATCGGGGCCCAAGGAAACGCGAATGAAAATTGTGAGATTTTTTAAATAAACCATTAGAGAAAAAGTTCCGGGCCATTTGAGGCGGTTTATTCTGGTACCACTATCGGGTGCCATTGTTGACTGCAACGTGGCATTTTGTACAAAGAGCAATGTACAATAGAAGTGGCTATAGTTCAATTACACCAAATCAAAAAGGAAACAGGTTATTGTCTATTTCTAATAGAACCGTTTGACATACCATTCTTGTGACAGTGTTGATCTCTTATATAATATAGACTAAAATTGACATTTTTTTAGTATAAAATGAAGTATTTTTATGATGCGTACATATTTAATTAATTAAAAATTGGTCTTTTTGTTGACACACTTTTGCTATTTTGACGGAAGTTAATTGGCATCATAGCTATAAAGACCTGTATGATGAATGAATCTATGAACTTGATAAAAGTGCTTTTCACCGCCTTATCAGTATGGATTTTTTCTCATTTAAATAGTTATATATAAATACCGAAAAAAAATCGCCGCGTAAGGCCGCTAATTCCGTCATTGTTTAGAGAATCTGCCGCCATTGTGATTTTCCAGTCATCTATATGCACTTGTCATCTATATAACTACCGACGGTCACAGGTCTTATCGTTCAGATCAAAATTTCCTGAACAGTCCGAATAGAAGCAGTCACTTACTGTGCCCGGTCTTATATATGTCATATATAAGACCGGGCACAGTAAGTGACAAATCCATCGTAGTGCCGTCCCTTATATTGACTTGAGTGTGGGGGTGGGTGCTTGACCACCAGCATGTAATGTCTACAGCGCCTGAGGATGCCTCGTGGAGAGGTGAAACACGTGTCGCAGCGACGACCAGGCTAGTAGTGGCAGCGATGGTGGTGGGGGCATGCGGTTTCTGTTTCCGATGGGGGAAGATCGCAGCAGCCGAGGCCGAGACTACCGAAGCAGCCATGGTAGCGTCGGCATGTTGCATCTACTAACGGTAGTGGATGGGTGCCGGCCGGCGCGGCGCTAGGCCGTATGATCTAATTGGTGGCGGAAGCACACAAAGCAGATTAGATCAAATTGCATATAAGAAAGAGAGTTGGTCTGAAAGTGAGTGTCGATGTTACAATAAGAAAAGGTATGCTCCGTTGGTTCGGACATGTAAAAATAATGCTGTATGAAAGAATGACGAAACAGATATACAATGAGAAATTTAAGAATGTAGGAGCCGGCCACTCACAAATTGGTAGTGTTTTATCAGAAGCTGATATCAGGAGCCCTTGAAACAGATGAGCGTGCATGAAAAGAGCTATGAATGTTAAAGAAGCGAGCGAGGTGTGTAAGAACCGCGTCTTATAGCGCTCCATTCTCTGCCTACCTCACTAGGAACCTGACGTGAAGATACACGCTCTACTAAAGCGTATCACAGCAGTTGAATAGGTAAGTACTTCCACCCCTTTCGGAGTCACAAAAAAACCGCAGCTAAATTATGACCCTGCAGGGTTGTTGCGAGTGAGTGAGGTTACTGGTAAGCTTCTAAGGAGCTTCTTATTTATCAGCAGTGTGGTCAACGCGTGTATGATTCTTCACATACCTATTGCAAAGCTATGGCAACAAGTTTACATTACCATTATGGGCCATATGCTTGCGTTCCACCCGACGTGTACAAAAAGATCTAAGGAAAGCTTTGGATAAAAATTCCTATAATGTAGTACTTACATTATGTATTTGTTTTGGTCCAGTTTCGAATCGAGAGAAACTATGAAGGTCGCTGAACAATGTCCAGCACTAAGATGGAGTTCTTCCGAAAATTTATGAATAACATTTTTAATAATCTTTTCCAGATCTATCATATATCTGGGGTGTATGAGTGGCTCGCCGAGATTTGCTTTCAAGTTACGTGTCTTTGAAATGGAGTGTTTGTAACCATTAATTTTTATATTCCGCCGCGTCCTTTGATATCTTTCTAGATATTCCCATTATATTCAATGGAGACATTAAACACATTGAGAAATTGTTTCAACCTATGAGTTTTTTACTATTCAAAATACTTATAACGAGGGGCATATGTAAATAATTTCAAATTAACCTTAATAATTGGGGATAAACTCGAGATTTTACCAAGTGATAATATTCAAATTTGATGTATTAATATCTTGATCGCACTTCATAATGGACGCATAGATTTGATTTATACTCGCGTGGGAAACGCTATTAAGATAGGTCATTTTCTGCTTACTTGATGTTGTATATATGTAGGTAGTAGGTACACGTAAAATTTACTTTTTGTAATTATTTCTTCGAAACATATTGATTTGTGATAAAATAACAAAGCATAAAAACAAAAAAATAAAACGCAGAAGCAATGTTTTCATAAATTCAAAATATTGTTTTAAATATAATAAAATTTGTGTATAGTATTTCGTATTATACTTAGACAAGGGTTTACAATGTTTATCAAATTGAGATCCACATAAATACCTACACAATCCCAAATAAAGCTTTCTTTTTCGAATGGGATTTATTCCGGGATCCTCGTACGTATATTTATTTGCTGGAGTCGGTAGATAGTACGTCAGAAGGGAGTATCTGTGAGTGGAGGTCGAGAAAAATAGCAAATACAGGAAACAGAGCCGGCGAACTTTCCCGGCGCGCGCCCAAACGGAGATCGGGTATCCTGTGCCAGTAGTGGGTGACTATGCTTCAAGTGGGATTGTCTTTTTAAAACGATGAACGTTTATGATATTATATTGGAAATTACCCGATCAAATGTTGCTTCGATTCGGTTTTCTCGCTTCTTATAGGTGCTATATCTACCTCAGGAATTATCGAAGAATTTTCATCTACTGTTGCTGAGAACTTGTTTATCATTTTAGTATATTTTAAAATCTGTACTATATCGTAATAAAACGCTGTACAAATATGAATTAATAATCGGATACACGTAGAGAATTAAGACTAAAATCCATCCACCTTTTTTGTAAGCTACGAGTATGATGTTCCTGACATTTACACTGTTACATGTACCTACATGATACACAATAGCTTCAAATATATAACTCCTTTCTTTTTTGGGTGAAGGCTTATAATATTTATAACTTCACGGCATTATAAGCTTTTATCTCGTTTCCTAATGTGTTAGGATTGGGGGGATCCGCTACCAAAGTCTAAAGATACAGATTATTACAAAGAATGACTGCCGTTAGATCTCCACAATCCGGATGGCCGAAAAGCCAAACCTTTCTTAGGTTAGGTCACGCGTCTTTCGATATATAATTTCTTGGACATTCCTCACGATATTTTCCTTCACTACCGAGCACGTGATAATTACAAGTATATGCTTATTTAAAACTGAAAACACTAATTTAGGAGTATATACCCACACCAGGATTTGGACTAGAATCGGATAATACGTCGATTCTTAATCCACTGAGGTATCACTGCCCACACGGCACCGCTTTATAAGTAATGTCTTTCTACAGCGTTTTATTACTAAAAAAAATTCGGCCAAGTGCATATCGAACTCATACGGGTAATATAAATATTTAGGTAAAAACAGTCTAGATATTTTTATGATATCTATCTATCTATTCTTCACGCCAAATCCCTTACGGGGTAGGCAGAGAGAACCGAGCGCCACGTGACTCGATCCTTACATACCTCACTCGCTTCTTTAACATTCATTGCTCTTTTCATGCACGCTCGCCGTTTTCTAGGGCTCCTGACATCACCTTCTGATAGAACACGACCAATTTGATCATGGTAGGTAAGTCTTGGTCTTCCTCGGCTCCTACATCCTTCCACTTTTGCATTGTATATCTGCTTCGTCATTCTTTCTGAATTTTTATGATAGATATAACATTATTCCTATTTCAGTAGCATAAAGTTTATATGAAGCTAGATTGGAGAGGACTTAAATAAGCGATGTCAAATACCCAAAGTTGTTTTACTATAATATCGCAAAATAATTTTACGCTGTAATAAAAAGTATTTACAAATTATATATAACCAAATGCTTAAAAACTAAAGACTATCAACTCGCCAATTACGCTCCGTTAGCCTGACCGTTAATAGAGCCTACTATACTAATAAAGTCTACCCCACCGTGATAGTTTCCCTTCAAAAATATATAGATTCTGCGTGCGTTTTAGTATCATAGAACTGTACTGTAAACGTAAGTACGCAAAAAAAAAAAAAAAAATTTTGTACATTTTTAAAATAATGAAATAGACGCTTCATTACATAAAAAATTATAAAAACGATATAATTGATGTAATAAACCCTCAACATTCTTAAAGAATCGCTTCAACGATACCATGTATGGTGGGGTACACTAATAAACAAATTATTTTTTTTAAGAGAGGTGACTAATATATTTCTAAGTTAGGCATCGTTCACAATACTGCTTAATTTTTCAATAATTTTAAGAATTGATATAAAAAAAAAATAAGATCGATGAACCCAAAACATATTTTTTATTTTACATTAATATCATTGTTTATTTTGTCTCGAAATTTTCACGGAAAATTAAATTTAATGTAATTTTTTTACAGATATGCTGATTTAATGGATTAAGAAGAAATCAAATATGATGAATGCGAGAGAAAAGGATCAAGATCTAAGTTATAAACTCATACATATACATGTTTACTTGCAAACCATGCAAACATACACGCTATGGTTGTAATGTCTGTAACTGTGTTAACTATAAACTTGCAATATAATGACGGTAACGTTTAAGTTGAACTTTTATACCACTGTGACAATAAGAATACGATTCGAGTCTACCGTATATGAAAGTATCGTAGTTTACGTATTACAGTTGCAATAACGACGAAGTACGATTAATTTGTTTTAATACCTTTAATAACGGATATTCAATTACCAATTAATTAAAAAATAAGTTACAGGTTGCACTCAATTAATTAAACTTGTAAATATACCCTATGAATGTTAATGGAGATAGGAAGTATGCGGGGTAATGTAATGAGGCCGAAAAATTCGACGTCCCACATATCGTGCTATCACCAACAGATGACAATTAAAAATACCACGGCGTCTCCCATTTAATGTAATGACTATACGATGAACTACTTACTCACTTCTACGTAGTAATATGTAGCTATTAACAATAAACGTTCAAGCAACATGTATAAATAGTCCTTGCGACTACAGGCTAACTTTGTTTTCCATCAAGCGCATTGTATGACAGTTTGGCAGTTATATAAAATTTTTGGTCAATAGCTTCATCAGCAGATGGTATCTATGTCAGTTGTAAAACAGCTGCAAGTTGCCGCTAACATTCGTATACGTAGAGTGGAATCATCGAGTATATAACACTAATATATATTAGGTTACGTACTCGATGAGTGGAGTAATCGAACCATACTTGGAAGAAAAGTACCGTCAATGTTTGTAGATCATAAATTTGACTCAAAGAACACACTCCTTTTTTTAACAGTTAGTAAACCCGCGATGAAACAATGTTGAAAAAGTATTTTACTACCGCTGGGTTGGATACATGTATATATTTATACTAATATACAAAGCGGAAAAGTTTGTTTGTTTGAACGCGCTAATCACTGGAACTACCAGTCGGATTTGAAAAATTCATTTTTTCATTTCATACCCCAATTCATGAGGAAGGTTATTATAGGCTATTCAAGATCACGTTACGACCCATTGAATCCGAGGAAAGAGAGAGAGAGAGTAGAAAAAGCGGTTCGACATAACGGGATATGTGCGGACGAAGTTGCGAGCTGTACCTAGTCTTATACTAACGAGCATATTAGATGGCGTTGGGTCATCTATGCAGACATATTTATTAACTTATTCTATATTATATAATATTCACGAACATAACGTTTGTGAATATTCTGCGTGTAGAGGTTTCAGATAAGTAGTATTGTCCCCAAAAAGCTTCAGTCGTTCTCACCCTACTGTCTCTTACTCTTGATATATTTATATGCATTAATACCGTTTTATGTGAGCGAGATAAGCATAAATCTAGCGGTAGGCGGACCGATGTACCTACATCTCGCTTTATTGTTATGTCCTAGAATTTATTTATGATCGACCAAATTGTCTGAGTAAACGTAAAAAGATAAACATTCGATATTTCATTGTGTTTTGTGTCGGATTCGTACAGGATAATCTATTTTTTTTTTAATGTGGTTCCATTTTGGCTAAATCCTTTCAGTACGTATGAAGTTTGTTGCGTCATAGGAGATATTTATTAAGAGTTAATTCATTCTAAACTAGTTTGTGTGCTTTCACCACCAATTAGGTCATGTGTACTAACGCCGGCCGGCACCCACTCACTATCGCTAGTAGGCACACGGCCGGCGCTAATTCGCTTGATCTAATTAGTGACGGCGGTAAAAGCTCGAAAACGTCGTTGCGCGTGTCATTCTAACCGAATACGCAGGGTAAATAACGTCGACCGCAGGCTGTCTACGGATGGGATTATATCTCGAGCTTCTCCTTGCTTCGGAGGGTGCGTTAAGCCGTTGGTCTCGGCTGTTGTTGATAGATCACAGTCGTTGAGATAACAAGTCTTGCCTTTAGGCGGCTTGAGAACACTGTCCTCAATAATCCGCAGTCGGGCAGCGCGGTGGAGTATGCTCTAAATCCCTTCGGCTGAAGAGAGAATCGAATCCCTGCAGTGGGATGAGTAAGGGTTGGTGTAGTAATTAGTAACCGAAACACAAAATAGTTGAGATCAAATTGCTTGTAAATTTGACTTTGGTATAATAATGCATGAATTAAGTAAATATTTATTTCAGCAGATTGTGAGAGAAAGAGAGAGAGAGTTCTTCAATTGTTTAAATTATTTAATGTGATAATATCTTCTTGAACTTTCTAAGAAAAGAGCACAATTCCTCGATTTTGATCTCTTCTTAAAGAGATTAAGTCTTTGTCTGTACAAATGGAAATAAATTGTAGCAAAAATAATTAAAAAAAATTACAATGTATTGAATAACAATCAATGCTAATTTTTTTTATACTCATCTTGAAAGGTACTTTTTGCCGAATATTCTTTCTCCCAGATTGCAAAAAAAATATACCTAAGTTTTAGAAAAACATTTAAAATGTTCGTCAGGATTTACAAACAGTAGGTATAATAGCGACAATACACACAAAATAGATTACACAGAGCACCTGTTACAGGATTATATTTCATTGTAAGTATGCTGTCAAATGATATCGTAGAAATAGGCATAAGTACACTAGGAGTCATAATGTTGCCATACATTTGTCACATTTCCGTAACCTATAGAAATACAATAATTTTTACATGATAGTGGAATAGCAGCTTTTTATTTCTTTACTAGTCCGCTTGGAATAGTTTTTTTTTATTATTTATTTATATTAATAAAAATAAATAAAATTTCTAAAATAAAGGTAGCCTAAGTTACTCCTTATTACATCAGCTATCTGCCAGTGAAATTCCCGTCAAAATCGGTCTAGCCGTTTCAGAGATTAGCCGTAACAAACAGACAGACAGACAATAATTGTAAAAATATTCATTTTGGTATATGTACTGTGTATACATCCATATGCATTTAGTAAAAAGCGGTTATTTGAATAGATGATACGGAACCCTTCGTGCGCGACGCCGACTCGCACTTGGCCGGTTTTTTTGCCGTTTTATAGATAATGGTACGGAACCCTTCGTGCGCGGGTCCGACTCGCACTTGGCTGGTTTTTTGCTGTTTTATAGATAATGGTAAGGAACCCTTCGTGCGCGGGTCCGACTCGCACTTGGCCGGTTTTTGAAATTAGGCAGGTCGAAACTTTGTTTCCCATTATCGATACACGAAAATATAAATATTTATATTTTCGTGTATCGATATATACAATTTTTCTATATAGAAGAATTGTATATATCATGATAATTCTTATTTAATAAAATATCATGACAGGTACTTGATGATATATCATGAAAGATCATACGGCCCGCCTAATGTAGAGTGGTTGCTGTAGTCTATGAACGCTTGCAATTTGTAAATGTACCCCTCATGAGCTAATGATTCACAGTAATAACACTCCAGAGGGTTGTTATTAGGCTGTGGTCTTCTGTGGGGCAGAGGTAATTGCCCAGTCGGGCTTCTTTGATGCGTCGTACCTCTCTTTTGCCAGAGCCTCGTTTATTAATTAACTTTCAACTAAATTATGTTTCGGACGAGACGAGCTCGGTGGCGCAGTGGTGAAACGCGCTGTTACGCTACTTTGACACCAACGCTCGTGGGTTCGATTCCCACACAATACAAACATTTGTGTGCATGAACATGTCTGTTTGTCTTGGTCTGGGTATTTTCTATGTATAATAAGTATGTATTTACAAAAAAAAAATGTATTTACGTATGTTTATCAGTTGTCTAGTACCCATAACACAAGCTTCGCTTACTTTGGGACTAGATGGTGCTGTGTAATTTGTCCGACAATATTTATTTATTTATTATTATTATTTATTTATGTTTGTAAGATTCTTCGTAATTATCACATGGTCGGCGGTGAAGGAAATCATTGCTAGGAAACCCGCAAGTGCAAGAAATTATATTTTGAAAAACGTGTGACCTAACCTAGTAAATGTCTAGTTTTCACTCTGGGTTGTGGAGATTTTCATGTAAAAAATCAATACCTTTGCCAAATCGTTAGGCTTAGGTAGCAGACCCTGCCAATCCAAATAGATTAGTTACGTTAACGTTAACAAGAAGATGTAATTAAAACTTTATAGAGTAGTTCTTGTACGTATGATTATATACAACGTATATTTTATTAACACGTTATAGTATATTAAATCAACCTTAAGATATAAACAGACACACATGTAATATAAACATCTGAAAAACTTTCCTCGGTTTACCGTAATACATAAATATAAAAGGCTGTAAAATTAATATAACAAGCCCTAAAGACTATAAAACACATGCTTGCCGGCGTGTTTTAAACATTTATTGAAGATATAAGGAAAGCAATTTTGATGGTGGAATGGTACAACTGGAACGTTTTGGTACATTACTTTCTTGTTACGCACTGAATGTTACTCTAGTAAAAAGTATGCAAGTATGATTTTTTTTTTACCAATGTCGGAATTTAACTAATTCTAACAGTGTTGTATTAATATAAATCCGTATTATATAAATCCGTATTAGTCCCATGTAAATTTGACGAATATTTTATGATTAGAAAAATACTTTTAAAAACTTAATTTCCTTGAGTCTTAATTTTTTGGTAATTATGCGATATTTTTCATGATTTCATACATATTTCGTGAACATGTGATATTTACGATAACTTCACACCAAATATTTTGCGGGGTAGGCAGACAGAAGCGAATGCCACATGACTCGATCCTTACAAACCTCACTCGCTTCTTTAATATTAATTGCTCTTCTTATGCACGCTCACCGGTTTCTAAGGCTCCTGACATCACCGTCTGATAAAACATGATCAATTTGGCATGATCATGGTAGGTAAGCCTTGGCCTTCCTCGGCTCCTACATACTTCTACTTTGGCGTTGTATATCTGTTACTCAATTATTTCTTCCTGCATTCTTTCTACATGTCCGAACCAACGCAGTATGCCTCTTCCTATTTTAACACCGACACTCTTTCAGACCAGCTTTGTTTCTAACATCATATTTGAATACGGTCTACAAGCGTTACGCAACAAATTTTGCGCAACGTCCGCATTTCGATCGCGTTTATTCTTATGCTTCTCTCTGCGATAAGCGAGCTGTGCTTTCTGGCTCAAACTTTTACTGCCAAGAAGTTTTCCTAACGCTCCATTTACACTATTCACAGCACTCATTCGTCTTCCCAAATCAGCGGTGTAAAGATAAAGATAAAAATCATTTATTTGCCATTAGGCCCTCACGGGAACTTGGACACCTCTTACATTCTTTAAATCAAATCATATTATATCTTATTAATTTTTCACATCTTTAATCTCTCTCTTTTTAGTTTAACAGCATTTCTAAAATGACTACTGGCGAAGAAGAACTGCCAAAAGAAAGTTGCCAATATAGGTCTTTTTTTCAAATCATCAATTTATATTACAATAAATATATGTGAGTGTCAAATAGCGATATCAAGTGGCACAATTAAAGATATATTAATACATATGCTGAATCAGTACCAAACATCTTTGTCAGTCAGATATTCATCGATTCTGTAATAGCCCTTCTTACATAGAGTATTTTTGATGTGCCTTTTGAACATATTGTCAGGCAAGGACAAAACTGTTTCAGGTAATTTATTATAGAACCGAATACAATTTGTAACACAAGATCTATTAGTCTTAGCAAGCTGATGTACCGGCATACGCAATCTATTCCTGCTTCTAAGATTGTCACAAAATTTTGAAAACGATTCTATATTTTTACGAGCATATATTATGTTCTCATAAATATACTGAGTGGTTTTTTTTTGTATACAACGTCGGGAGGCAAACAAGCATACGACCCACCCGATGTGAAGCAGTTACCGTAGCCTATTAACATTTGTAATTATATTAAGTATCACTTGCGCGTTGCCAACCCCTTAGGAGCTTACTGGTGACCTCATTCAGGAACGCAGACGCAGAAACACAACAACCCCTTAGGAAGTTGTTATTTGGCTGCGGTTTTCTGTGAGGTGGAGATACTTCCCCAGATGGGCTGCTTTGATGCACCCTACCTCTCTTATAACATCCAGACCAATACAAACAGACATGTTCATGCACACAAATGTTTGTCTTGTGTGGGAATCGAATCACGAGCGTTGGTGTCACAGTCGCGTCATTCACGGCTGATTCACCGAGCTCGTCGATAACCCTGAGGATATTTATTTCTGTAAATAGTTCTCTAAGTGATTCCCTAGAGCCCATGTTATAAATAGAACGGATGGCTCTTTTTTGTAATATAAAAATATTTTAAATATCAGCCGCTTTCCCCACAACAGTATGCCATACGACATAGTGGTATGAAAGTTGCTGAAATAGACTAAGCGCGCAGTAGCCACATCTGTCAATTGTCTAATTCTCCTAACTGCATATGCGGCAGAGCTGAGCTTACTGGCCAGTTTATTTATGTGGAGCCCCACTATAATTTGGAATCTAATTCCTCTTTTTTTTTAAACCACACACTATACAGTATCTATAATAAATTCTAGTAGGTACATTATTGCCGAAGAGAACTTCTGTGTTGGCAGAAGCCACATTTGTTGGACTAAATTTCATACATTTGGTTTTAGTTGAGTTTAATAAAAGATTATTGAACACTTTTGACATGAACATTGAATTTAGAATGGCAGATAGAACACTATTTACCTTGTCAATATTTTCGCACCGCCGAGTAACATTAAGAGAGCTCGATGGCGTCGTTGCGCGTGTCATTCTAACCTAGGCTGACACGCAGGTTAAGCAAGGAGCCGCAGCAGCAGCAGCCTGTCTATGGATGGGTTTAACTATCTCAAGTTTCTCCGTGCTTCGAAGGGCATGTTAAGCTGTCGGTCCCGGCTGTTGTCGATAGATGACAGTCGTTAGCTAAGTCAGTGGCCCTCGGGCGGCTTGAAAACACTGGCCTTCGCCAATCTAAACACCTTCGGTTGAAGGGAGACCCGTATCCCTGCATTGGGATGAGTAAGGGTTGATGTGGTGTGATGGAGTAACATTAAAAATTAAAGAAGTATCATCAGCAAACAGTAGTATATCCGCTATTTTCTGCACCATATAGGGCAGGTCATTCACATATATTAAAAATAAAGAGGGTTCCAATATTAACATAGCTGCCTTTAGATTTTATACTATTTATATGAACAGACTTCTGTTCTGTTATTTAAGTAAGTTGCAATCAAATTTTGGGCTTTACCTTTAACTTCATAATAGCACCTTCCATCCCTTCTAAAAGCGCATCCAAGATATGTATTTGTTTTTATGTCAGAACAAATTCAACTTCTTTTAGTTAATTCTTTACCGGTGCCGAATTCAATAATAAAGTCGATTCCTGTTTTAGGGCAACACTCACCAACCACGACCAAACTGCTCGCATTTTATAGGCAATGCCAAGAGCCCCTGGAATCCGTGGGCGTGTATGAAAAGAGTTATGAATGTTCAAGGAGCGAGCGAGATGTGCAAGGACCACGTCTTAAGGCATTCGGTTCTCTCTGCCGACACATTTGGAACCTGACATGAAGATATATTATAGACTATATCATTTGAAATGTTTAATTTCATAACTTGTTATTTGTTTATTCGTATTTACTTTATTCATATTTAAACAAAGTTGAGTAACAATCAACACGGTTCAACTTTTCTTATATCGCAAGACGCTACGGAAGGGAGGCCGAAGTAAAATATGAATTCGCCGCGTCTCGGCTGTTCTGCGCACACGTTACTTGTTTATCCTTTTAAGGGAGACTTCTCATTTCAGACAACTGCTATGATTGCTATATAATCGACGTTTGTACAAGAACTCCCATCTCCCTCTCACCTAAACACGTAATGTAGAACCTTCAAGAAATCCAGACATTTTCTGAGATCAAGTTAAACTGGTTGCGTAGTTAAGCATTTTCGTAATGGCGTCTCACGAATGAGCGCAGATTTTCGGCAACTGATTATTAGTGTTAATACGTTTGGTAATGTTAGTTTTGTTATGTTCACCGCTTGCTTTATTGCGTGTTTATGTTAGATTAGTTATTTTGTAGCTTATGACAGATTGATTGTCATAAATGACCAATTTATTAAAAAAAATTATGTATTCACATCATGTTAGGCGGCAAACACACATTCAGCCCGTTTGACACGCAACGATAGCTGTAGCCTACAGATTCTAAGACAAGAAGTATAATATAGCTCGTCACGACTGAATCATTTATATACATTGTAATAATTACAGATTTTCGTACTGTAGAATATATGTAATCATGTTTTGTACAAAAATTAAGTCTCATTCAACGTCACCTTGACATAACATATAGCACATAAGTTTCCATATGCCGCTGTGCATAGCAAGATTATTACATTAGGCAGTTGACAATGATAAAAGACATGTAACAAAGTACACTAGTGTTTTGTTAAATCGTAGTAATTCATCCTAAATCATAAGTCATCAAAAAACAAGCAATGTACTTTAACATTAGATAACTGAGTATTATCTACTACCGAGATGGCCTTACCGATCTTCTGAGGGTTATGAATATGGGTACCTGCGGATTCAATGTGCTTGAATATTGTAGTACATATTCATAATAAAATGTAGGTCGTAGTTTTCAACAATGTATTTACCGACGGCTGCAACTAGTTCATAGCGAGATATTTTGTATGAATGTTTTGCATGTTTTGGCAGAGTGTCAAACTATTCTTGGCTCACATTACACTTCATGAATGCTAGCGCTTTTGCAACTACTAAAGAATATGCATTTACCGACTAAAGTTGGAATATTTATGGATAATGTTATTTCATCATGCTGTATTTTTTTGTCAAGGACAGTATAGGTAACCATAGGAGATCCAGGAAAATTGACTTTGTAACTTATTATTTCGGTATAGTCGTTTTTTGTCAAGCGTGAGTTGTCCATTAAATTGACTATTTTTATAATACGGATAGACTCATTTTTAAGGATATTTCCTTGTGTCCCAATATATGTATACAACAACTACCAAGCAAAGTTTGGGCTATTGGTATCTGCTTAACAACTAATGAACGTAAATACTAACATAGAAACACAAGAACTAAGACAAACATATAAGTTCCGAAACCAAAACAAACATACATTGTCATGCACACAAATGTATGTCTTGTGTGGGAATGGGAGTGGGAATCGAACACGGATCATCAATTATATATTATGTTAGACTATTTGTACTGGCACTTTAAAAAAACGAATTCTTTAAATATAATATATGTTTAATATAGTTATCATCTTGCTGTATGCAGGAACATTCATCTGATAGAACGCAGGAGATTATTTTCAGACGAGATTACCCTTATGATCAAGCTTATGAATCCTTATATTACATCGTATAAAAGTTAAAAATATTATCTTTAAAACCATATTTATAATATGTGGTTGAAGTTTGATAGATATAAATACAAGACATGTTTCAATAAACATAAATATAGTTCTACAGTGTCAGTAAGGCGCGATTTTTTTTTTTTTGGAATTAGTCATAAATTCAGCGTTGTTAAAAAAATCAAAACGAGCGCCACTTACCTTTATACACCCTCTTAATAATTATTATTTTCATATGTTTTTTTTCTATATCACAATATAAATGAAGCTCACTTTATTAAAATTATTAGCTTGGATATAATTACACCATCTTTGTAATAATAATAATAAGAGCTACAAAGCCAAAGATAAAGTTTCCAAATATTCTGTTACCAACCCATCTGCTCCAAATAATTCAGCCAAAAAGAAATAACATCAACAAAATTGAAAACAAGCCATTGTTATGTTATACGGAGGTATCACGAAAAAGGCAATCTACATGGAGGGTTCGCACCGGACGGCTCAGATGAGGAAATAAGAATTCATCCTTTCTCGCCCCGGGGTTCCAGGGGGGTAGGGGGTTGCAAGACGGACGACGCTATTCCAAAAACCCATTATACGAGCTCTGGAGCTGTTTTCTATCTCGGAAAGGAGCCCGCACCAAACCCACCCCCCTAGCACCCCTGTCTCACCTCCCTCTCCTCGGGGATTCTCAACTTTGTTTATGAAAATTACCCATTAAAGTGGCTATGGAAGTAACGCTTTTGGCACTCCAGAAATTAATAAGGAAATTGATATTGGATAATTTCTGAGCAATAGTCCGCATTTTAATATGGGAAAATAATTAAAACCATTTTGTTTTCTATAAAAATAATATAAATAGTCTCTTTGCATTATATGTTATTTTGCATCTATTTTGTGCAGTTTAGTACCATCGTGCAGTTTCTGCTATTAGCCGACAGTTATCATAATTGTAGCATATGAATATTCAACACCAGTTATCCTATATAATTATCCTTTTTGAAGGACCCCATGCTGTAGTAACATGGAAACTCAGCAGAGACACATTTTAAGATCGAACGGTCTTCAGAAGAACACTCCTTTGGGCACACGTAGTACGCAATCGTTAATTCCAATGTATGAGGATGAATTTCCTGACAATTGTAGAAAGAACCAGTGAATGTAACATCTAACAATTTCTCTGAAAACAACAAAATAATCATAGAGCACACAAATCGAGACATTGTCTTAGATGTGAGGCTTAACACTGTATAAAAGTTTAGGACCGTCTCGTCTCTGTTCTGTATCACAAACGCTAGATACAAATTTTCGGATATAGCGTTTTCGTTATACATGTATGAAGCATGCAAGCATATGGCCCGCCTTTTGTAAAGTAGTTACCGTAGCCTATGGCCGTTTGCAGTACAAGGAATATTATACAAGATCAGTCCTCAGTTCAAATCCTGATGTGACCATACTACTAAATTTGTTTTTAGATTTACAGTGAAGGGAACGTCGTGAAAAAAATCCGCATGTTAAAGAAATTTCATTTGGAAACGCCTAAGAAAGACCTAGTTTCCCTTTGGGTTGTAGAAATCACTGTAAGCACTACAGTGTGAAATGAAAAACGCTGCTTTAGATAGGTAGAAGTAGAAGTAGAAGGACTAAACAAGCTGGAGTATGAAAGAGACAAGATGTGCCTGTTTCGGTAAAATCTAGTAGGAAGTCACTTGATCTAACAGCGGAATTGGAAAACATGGTAATTTTTGGTAAGTTCAAATATAAATGCACTCAAGTTTATTCAATTGTTCCTCAGTACGATCAGAGTAGTGAAATTGTTAGTGCAATTTTAGTAACAGATGGTATAAAGTTTTATACACGTTAGAATGTATTTTAATAAAAAGAGTACTTTATAATATATGATTAAGAAATAAAGCTTTAAGTATAAAGTCAGTCTTAGGAATGTATGCTATTATTATGTATACAGTTTAACAAAAGCATTGATTTCAATATGCAGGTTTAGTATTCAAATTTATAAATGCATACGTCATGTAGACTTGTGCCAACACGTGACAGAAGAGCGCAGCCAAATAAAAACTTCCTGAAGATAAGACGTGTTCCTGCGAACGAGTGAGGTTGCCATTAAACTCCTGAGGTTACCATTAAACTCCTGAGGTTACCATTAAACTCCTGAGGTTACCATTAAACTCCTGAGGTGTAGTTGTATTAATATTGATTTTAGCAATTTATAAAAGTTGGTCTGTATAGTTTCAAACACTCAATGTGACTAGGTACTTAATAATATTATGGCGGGAACTTCGCACTCTGAATTCCGAAACATTGTTCCGCTTCACAACTAAAGTACTTACTTGAAATTGCTTTTAACTAGATTTATAAGGCTCTCACCCTCCAAGATTTACAATGCCATTAGAAATTAAATTAAAAAACAAAATTATTACACTTGAGCCAAAATTTAAATACACATTACTGTTCCCCTCTTTATTGAGAATTCAAGCGTTTTCTTACGCTCCTCTACATTATCTTTCTTGCTCATCCTCAAATATATTCTTTACGTTGGAAAGAGGCAGAAAATGTTCGCAGCTACGGCTCGTAGCTCGATATAAAGAAAGATTATCCGAAGCCCCAAGGAAGTTCGAAATTGCTATTGTAGCGAAAAGGATTATATGTTAGTGCTACGTCGTAGCGGGTCTACGTCGCGACGGAGAACGGATTCTGGCGATTGCATGTTGAACTGTATGGTTTATATTAATGTACATTTTTTTTTATATATATTAGCATATGTTCGCAACTTGTTTAGACTAGGTATTCAATACGATTCCAACTTTGTATAGCTTCGCACATGATAGAAGCAAGTTGTTCCCTTGGGTCTACTGACATGCTCGAAATAAAACTGCATATCAAGTTTTTTTATCACGCATATTCTAAAAAGATTTGCTGTTTAATTTATGTAATACTTTTTACACTACCTATCCGATTCCTTTGTCATTAAGACATACTACGTTTAATCCACGTCTCAAACTGAACGGAAATAACCGACACTTGGCATCACGTATAAATCTTACGTAAGTAAATATACATGACAAGTTTCAAACCTTTTCTTCAAATTTCTATTTACTCCGTTGCAAAATAAAAGCAAATATCCTTTTGCAATTCAAAACGACAAAATAAACAATTCGATATCACAACAAAGCAGTGCCGGTATCGGGCAGACTAATCCGGTCCAATCCTGTTAAATCCGGGTAAATAACCGGATCGGAGCCGGGTACGGCGCCGACGATACGCCGGCCTAGCTGTGTGGTGTTAATCCCTGTTTTAAATTCTGATAAAGGCCACACCTGTGTTAATTCGAGAGCATTTTGTGTGATGTATTTGATTTTATGTAAAATTAATAGAAGGCGGCTTAGAGGTTATTCGAATATTTGTTCAGAAAGTTATATATATATTATAGATATAGAGACTATCTAAACAAATATTACTTGGTGATCTCACTAGCAGGCCATAACACTCATCTACGCTTTTCTAATAAAATAAAATAATATAAGCATGTATAAGTTTTTTGACATAATTTCCGTGATTAGGACCAAAATCGAAAAATAAACACGAAATATATATATGTAAATATATTAATAAACTAAAAATGAAAAAGAAAATTATTGTCTATCGATCTGTCTATTTACTTGACTATCTATTTATCTGTTTCAAAATTCGAAAACAGCGCACTTGAAATGCCATAAAGAAATAATTTGTAGTGCACTGTAGTGCAGTGAATTTGTAGAGACCTCTTATACTGATCTCAAGTCAGCTCGTATACCGAAACTAACTAAATGCTTGAGCGTACGTATGACTACGTGCAGTATTCACCATTCGGCTGAAGCATTTCTGTAGACTACGACCTTGTAATTCAATTCAAAGACGAGTTGTGTAAGACTAGCTTTATAGTATGAAAATATTTTTTTTAATAAAATGGTGTGGTTTACTTATTTGTTATGCGGTAAAATAATCCGTTGTTTAGAATCATATCGTATTATCACTAGTTAATTACTAACTATTATTGTTAAGATATAATGCATATTTGATCAAATTAAACATCATTGTTTAATAAAATTTACTTATTTATAACGTCGATAGCCAAACAAGCACATAGCCCGTCTTATGTGAAGCGGTCATGGTTGCTTATGAGTACAAGGAGTACTCTCGCGCAGTATCTAGCTTACCACTCGCAGAAGTACAAAATCCCCCCAGGGATCGAAAATCGAACCGACGAGTCTTAGTATCAAAGTAGTATTGCTAACCACTTCACCACTGAGCTCATCAAAATGATAAGTAGTACCTATGCTCTAACAGAAAAAGAGAAAAAATGTATACATGTTTCACGAATATTAATTTTTTTCACACTTTACTCATCAAAAGTTAAACGAACGTTTTGCCTTCATATAACAAGAATGAACTGTACATTACAGTGAGATATATTGACGGCGATGATTAATTACCACCAGTAAGCTAAGTTTCCTAAATCTGCTACATAAACAGCCATTTTAAAATTTTAAAATTAATTTGGTAAACTTTAGAGTTAAGACGTAGCAAATTTTAACAAGGAATTTAAGAATATTTTTTTCTATAAGGATGTAAAAGTCGAGGAGGGACAAGACTTATTACCATGACGAATTTGGACGTGTTTTATCGGAAGATAATATCACAAGCCCAAAGGTTTAAGCGAGCATGCATAAGAAGAAGGTGTGTAAGGACCGACTCATGTGGTCTTCGGCTCTCTCTGTCTAACCCGCAAGACAGAACCCGTAGAAGAAGTATATTGTCCATATCTTTTTTGGTATACGTACTTCTTATTCCTTCTTATTTGATTTACTAACAACATATTTGAAAACCTGTTTTACCTCGTTAAACCCATATAAACTAGTCTAAAATTCTAAATCACAGTTACAACTTGTGATATTATCTCTACGGAAATATGAATACCCAACCAAATGACTATATTTTATCAATGTTTGAACTACCATTATAAATTTACATATCTTCATGATCATTACGCGTTTCAAATTCAGGGGTCCCATAATCCGCGAGTGTAAAGGGATCGAAAATGAAACATAAATTGCTGAGACGGACTATTCGGACGATTAAGTCCATTAACATGGCACGGGTCACTAAGGCCCCAGAGTGTCCCTGTCCAATCAACAAAACCCTTTTATGCGAAGACCAGTAACCAAGACCTCCCTTGCCCCTACGACTGTAATTGTCAAAGGGAGAGACCAGTGTGTCATTTCTAAGTCGCGAAGCTCAAAGCGGAATGGTTAGTCTGTATCAGAATTCATGATAGGACACCCCTATACTCCCCCACTCCCAGATATACGGTAACGATCGTACCACAATACCATAGCCGATAAATATGGTTTGTACGCGGCTACATATGCCGGAGGCGCGTACAGCCGCGGTATTTGTATTGTTTATGTGGTATTAAATTGTTAGAATGTTGCCCGGTTATTGCTGAAAGCGTATTTGGTTCGTATCGTTATGTAACTTACGTATTTTAGCGATTGTTGGCAAAAACTTTACAAATGCTGACTGTGAAAAAATTACGAACGCTTGCACTACGAATAATGAATGTATTTTTACGTATCAGCATATTTAGAATTGCGATCTAGGACAAAACTTTATTATTGTATTCTATTTCTTGCAATTCATTGATTGTAATTTTTTTTGTTGACCAAATAAATAAATAATTAAAAAAAATACATTACGTTAACTTAGGAGCTTATTGGTGACCTCACTTACACACAAGAACAAAACTACCCTCCAGGGAGTTGTTACTTGGCTGTGATTTCCATAAGATAGAGGTGCTTCCCTATGCGGACTGTTTTTGAGCCTTACCTCTCTTAAGGTAATTGTAACGAGCCCTTACTTATTGTAAGTATCAAATAAGAGAATTAAGGATAATTCAATAGATTGTTTGCCATCAGTGAATGAAATAAAATTGTTTTTTTCATTCACTGTTTACCATCTATTCGGTATTACACAAAAGAAAAAGCTTTTCATATAGAAATTTCGAATTTTCTGTGAGAAGGAAACTTTTCCACGCAATGATTTAAACTACTTTACGTGCTTTCGCCACTAGGAAGATCTTATGAAATAACGCCGGCCGAACAGCATACACGGCCCTTAGTATGTACTATGCGATGGCTAAAGCACACAAATTTGTTTAGATCATGTTATCTGTAAACTTGACTGCAGCAAAATCACACCTCAATGTATTAACTAGACTTTCAAGTTATATTATTAAAAAATCAAAAACCCCTACTAACTGTAAATTTATTACGATTTTGTAGAACGCAAAATGTCCACTCGTTAAAATAATCACAAAAGCTTTTAGTTCATTATCTGATTATTCTATTCGCGTGATACCCAACTGTTAATAACCATGCGTGCTCTAGGTAATATATTCATTAAAACCCAAACTAGTTATTCGAGTTTATATTATATAGTGTGGGAAATCTAAGGACCCTAATACGGGTTAAGCATTGTATTTATTTTTAAATATTTATCCAAAACTGTGCAATTCTTCACGAAATAACGCATACATCAAATTTCATGACGATCGGTCAAACTTTCTCAATATCGAAATATAATGCTTGTAAATATACCTATGCAACCGAGCTTTCTTGTGCAAAGTAGCGATTTTTTTGTAGAAAAGACTATGTAGACAAACTTACAGGTGTGTAAGGATCGAGCCATGTGGCGCTCGGTTCTATCTGCCTACACCACAAGGGACTTCGCGTGAACATGTAGTAGAAGTATAAAAAAACTTAAAACTTTATATAAATACAAATGATCCAAATCGTTCGATCGATATATACAAGAGTTTAAGAGAGGTAGGGCGTATCAAAGCAGCTCGTCTGCGGAAATCAACTTCACAGAAAATCATATAACAACTCCCTAGAGGATTCTTGTATTCCTGTGTGTGAGTGAGGTCACCAGTAAGCTCCTAAGGAGCTGTCATTGTTAGCGGCAGAGGTGGCATCGCGCGAAGTGATACTTAAATGTATTGCAAGCGCTTATAGGCTACGATAACCGCTTTACATCAGGTGGGCCGTATGCTTGTATGTCTCCTGATATAGTATCAAAAAATACAACATGTCTTAAAATTATATATACAGAAACATGTATTTACATTTTGTTTTAAAATTTAGTCTAAGTCATATTTGACTTTAGCCAATGCAGAAGTTCTTATTTATCATGCTAAATTAGAATTAGTTACTGATACAGTATTTCATGGAATTACAGTAGACCCCAAATTACAGTGGGGGGCCCACATGAATAAACTTGCCTGTAAATTCAGCTCACCGCATATGCAGTTAGAAGAATTAGATAATTGCCGGACGTGGCTTCTGCGCGTTTAGTCTATTTCAGTTACTTACACAGCATCATGTTTTATAGTATACTGCTGTGGGGAAAAGCGGCTGATATTAAAATCATTTATATTTTCAAAGCTGTCCGCTCTATTTCTATCATGGGTTCAGGGGAATCATGTAGGAGTCGTTCAAATGAAATCATAATGTAAGTTAAAATATAAAGTTGTTTAGAAAATTCAGTGAAAATCTTAGAAGCAGAAGTAAGTTACGCATGCATCTACATAGGCTTAATAAGACTGGTAAATGTTTTGTTGGAAATTGTATTCGATTCTGTAATAAATTGTCTGAAAAAATATATTTTATTCTGACAATATCTTCAAAAGGTGCACTTAAAACATTCTTTGCAAAAGCCTTAATGTAGAATCGATGAATATCTGACTAACAAAGATGTTAGGAAATGATTCAGCATATACATAATTTTATTTTGTTTATTTTATATTTTATTCATTTTCTCACTTGACGTCATCATTATTAATTATTCTATTGTTTTCAAAATGCTAGAAAGAAAAAACTTAATAAAATAAGATTTTATTTTATAAATGTAAGAAGTGTCTAGGAACTCGCGAGGACCGAATGACAAATAAAGAATTTTTATTATTCTCATCTTTTTCTTGCCTTGTTTAAACTTCGATATGCGTCCCCTGTGTAATATTTTTAGGTTCTATGATTATAAAATTACAAATATCGCCATTGATTTATTTGTATTAGTAACCCAAGTAATAGTGCTGTCTATTACGGTTTAAACCAGAATACCTGTAGTTTAAATGTAAAAACCCAATTAAGGTATTTTTTTTCTGTAATCTTATAAAATTTAAACATTTTGTTAACTTTGACTGGGCATGGTGTAAAAAATATATCTACACTACTGTGGCTATTTTTTTTTAATTTAGTAGAACTAGTCAAGATTTAAAAATGGGATATGTAGGTACTACTGTATAAGATAAGTAAATAATTGTTTTACCAGAGGTAGACTTTGTGCAAAAGTCGTCTGCGTAGGTACCTCTGTCTCACCTGTTTCTACCGCCAAGCAGCTATATTTATATAGCTGTGTTCCGGTTTGAAGGGTGACATATGGCAGAGAAATTACTGGGTACTGTGACAAAACAGCCTTAGGTCACAAGATTGGCAGCGCGCGAGTAACATCCCCGTGGTGTTGCGAGCGTTAATATGTTGCGGTGACCGCTTACCATCTACTTAAAAAAAGTGTTCGTATACATTTTCATACTACATTCTTCAAACACAAAGTTATAACTGACTCGAATCGATACTCACCGACTTAGATATTTGAATTGTGTTAATAGGTACTTTGTTAAAGTGTCACAGCCTATTTTTTTTCTACAACAAGCATGCCGCCATCTGACGTAAAGTGGTAAACCGTGCTGCTAACACAGCAACTCCTTAGGAGGGTAATTGGTAACTGCAACTCGCAGGAACACAACAACCCTCGAGGGAGGAAGATGCTATTCTGTGTAGGAATTATGTCCACAGTCAGGCTGCTTCGTACTTCCACCTAGGCGAGGGAGGTAAGTTTTTCTGTCATAAGGTTATTTATATTTTTTCTGAGAAGTTGTATCGACACAATTGTGAAATAATACGAACTGGTATGGTCAATATTCGTATTGACTATGCTCACTCGTTGAACTACAACAACCCTCCTCAAGGTAGGGCTGCTTCTTATTAAACTTAGCATTTGCTAATCAGTCAAGAACACCGCGTGTTTTTGTAAAATTGAATTTTGCTTTGTGATTTTGTGAATTGTGTTTTGTGAATGTGATTGTCAGTCACAAACGTCTCTAATCGAATTAATAATCTATGACTGAGTACTTACGTATATTACTTATAACCCATAAGTTCTTCGTAACCCTATAGGCTGACCCTCAAACAATTTACAAGTATCAATTCAATATGATCCTAACCAGGATGCGAGCACCCAGGAAGGCGAAGCTATGTTTCGTTATGGTTCTTATACCGATAACGAAGATGTTTCACGGATGCTCATATCACCACCTTATTTCAATAACAACGTCCCTAAAGGTAAGGTTACACTGCAACACTGTAAATCTCAAGGAACTTTCCTTGCTATTAAGGGTGTTAAACTTAACATATAATAAATAACGTTTTATGGAATTATAATTTATGTATGTATGTAATATATTTATTCATATAAAGTTACACTTTCATTTAAGCCATGCCCCGCAAAACTGCTTACGCAGTTTGACTGCAGGTAACTCGCTTTGTATAAACATAGCTTATAAATTATAAAATTAGGTTATATTAATACAATTAATTTACGCAAATGGTTACAACGTATCTAACAAGTGTTTTTTTAATAAACTTTTAAATTTAGCAAGTGTAGGCTCACGTCTTAAGTCCTCGGGTAAACTATTGAGTATTTATTATTTTAACATATATTTTGAGCGGTAGAACTTGGTCGATATTAACTTCATCAATTTATGAGTCTGTATTTCCTATTCCAGAATACGCCTCTTACCATCGTCAAAAGAGTCGAGATTCTTCATTTGGAAATGTTCAAAATCACCTGAAGAAGAAGCTCCAAGAAACTTGGTGTATTGAACACAGCGAAAGCGTACTTTACCTCAACTCAAAGACTTTTGTTATATGTAATAAACTAAATAGAAAGAACTGAAATTTAACAAGCAACAAAACGTTACACTTCTTAAATTACAGTATCTACAAGCGCTAAGAAGCTATATATATATATATATATATCTGTGTTAATATCGCCTTAATTATTGATATGAACTTAGCATTTAAGTCTATTTCTGACGACAATATAATAATAATATGGGAACATTGAGCTGGAATGGTGATGACAGTCAAAGATAGTCGCAGAGTGTCCTCAAAGTTAACAGTAAATTCGTGTTATTTTGTTGTCTTCTCAAAACAAGCCATTTGGTAGCAATACTTGCTTTTAAGCATAATTACGTTTTTTTATACCACTAAGGTGGCAATCAAGCATACGGTCTGCCTGATGTTAAACAGTCACCGTAGCCTATGGACATTTGCAACACCAGAGGTGTCACTCATGCGTTGCCGACCCTCTAAAAACCGCTTTACGCATTTATTGAAGAACTCCATGCTGTAGTCCCTTGGAAAAACCTCGGCTTGGAGCTCATTCCACAGCTTGAGAGTTCTCGGAAGAAAACTTCTCTGGAACCGCACAGTACGCGACCATTGCGGTTCCAGCGTGTGATGGTGAACTCCCCGCCGTCGGCGAGCGGTGGGGTTGTAAAAAGTAGCGTTCGACATCATTTCGAACAACTCTTCAGAACATAACCCATTGTACAATCGGTAGAATTGTATTGTAATTATATTTGTCATGTTTTTATTAGATATTCCTGTGTGTAATTGTTATAACAATGCAAAACTTGATCATAGGTACACTTACAACATTTCAATGAGTGATTCAAATTAATCATGATGGATATTTATTACCATAAAAAATGGTGACAAATATACTTTTTAACGAATCTTTAAATTATCCAAAACTATGTTCAATGATTATTTTTTTTAAAATTCCGCGTTAATGGCGCATTGAGCTCGGAACGCGTGACATTATTTACTACTAGCCGTAAAAGCTGTTATTGTAAAGTTAAGTAGAAACTTTCAAATAGCTTTGTCTATAGATAAAATAAAAATGTAACGGAGCAGAATTTGTACATTGATTATTATTTGAAAAATCTTATTGTAATAGTCATTATTATCACTACAGAGGACAAATATACATTTATTTTTTAATTTTGTCTTTCTGTCTGTTACCGCATCATACGAAAACTATTGAATAAATTTTGATGGAAATTAATAACGTGATAACTGATTATTTAGAGCAACATATAGGATACTTCGTATTGTGAGAATATATGTTATTCCCACGAAAAAATACGAAAATAAAGGATCAATCAAGCCAAAGTTTTAAAATATTGTTACTAAAGACGGTAGGTGTAACATAGTTTAAATAACGTAGTTGATGTAGACTTGTGCACCAGTCCCTTTCGCACAAAAACTCTGTGTAGCACTCTCCCACCGCTCAATACCTATTTGTTTAGTTTTTATAAACAATGTGCCATATATCATGCGGATGAAGTCGCGGGCACAGCTAGTCAGGAGTAAAATAATAGTTTTTATGGCTTGTAGTTTGATTACATACAAATCACATCACGAATATTTTGTCGTACAATGCTGAGTCATTTTTAAATAAATAATAGGAAGTAGTGATGGGTCATTTATTTATTTAAAATAAATAAATAAATATTGTCGGACAAATTACACAGCGCCACCCAGCCCCAAAGTAAGCGAAGCTTGTGTTATGGGTACTAGATAACTGATAAACATCCGTAAATACATTTTCTTTTGTAAATACATACTTATTATACATAGTAAATACCCAGACCAAGACAAACAGATATGTTCATGCACTCAAATGTTTGTACTGTGTGGGAATCGAACCCACGAATGTTGGTGCCAAAGTAGCGTAACAGCGCGTTTCACCACTGCGCCACCAAGCTAGTCAGATTTGAAATGATATTTTTTATAGTTACATATATTCATTATAATTAATTTAAATCACTTTTTGAAATGTAGTCCCTGTTGGTCAGACGGAGGTCAGAGAATACAAAAACATGGTACCATAGAATTAGTCTGATGTTGGAGGTGAGATGCGGTGCTACAAAACATTGACAGTACAGAAGCAAGACTATTATACTTTATGTTTACCTACGCTCGGCGGTCGCACTAGGGTTGGCAAGTCTGGCTTATACATAAAAATTATTGGGACTGACAGTCACAGAGACGATAGGGGTTTCTCAATGGTTAAGAGTAGGTAAGGTTATAGAGATTGGGGTCGTTTTATTTGTCTAGTCAGTTTTTCGGCAATACAGCATAGGTACTCTATTTTTACAACAATTATATTTTACTCACATTTATCAAGTGTGTATTTTATTAAAAATAAAAAAGAAGATATATTAAAAAGAAATATTTATTAGCATAGACCTGTAGAATATGTGTCACATGTGTGTATACCTAGGTGTCACCTAAGTGACAAAAGCAAACGAATGTAAATTACATATAGCAAAGGTTAATAGCATGTAGTATAATCATGCAACGAATAAATAGTGAAAATTAAGAGTAATTGATAACGTGATTTTATTCTATAAAAATGTATGAAACATCAAGTGCCTTTTTAGGGCTTCGAATATGGCACTTCGCCAGTCGCAACTTGCTTCGCCCAAGTACCGTAGACATATATATTTAATATATAAACGTAATTCGAGAATCACTTATATTTAAGGGAACTTCACAGAAACTTCACCGTCACTACGAGGTGACCAAAGTCTAGTTTGCATAGTGAAGGAAAAATGTGAAAAAGGCCTAATTTGGTCTACTGTTGCCAAAAGCATACGCATACGTCAGCAAATTTACCATTTTTAATTGAGATCCATAGTTTTAGCCGTATTTGGTTACGTTTCCTGTATTAGCATAATGCAAGGGATTTATTTAAATATATAGCTATTTGCTGAATGTGATATGTAATCATGGAAAATAATATAATTGCAGAATTCAAATATTCATCTTACCTTTATATAGGTGTTACCCAAGAAAGGATCTACATCGATGCGGTGTTACGAAGCCCATAAATATAAATCATTATTCAACAGCGAATAAACGTCACACCGGATGCCTACACGGAATAATTTTCAGAACACCTAAGGAATATTTACATGCATGATGTAAAAGGAATTTGGAATCTAATGATGAAGTTTATAGTCACCAAAAATAAATACTAACATATACAATATTAACAATCTATATCACTTGAAATCTTGTTTATGTATGTATATGTATATCTGTGTATGTACGTATCCGCCAGGCCCCTTGCGGTGTAGGCAGAGAGAACCGACCGCCATAAGACGCGGTCCTTCCATACTTCACTCGCTTCATATACATTCATAGCTGATTTCATCCACGCTCGTCGGTTCCTGGGGCTCTAGGCTTCTGATAAAACGCGACCCATTTGGTCATGGTAGGTTAGTCTCGGCCTTCCTCGGCTCCACCTCCTTCCACTTTAGCATGTTGTCATGACATGTCGTCATAAAGACAAATTTTACATATTTTTTTACTCTAGCAATTTTAGTAATGATTTTTATTTGACTTTAGTAGCCTATAATGTTAACAGCATAAACAGTTTACAATGTAAATTAAAAAGTAACTGTATATATTTGACAGCAGATTTAAACTGCTCAAAAAGACAAAAGTAAAGCAAAACTTACATTTTGTACACTAAAATATTCTAGGCTTTCCTGGCTGCGAACAAATTGTACCATTATTTTTAGATAAATATGATATATAAAATAGTTAGATGCTTTAACAGAGAGTCTTTGATTAGAGGTAGTTTACTGATTATTACTGGAGCGGACTGGCGCGCGGTGTGTGGCGTCGCCGGCTGCGTTCGGAGGTGTTTTCTTCAACTACCCTCTTTTGGTCTTTGTATTTATCATAGTCACTACACACGACACTAATAATGTCCACGGGTGCATTCAACGATAAAGTGCGAAATGTTAATTTTCCTATCGTTTGCGGAAAGTAGAACAGTACCTTGATCACCTTCACTCCATTTACAGCAAAATACGTTTCACATATGAAATGGAGAGTGAACGTTCACTGGCGTTTTTAGGTGTTAAGTTGAATGTGCGAGAATATGGTTCGTTGGGGCATAGTGTCGGAAACCTACACACATGGACAGATACCTGAATGTCTACTCGCATCACCACCCGCGTCATTTATAATCTGTTGTAAAGTCACTTACAAATCGAGCCTATGAACTTTGTGACCCTGAACATTTAAGTACTGAGCTCCCGTTCAGGAGACACTTAAGAGAAACGGGTACAAGGTGAATCGAAGAAGTTCAAGTCGCCGAGGCACGGTGTGGCAGCCACTGATAGGAAAATGAAAATCTAGCGATTTATGGTTGAATGCATCCGTGGACATTATTAGTGTCGTGTGTAGTGACCATAGTCCAAAAGTAAACTCCAAATTACAGTGGGGCCCCCACGTAAAAAAAACTGGCCAGTAAGCTCAGTTCCGCCGCATATGCAGTTAGGAGAATTAGACAATTGACAGATGTGCCTACTGCGCACTTAGTCTATTTCAGCTACTTTCATAGTGTATGTGACTATTGTGGGGAAAAGTGGCTGATATTGAAACTATTTTTTTTAATACAAAAGAGAGCCATCCGCTCTATTTATAACATGGGCTCCAGAGAATCACCTAGAGAACTATTTAAAGAAATAAATATCCTCACGGCTACCTCTCAGTATATTTATGAGAACATAGTATATAAAAGTATGCTCGTAAAAATATAGAATCGTTTTCAAAATTTGTGTAAATATATATCAGCTTGCTAAGACTAATAGATCTTGTGTTGCAAATTGTATTCAATTCATTAATAAATTATCTACCTGAAACAGTTCTGTCCTTGCCTGACAATATGTTCAAAAGGCACATTAAAAATACTCTGTGTAAGGAAGGTTATTACAAAATCGATCAATATCTGACTAACACTGACAACGATGTTTGGAAATGATTCAACACATGTATTAATATATCTTTAATTGTAACATTTGATACACTATAAGTATACTCATATATGTTTATTATTAATATAAATTGATGATTTGAAAAAAGAATACCTATATTGGCAAGTTTCTTTTGGAATTTCTTCTTCGCCAGTGGTCGAAGTGATAGTAAATTAAAAAAGGGAGATTAAAGTTATGAAAAAATAATAAGATATGATATGATTTGATTTTAAGATAGTAAGAAGTGCCCGTGAGAGCCTACAGGTAAATAAATTATTTTTATCTTTATATTTACAGACTTCTTAAGACAAAGTGACGGGGTAATGAACCTAAAGTAGAAGTAATTTATATTACTTGTATTGTACACAATGAATAAACATAAAATAAATATAATAAATGTATGCCATCCATGTATCCAGAAGGCACAGCTCGCTGTACACAGCGCGGTGTTAATCCCAACGCTAACTTATGGAAGTGAGAGCTGGGTATGGCAGAGAGAGCATGAAAGTAGAATAAACGCGGTCGAGATGCGAGCACTGCGAAAAATTTGTGGCATAACGCTTGCTGACCGCGTTCGAAATTATGACGTACGAAAGAGAGTTGGACTGAAAGAGAGTGTCGGTGTTAAGATAAGAAAGGGCATGCTCCGTTGGTTCGGACATGTAGAAAGAATGCAAGATGAAAGAATGACGAAACAGATATACAATGCGAAAGTGGAAGGATGTAGGAGCCGAGGAAGACCAAGACTAACCTACCATGACCAAATTGGTCGTGTTTTATCAGAAGGTGATGTCAGGAGCCTTAGGAACCGGCGAGCGTGCATGAAAAGAGCTATGAATGTGAAAGAAGTGAGTGAAGTGTGTAAGGACCGCGTCTTATGGCGCTCGGTTCTCTCTGCCTACCCCGCAAGGGACCTGGCGTGAAGATACATACATACATAAATGTATGGTTTTTATTTTCACAAATTTCATAGATACCAAAATCTTAATCGATATAAGTTGCTACATCTAACGCCATCTATCTTTTTTTAGTGCTGTGGCGAATGTAATGTATTTTCTGAAGTTTTAAGTTTGTTAAAATTAAAAGTCCCTAATATACACATAAGGTGAAGGTAAAAAATTATATTGACGTTCCGCTCTACATAATGTAGTACGTAGTGTATATCTTTTAAAAATAAATTATTTTTTTCAACTACCTATGCATGTTTTTCTTAAGAAGATACCAAATAATAATAAAAAATACCTACTTAACTAAGGTGGTTCGTTCTAATCATGTTTGACATCCAAATAGTTCTTCCTACCAACGTGCAAGTTCTCTTGAAAGATTACTGGCGATCTTATTGATAGATCTTTAGAGTCATTGATTGAAATACTGTAACAGTATTCTGCAAGGCTTTTTTATACTACTAAGATTCCAAACAATTATATGACCTCAATAATATTTAATAAATGATAAGGGAATTCAATCATTTAAAAATACGAAAGAAAATCTCTCTGGAATTTCACATATGAAACCAATTTGCGGATGAGTTCCCCATCGATGACGAAGAGTACGATGTTATGAAGGCAAAAATAACATCAAATTATATCAGTATGCCTAATTAACTAGCTAATCGGCAGAGTGCACCACGAGCTGGTGACATGGGCGTAGCTTCCAATAACTATGGGAAACTAGAAGCACTACATATAACCTATTGACATCACCCGTTATTGCATGGCAATACTGCAAAGCTTAGAATTACAAATTATCTTTATTTAAAGCTACATATGAAACAAACGTAACTGTCCTTATAATGTACCATCCTACGGAACACTGTCGTATCATTGGATAGCGACGGTCCGTGAAACTACGCAACGGCCCGTTGAACATGAACATCTCTATATGGATGATATACTGCTTTGTTCAATATTGGTTTACGTCATTGTCGTTATATTTAGGTGAAATATTTGTAACAAAGACCAAATGGCCATATTATAGGAGCGACAAGCGAGTCTCAATATCATGATTCATGAATAATTTGAATATTAAAATTGATATCGAAGTACCGATTGTTGTTTGGGCAGAAAGGTTCACGAATTGTGATTATGTCTGTGGAAGTCTGTGGAAAAAGACTATGTTCAACAGTGAGCGTTCAATGGCTGAAATGATGGTTATTTTTCAATACAACATCGGGACGTATTCAAGCAGACGGCCTGTATGATGTAGAGCGGTTACCGTAGCTATAAGCGCTTGCAATACACTAAGTATCACTTGCGCGATGCCAGCTCTGATGCTAATACAGCAACTCTTTAGGAGCTTATTGATTACCTCACTTACTCGCAGGAACAACATCCCTCCAGGGTGTTGTTACATGACTGCGGTTTTCTGTGAGGTGGTGGTACTTACCCAGACAGGTTACTTTGATGCGCCTTAGAAGTACCTCTATTAAAAATACCCAGACCAAGACAAACAGACATATAAATGCACACACATGTTTGTCTTGTGTAAGAATCGAACCCACAAGTGTTGGTGTCAAACCACCGAACTCGTCAAATTGATGATGATTGATAGCGATATGTAACGGCTATTAGTATCTAGGTGTTAAAAATACAATAACTTTAAATTTTTCCCGCATTCCATTAACCGACATACTCATGAAGCTATCAGTCATCATCATCATTATATATTTAATCTTAATATTTTGGCTATGTGCATGAATTTGAGCTATCACCGACTCCTATCAGTCTCTCTCCTATAACAGACAGACTACCATCAGGTACTACTAGATAACCATCAGGTACTTCTAATCGCTATTACCTAGAGACGGCAGCTCTCGACTCATGTGTATCGAGAAGTGTGTTGAGTTTTTCGAAAATTACGGCATATAACTCTTTATGACACTTCTCTTGACGACCAATGCAGATAAGTCAGATCTAAGACATTGTTGGGTTTCCACTATGACCGACGAAGGCAGTGGGAAGACGACGGCATTGACCGTCTCATTGCATTAATCTTCGTCGTTAATTACCACAAATCGCCATATGTATTATATGTTCTACCATTTTATTCAGAAGAATAAGTCACGAGTTTCAATTTGTGCAATTTCACCTACTATTTCATAAATCCAAATGATTTGTAAATAGGCAAATAAATACTGTTTATGATTTATCACCCGTGAAGACGCTGCAGATTATCTCACTAGTGTGTATCTCTATACTGGCCACTGGGGAAATCCAGATATTTGCATGTATATTACTGACCCTTCGAGCCGTTAATATCGCCCTATACGAATGATATTTGCATCTAATTGTAATCCATTGTCGTGTTATGGGAATGGACAGGAAGAATAAATGGACAATGTACATTGCACATTTAAGCTCGAGTACAAATTTTGTATGAATCTTTATATCTATTGTTTGGTTAATACGTTGGCCTTTGTCAATAGGTACTAAAATGAATATTTACTTAATTTTCACTATTGTATATCTGTAACCAAAAATTATGTTTGGTAGAGTATTCAGTGTTATATGTACATTTTGACAATTTCGTAGTGTACAAAACAGGCACTTCGTACATCTGACTTTATAGCACTATAAGTGGCATACTGAAATCATAATATTCGTAAGGCTTCTGACAGTATTGAGACTCTTTCTGTCTTCTTGGCGGGGTTGTAACTGTTTAAGAATTAAAATTATGATTCTTATGTGCTGAGGATAGATACGATACTCCTAACGATGGTATAAGAAGATCACATGAAATTTCTTAATTATAAATAGGATTCTTTTATTTGGATCTTCATTATACCTGCTACTAATTGAGGAGATGAGTATGGATATTGATCAGAATTCAGGATTTATACATGTATATTTCATTACGGAATTCTAAAAACACGAACTTCGAGTAAAATTATATCGACCAAGACTTAGGGGATCTGTGACTATAGTTCTGATGTGTGTGACCATACAATAGCTTGTCATTTAATATAACACAAGTATATTGTTACTACATAGTTTATACCGTGAATTCCCATACTGTATGCTAGTGTAAATGAACCCCGTGCTTGTGCTGCATACATATAACTACAACATATATATAAACTAGTAACATTTCTATTATTCTGGAGCTATGAAGTTTGGCTGTTGTCTATCAAATTGCTTTTATTGAGGATTTACAAGAACATCTTTATTTGATCATCAATAATATTGTCAATTACTAACAATATGTATAAAAAAATAAACAAAGCTTTAAAACTGTAGTACACACGCTTTTAGAAATGACTTCATATCTAATGATAATTTCATTATCTTCTACTTATATTCTTCTTTACCTGGGAATTTTTAAGCGTAATAGAATCTCTTTTATGCTTGAGATACACTGAGAACCCTTGTATGCTATTTTCGGTAAATACGACCGCCATTTTATATTCATAAAAACATGTTTATGTACACAATGAGTACCAAAAAAACAGCCTCCAAAAATTGTTCAAACAAACATAAAAATATGTCACATAGAAGGACAGAATCAAAATTTAAAACACGAGCCCAGCCGGGGTCGCGAGGGCCGAGCGTAACTTCCGTTTTCCACAGCATTGGGCACAATTTGAAATATTTTACTGCTGTTGTAACGACTTGATGGCACTGCTGAGGGCCACTTATATATCTCTTTTATCTTTTGTTAGCTGGCGCCCCTTTCGCCCTCTCTGGATAAGTTTCAAAAGAGGGACTTTTTAGGTCGATTCTAGTGGAGTAGATTAGGCTGGTTTACATTGAGGTTATCGCACTCTGTAGAATGTATTATAATTAAATATCGTTATTATAAACGCCATAACTAAAGACGATTGATGTTTTTATCATTTTATATTATTTAGATGTGTAACCTTTATATTTTACTTTACATTTATTGAAGATATTTATTTGCATGTGTATTTATATATTACAATGGGGGATTATGTATTTCTATACTATGTCAAAAGCTAAAGCAATAAAGCTAAAAAATAAAAATAAATAAAATAAAGCTAAGCCAATAAAGATTGCTGGATGTGAAGAAACGCACATCGAAGAAGTCGGTTTTTCTGTTTTCTAACAATAATTTGTATTTATATTATATATATTACATTTTAGTTACTTTATCAAGCTTGCTCTGCGGTAAAGGAAAACGTCGTGAGGAAACCCGCACACCCAAGAAATTATCTTTCTAAAGATTGTGTGACCTAACCTAAGAAAAGGTCTGGTTTTCCTTCTGGATTGCAGAGGTCTGACGTTAATCGCTCCATGTAAAAATCAGTATCCTTAGGCTTAGATAGCGGACCCCACCAATCCTACTGGATTAGGGCAACGAGATAATGTTAAGAAGGATAAGATGTATGTGTGATCAAAATAGAATTACCTATACCCAATGATGCCATGTTCAACGAAATCCTTAGAAAATGAATTGAACCTAAACCTAAATTATAAAGTGGACCCTTTTAATTTATATAATTAGGCTAACGACCGATACAACAATTAATTTTGTTTTCAAACCTTTTTATTTGGAGTGGCTAAACACAACAAACTAATGAACACACAACGCCCGTGGCCCAAATAAAAATCACGCGAACTAGTTTCAAAATACCTTTTCTTAGATGTCCATATGACATTATAATATCGTAGTACAATGAAGCTGAATTGTTAATGAATTTCATGAGGTAGTGAAACAGGCATAAAAATGGTGGCCGTGACGGGCCGCCCGGCAGATGTGAAACATCTTAGTGAATATTCAAATGTTTTATAAATATTAATCAAAAACCAATAAAATATATGGAGTAAGTAAAAGAGTAGAGTTTTGTTAATAAAATCAATATATTTATCTTTTTACATATTTTTTAATATTAATTACAAAATATGTATATTTATAAATCTATACATCTATACAGGACTTTCACTGGCAGATAGCTGATGTAATAAGGAGTAACTTAGGCTACCTTTATTTTAGAATTTTTATTTATTTTTATTAATATAAATAATCTATTTATTTTTATTAATATAAATAAATAATTTAAAAAAACTATTCCGCGCGGACGAAGTCGCGGGCACAGCTAGTAGTAAAATAAAGTAAGTATTTAATAGAGACTACCTATTAAACTACTATTTAACATCAGTGTTGTTAGCACAGTATAGCGCTCTTAGTTTTCATGTAATATAACAATATAATACGATGGGGCCAACGCTCCAAACAGATTATCCGTTTGACAGTTTATATAGTATGTTTATGCTGTTAAAAATAACAATATTTTCTAAGGCTATCGCTACTATGATTATTTTAGCTACTATTAACCTTAAAACCAAAATATCATTTGTTGGCACAGCCACCCTTGAAATATCGTATTTAGTAGAATCTGGTTGATATACACATCTACATCTATGGCTTGTGAGGGTCTGAAATAACGAAATACATTACATTAATAAAATAAGGAGGTGACTGGGCGACCGAGAAAGAAAACAAATTTTCCTAGAATTGAAACTTAGGTAGATAATAGTTTTTACCTTACATAAAGATTCCACATAAGACTCTTTCCTAGGACCTAGAGGGTTACCCTTGTTGGGTTCTTGCGAGTTTTATCTTATTTAACTAGATTGGCAAACAAGCATGCGACCCGCATTAGATGGCGTCACCGCAACCTATTGATGCGCGTAACACCACGGGGATGTTACTCGCGCGCTGCCAATTTTGTGACCTAAAGATGTTTCGTCACAGTCCCTAGTAACTTCTCTGCCATATCTCACCCTTCAAACCGGAACACAGCTATATAAATATAGCTGCTTGGCGGTAGAAATAGGTGAGACAGAGGTACCCACGCAGACGACTTTTGTACAAGCGGGACTTTGGTAAAATTTAATTTATATAATTTAAGATTAATAAAGTTAGTGATGACGTCAGGAAGGACCGCGTTACTGCGTTGGTAGCAGAGATAGCGACGTGCGAGCAATATTTTATGCTGCAAGTGTCTAAACGCAACGTTAACCGTTTCACTTGAGGCGGACCTTATTGTTATTGGCAACAGACATATCGACTTCCAATTTATGACAGTATATTTAAAAATAATTTCTCTAAGCTATTAAAAAAGGTATAGTAATATATAGGTATATTTAAGAATTTCATTATTTTTAATTTTAGTTACGTGGATGAAATTGCATGTTCTTCAGACAATTATATAGCAATTCACCATGACTGCGTATTCAATACCTTTTGACATAATCTCTAGGTCACAAATCTCTAGGTCTTACACATTCTCCGGGACTATTGAATTTCTGGACAGAAGTGATAATGGGGCCTGATTTGGATTTGAGTACGTAATAAAAATATCGATAATTTTCTTTTTATGAGATAATGTTTCCTAGACTACAGAAAACGCTGCAGTTATGTACCAATCATTTGTAATAAATCATTTAAGAACTACTTCGTAGATGTACAATCTCGGATTCAAAAGCCCCATAGTTAATCCATCTCCTTTGACGCATGACGGCATGAAAGACTTCCGTCTTGCCAACTTCCGTCACGGCATACGGTTCGATTTTACTGTCATGGTGCGCCAATAGATGTTTCATATCAAAAAGTTTGACGAGAACGAACTTCTTGAGTATTTTAAAATAAAACTCTTATTTCTTTTTTAATTTATTTCTTTCAACACTATACATGTTATTGTTTTATATTATTCACGGTGACATATTTAATTTATATACTTGGCCAATGAAATATGTTCATCTGCAAAGGTTACATTGTTTTCTCAATAAAGTTATATACAAATTAAATAAATCCAGTCGGCAAAATGTCTAAATCAAGTTGTATCTGAGTTTCAATCTTACTGCACCTTGGTTTATTTACGTAGGTAACATTGTAAGACGCTTTTATGTAGCTACAAACTAACCTTTGTTCAGTCATACTTTTGTTTGGTGTTATATTGTGATATAAAATTTAAGAGCACGAGAGTTAGCATTGCTAAGTCGAAATATACGGTCGCTGTAGCACTTTAAACTTAGCTCTTTGTCCACACGGATTATTTTAAGCCATTATTGATTCCTATTTACCTTATTTATTTACACTTTGAACAGATAAAAAAATTAAATAAACTAAAATAACTATATAAATAGTAGCAGTTTATTAAAATTACATAAAAAAATATGAAATATTTCTCAGTTGAAAAGATCAAATAAAATACTAATTCGACATGGGATCATGTATGTAGAAACAATTCAGATTGTTTTACAGAATATGGGCAATAGTCGTGTAAGTATCTATTACGTATTAAAACACGCGCAACTTCATGTTTCTATTATTTATTGTTATTGTCTTCTAGATTTCTTATAATATTTTTTATTTGCTCACGCCGTCACATAAACTTTGACTTCACTTAACACACACACAAGTACGAGTATAATACGATAATTAAGTAAAAAAAATCATTTCATTTTAAACCTGCCAAGTATAGCCGAAATAAGTGAAATTTTGTAAGGTCTATTATTATGAAAAAAAAAAAAAGGTTTTCGTAGCCAGGCCATAGCAATCGTATTAGGTGTAGATAATGCCTGAAAATTTTGTAATTTATACATTGGATTTTTGTAGCAATACTTTTTAGAGGCTTTGACAAGTTCGCTAGTCAAGTGGCTAGCGATGACTACTTTAACACTAAAGTTTATTTGTTGTATCATATATATCTAATTTATTATTTTAATGTCTGGTAAGTAGGTAATCGAGAAGTATTTCTCCACGGAGTTAGTATTATTTTGTGAGACTTTAATGCCCATCTTGACGAGCGCCTTGTCAATGCGCGAGAGATCTCATAAATTTTCTCTAGCCCATAATTTCTCTCACTCTAAACACCGAGCACTAAGTACACTTATTACAGATGTTGAAGACAATATTATTATTATTATTCATTTTCTTGTAGAGGAAACTGAAAGCCACGATCAACTTGTGGATGAAATTGAGGGTACTTTGAGTACAGTTTCAAATTGGTGATGGTTGAACTTGATTTAGTTCATACTTATGAAGACTGTATTGGGTGTAATTCCTTATTTCCAGAGCAACATGTTATTCTGGAAGTCTCAAGTCAGACTGCAGATCGCACCTTTTGGTGGGAGAACCTTGATACTATATAAGCTTGTTATTAAGTTTACAGGCGAGCTGTGAGAATTGACGACATTCGAAAACGAAGGTTTATGGAAAGATATTGATAGCTTCCTTTGGTGTGTTTTGCAGATTCTACAATAGGTTGTGTTTTGAACAGTGGTACGATACTAAGCTAATAGTTTACTTCTACAAACGCTATCCATATGAGCTTTCTATTCATTCCCACTCATTGGAATAGCAATGGCAACGTACTGTATGGTTATCTTAAGTTATGGAATGAACTTCCTATCGAGTTTTTTCTGTGGGACTACAGCTTGATATATACTACTCTGTGTAAAAAGTATCGGGAATATGTCAATAAAAAGACCCGCGTAAAAGAGGTCGTTCTAATTTTTTTACTGCATGTTGGTAGCACTGTACTGATTTAGCGCGCAAAATTTGAGCGGGATCTGTCATTTAATTTGTTTTAAACTACACTTTTTGTTGGTCATAGTTTTGAGTCCTCGGCGATTTTTACAATGGAAAATATTGTTGAACAAAGAGTGTGCCTTAAATTTTGTGTTTCAAATGATATTTCATGTGGTGAATCACTAAAAATGTTGCGAAATACCTACGGCGAATCGTGTATATCGAAAACAAGGGCTTATGAATGGTATAAGGCTTTTAAAGAAGGCCGAGAAGTAGTAGTAGACTTGCCTCGTTCTGGTAGACCTTCAACCGCTACGACCAGAGAAAACATCGACAGAATCAAGAAGCTAGTGCTCGAAAATCGACGTATGAGTCTGAGAGAGTTGGCTAGTGAGGTGAACATATCTTTTAAGTCCGTCCACAACATTCTCATTGACATTTTAGGCATGAAACGCGTCGCCGCTCGACTAGTTCCAAAAGAGCTCAATTTTGTTCAAAAAGCGCAGCGAAAGCATGTCGCTGAAGACATGGTTTCCCGAGCTTCTACGGATCCGACCTTTATGAAACGTATAATAACTGGCGACGAGACATGGGTTTATGAGTACGACATGCAAACAAGCCAACAGTCTTCAGAATGGCGTCTCGAAAACGAGCCGAAACCCAAAAAACCGCGGCAAAGTCGCTCCAAAATCAAGGTGATGCTGACAGTTTTTTTTGACTACCGTGGTGTGGTTCACTCCGAATTCCTTCCAGAGGGAGAAACAGTGAATAAAGAATATTATTTAGGCGTCATGAAGCGTTTGCGTGAGAGTATCCGCCGAAAACGTCCAGATTTGTGGCAACACAACTCATGGATGCTGCACCATGATAATGCACCATCACACACAGCCATTATAGTGAAAGAGTTTTTAGCGAAAAATTCAACAAAAGTTCTCGACCAAGCACCGTATTCACCTGATATGGCTCCGTCTGACTTTTTTTAATTTCCCAAGTTAAAATTACCACTTCGAGGGAAACGTTTTGAGTCGATAGAAGCCATAAAAGAAAATTCGCTGAATGAGCTAAAGGCCATACCGCAAATAGCCTATGAAAAATGTATGGAAGACTGGGTGAAGCGGTGGAGATGTTGTATTGCAAGCGATGGGGCCTACTTTGAAGGCGATAAAATAAATTTAGATGAATAATTTGTATTTTTTGTTTTATTGACAAATTCCCGATACTTAGTACACAGAATGTACATAGACACAATCATAGTTAAAAAAACTGAGTTTTAAGGATCGATAATATACTACTCTGATATTGCAAATCTATGGTCTACAATAATTGGCCAGCAGGCATGTCGTACGCTACGCTACGTTTTCCACCTTGGTGGTATAAAATACCCAAGTTTTACCTAGTTAGCGACTAGATTACCCCGTGTCGTGAATATTTTTCTATTATTTGTTCATATTTGTATTAGGACTTGATAGTCAGAAATTGATAATTTATTATGAAATTACATTTAGTTCCGTTCCGAGTGGTTACCTTTTGCCATCTATGTATTCATTTATACGTAATTTGTATGTAACGGATCAATTATTTCTATAAAAATTGAAAACTAGAATTTTGTCTTCTTATTTAATTTGTGATTCAATTTTTTATTTCTTAGTAATTGTTATATTTCGTGAACTAAATTTTCATCAATGAAACATTCTTATTTACCGTTGTCAATTCAAGACAAAAATTGAAGTATCTATGTAAAAATTATCTACACTAAAAAATGGGCTTGTTGATTTACAACCGATACAGATTCAGTCATTAATGTACATCTATTTTCCATATAAACATAATCAATATATTGTAATATGAAATCATAGCCTATTTATTTTTATCTATCTATTTATCTACATACACCATAACGCCAAAGTCATTTTCGGGGCAAATAGATAGAACCTAGTACAGCATGACTAGGTCCTCACATACCGCACTCGCTTCATTAACATTCATAACATTAACATTTTTATGCACGCAAGGCGGTTCCTAGGACTGCTGATATAATTTTCTGCTAAACCGATCAATTTGATATTATACATAATTATTTATCTTTTATCAATAAAAGAGAAATATGTCAGAAATACCTTCGTGCTGCACTATCTATAATATAAGCTATTATTTCTATATATAGTGAGCTAGTGATGCTTTACAATTTGAATATATATATTATTACCAAATGCTATCCACTTCCTAGGTAACACAATCCAGATCAATATTAATGGCGCGGTCAAATGGTCTCGTAACGATACGACCCCAATGTCTATTGAAATAAGGCACACGTAATTGAAACTCTTACCGTCATATTATACGTCACGATTGTATTATAAGTTTACAAGCAGCGAATTTCTATTAAATTTGTATTAACTCCGGCCATTAACATGTCGTAAGGCTATTTTATTACACACAACTGGTCCCAGTGGATATTCTCTACTTTATTGCTAATGTATTCATTACAACATACGTCTTTCTCATCGAATTAAAACACCTTATATAAATAACGTAACAAAAAGAACTCGTTCCGATGCCGCATAAGTTATGTCGAGCTGAACAGTAATTCAGGCAAAAAGAAAATATGGCTGCGAGTTTTTTTTATTTTCGGTAACATCTTGATTAAGTAGGGACCACCTGCCCGGGTTTGCTCCTTAGGGACTCCATAAATAAGTCACAAAAAATATTAATGGGCACATAAAGAATACGTTGAAACTCGAGTATGGGTCTATGGTATTTTAAACGTCATAAATCGGAAGGGTTGGGGCGGAGACGCTTTTATTTCTGCCGAAAATGCACTTTATAATACCACGTTGACTATTTCCAGGAAACAAATATCCAAAGTAGTCAGAAAAGGGAGCTTCGACCAAGAATGTCAGATTGTAGAATTTTCCTTTAGTATAAATCCTCTCTTGTTGTATCACAGGGTATACCTAAGCTAAAGACAATCGTAATCGATATCTTTATACCGAATATCAGACTTGGTTTAAAATTGGTGGACATCATACTGGGCTAGACGGTAGGAATCCTAGCGTGTGTTCGATAAAAATGTTGGAATTTAAAGAACACAAGCATGACATGATCTACAAAGAAATTTTTGCTTATTATATATGTTGACATTATTGAATAATATTTACTTGGTTTAAATGTGAATAACTAGATTATCTAAAATTGTTTCCAGTAATAATATAAACTGTAGGCTGTTCTGTAGACACATTTGAATAAAAAAAGACATTCCAATACATTTTGTCGGCGCAAACAATAGAAATATACGCATCTAATACAACGTGCAAAATCGCATTTCACACACACAAAAAGATAGTACTTTTTTCTTACACATTGTGGTCGATTTTAAATTGCTCCAAAACTCTTTTGTGCGGCCACGCCAGGTAAATATTGTATCCCCTTACACATAAATTTTACTAGAGACATTTTCGCGTTGCATCTAATCGAATATTTATTGTTCTGAGGCTTACACTGGTACGATTAACAATAAGCAAAGTATTATTACATTTTGTGATAAAATATATCCTAGTATTAAATCATGGTTGGCATTGTATGAGATTACATGACTGGTTTTATGAGTGTCGTAATGAAGCCGTTTTCACTGCCGCATAATGGCCGAATGTTCACGTAAATTGATTTTTATATTTTGTTTGACGTGACATGAGAACTCGGGTGACAGTGCCCTGCACGAAGAGGATGCCTTTACGATCTAAACGACACGTCCCGATATATTTATCTGTTGTGGGTAATTTGGGAAATTTTATGAGTCATTTGGTGGCACTAAATGTCCGTATTGGTCGTTTACACGTATCGTGTTGCACATTTTGATTGTTGGTGTCAACTACTGTTATTTTTCTAAACTTACCTTAAGAATTGTATAGTTTTTATTTATTTCAGCTTATTTTTGTATATAGGTATCCTTATTCCCTGTAAACTAAAATGAAAATAAACGATGGTGTTAGAAAATTAGTACAAGCATGTAGGCAAGCGGAATTTTTGTTAGTGATTTATGTCAAGCTAATTGGCAAATTTTTCATCATCAATTACCAGTTGATATTTTTATTAAATTGTCGCAAGTACTACTTACCTACATATAGTTTTAGAATAAGTGAGACTACTACAAATGTAGTTAAAATAACTCCTATAAATATTTAATTACCCACGAAAACGTTTTAGAGTGATTTTTATGTAAACGACATTACTTTTAAGATATATTGTACGCAAATTAATATTTCGTGTTTTTTCAGTAGTTAAGATATTTGTTTCACGGAATTTTATGCGTCCGATTCATTTCAGGTGAAAGAAGTTTATTATAGACTTACTTGCATTTAGCAATTTCTAAATTAGAAATTATGTTAGGTAATATTAACAAACACCGATTGAATATAATAAGTAGGAATCTAACGGATAAATACGATAGAATAAGTTTTTATTCTGACAAAATAATTTAAACCAGTAGTATTTTTTTTACTATTACTTTTACATTACGATAAATCAAGTTTTCAAATCCGCGTACTTAGTATTTCCCAATATTAAACATCTAGTAAATTTGTATATGAAATTAATAACTAAATTGATTTACACAATAATACATAGATACTTATTTAGGTGAATTGCCATAATATAATCCCAGTATAAATTATGGGTTTTTGAAAGGAACTGATTGTGTAAATCTGTTTACGATAGTTTCTTAATGATTTCTAGTATAATTTTTGTTGACTCATAAATAATTAATACAAGCCGAGGTCAGTCGAGTTATACGGTATGTGACTCGCCGCCATCTTTAGGGCCAAATTTAATCTCACCTGTATGTGGATCTGCCTGCTAGGAAACAAAGCTCTGACAGGGTACAAGCATAACGTTATTTGATCATCAGCTGCCCGCCTGAAAATATCGGTTATGAATAACCAATCCTATCTGTTAATAAACAAATTATATTGGTTGGTACTAATTCTGATTTATATTTATGTATATATATATAACTATTAATCTCCTTTGTTATTAGTCGTAGTTATTAGAAATTTATCAGTAACTTCACTTATTAATTTCCAACAACTTCGTTGCTTTAAATAAGAAAGTACAAGAAGATTTTGTAAAACATAATAATAGGTATAATGTGCCTACAATATCTAAGACGTGCTTAGTGTAATTTGAAATGCCTTCAATTTACTCTACATTGTATACAAGCATACGTAATAGGTATTATTATTTATACCATGAATGTACTGAGACGTGCTTGTAATACAAACTTTTAAATCTCAGTCTCATGACGAAATCATACCGAACTATCTATTGTATTTTTAATAGAGAGAGTAGCGCACACGGCGAAGGCTTCGCAGGAACAACATTAGTCTTGTGACTAGCGCCGCCCAACGCTCTTCCTCCACTCCTATTGGTCGAATGCCATCCGCCCACAAACACCTACAATTATATTTATAATGCACTAACTGAAATAATTTACATTTGAGCTGAATTTGCGACCATCCAGGGTAATTGAAAATTTGTTGTGTTGATTTCAACGGCCTATTGCTCTACGCTGCAATGAATCTGAATCCAATAGGGATACGTAAGTGATTACTTGGGATACATTTCGGTAGCTTAGGTATTCATAATTAAACATTTTAAATTATACATGTACAATAGTTCTGTATTCTCTATCATTTAAATTTGCACTATATACCAATTGATGAGTGAACAAATGTTTGTCACAATAACTTGATAATAAAAATTGTACCAAATTATATAAAAATCATCTTAACAATATTTGTGGCATAACGCTTGCTGACCGCGTTCGTAATAATGATGTAAGAAAGGGAGTTGGTCTGAAAGAGAGTGTCGGTGTTAAGATAAAAAATCGGCCAAGTGCGAGTCGGACTCGCACACGAAGGGTTTCGTACCATTATCTACAAAAACGGCAAAAAAGAAATCACGTTTGTTGTATGGGAGCCCCCCTTAAATACTTGTTTTATTTTAATTTAATTATTTATCCTTAAAGTGAATATATAACTAAATATTCTGGGAATATTTCAAGCGTCTACCTGTTGCCGTTATCAATATCGAGCAAAAATGAGCAAAAAAAAAACACGTTTGTTGTATGGGAGCCCCCTTAAATATTTATTTTATTCTATTTTTTAGTATTTTTTGTTATAGCGGCAACAGAAATACATCATATGTGAAAATTTCAACTGTCTAACTATCATGGTTCATGAGATACAGCCTGGTGACAGACGGACGGACGGACGGACAGCGGAGCCTCAGTAATAGGGTTCCGTTTTACCCTTTGGTTACGGAACCCTAAAAAAGGCATGCTCCGTTGGTTCGGACATGTAGAAAGAATGCAGAATGAAAGAATGACGAAACAGATATATGTACAATGCGAAAGTGCAAGGATGTAGGAGCCAAGGAAGACTAAGAATGGAATAGCTAGCTAGCTAATTTATGGAAGTGAAAGCTGGGTAACTGACTAACCTACCATGACCAAATTGGTCGCGTTTTATCAGAGGGTGATGTCAAGAGTCCCAGATATCGGCAAACGTGCATGAAAAGAGCTATGCATGTTAGAAAAGCGAGTGAAGTGTGTCAGGACCGCGTCTTATGGCGCTCGGTTCTCTCTGTCTACCCCGCAAGGGACCTGGCGTAAAGGTACATACACATACCATACAATTCTTATAAGATTTCCTAATTGAAATCCAATAATTTCCCTATTATTTTTCATTATCTCATAACGACGGCATCAAAGTGAACACTTTAGATTTTTTTCCCATACTATAAAGACCATAATTTCATTGGGACATTTCCCTACATGTTCTAAATAGTCAAATAAACTTCTGGCAAACTTGCATGCCCAGCTAGCTATGTCCCAGACCGGTCTGAAAGCGATAAAGCCAGCATACAATACTAATAAAGAAACGGGGGTTTAATTGGTCCCGTATAGATTTTAATTGATCGTAAATCGACGAATGCCCGTTAATGGCTTCGATGTGGTCGGATGGAGACTCAAATCTTGGTTTTAAATTAAGATTTTTCTTTATCCCTGGCACGTTTATAAATCGTGGTGCCTTGAGTGCTATCTAAGGATATAAGTCACTGATTCTTTAATGGAAATGTTGGGTAGCCAATTCTTTGGATAATGTTGTTTTAAGCACTTATTTACTTGCATTACTATTGAGATAAGTACTTAATTAGTTTATTAACGTAAATTGCATGGTTATGTATTATTGCTTGATATTAGTCGAATATCAATAAACAGAAGTGGTTTTACGGATTTTAGTATAATTACTTTAGTACTTCGATAACGAATAATCTTATAAACTCCAAATTACTTAAAGTAAATAAAGGTATACAGTAAGAAAGTATGGATAATCCTTTACTTCTCTTACTAATCAGAATTATTTTACTCCAAGGTGATGATTTTGATTGACATCATTTTACTATAAAATATTAAATTCTTAGCCGTTCAAAATTGTATCGTCTTATAAAATTCTTATGAGAAACATGATCTCTGAGAGTTTAACAAGCAGCACCTATTAGATGCTTTCTATACCAAGGTCTGTATATCAATATCCAGTTTCTATCGCGGGGAATGTTCTGACGAACTGTTGTCTCGTCTTCCCTTATAGAAATTTTCGTGCTGGACTGATACTACGAGTATAACTTTATGGAATACTGGCGCTAGTATAAATTCAAAAGCTTGGCCACTCCAACCTTTGCTGAATTATAGAGATATAGAATTACCTAGAATGAAATTCGCACTAGAAACAAAGTCCACATCTTGTTAGTTTAATTTTGAGTAATTTATACTTAATCACACCATCAGTGCAGGAATCAGCGCAGATCTAAGTGATGTTACGACGGTCACTACTGGGTCCTCATCTTCATTTTCGAACAGTTGAGTTGGCAATACTCTGGCGAGCATTATCGCTTTACACAGCTTAACGTTATCGAATAATGTTACAATAAGTAATTTATAATATATGCAATATTAATACCTTTACCTGAACCCAGAGTTTTCACCAATTGGCTCACAAATAATGTAGAACCACCACAAGAAATCGCTTTTAACTGACCTAAAATACATCAGCCCTCAATTTCCCACACATACGAACATTTGTATCCATGAACATGTATATTTGTCTTAATCAGGGTGTTTTTAAGAGAAGTAAGGTGCATCAGAGCAGACCAAGTAGCCCAAGTTAGCAGCAGAGGTGGCATTGTGCGAGTAATACTTAAAGTATTGCAAGCGTTTATAGGCTATGGTAACCGCTTTATATCAAGTGGGCCGTATGTTTGTATGCCTTCCAACGTTGTATAAAAAAAATACGTGACCTTCAAGCCGATAACTGTCAAGATGCGCCGTTGGATAGAGTCAAGTGGAGGAGATTAATTTTTCTTTGTTTTGATGTTTTTAACTAACTTAGTTGAGCTACACGGCGATGGCGGAATTATAATGTGCACAGTGTACATTTAAGACAAATGAAATTACGCAGTAGAATCAGACTATTGGATATGAAAAGAGGCGCATATAACATGAGTTCAAAAAGTTGTAAATACTAATATTTTAAATAGGTACTCATGATTATGTTTATACAAAATTTAATGGTGTGGTGGATAATTCTGATCAAACATTCTCTGTTCTACCTACATCACTAAGAAATAGTTATTTTCGGCCGGAAATCGAAAATTTGTAATTTAAGAAAACCTACATATAGGCTTTCACGCCTTGTCTATTACGATTCCTAATGGTTTCCTGTAGGAAAATCGTTTACAAGAAAATATGAGAAATTTCCAATAAGTTGTGTGCAAAAATAAACAAAAAAAAAAATGCATTTAATGGCAATAATTATAATTTTGCTTTGTTGTTGATTGGGATGTGAGTGTGTTCTCATTAATTTTGAAGTCAAAGGCATCTCATCTCATCATCTCATCCGCGGCACCTTAATCTTATAAATGATTGCAGACAACAGCAACCGCTATGTGTTCCTTTTAGGTTACAAATCAGTAACCTCTGTGTGTTTGTAAGGAGTTGCTGCATTAGCTACGGCAATTACGTCTTTACACAGACCAACCAAAACCAAAAGGTGTGGTGGATAATTCTGATCAAACATTCTCTGTTCTACATCACTAAGAAATAGTTATTTTCGGCCGAAATCGAAAATTTGTAATTTAAGAAAACCTACATATAGGCTTTTTCGCCTTGTCTATTACGATTCCTAATGGTTTCCTGTAGAAAAATCGTTTACAAGAAAATATGAGAAATTTCCAATAAGTTGTGTGCAAAAATAAACAAAAAAAAATGCATTTAATGGCAATAATTATAATTTTGCTTTGTTTTTGATTGGGATGTGAGTGTGTTCTCATTAATTTTCAAGTCAAAGGCATCTCATCTCATCATCTCATCCGCGGTACCTTAATCTTATAAATGACTGCAGACAACAGCAACCGCTATGTGTTCCTTTTAGGTTACAAATCAGTAACCTCTGTGTGTTTGTAAGGAGTTGCTGCATTAGCTACGGCAATTACGTCTTTACACAGACCAACCAAAACCAAGTAAGTCGTTTGTATTAAATTTAAAAGTTACAGGTAGTAAATATACCTATCTATACATTAGCTGGAAGACGCCTGGCTGAGGGCGGCCAAAATTTATATACCAGGAACACATTGATAGTGTTTTATTAAACGATGATGTCAGCAGTCTTAAAAACCAGCGAGCGTGCATGAGAAGAGATATGAATAAATCGAGGTGTGTAAGGACCGAGTCATGTGGCGCTCGGTTCTCTCTGCCTACCCCGCAAGGGGTTTGGCATAGTTATAGATGGATAGACAGATTAAAAGATGTTTTTGCTCTACTTATTCTTGCATCCCCTCTTTGTAGAGAATACGACTACCACTTACAATTTTCGAACACAAGTTTAAATGGGTATATTGCCATGTATCTGACTCTTCAGCGTGTACTTACCTTACGTGGCTATTCAATCGTACACCGGGTGCAATAGTTGCATTACAAAATTGATATCGTCACGGCGACAACTTGGCGTGTTAAATCTTCACCGAGGAGTAAATATGTTACGCTTGGTCTACAGTCCAATATATAAATATTCGAGCCTAAAATTAATAAGCAATTGAATACTTGCTGGTTGAAATAAGTAATAACTAGATGTAACGTTATTGATAAGACATAGAGACACCTAAAGATAACATCAGATGTATCCTAAAACAAATAAGAGGACATATTCACGTCGCTGCTGTCGTAAAGGGGTAGCTAGGAACGATTTAATCAGCCGATAAAAATTGTCGAGAGGGCCGCTAGATGGCGGGCTGAGATAACAACTGGCTCCTGACTCTTGGAAATAAATAGGGTTTTTTTATTCCCTTAACAAAATGTGTATGATATGAATATATTTATTATAAGCTATTATTTTTTAGAACTACACATAATAAAAGTAAAGAAACTCATATGATATGTCCTCTCAGTGCGATCTGTTAGGAACACTTCTTAAATTTGTAAAGAGCAAAAGCGGAAATAATTACTCCTGTTGAAATTTCAGAAAATATTGCAGAAAATGTAAAATTATCATGTTTGAAATTTCATTCTATATTTTATTATAATATAACAGGAGTAATATTGTAGAATAGTCAATAAATCTTCACTAACAAACTTACTTAGTCATACATTCTAAGCAATGTAGAGACCCTCGTTGCATGAATCCGACACGCTCTTTTGGAGAAGAAGTTTAAGAAGCTCCGTAATGCATAATTTACATGAATGCATTGGACCTACCCTAAAAAAAACTTCGGCAGTGAGTTCATTCCATCAATTAATAGTTCTCAGTAGAAACCTTCTCCGGGACGGCACAGCATACGACCATTGCGAATCGCAACGAGTGGTACGATTGAAAAACGAGCTGTTGGCATCATATCGAACATGTACTCGGGACGCAACTCATTGTATAATCCGTAGAAGATATAGAAGGAGCCAAAATCTCTCTTTAAACTCAAGAACTCAATACCGTGTATGAGCTTAGGATCATCGGCAATTTTCACAACTAGTTTTTGCACCGATTCACAAGGTCTTGTTTGAGATCCAAGTGCTCTTGCCTATAGATAACGAAAGTATCATGTGCGATCAACTTCAAACTTGTGTAAAAACGTCTTTGTTTCAATTTAAAGTACTGTTTTGCCCTATTCAGCACACCATGTTTCTTGGACGTGAGTGTGACCTTCTCCTTTAGGTAACTTCAGAATTGGACTTCACTGGAGATCTTGTATCCTCTGATTTTGTTGTTTTAGCAAAAAATCATAGATTTTTGATGAAATTTGTCTTTTATGAAGTCAGATGAGGCTATGGTGCCTTTCACAAACACGTGATAAACAATAAATGCAATAATATGTACATTACTTTGCTCTTAACTTGTTTTATTTATGATTTACTTTTAGGAAGCTACGTGTATTAATTGAGATTTAAAATTAAATCTATAATCGAATTGTAATCACTTTTATTATATTATTGTCAGCATTGGAGTATTAGGATTCATGGAGTAAAGATCTCAAACAAAGTAGAATTACAAAGTCAACAGGAAGAGAAGGTCAAACTTGTATCTAAAATATTTGTTATCGTCAACAGTGCGAAACAGTACTTCAGCTCGTGCCACAGACTAGGTATTGTACCTGTAGTACAGGTCTTGTGTCAGACCGCATAAAAAAGTCACTTTTAGGCCGGGACTATTTAGGCTTTGTAATTTGGTTTAAAGACAAACTGTGGGATTGGTTGACGACGTCAAGCCTCTGATATTAAAATATTAAGCTGAGAAGAAACTTTACACTCCTTTGTATCTTCTGCCGATACTATAATGGGTTGTGTTTGGACTTGAAGTTCTATTTATTGTCTGCAACGTTGTTTTACAACTACTGCTGTAGACATCGGCGCACATTAGAACTAAAATTGTATAGAGGGTTGAAGAAGGTTTATGAGTTTGATAGAGTAGGAATCCTTGTATGCAATTACATCAGAAACAGAATTTCAAACACTTTATCACATGCATCGTCGCGTTATTTGGCAATTGAGTATAATAATTGTTAATACAATAATATAAGGGTTAATTAATTCAGGCGTTATTTTACAAAAGTCTAATTGACATGCAATTTGATGTAACATGTTTTGTGTAAAGCATACAAAACATGTTACATCACATTGCATGTCAATTAGACTTTTTCCCACACATACGAACATTTGTATCCATGAACATGTATATTTGTCTTAATCAGGGTGTTTTTAAGAGAAGTAAGGTGCATCAGAGCAGACCAAGTAGCCCAAGTTAGCAGCAGAGGTGGCATTGTGCGAGTAATACTTAAAGTATTGCAAGCGTTTATAGGCTATGGTAACCGCTTTATATCAAGTGGGCCGTATGTTTGTATGCCTTCCAACGTTGTATAAAAAAAATACGTGACCTTCAAGCCGATAACTGTCAAGATGCGCCGTTGGATAGAGTCAAGTGGAGGAGATTAATTTTTCTTTGTTTTGATGTTTTTAACTAACTTAGTTGAGCTACACGGCGCACAGTGTACATTTAAGACAAATGAAATTACGCAGTAGAATCAGACTATTGGATATGAAAAGAGGCGCATATAACATGAGTTCAAATTTTACAAAAGTCTAATTGACATGCAATTTGATGTAACATGTTTTGTGTAAAGCATACAAAACATTTATATATCATTTAGATTAATTATGTGTATGTATATATTTGTGTATATATAACATATGTATAAATGTATGTTTATGTATTTATTTACCTACGTATACTTATATAATTACTTTAAATAATGTAATACCATGAAGCTGGTACAATATTGGAAGGTCGAAATTCCTCATAGGAACTAAGGAACCAATGGTGAATGATAAATTCAAATTCTTTTTCCTTTAGCAATAGATTTAAATGTTTTATAACTATATGTCTATTAGTTGTTACGTCATATTAAACTCTTCCTTTCTGCCTATAGTGCCATCTCCGAGTACTTTTGTTTAGGATTCATACGACAGCATTTTAGGAGTCTTGAGATGGAGAAGTAATCTGGTTACAACGAAACCAATCGCACATGTTGCACTCTGCTAACTAGCAAACGAGATACCGGTAGAGTACACAGATGTCGGGTAGAGCACAATTATGTCCATAGTTATTATACTTGTTAGCCTCTGACGAAGTAATAATATAATAATCTTGCCAGCATATGAAGCAGCTAGCCGATTAGCAAAGAAGGTTGTCTCTAAAAAGAAGTACAGCACTGACAAATAAGCAACCTAAAGTACCGAAGACTGCAGCCAAATAACCGCACATTGGAAGGATTGTTGTCTTCTTGCAAATGAGTGTGGTTGCCAGAAATCTTCTGAGAACTGCGTTAACAGTAAGAATATATATATATATATATTCTTACTGTTAAAAGGGATATGCATGCTTCAAACACTCTTAGATTACAGTCCGCATACAGGCGGTTCGTATACTATGTAATATAATTTATTATGATATATAAGTAACATTCAATAGTGATTTTGAGATTTAGAAATTAGGGCAAGTACCTACATATTACTACTAGAAAAGAAAAAATATTAAATTTAAACATTTTTTATCACTTTACCGTCTGTCCATGGTTGTTTAGGCGAGCTTTGCTGACATCTTTAAGTTTTTGTGTAAAATCGTTGCTTTTTTCAGGAAATATTTCCATATGAACGTTAAATCTTATAATTTGATATCAAGTTTTGTTTTATAGGTTTTATTATCCTAGTAGCCTTCAAGTCCGTGACATACCTAGCATACAAACTGCAAGAGTGTCGCCTACCTTGGTACGGCCACATCTTAAGAAAACCGGAGACTTTGTACAAAAGTCGTCTGCATGGGTACCTCTGTCTCACCTATTTCTACCACCAAACAGCTATATTTATATAGCTATGTTCCGGTTTGCAGGGTGAGGTATGGCAGAGAAATTACTGGTTACTGTGACGTAACATCCTTAGGTCACAAGATTGGCAGCGCGCGAGTAACATCCCCGTGGTGTTACGAACGTCAATAGGCTCCGGTGACCTCTTACCATCTGATGTAAAGCGGTTACCGCAGCCGACGAACGGTTGTAATACATTAAGTATCACACGTGGTATGCCTCCTCTGCTACTAGCGCAGCAACTACTTAGGAGCTTACTGGTGACCTCACTCACACGCAGCAACACAACAACCCAAGTTGTTATTTGGCTGTCGTTTTCTGTGAGGTGGAGGTACTTCCCCAGAAGGGCTGCTTTGATGCGCCGTACCTCTCTTAAAAACATCCAGTCCAAGACAAACAGACATGTTTGCCCAGTGTGGGAATCGAACCCACGAGCATTGGTTTCAACGTCGCGTCATTCAGGACTGCGCCATTGAGCTCGTCAAGTAACAATAATTTTCAATTTCGATATTAATCTATGATTGACTAAATTTTAGAAGATTTTTTAGAAGATACCTTCAATTCTAAAATCTATTTAGTATCTACTTTAAATAATTGCGTATTTTTTGTTATCGGCGAAATGTGTGAAAGGTAAAACTGTTTATAGCTATTATCATTAAGCATTTTAAATCTACTGCAGCAAATATAATAATGCAATGGAATGAATATGTATAGGCAGGTATCTAAAGAAACACTCATAGATTAACAATTTTAAAGTAGGTCGATAGCATAATATTTGAATCAAAATGTAGAGAGTATTAATTGTTAGTGAAACGTTAAACGTTATTAGATTGTAAAAACAGGCATAATAGCGTAACGTAAATGTTAAAAAACTTACCTTGCACAAGGAGAAGCCGTCCCCAGTCTCATTTATGACCATTCCTGAAACAAGGCAAAAGAATTGTTTTACAACTTTATCCACCATACAGTGGTAATAAACTAAAAAGATACTTTTATACTTTAGCGGTATGTTCAAACAACTATGGTTTATTGAATGTTTTAAACGCAATAAAATAAACCCTTTTTTGTAAATTTACCGTTTGTTCAACATTCCTGTGTTACTCTTTCATTCAGTTGCATTGGAGTTATCATAGTAATAGGTAGGAGTACCTATCTGGGTTTTTAATATTAGTAGCAACGGAGTAATTTACGCAAATATTTTTTTATTTTCAAAGATATAAAATCATAGTTCCGATAAAGAATTTGTGTACATTTCTTTCAAGTGGAAATATACTTGGCCAAAGACCAAAAAAATTATTAAACATGTGATCATATAATTTTATTCATTTTTTATTGACAATGGAAACAATTATTTAAATCGAATGAAAAAGATATGTTATTTCTTTTTGATTACCTACGAGTGTGTTTTTGTGTTTATAAGTACAAAACTTAAAAAAGAGAACTTAACCTCTTTGTAGCTATTATAAAAAATCTTATGAAACGTGAACTTCGTGTGTGCACAAAGAGGTAAGTCCCAAAATCATAATGTTATCAAATTATTTTATCTTGTTAAAAGTTAAATTATAAATTACTCCATCTATTGGCGACATGCTAATTTAATAATAACAACATTTTTGTGTCCGCACGGGGACTGCAGTGCCATCTGTGAGCATGTGCTTGCACCGAATAGCATGCTACGTATTGCAGAGTATGCTTTGAAGGCCAGTTTTACGGTCGTAGTACAAGAAAACGATACGAGAGGTAGTTGATTAGAATAAAAAAAAGTAGATAAAAAGATAGTATGGAAATAATATGCCTTTAATAATGAATAATAGACAGTGTTAACTAAATTATTAATTGATTTTTGGGATTGTATATTCGATGCATCATTTTATTATTGTAAAATTATTACAAACATTATACAAAACATTTATTTTCTAAATGAACTCGCATTAATTGACTGGAACACCAACTTTCAGCCTCAACTTATGGGAAGGCACTCCTGATAATTCTAAAGAGTTGAGAAACTCTATAGGGTATGATGTGACTTGTTCAGTGTCCATAACATTTTCTACTGTGAGGTATTCGACAGCATCCCCCTCCACGTCTGACATGATTTGTTTGTTTATTTTATGAACTATTTCATTAGTCGGCGCCAAAATTGCCTATTTTATAGGCAATTTATTTTATTTTACCCCCTTAAGGGTAATTTTTTTACAAACTTGGAATTTCATATTTATTTATATTTAATCAACAGCCTAAAAAATAAGTTTCAAGCTTCTAGCTTTAAAAATGACGATACTTCCATACAACCTTTCATCTCCCCTTTCAACCCCTTACAACCCCTTTTCGCATTATAAAGTAGCCTATGTCCTTTTTCAGGGTCTAGACTATCTGTGTACCAAATTTCATTTAAATCGGTTCAGTAGTTTTGGCGTGAAAGCGCGACAGACAGACAGACAGACAGAGTTACTTTCGCATTTATAATATTAGTAAAGAAGTAAGGATAATTAAACTAAATCTTTTCGTATACTCTTTTTTAGGCTTTCATATAATAATTCATGTTTAAAATTATGAAGTGATAACACTTTTCAAAGCAAGTGCACCTGCGCCGCCGATCGCTATTTTAGGTCAAGTTCGAGCCGGGTTTTGTACCTACTAATTTGAAAAAAAACCTTCACAATCATCTATGCTAATTTTCAATTGTAAAGGAAATATTGTACCTAGATACCTAGATGAACTAAAACTTAAAAAATAAATTTTGTTTATATGTTTAGGTAAGTACCAAGGCATCCTGGGTGAGTATGTAGGTAGATATGTCCGAGGATACCTACCTACATAAACAAAAGTTTGCGTTCAGCTTTCTCCTGAACCGTGAAAATACTTGAAATTATTTCTTTTATAAGTAGTCAGTGTCCAGGTTCATGTTTAGTAGTAAAATTTAAAATAAAAAAGCCATCAAGTGAGAGTCCGTCTCGCACCGAGGGTTAAAAATTTATTTTTCGCAAACCTTAAAAAAATATTTTCGCAAATTTTTTTTTGTGATGTAACTGCAAATTTACTATTTTCGGATTTTTTCCTTTACTTGTGCTTCGGATTTTTTCCGTTACTTGTGCTAGATGAAATTGGCTTCTTACCAAATTTCATGATTCTAGGTTAACGGGAAGAACTTTCTAGGTTTTGCATTCCATGTGTACGAGGCATAAACAGCCGTATCATTCGATTGTGTTAATTTAGAAGTTGGATTTTTTGATTGCTCGAAAGGATTGCAGACTTCATTTGATATTAATTTCAGCTTGAGCTCCCCCGTCCCTGAGAAAAAAGCGTCTTGACTGACGGACAGACGGACAACAAAGTGATCCTATAAGGGTTCCGTTTTTCCTTATGAGGTACGAAACCCTAAAAAGTAGTTTATTAAAAAAAACGACATAAGTCACACCTTAAGACATAACTTAAAATCCTTTGCAACTTGTCTATATAGACAACGTGTTATCTACTTTGGTCTAAAATTTAATTTATTTTAATAAGACGTCGGAGACAAATAAGCAAATTGGAGGCGCATCTTCACTTCACAGACAACGGCAGCCAATCAACAACTTCCTGGTGAGTTGTTGTATGGTCATCGGTAAGCTCCTAAGGGGTTGTTGTGTAAGCAGCAAAGGTGGCATCGCCTGAGTGATACCTAATATAGGTATTACAAACGTTCATAGGCTACGGTATCCATTTTACATCAGGTGGGTCATATGCTTGTATGTCTCCCGACGTTGTATTAATAAAATACATACGTCCAGCCTGATGTGAAGTGATTTTCGCAGCTTATAAGCGCTTGCAATACAACCACATTGATTCTGATCACAATAAATACTTTTTTAAAGGCCGATAGGCGACAATAGTCCCGTTTGTGATAAATTGAGGATAGACCGGTCCCAGTAGAGTGTTATTATATTATTATTATTATGTGTTAAGATAAGAAAGGGCATGCTCCGTTGGTTCGGACATGTAGAAAGAATGCGGGACGAAAGAATGACGAAACAGATATAGGTACAATGCAAAAGTGGAAGGATGTAGGAGCCGAGGAAGGCCGAGACTAACCTACCATGACCAAATTGGTCGTGTTTTATCAGAAGGTGATGTCAGGAGCCCCAGGAACCGGCGAGAGCGTGCATGAAAAGAGCTATGAATGTCACAGAAACGAGTGAAGTAGGTATGCAAGGACCGCGTCTTCTGGCGCTCGGTTCTCTCCGCCTACCCCGCAAGGGACTTGGCGTGAAGATATATAAATAAATAAATAATAAATAAATATTGTCGGACAAATTACACAGCGCCACCTAGCCCCAAAGTAAGCGAAGCTTGTGTTATGGGTACTAGACAACAGATAAACATACGTAAATACATTTTTTTTTTTTGTAAATACATACTTATTATACATAGAAAATACCCAGACCAATACAAACAGACAAGTTCATGCACACAAATGTTTGTACTGTGTGGGAATCGAACCCACGAGCGTTGGTGTCAAAGTAGCGTAACAGCGCGTTCCACCACTGAGCCACCGAGCTCGTTAAGCTCGTCAATATACATACATACATATTATTATCTGATTTAGCGTGAAGATAGGCACCTATATAAATATCTTAGACAGATAGATGTATCATCAAGAGGTTTTTCAAAATAGGCGTGAACAGATTACAGGGTCTCAACGCACGAGTGACGCTTTAGGTGTAGGAAGTGTACCTAAGTGCATGGTCTATAACAGACAGGCTGAATGCTTGTTTGCCACCTTCGTGCTATAAAAATAAAGATAAGTCTATTTTTGTTCCTGATAATAATATAATACTTAAACATTTAGAATACATACCTAAACATTTTGTACACAAATTACTTCATGATATATATAATACACGTCCAGGCATCTAGATAACTAGGAAGGGTGGGCCCATTGAAGACCAAATTGATGTTTTGTTTACATTGTAGCAATAAAATAGTTACGACGTGTTGAATAATCGTTACCAGTTTGAGTGACCATAAATTTGTATATTTTTAAAGTGATGCAGTTTGGAGTCAATAAAAATTTAACGATAGCGAGGGTGCCCGGGATGAAACTGTTAAGGTTTCTTATGGTACCATTCTTTGCTTTTACGTCGTTTCATTGATTGAATTGATGGCCGGGTATAGTGTCATCCATCCTGTTATGTTTGATGTTTGCCGTAGATTTAACGATCTGCAATATGAAACTTTGGTACTTACTGATTTGTTCAATTCGATACTTCAGCCCCAAAATATAATTCAGAAACAGGTCCTTAGGAGATATCTAATGAGGACATTAAATTTAGTTTATTTATTTAATATACTACTCACCAGTCTATTTTTTTCATTGTAAATTTTTAAACTGGTCTCACATCGACATGGAATGTGATGGATCATTTATGGGATAATTTTCTAAACTTATCTCTCGAGAGTTTTTTTTATAAGTGCCGGGCTAACGAGCATCTGGGTCTCCTTATATTAAATGACCACCACGGTCCACAACATCAGAGAGTCACCGATCCCAGAATTTAATAGAACAGTCACTATAATAAAATTGCAACGTTCCTAAATATCTACGCACGAACGGATTATTGATATGGGATGTAAGTATATCTAGAGAAGTCTTGGCTGTGCCAAATACCTACTTTCCATATAATGTTCTTTTACTAATTTCTGCTGTTTAATTTTCCAATCGTGTTCCAAATTTTTGTTTTTTATTGATCGAAGAGTATCAATGAATTTGTTGATATCAAATAAGTACCTAGGTAGTCTATTATAAAGTATGGCAGTACATAATTAATTACTTCAAAATAAACGCTTTTTCTTTGTATAGAATTGAGCTAGGAAAATGAAGTGTACGTATAGAGTAAAGATATTTGGAGTACCTTAGCTACCTAATTATATATAAGTAGTTATTTTGTAGGTAAGTAAGTTGACATAAAACCGAAGTGAGTTCGACAACAGGCACTTCTATATATATATAAAAATGAATGTTATATATATAGAGGACATACAGACAGTATGTCCTCTATGGACTCAAAAACGGCTGGGCAGATTTTGATGAAATTTTAAGGGAATCTTCAGATCAGTCCAGCGGGTGATCCTGTGAAGTTTGGTAGCGATCAGATCACTCGTGCGAAGCCGGGGCGAGTAGCTAGTTTTAAATAAAATAATTCATAATGTAAAATCAGCCAATGAACTGTATCATCACTCATCACCATCAGTCTAACAACTGAATTTCACAGAAGCTCCTACATTACTTCACTCAAGTATAGGTAGGTACGTGCCCTAAGAATAGATATAGGTAGGATATTAGGAAAACGATTATGTTAACGATTTGGTTCATCTGCAACAGAGTTAGTAAGTAGATATACAAAGGCATCTACTAAATACTTATACCTAAGACACACGAAAAATTCGGACATCACTATTCCGTAGTTTTGCGTTTACAGCAGGAAGAGTGAAATAAGGTACTCACTACGCAATTCAGCACACGCCCATAAATAGACAATCGCTGAGAAGTTATTCCTACGTTCCTAAAGTAATCTATCTCGAGCCTCACCGCAATATCGGTTTCTGAACGATTAACAGAGGGCGTGCGTGCCCTTAGCTTTTACTGCATACTTTTACGACATCGTAAAGTCCGCCGTATAAAGGCTATAATCTTTTTCTGCTAGACTCCAAAAGACGCCGATAGATGGCGCTTAACACAAAACTTGAAATCACTGTCACCGAATGTTAAACTTTTATTGTGTGTTTCGCTAATGCGGTGTGAAATTAATAGGTAATAATGCTTTTATGGGTGCTCTTGACGGTTTATAGGGGCATAAAGTCCTGGCAGGTGATTGTGGTACCCACTGTATTTGTTTTAAGTTGACCGCAGGTGTTTTGTGTTATCGTTTATAGACGATGGCATTTATATCCCTTACACTAGAGCCTTATAAAAAGTCGAGTAGGTACGTAAAGGGTTTCCTACTAATGAGTAAGTAAACCACCAGTTCGTAAAAAATACCCTCATGGATATTTTTGGAAAATTGTTTCATAAAACCTATTCTGAATCTACTTTAATATTTTTATGCCGCTACGTTGAGATACATTTTTTTTATACAACGTCGAGAGTGATACAAGCATACAGCCAACCTGATGCAAAGCGGTTACCGTAGCCTATGAAGGCTTGTAATTACATTACACATTAAGTACCTATCACTCGCGCGATGCCTCTGCTGCTAACAAAGCAATTCCTTAGGAGCTTACTAGTGAGCTCATTCACACGCAGGAATACAACAACTCTCTAGGGAGTTGTTATTTGGCTGCCGTTTTCTGTGAGGTGCAGGAACTTCCCCAGACGGGCTGCTTTGATACGCCCTTCACCACCACATAAACCCTTACTCATCCCACTGCAGGGATACGGATCTCCCTTCAACCGAAGGGGTTTAGAGCATACTCCACCACGCTGCTCAAATGCGGATTGGCACAAGCCAGTGTTTTCAAGCCGCCCGGAGGCCACTGACTTAGCATAATGACACGCGCAACGACGCCATCAAGCTCTCAAGCGATGCGCCCTACTTCTCTGATGTGCCCTACCTCTCTTAAAACAGACATGATCATGCACACAAATGTTTGTCTTATGCGAGAATCGAAACCACGAGAGTTGGTGACAAAGTCGCGTCACGACTGCGCCACCGAGCTCGTCGAAAATACATACCTACTTGAAAATACGCATAGGTACGTGTATTACGTCCTACGTGACGGTAAGCAGTTATGTCTATGAACACTTGCGAAACCAACGGCGTAAGTCTCGCTTGTCGATCCTTTTTTTACCAGTGAGTGCGGCTGGAATGTAAAATTAGCTCTGAATAAATTTTCAGTTTGTCAGGCCAGTATTATTTCTGGAATTTAATTGTAGGCCCAATTCCTATAAAAATTGTGTTGTTAGCGGATATGAAGCTTTCGTATCACATTGCATGTAAATGATCATCTTTAGTTGTATTTACATAAATATTAAAGAAATACAACATATGGTATAGGTACTTAGAAGCGAATGATATAGATCTAATCTGGGACGAGTATCACTTATAACGCCTGAAGAAGTCCAAAGGGCTCTGTCGCATCGACTGCCTTCTTCGTCGCATGAAGAATAAGAAGGCAGTCGGAGTCGATGAGTCCCCAACAAAGCCTGGGAGACGATGGGTGTGGTGTAAGCATCTCGACCGACCTATGTAACCGCATAGGTACTCCTCACTCCTCAAAAAGGCCGAACCAATGGAGACTGCGTGTCATCATCCCTCCAGTTTTCAAAGGAAAGGGATCAGTGGAGAAGTGTGGTATAAAGGTCATGCCGCATACTATGCAGCTCTTTGAGCGGATAATTGACTTCCGGATTCGGCAATGGGACTTTAGACCCCGTTTCTGCTCTAAGGATCGTCATGGAGAAATAGACTTTAGACCCCGTTTCTGCTCTAAGGATCGTCATGGAGAAATACAGGACGAACGCGACCGGGATTAACGCTCGGATGATGATAATATAGATGACAGCGTAAATGTGAAATGAAACAAACAGTAAATACAAAGTATCGTGTACAGGACCGGCATTGTTCATTACACTGGTCCACACATAGGTACATGCATATGTTCAGTCATGAACTAAAAATATACCGCCATTATTTACGAATTTAAGACTTTTTATATAGGAGAACAATGCATATTTTCAGTTATGAACTAAAAATATACTGCCATTATTTAAGAATTTAAGATTTATTAAATAGGAGAACAATTTCAAATTAGATGAAGCGGTTTCCTGGTTTCCCCTGGATTTCAATAGCAGAACCATCAGTAAAGTTTCATTAAAAAGTAAAAAACATCACGCAATTTTATCTAACCTGCATTGTGTGTTTCCGCCACCAATTAGTTCATGCGGCCTAGCGCCGGCCGGCATCCACCCACTACCGTTAGTAGACAACGCTGCCATGGCTGTTCCGGTAGTCTCTGCCTCGGCTGCTGCGGTCGTCCGCCATCTGGAACAGAAACCGCATGCCCCCACCACCGTCGCTGCCACGGAAATTGATTATCCAAGTAGGATATAGTTTGTGGCTATGGATTTTTTTAAATAGTAATACATTCGGGACTCTACAATCAATAAATAACCATATTTATTTTTTTGTCAGATACATCACGCAAATAATAACTGAATAGATTTTTATATAATTTGAATATTATTAAAATATGTTTTGTTTTATAAAACCGCTACTACTCACCTTAGATAAACCTATTAGGTAGGTTTTCCTTCTTAAAATTTGAAAAGCCTAATTTTGAACCACATAGGATAGGGGTGGGGGTGTATATTAATAACATAAATAATACACATGACTATTATAACAAACATATCAACAATAAGTAACAACACATTTTACTTCCTAGCGTTATCTCGTTTCCTAATACATTAGGATTAGCAGGGCCCGCTACCTAAGCCTAAGAATTTGGCGAAGATACTGATTTTACATGGAGCGAGCAAACGAGCAGTGATGATAGCCTAGTGGATAAAGAACCGGGCTTGTGAACAGCTGGTCCCCAACGAATCCCGGAATGCACTAAAATTCGTGTTTCCTGATTCATGTACAAATACTCGTATCAAAATATGTGTTACCTAAGAATGATCTAGGTTTCCCTCTGGGTTGTGGACATCTGACGGCAGTCATACCTCTCTTAGATTAGCTCACACGTTGTTGAAAGTATATTTTTTGAACGTGCGGGTTTTCTCGCGCCGTTTTCCTTCATTGCCGAGCAGGGGATAAAACATAAATTCGAAAACATGAATTTAGCGGCACCCCACATCAGGATTCAAACCAGCGACCGTCGGATAACAGATCGGATATCAGATTCTCTATTTACTGGGCTATTACTTACTTTTCGATGTACCTACTAGAATGATCACACGAATATTCGAATAGTATCGATAGAGGTAGCGCTGCACAGCATAATCTATAAAGAACCTCCCGTGACGTCAACACACCGTAACGTTTTATTCAATTGCATGGAAAATCGCCCGGATTTCAGCCCGCCCCAACATTCTCATAACGTATCCTTTTCAATCCTATCTAACCAGACGCACGAGTAAAAGAGACCCAAGCAAAGTAATGGTAATTGAGCGTAATATGAAATAGTTTCAGTCTAGACTGTTGTAAGTTGAAAATTACAGGCGTGACTCGCTTCTGGTTAAAATATATTGTTATAGAAGTTTAAACTTACGCTTGCTTAAATTTATGTGAGTGTGAGGGTACGCCTACGATTAATGTTACCTATGGTTATGATGAGCGGAGCGGAGCCGGTTCGAGGCGGAGCGGAAACAATACTTTCAGAAACACGTAAGAATGTCACACAATTAAATGCGAACAAGTCGTGTTTGAAGCAAATCACAATAATGTGAATATTTCTACTTGATATAGAGTAGAATAAATGTATAAAATAGTACAAGGGTCGAATGTGTACACACATAGTACCTAGACTTATTTTTCCACTTTTGGTACCAAAAGAACTTTGTTCATCAAAGATAACATAAATCCTTTTTGTCCTTTTTTCATCACACCATGGTACTATACCAAGGTATATTTATATTAGGTCATGCATGTGGAACTGACTTTATGGATGCAATTATTATTAAATAATATAAGTATATAGATTAACTGCTGCCCTATCATTTGTGCGAAGTTTTTCGCAGGGACTCATGAACGTTTTCGGGTTAAAATAGAGCCGAAACATAACCCGAATTGTACGTAATTACTGTATAAAACTACTCGTATTTCGTAAAAATCTATTTAGTAGGTGGGTTTACGCGATGCTAGGAAAAAGGGCAGAGGTCTCTCTGACAAAATAAACCAGTTGAGAATGCGCAAGCTTGCATTGCCAGAGGAACACCTGGCTCGTCAATTATATAACAATTTAACTTTTTTTTTAGATTTGTCGGCCTTTTTTACCATGTTCCTTCAGAAATATGAGATTGGTTTTTAAAACATTCCTATTCTACTTTTTAATTTACTTTTCGAATCTGAAATAAAAATTCAATATATATTTTTTTTAATTTGTCAGCCATTATGACCATGTTCCTTAAGAAATAGAAGGTTGGTTTTTCAGACATCCCTACTCTACTTTTTTATGCTGACTTCGAATCTGAAGTCATAATTCGAATATTCGATAAAAAGCGATAGACACACAGAGAGACAAACATATAGATTTCATATAGGAACGGTGTTCCTGAAAAGTGACTGTTTTGAATCTCTTTTGGCAGAAGAGTCTATGATACCTATACTCTGAATGTCAGTGCCATCAATGCAATTAGCGCTATTATTTATAGATGACCTATCTAATCTTACCTTATTGACCCTAAATAGCTAAGTACGGCAAGGTTATGAATTGGCGAACTAAATTAGATATCAAAAGTTGTTTAAAAATTATTTAAACAACTTTCGATATCTAATTTAGATAAGGTAGAAGACTATGAAAATAATTTTAGAAATATTTGAAAGAAAATTTAAAATTTAATTTTTATGCATGTGTGTTAGGCGGAGTGGTTAACAATGCTACTTTTACACTAAGGCTCGTGGATTCGATTCTCACATAAGGCAAACATTTGTGTGTAACATGTCAGTTTGTATTGGTCTGAGTGTTTTAAGCTTCTGAGATGTAGAGCGCGTCAAAGCAGCCCGACTGAGGAAGTGCCTCCGCCTTACAGAAAACCGCAGCCAAATAATAAATTCAACTTTAAGCGATACTTCCTGTATTATACCTAAGTTATAATAGGCTCTAGTAACCACCGGCCGTATACTCGAATGACTCCCGGCGGTGTACACAGCAATTCGTCCCGAACGTTGAAAATTATTTATGGGAATGTAATTAATCTACATAATACCTTACTACATATGCACATTCTATCACCAGAATCAATACGACACTTTATTTGTTCAAAATCAAAATTCATTACAAATAGAAAGTAACGATACGTCTGAAACAAAAATCCCACTGGGTTTAAACCATACTTAATGGAAACGAGGATGTCCTATTTCATTCTTCAACCCCACAACTCGCAAGTACCTACATATACTTCTAACTATAAAACTTCATACCGAAAATGATATCATACCGCTAAAGGCATATTTTTGAATTTAACGGAATGAGCTGATGCCTCCGAGTCGTTCGAGGTATTGGTTTTTTTTATTATTATTAACCTTAATGCTTGTAGAATAAAAAAAGACGATGTTAATATTTTCTGTTACAGTTGGATCAAATGCTCAAATAGCTCAAATATACTTTATGACTTTTTACTAGCAAATGTATTTTTTTGCCTAAAAACGCAAGAAAGTTTAAATCCTTAATATTAAAACCTAAGACGTATTAGCTCGGTACACATGAAAAGGTCCTTCTATAAGTATGAACACTTGCAACGGTTTTGAATCTGTTTTGGGAATTAAATTTCATTATCACTTTGAACCGTATTCCGCTGTCGCTACGCTATATAGTCAGCCGTACCCTAAAGACATAGTGCGGAATTCTCAGCGTAATGATCAAGTTGAAATTGCTTAATTTTGAGAGTAGGTACTAAATAAAAGAAATCTTCCAATCGATCTTTTTTACGAGTACACCCGGATGGGATCTTTTTTATTGTGAGAGCCTCAAAATTAAATCGTCGCGAATGTTGAGGTCGCTACTTGGCACTTTAAGATTACCGCACCACAATGGAGTGCAATTCCATTATTTAATTTATTCATTCGGATCGTCAACACTATAAATAAGTACAATAACATTGTCCATTATTGTCGATGTCTTTTTATAGTTAATAGATTCAGACGTTATTTTGCGAAAGTCAAATTTACGTGCAATTTGATCTAACCTACATTGTGTGCTTCCGCCACCAATTAGTTCATGCGGCCTAGCGCCGGCCGGCATCCACCCACTACCGTTAGTAGATGCAACATGCCGATGCTGCCATGGCTGTTCCGGTAGTCGTGGCCTGGTCGTCGCTGCGACACCTGTTTCGCCTCTCCACGAGGCATTATCAAGCGCTGTAGATTGTGTTTCAAAATTAGGTTTTTCAAATTTTAAGAAGCAAATCCTACCTAATAGGTTTATCTAAGGTGAGAAGTAGCAGTTTTATTAAACAAAACATATTTTAATAAAATTCAAATTATATAAAAATCTATTCAGTTATTATTTGCGTGATGTATCTGACAAAAAAATAAATATGGCTATTTATTGATTGTAGAGTCCCGACTGCATTACTATTTAAACAAATTCATGGCCACAAACTAGATCCTACTTTGATAATCTATTTTATATTTTATTATGGGGACACCCAAATGCTCTGAAATATGTTATTCCGAATTTGGATATTCCGGTTTTCGATTTGCCAAATTTCGTTTTTCCTTAAAAATTAAATTTCTATTAATAAAAAAAACTGATTTTTCCGAATGTCATAAATACGATTATTTTTTCTTCAGATTTCGATTGGGATGAAAAATTAAACATCCGATGTATTCTTGGCCCGAAAAACGGCATTCCGATTTTCAAATTTCCGACTTTCAGTGTAAAAATGGGTGTCCTTGACTCGACTAAAATTATTAGCACTCATTTTATTTTGGACTTTCAACCTTCGATGTTCGAGTATTTTTTTTATAACCTGGGAAAAAACTACATCAAAAAAAAATTTTTTTTGATGTAGTTTTTGATGTAGATTTGATGTGAACGAGCGACCGGAGTGGTCCACCCAGATCCGACATGGACCCTTTAGGTTCAGTTCGAGTTTTTTTATAACCACCCAGAATTACGTTTATGCGCAATAATTGAATAATACGTAATAATAATAAAAAATATATGTTTGCTAATAATAGTTGTAATAAAACCAAACAGCAACAAATAGAGTGCAATTTGTTTATCAAATAATTTTTATTTTGATTATTTGAAAGATCTTATTATCATGTTGGAATTTTCATTAATAGGTTTAATCAAAATCGGAATTTTCATATTCGTGATTGTAATCGTTAGACGTTTTGTAATTTAGGATTTATGAAAATAGGTTTTATGTTAGAACGGACTTGTTATATTTTCCAAATTATTTTGATGATTTTCTAAATTCTGCGTGCTTTAAAATTAGGAATTATAAAGCATTCGGTATTTTGAAAATGAGTACTATGAAAATCGTGATTAAAACTGTTAGAAATAAATAGGTATTATTGTAGCGTACCCATGTCAAACATATGTATACGAAGCGATTTGCTTCTTCTTTTATAATGTGAAGGGCTAAGAGTGAAATGCTCTGCCCGAGTCGGTGTTTCCTGAGAAATTCAACCTGGATCTCTTCAAGTCAAGGTGAATGGCCACATTCTGGGTAAGCGCGCTCCATCGTAGGTCTCATCATCGCTTACCATCAGGTGGGACCAAGCGCAAACTCATACTATTTAAAATAAAAACAAAAAAAATATGTATTTAACGAAAAGGGGGAATTAAAAAATATGTTGACTCCTTATATATAAAATTCGATGTATGTATGATCCCTAAGGGCTGCAAAACGGCTAGGCCGATTTGGATGAAATTTTCAAGGAATCTTCAGATTAGCCAATCGGATAATTCTTTACCAAAAGTTTGGTAGCGATCAAATCACCCATGCGAAGACGGGGTAGGTCGCTAGTACCTTCTATAACTCTGTGGATATGAATGTTACTGGCACCCACCAAATGGCATGTGATGAAGAAAAAATAAAGCCGATTAACTATATCAAGACTATCAAATCAAGTGGAGCGTCACTGAATAGGACTGCAAATATAGCTGCGAAATATTCCTGTTTACCATAACTAAACAGTGTTTCCCAAGAGACTATAGCATGGAAATCTTCAAATAGGAAGTAACGAGAATTTTACAAGGACGACAAGGTGTTAGCTGTTGTTGCAAATATCCATAATCTACTGAAGTTGCTTATCATCAGGTAGGCTGTTAGCTTATTTTAACGTTAGTAGTATAAAAATAAATAATGGAAAAAACTTAGTCATTTAACAGCTTATCGTTGTGTGTCTATTACTATTTTTAAATAACGTATTGACACGAAATAGTTACTAATGTAGTTGTTAGTTTCTAAGCGAGCGAACAATTTTAATTTGAGAAACTTTTACGATAGTTTGATTGTTTTAGTAGTATTTAGTATAAATTTAGTGATTCCCGCGGATTTATTCTTTGGTTTTAATCATAGTTATCGTGTGCAGTATATAACTAGTGCCTTCACTGATAAAAAATATAGTATTACTAACTATATGTTTTAACTAATTTATTACTAATACAAAAAAAAAGTGACAAAAAAAAATCGTGCATATTTATACATCCTAAGATTAAATTGAACATAAATTTGTATTATAATTCACAAAAAACCACAACTATAAAATCACTCACACGTTCGTTAGTTATGCACGTATTGAATTAAATCCCAAGTAGCATGTATACAAGCTGTATTTTGGTTCCATTTTATACTACAGGCTGTTTATCAGGCTGCATAAAAGTTGTATAAGCGCTTATATAACCAATAGAAGTGCGAAAAGGGCCTACGTTATACAGCTTTTTGCGTTAGTAGAACTGTATAGTAGCTCTACAAGCAATGAATAGGCTGTATAATAGCTGTATTAGAGTTGTTATTCGGTGTAAAAATAGACTATTACAATTGCAAAATTATTGCGACCATGTCAGTGCTGGTGTAGGTGTCGTACTCTCCTCTCGCTTAACCACTGGTGTAAGATATTGCTATTTGGTAGTGCCTAGACTTCTCTGCGTTTGTATAAAACTGGGCATCATGCGAGTTTTTCAGGTTGCTGCATACGCTCCCGTAAGCTCAGCGTGTGCTCAAAACTAGAGAAGTTTTGGGAGTCTTTGAGGGATGTTCTGGTTATAGCTGAAGGAAATGAAAGAGTGATTATGTGTGGAGATTCGAATGGATCGGTTGGGACCAAACTAGTTATGAATCTGTTCTTGGTCCCTATGAAGATAAGAGTGACCGAAGCAGGTAAGTCAATTCTAGATTTATGTATAGAACGAAACCTCCTCGTGTCGAACACTTTATTTCATCATAAGGATATTCACACGTATACATGGAGACAGAATGACCAAAAAAGTGTGATTGATTTGATTTTAATAGATAGACGTCTTCGAAATACTGTAGTGAAATCAACAACCTTTAGAGTTCCTACTCTTGAAACGGAGCACTACCTAGTGGTAAGCCGGATTGTGGGACTTTCCAAGAAGTGAAAGCACTGGTAAGTGCATATCATTTTCGGAGATAATGAAATGATACATACATACATATAATCACGCCTCTATCCCGTAGGGGTAGGCAGAGACCACTTCTTTCCACTTGCTACGATCCTTACATACTTGTTTCGCTTCGAAATTATAAGGAGCGAAAAATTGCAAGATGAAACTGTAAGGTGAACGTATGTACATCTACATATACATATACATCTAGTAAGCGAAAGACTTGCGAATACAAGCCTTTCCGACTCAGACTATCATCCACATGATGATTGCTGAAAAGAAGCATAACATATTGAAAGGCGATGCCTGATAGGATGCGGAAGTTGAATCCTTCGTAGCAAGAAAAAAGAAAGCGTGGATGGATTATGTAGGTATCATCTTTGCCCCTAAATGACAATATGAGAGAGAAGAAAAAATAAATGTACCGTCTATGCAGGAATGAAACTAAGGCTTTAGCGAAGGAGAAGCGTGAAAGACAAATTATGAATGAGGAAGAGAGGCAGACCCAAAACGGCAAATACCGAAGTGTTAGAACGGTGGAGTGAATATTTTGAAGAAATGTATGAATATGCCTCGGACGCTGGCACTGAGAGCGAGTCTGATGCTTACTCTACAGTAATGGCGTCCGACGAAGGTATAACTACGGATGAAATCGAATGGTCGATACAGTAAGCCCTTCTCCATACAATCGTCTTTCAACATTGTGACCCATGTTTGCAGTTCAGATGGTGTTTCTACTAATATCACCGTATGGTCTGCATAGAGCAGAGAATTCACCACTAGGTCACCCATGCGCAATCCTTCATTCGATGACCTTATTCTCTGCAGACAACTATTGAGATACAGAAGACAGAACAACTTAGCAGATAGCATGCAACCATGTTTGACAGCAATTTTGACATCAAACATGCTACCATCTATCCGCACACATGCTGAGCAATCCTTGTAAGCGCACTACACAGTGCACAACCGTATCAAATGCTTTCTCAAGATCTACAAAAACCACAGAAAATCTTCTGGTTTGTGGCCAGATGCTCCTCCACAATATTGTGGAGCGAAAAAACTGGATCCGTACATCCCCTTCCATTACGGAATCCTCCATGTGCCTCCCACAGCATTTCATCGGATTTTACCCTCATTGTCCTTTCAATTATCTGTCCATTTACTTTTGCTGCTAAGTTGATCAAACTGATGGACCTATAGCTCGCGCAGTGAAAGCGTGGCCCCTTGCCTTAGCACAAGGGCACGATAACTGCGCGTCTCCAGTCCATTGGGTTCTTCTCTTCCAGTTCTCCAGCACAGATTGCTTAAGTACCAGTATCAGTAAGTAATTGATTTGATCACAGCTGAGACGATCAAATTAGGTGGTAGTTTGATCATCTCAGCTGTGATCAAATCAATTCCCGCAGACTTTCAATTTTTCAAGATTTTATCGTTTATATATACTTAAAGTTCTAAAACAGAGATTTAATATTCTCTTAAAACTTACGCGGATCTTCAAGTTCTAAATAGGCTGGTATATTGATGGTAAAAACGTTTGTATTTTGCTTGGGATATGCTCCTGTTTTACATGTTTTCATTACAAACGACGGAGTGATATGATGTGATTCTGTTATAGACCATGAACTACAGCTAATTGGGACACATTAATTGTATCGAACAGCCAACCTAATCCCAATATACTACAACCAACAACCTATAGATATAGTTGCATTTCGTTACTAATAATTTCTTTACTTATACTCCATTCTAATTACGAAGTCCCATAATAATTCTCTACACAAACGTATTCTGCACATTTCACCTATGCGTATAAATAAATTAATAGTCTTTGTTTATGATAGCAAATCGCGGTTTTTTGTCGTTTCAAGTTAATTGACAATTGCACTTGAGTTTAACTTACTAAAAACATAATTAATTTTCGGAGATTTCGTAATTGAAATTAAATGCAGCGAAGCCTTTTTGACAAAATAACTATTTAGCTCGCTGTTCAAAGCTATTACTAAAGAACGAGTCACGGGTTTCGAGTGAGATGGGATAAAAAAAAAACCTTGTTAACTATGAAACGAGGATCTTGTTTTTAAAACTATAATCGTTAGTTCAAACTATTTGTACCTCTTCCTAACATTTTAATGTAAAGTAATTCCCATACACGAAACTTTCTCTAAAATTAAACTCGAAAATAGTCTATAAAGCGGAAATATATGTAAAGCCTACGAGAGTCTGAACATTGCTGAATTTTCAGTAATAGCGTCAGAAACGAGTTCCCCCGCCGTTTAATGTCGGTGTTTGCATTATCGCGATATTAATACTAGGGTTACACAAAAACACCATACCGTTTGTAATATTCATATATATTGAGAATTGTCGCATGAAAATTTTGTGCCATGTTCTTAGGATCTAATTGTCATGAACAGTAGGTGGAAACGTGAATACGCGAGAATAAAGATAATATTTTTACGTTATAGCCGTATTGTACGCTGAAAGAAGATAAAGTATTATACTCGTAGTATTATTAAAGTATGAATTAAAATAGCTTGATTATATATGAAATAAATAATAATAAATAAATAATAAATATTGTCGGACAAATTACACAGCGCCATCTAGCCCCAAAGTAAGCGAAGCTTGTGTTATGGGTACTAGACAACTGATAAACATACGTAAATACATTTTTTTTTTGTAAATACATACTTATTATACATAGAAAATACCCAGACCAAGACAAACAGACATGTTCATGCACACAAATGTTTGTACTGTGTGGGAATCGAACCCACGAGCGTTGGTGTCAAAGTAGCGTAACAACGCGTTTCACCACTGCGCCACCGAGCTCGTCAAAATCTCGTGATCAAGAGCTCGTGAAATGGAACCTGGAGAAGGAATAATCAAATGTATGTTCGATTTGATTTTGATAGTTGATCGTGCGTACGGTAGATAAGCTGTTTGTTGACGTTTTCAAGAATTTGAGTCACTAGTACTGCATACCAATTTCAGAGATCATCAAGGGATAAATAGTGAAATATTGGAAAATAAAAGAGGAGCTTATATCCACTTTATATCAGTGAAAGACTTGCGAACGCTAGTCTTTCCAATTTAGATGTGAATGAATGCTGAAAAGATCTGAATGAAAATATGGTGAATAGCGCAAAAGGAGCATGTGGTTGTGCAAAGAGGTATTAAACCTTCAAAGGCGATTCCTGGTGGGACTTGTTATATTACTAGTTGTAAGAAAAGAATGTACTAAAAGGGTTACAGGTTTATTAAAAAGGGCTATTTATACAGTAAATTATATATAAAATAAAAGTGAATTAAAGTTCGGCTAATAAGGATCTTTTAAGAACTCGCATTAATTTGTCTAACCGGAATATCACTGGTTGGTTCACTGGAGTGTGCACTGAATGGCCGCCGGCTATAGTGGCCGACGACTGTAGACAGCAGGTTAGCGTGCTAGCCAGCACGCAGATCCAGACGTAGAAGTAGTTGGTGGGACTGCCTTACGGACCAACACCGCAGCGGTATCTCCGTCAGCCGCCGTAGTCCACAACAGGGGCTGCAGGTATTATAATTTGGATTAATTCGATGTCCGGAGTTTAACGGATTTGGAAAAGTGAGTAAATTCCCGAAGGTTAACCACGTAGCCCACAGCAGGAGGCTGGTGGTCTCAGACGCGGTGCCCTCAATCTTTGTTTCTTCAAAACTAGCTCCAGACTGCAGTGTTTTTCGATTTTTCACTAACATCTGAACAATTTTAAAATTTGAATTTACAAAATCAATAAGAGAAGATTCTATATAAATTATATTGAATAAGGTTTAAAATTACAGACTTGCAGGTTGAAACCTCCGTAACAACAAAGTTAAAAGTGTAGGTGGATTATGTCGCATCTTTGCATAAGGAATAGTATAAAAGAGAAGAATTTTATCAGTGCGGTGACGGAGAAAGAATACTAAAAATCACCGCTCTCTTCCCGTGGGTGTCGTAATAGGCGACTAGGGGATTTCCTAAGATTCTAGCTTCTCAGCCGGTGTAGATACCCGCCTGTTTGGCTACCACCGTAAACACGGCGAAACACCAGTGAAGTGGCGTACCTATGAGTAAGTCGCGTTTCGGGATCAGCTGGTGCATAACCAGTAATCGGGGGATTGTTGATGCGATATTGCGGGAACAGTGGTGGATTCTGTCTATCCTTCGTCAGGAAGAACAAGCTGATCCGTCGGCTAGGGAGACCCGTTGAAACGATTGTTCCGCTGGCCGCTCGCAGTATAGTACAGGGACCCCATCAAGTCTAACCAACTTGAGAGGCTGCTCTGTCATACCGCGTATAATTTCGGGGTAGACTGTCGTGCCAGTTGGTGACCGAATGGTGGGGACCTGGCGACCCTTCGCTTCGGGCCCTTCCGTTCGACGAATCAGTACAGCTACTCAGTCGACCAACTAATGGAGAAACAGTCCACCGCTCTTCTTCTTCAATATCGTGGCAATTCTCTCCCGCTTCACGCTTCCCTTCTATGGTATCATGTGACGAGTATAGAAGGGAAGCGTTAAACGGGACTCATCACATGACACCGCAAATAGGAATACATAGTCTTACAGTTACAGTGGTGCGCTCCCCCACCACCCTGAACAAGGTTGAGTTCGCTAACATCCGCGGACTCCACTCATACCTTAATGCCGTCCACCAACATCTCAAGACGGCACGGCCCGCCATACTCTTCCTGGCGGAGATACAAATCCAACGTCCAGCAGACACGTCCCACCTCCAGCGCCCCGGTTACGTGCTTGAAAAGAATTTTCTCGCGAAAGCCGGTGTCTGTATGTCTGCCAGCGCTCGCTGCCTCCGCTGAGATGCCCCGATGGCTCACTGATGTAAAAGCCGCAAGAGAAAGCCGATTTTATGGCCAGTCTCTTTGCGGTTAACTCCCGGATCGATGACAGTAGTACGTAATCACCATCGATACCCTCCTGTAGTCCCGTTATACCTAGTATACACATCATGCAGCGCGATGTGCATTTTGAACTACAGTCACTTGATGTCCGTAAAGCTAGTGGTCTGATGGTATCCCAGCGATTGTTCGGAAAAAATGTGCAGCAGCATTTTCCCCGCGCCTCTTTCGTCTCTCGTACTCGACCAGTTGTATTCCGGAGGCTTGGAGAGAGGCCAATGTGCAGCCGGCCCCCAAAAAGGGAGACCGTTCTGATTGGCGTAACTTCAGTGTTGTGCAACGGAACTGTGTTGTATGGATGGAAATTGTATTGTCATGGAACGGATCCTTAACAATCAATTGTTCCGTTACTTAGAAGATCGCTCCTTAATTAACCCTTCGAAACCCGGGTGGTCGTATACGACCGCGAAATGTATGGGAAAACGTATATAACGGGTTCTGACTGCTCAATGATCGTCAGTATGGTTTTAGACTGAAACGATCGACGGGATCTTCTAGCGTATGTGACACATCTCTGAGTCGAGGCAATCGATAAACATGGCGAATCTATGGCAGTCGAAAAGGTCACTAAAAACCTAGAACCTCTGCAACTTTGTAGAGACATTGACTCGTTAAGTAAATGTTACCGCCTGTACCATGATGAGTGCTCTGAAGAACTATTTTCTCTTATCCCACTCTCTCCCTTCCGTCAGAGAACTAAACGTGGCAGCTTGCGTTGTCATTACTCCACTGTTGAGAATATCACGGCACGTACTAAAAAATTCGGCAACTCCTGTCCCTGTCGTGCCATTATAAAGTGAATGCCTTTCCTGCCATTTGTTTCCTCCTTCCTACAATATGGGATCCTTCAAACATAGCGTGAAGAAGCACCTTGCGGGCGGGCCAGCATGGTAGCGTCAACGGACAGGGCACTGTAGCCCTTTGTCAGTTGCCTCTGCAATTTGGGCTCCTCTTTTCACTTACCATCAGGCGAAGCTAAGCCACTATGCTTAGCTAATATATATATAAAGAATCTGTCGATGCAAGAATGACGCCTTAATGAAAGTGTAGTGTGAAAAAATAACGCTGGATAAGACGAAAAACGTCGAAACGAATGCAGAATTCTTTTGGAGGTTGTGCCATCCAGAATGAACTTGAAATAGTAAACTCATGAATTTCTTGCTAACAATCAGGAAGCATTAGAACGGTGGAGTGAATGTTTTGTAGAAATATATGATAATCTCTAGGATGCTGACACTGCGAGTGAGTTATGATTGACTTTGTGGGTGTCTGCGCTCGACTATGACTACGATGGAAGAGATTGAAGATTGAAGTAGAAAATTATGAAGTCTGAAAAATGGAACGGCGGAAGGAATTGATATGGTTGCAGCTGAGAATATCAAATTAGGTGTTACATCCGGAATGCCTTTTAGTTGGAGAATCGAAAAAGGTTCATCGGATTTGACAGGCGTAGTCATCATACTCTTGCACAAAGGCCAGAGATCACGTATGAATTACGCCAGCTGCAAGGTCATCGTTTGATTAACTTACCTGCAACAGTACATGGAAAAATAATTGAGACAGGTATGAGTCTGATGAAATGCTAGGAAAGGCACAGGAAACGAAAAGAAAGAGGATGTACGGACTAAATTACTTACTCCGCATTATCGTGCAAAATCATCTGGTATCCTTATTGCTTTGGTTTATTATCGACTTTAGGGCTGGCGTGCCATCGGTTCGGCTGTTTGTCATGTATCTTGATGATTATCTACAGAGAATTAGTGGTAAACAGTCTACTTTGTGTAGATAATGCCGTGTTAATAGTAGATACCATCTGGACCAACACTAATCACAAACGACGATTTTACGGAGAAAAACTGACAAGTTTTTGAAATGACTTACTAGTATTAAAAAAGATATAATGGAATTTAAAAGAGTGGAGAGCAACGAATGCAAAAATTATGACTAATGGTGTAGCTAGAAGTGAATGTGACTTATCATGGATGCACTTTTAGCAAGGCTGGAAGGACGCTTCTTTGGAGAGACGAATATGGGTAGGTAAGAGTCAGAATGGAACGTTGGATAATCTTTGTGGCAGTAAAAACTTGAGTCCGAACGAAGCTCGCTATCGCTAACAACGCGGAGTTGATGTCAACGTTAAGGTATGGAAGCGATAGCTAAACAGAAAGAGCATAAATGTAGAATTAACGTCGTCGACACGAGCGCGTTGCGCAAAAGCTGCAGCTTAATACTTGTAGGTAGATTGAGTTCGCAATGAAGATGTGATAAAGAGTCTGGTATCGGTATTAATATAAGAAGGGGTATGCTCAGTTGGTTCGAACATGTAGAAAGAATGCCGTAGTAGATGTACGAGCCGAAGAAGGCTAAGACTCACCTATTACGACCAAATTGGTAGCGCTTATCAGGAACCCTAGGAATCGGCCAGCGTGCATTAAAACAGTTATGAATGTTAGCGAAGCGAGTGAGGTGTTTAAGAAGTCCTGTCTACCCCGCAATGAACTTGTTGTGAAGATATAGATAGATATTTGGAATTTATTCGAGTTAGGTAATTACAAGCTTTTTAATTATTAACGTTGTTTTAACTATCTCGTGTTGTAAACGACGTGCCTAACGCAAATCGGATACCTACCGTAGTCTGTGTAAGTACGCTTGTGTATAAAGTATTGCGCGTTATCACCTTCGATACTAACGCAGCACAACTTCCCAAGAGATTACTGTGACATTAATATGATTTAAAATGGAGGTGCCTACGTTTTCCGCTACAGCTGTAGCTGTGTATATCATCCCCTTTGTATTATTGCAGGACACATAAATAAATAAATAATATACCTATATAATTGGTATTTTACATCCATATCTGTTTTCTATGTTTTAATTATTATATTTTAATAAATGTTTTATCTGTCTATTTACTAATTGATCATTGGATTATTTTACATATGCTAAATGTAAAAAATGTTGTGTATATGTATCTATATAGGTACAATGAACATATTGCAATTCTTATGACAGTCCTTTTTGCACAATTACAAAAATGATTTTATAATTTAAAAACAGCACCAACAATAACATGATTATTTTTTTGCTATAGGTATTGCTATCATAAAACATATGTTTTACAAATTAATTAGTAAATTATAACTGCTTACATCGTAGATACATTTAAATTTATTGTTTTAAATTACAAATAAGCTCAATTTTAAATAAATGAATATTTATATACTAGATAAGTAAATTTAAAAACTAGCTTATCTCTTAAAACAATCGATACGGTAGAATTAGAAACGAGAATATTATCCGCACTTACAGGGGTACCAATTGTTAAGTTGCATATTAAATTTCATTGGCAGCTCTTCCAATTTGCATTCAAAATGTGCGCTCACGTACTTAGATACCTATATAAACACCTATACAAATACAAAACGTAGTAGAACCGTCCGAATACGCCGTTATTTTAATACCCTTATCAAAAAACAAGGCACATTACAAAATGGCCGCCATTTTCATGAGTTTGCGCGGGAAAACGCTCGTGAGCCAGCCTGGAAAATTATAACAAAAGCATCTACCGCTATCTTTCTAATTATAGTAAATCACCTTGCTACAGGCAAGATAAGACTGTGTTTAGACAATGATAAAAAGTCGTAACCGACTTAGTGAGTGTTTGCACTTACAACGTTTTTGTTTTCAACTAAGAAATTTTCTATAGATCCTAAAGTAAAAGAGCGTAAGTCTAAAAACACCAAAAGCAGGTTAAGACATTTGGTAGTGAGGCGGAATTGGGTACATTTAGGTGGCAGAAACGGCGAGCTTGGCTTGCAGTCGAGTTGTTATACGTCGTTCTGTTATTGGGCTAAGCAGTCGTTCGATGAACGGACCCTCGCTTTGTGTAATGGCATCGAAAAGTGTTTTGGACTGCTGTTGAGTTTCATAATATAATACAATTGAAGCGATTTCGTTCGGCTCATAATATATATTTGAGAAACGAGATTCTAGTGTAAAACAATTACGGTGGCCTCTGCAAAGAATGCTTTTTAAATTTTGTACAGGAACCCTATCCACATCCGCGATAAAAAAGTACCTACCCGTAGTATGAAGTCTTGATGAGCAAATTACAATAGTCAAAAGCTACTGTTTTGTGTGCACCCAGTAAAACACCCAGACAGACTAAAAATAATAAAATATGCTGTCGGTCGATATTGATATGACAGTGTAGCTGCATCATTATTTATTAGGTTCTAAGTACAAATTTGATGATGCTGTGATTTCATTATAATTATGCATGTGTAGGCTTGATGACTAAAAAGAGGTAAAGAGAGCAGTGATAGCCCAGTGGATAAAGACAGGGCAATAGGCTGACTATTAATGGGCATGTACCACTAAATTTATTTTTCAGATTTATGTAAGTATATATTTTTATTTATCACTAGATCAGTGAAGGAAAACATCGTGAGGAAATCGACACGCCCAAGTAATTGTATTTCAAAAGACGACTTAAATCAAAAAAATTACCTAACCTAAGAAAGGTCTGATTTTTCCCTTGGGCTGTGGATGCCTGACAGCAGTCGCTCTATGTCAAAATCAGTATCTTTGCGAAACCCTTAGATTCTTAGACTTTGATTTAATTGGTCAACATACTAAACCTAACCTAACCTACAAAAATACTACATGCATATCTAAAAATACTGAAATACACATCAAATCAATAAGTCGATGTGTATTTCAGAATTTTAAATGAAAGTTAGTATTTTTGTTGCTCAATTTATTATATTCCTTAGAAAACCAGACAACGTGCGAAAGAACAAGAAAGACTTGATGACTAAAATTTTTGGACTTGTTTAAAATGTTCAACTGTTTGACAGAGGCTATTCAAATTTTAAAATATCCATCTTTCTTGATGGGCTCAAACGCAGAAACAAATTGTTCCTTGGCCGTAATTATCTGTACTAATTATACTTAATATCTTTTACGCCCGAGCTTATTTGGCTGAACGGTAGGATGTGGTTGGCGTGGCCAATCTTGTTTACGTAACTGATTTAGAAGATTACTTTTTATTATCAACAGGAAAACATAACACCATTTTTCTTTTATTAAATTAGGACTATACAAAAGCAAAAATTGCTAACAACACTTCCATTAACAGAATTTTTTATGTAGACTTTTGATAACTGATATTCTATAATACATTTTTTTATTTTTGTTCTCATTAGTAGTAATAATAATAAATATTTAATATATTCAGGTGTTAATATATATTACATAAAATAAAAAAATATATACTACACTAATGTAAGTGTACAACTTTTATTCTCTAACTCTGTTTACGTTTTATGATATGACTTATAATACAATATGGCTCTTGGACGATTTATTCTTGATTTCCCCATTATTTTATTACTCATATGACAAACAGCCATATGACCCGTCTGATGGCAATTAAATAAGTTAGCTAACAGATAATTCAGTATTTATAATATTACTACCTATACTTGCTACCGAAGTTACTAATATTTTTTCTTTCGACTGTACTAACGTTCTGTAGCTACGCTGATATTGAGCGGTGCACCAAACTCTCACACATTTACAGATCCACCTGTACTACACTTCACCCTACGCACACCACAACCTTAGCTAACCAACTACTAAGGCCTTCCTCGACCCCTTGTCTAACTGTTTTGTAGGCGAAAGAAGGGAATCGAGACATTCCATCAAAGATCTCATTAATTTGGTTAAGTGATTTGAAAGGGAGTGTTTACGTGTCTTGATATGACTTGCTGTAGTAAATTTTAATTTAATGTAAAGAAGTGTTGTGTATAGTTTCTCTAGTAAATTCAACTATCGCCGACATTGTATCTTTATTAGGCATAAGAGTCAAGTCTTAAATGTAAATATTATATATTAGAGTGACATCCAGCAAACTATAGGTAGTACTGCACTACTTGGGTACTAGGTAGGTTCCAAGTGAACCAACCTATCAATCAAATAGTACTTGCACTTGCACATAATTATTACATAGGTTCAAAAACAGTTATTACGTAGGTTTAAAAACAGCGAAAACTGATTTAAATGAAATTTTCTCCGTAATCATATGGAATAATTGAATGTTACTTCGCAATAAAAACTTATTTTTCATAATTAGGTACATAAGTTTCAAAGCGCTTCTTCAGTGAAGTCGTAACTTCAATAATTTGTCGTTTAACTTTATATGAGACTAAGGCTAAAACTGAAAGACACTAGATTAACATAGAAAAAGAAATTTCGAAATTAGGTTACAATTGAAGATATCATGTAACACACACAAATATCACAGGTGTCGAATCGCGAATACCGACTACAATGGAGGATTTTGATATTTGTTGAAGAATTGCATTAGAAATCGATCATTTCCAGCGACATAATGTGTTGTTCACAATAGCGTGCAATACTGACTACAGAATAACAATTTGTTGTACTAAAGTGGGCAATATTATAAACGTAAAGGTATGTTTGAAGCTACTTTTATTATTCCTTGGGTTGCTGTGACTCAGCACCCTACTCTGATGTAACATTGTGCCAAAAATTCAAAGCAATTGGTCGATTACTTTTAGTATTTTCGCACTGAAAGATCCGTACATTTATGTAGTTTAGGAATACACAACAAATATAATCGTTAATTTTAAAACAAATTATAAACATTACAATATGTTTAATGAAAATATTTATAAATGCCAGTAGTAATTATGGGGTTTTAATTTTCTACTACAATATTATTATTTATTCTAATAACCTGTAATAAACTTAAATAATTAAATTAATTTCCTGTATGAACTGTAATTTTAATTACAATTGTTGCTGACACATTATAATTCTAAACAATTTCAAAAAATGGGCTCTTTCAAATAATAATACCCCGCAGGGCAGCTTGTGGCGAGCTGTCGGTGCGTAACGACACCACGGGTACCCGAATGCTGCAGAGAGCTACAACAAAACATCCAAACGAAACAACTTCCTCTAGCACAGCAAAAGCTAGAAACCTGGCTGCAAAAATCCCTTCATGGCAGACATCGTCAAAACTTACTGAGCTCAAATGTTGACAAATGCATGGCTCAAGCGAGGAGAACTGTTTCCCGAGACTGAGCGATTTATACTTGCAATACAGGACCATATAATAAATACCAGATAATAGACACAAATAAATACCAGAAATACATGATGCTACACAACAATTCGACTCTTGCCGTCAGTGCCACAGTAACCCTGAAACTATACAACACAGGTACTCCCTTGTTTCGTCGAAAAACTTTTAATATAATTTCACTTGGACTAACAACGTTTGGTATAATATTCACTTAGCATAATTGTGGTAATTTTTGTTTCATATAATATTTGGTTGAAATACCAACGGTTACGCTAATATTGAATTAACATAATATTCTTATCACATTATAGTTATTCGAACTAATTTTTGTTTGATCTAATCCTATTTCATATAACAATTTTTTTATCGAATTATCTTTTCATGTAAGAATCAGTTAAACTAAATGTTGCAAAGTTATTTTAGGATAAAAAGCTTAACCACGGTGGGCAGTTCAGGTTCGTTAGGTTACCTTGTGATCAAAACACGAGCGAGCGAGTGAACTCAAGTTTAGGGCAAAAGTAACAAAGACACAAAAACAACTTTGCCGCGTAGGGTAGGTTAGGTTCGTTAGGTTACCTTGTGACCAAAACACGAGCGAGCAAGTGAACTGAAGTTTAGGGCGAAAGTAACAAAGACACAAAAACAACTTTGCCGCGGAGGGTAGGTTAGGTTTGTCAGGTTTTATGGATTTTATTATATTTGTCATTTGAAATGTTGTCTTTTTAAAATATGGGAAACATTTTTTTAGGAAATAAAACATCTAGCAATTACTTATGCTAAATAAACATTAGGTCATTCTCTTGTGTAATGAATATTAGGTCAAATAATATTATTCTAAATGAAAATTAGTTCAAATGTGTTTATATCAATTCAAAATGTCTATCAAATAATAATAGAGTAAATAAATATTAAGTCAAATGAATAATTATGTTAACCGATTTTATATGAAGTGACATTATACGTAATGAAATTGTGTTAAAAGTTGTTCGGCGAAACAAGAGAGAACCTACAACACATAACTGGCGCATGTAAATATTTCTATTTCTCACACTGACTACAAGCATAGACATCATAAAGTAGCATCCATTGTTTACCTATATCTGGTCAATACAAACTTATAACAGAAAATAACCGAGATTATAACCCGTGATACAAGGAAGAATAATAATAATCTTAATTGCAGACTATATCCCGATAATTTGATACGCGTGCGCGTTTTCGGCAGGCATTGGGACTATTGCGAATGTGTAGAAAATTATTGTCAAAGTCAAAGTCAAATTGGGACTATTGCGAATGTGTGGAAAATGATTGTGTCATTGTAAAGAGATCTGAAGGGATTACTGGTACTGGGCTATTGCAGAAGAAGTACGGACGCCTGCCACAACTATCATATATTATTATTACATTATACAAATAAAATGAAAACGTACGTATAGTGATATGATGTACATTATAATTCGATATTCCTTACTAGTTAAGTTTTGACTTCGATACTGTAACATCATTTACTAAAAAGTGGCTTTGACGGACTGTCATTTATTTGGTTTTAATCATGTGGTAAACGAATGACAAACAGTTCATTGTTGTCATTTTTAATTACTTAAAAATAATCACAGGCCATATACGAAGATACATAAAAAAGACATCATTTAAAAGTACGAGAACCTTCTTCCATCGCCGCCTTTACCATTAACACACTGTGTGTTAATGAAGGAGGGAGGGCGGCGGAATTCGTAGTTTTTCGGTATTTGTTAAAAAATAATATTTCTAACAGTCTTTGAGGTTGATCATATATTATATGGCCCTGTCAAAATGCCAACATTTGAGCAGTCAGAACCCGTTATAATACGTTTTCCCATACATTTCGCGGTCGTATACGACCACCCGGGTTTCAAAGAGTTAAATCGGTCGAGGACAACACCGACGTAGATGAGCGTGTTGCGATTTCTCTGAAGTTGCTCTCGACATTATGCTCTATACTTCAATGCCTGGAGCATGTAGCTCGAACAGCTCCCCTCTGAAAGGGTAATGAAGGAAGGCAAGAGTCGGGGCCTTCTTGGGATGTTAGTCCGACGGATAAAAATACATTGAAGGCAAAGGTCCTGACTGATTCTCTAGAACACATCGCTTCTATGGGGTTAGCAACCCCATAGAAGCGATTTACTCATTATAGCTCACTGCTATTAGAACGGGATGAACGTTTGCTTAATATTTGCTTAATTAATATTAAGCCAAAAGTCTTTATGTATTTTTTATAAAAAAAGAATCGAAATTATAATCCTAATTTTTCAAAATAATAAGAATACTTCCTGATTACTAAAACATTGAAAAGTAAAAATCATTAGCACGTAAAAAATAAACGATATTTGAAATATTAAGAAACAACTTTGGAACATACGTTACTTATTTTTTAATATGTTCTTACCACGGCAAGTTGTGGTCATTCCTTACTAACCTGCCAGTAAACTAGATCGCTGGAACGCACACATTCAGTGGGTCCAACAAACGATCTGGCTAGTCGTAACTTGTGCCAGGATAGTTAACTGTACGAATAACGCCCGATATTGCGCCCGCGGCTCAACTCTGACGATCTGCCACGTAACGCGATCCAATTAAATTGGAAGGAATTTATGGGGAGTACAACACCCGCGGGAGGTGTCTCTAATTTCGTTTGTTTTATAAATGTTGCCAGTAATGGGATATAGGTGTTACGTAATCGATACCTTTTCTTTGTAGATAGAGAGGGACTATTACAAGATATGTTGAATGAATTTAAATTATACACGTATTTATACCAAATTGAAAGTTGTAGTTTAGGTTACATATAATCTATACAGATAAATAAAATTGGAGTGTCTGTTTGGAATATTAAAATTACCGCTTTTTATTGAATGCGTATGGATGTATACACGGTACATACACCAAAATATTTTTTTTACAATTTTTGTCTGTCTATCTGTTTGTTCCGGCTAATCTCTAAAACGGCTGGACCGATTTTGACGGGACTTTCACTGGCAGATAGCTGATGTAATAAGGAGTAACTTAGGCTACTTTTATTTTAGAATATTTATTTATTTTTATTAATATAAATAAATAATACAAAAATAATGATTCCGTGCGGACGAAGTCGCGGACATAGCTAGTATATAAACATATTTTCTTAGTAAATATCCTTCACCTTTGGTATTATTGGTAGAGTTCTCTAAATTTGAATAGTTGCAGTTTTTGTCTAGACAATAATTTACTTGAAACGTAGGACTTTTATTATATTCGACTGAATTCTATAAAGTAAAGAAATTAATGTAATGAAAATAGAAGAAACCCTCTTACTTCCAATATTCTCATATTACCCTTACTCAATCGACCGGGGACCATTTCATTTTGTTATATAATACCGATTTTCCTTTCCAGTAGCAATTCGTCATCATTCAGCATAAAATACAAACGGCAGCATCAGTTGAAACGAACATAGGTAATAATAATATAGTTATTGTTATAACTACGTACCGGCAGCCTAATCTGTGTACTATGAAACGGATTTGTAGAAGTTGCATTCTGAATACTTAGGTTACATTGCGTGTTTGATATGAGTAGAAGCAATCCAAATTGCGGAGGGGACATTCATTGGATAGTGCTTATATTGATTTGGTTGGTTGGTTTTTGGATACCGGAACGAGAGGTAGGTTTGCACGCCCCGACCTGGCTATCTGCAAAATCAATGTGACTATTAGCAAGTTTTCGCGCAGTCGCAAAGCGGCCGCGAAACGCTACCGGTCAGGAGTTACTGGCGTCCGGATAAGATTCTCTGCGTCCGCCAAATATTAAGCGCATTGGTTACATACCTGCATAATAAGTAGCTACGCAAATCCCTTTTAAAAATAGCAGAAGATTTTCAAATTCAGAGTTATTATCAAAGAACCGATCATTATAACTGATCCATAGTTTTTTATCAAATACAATGCATAACTTATACCTGCCTCGCCGTTAGATAAGGCTACTTACAACAAGAAGGAGTTTACGTTTCCTAAGACTACAAACTTCATACAACCTTCCTGATGGTAAGCAATTACGGTAGCCAGAGATGTCACTCGTGCGTTGCTGACCTATAAAAACGTCGTCACGGATTTGAAGAACTTTATGTCGCAATTTCTAAGGAAAACCTCGGCGGGGAAGCTTCCACTACTTAAGAGTTACAAGTGGAAAACTTCTCTGAAATCGTACAGTACTGTGGAATTTCCAGCACTTGCCGAGCGGTGCAATTGTAATACGAGGATGTGGGCATCGCTTGGAATAACTCCTTGTAACAAAACCCTTTACAAAATCGATAAAACATATCCGGGGGCAATGAGACGCTCATCTTCAATTCATACATACTTTACAACGAATCACAAGGTCCTAGCTGGTATCCAGGTGACTACAGTACTCCTCGTACGATTAAGACTTGTGTTAGAAAAGTCTTTATCTCGAGGCGAAGTGCTGTTAAGATCTATTCAGCACACCAAGTTTCTTGGACGCCAGCTTGACCTTCATCGCCAGGTAATTACGGATTTGAACTTCGCTGGAGATCTAGATTATTGACGATGGTAAGAGGCGTGTTTCCGAAATGTGTCACTACAACAAATGCCGATGAACGCACAGACTAATGTAGGCAAGATTAAACTGGACCAAGTTTACCGTCTCCACTCAGATACTCAAGTAAAGATACCCTCAATTTCAGAAACAATTTGATTGCGACTTTTCTCTACAAACGAACGGAGGATGTTAGAATTGTCCGTATAATAAGTTTCACAGTGCTAGCATAACAATAATTGACAACATATTAAGCAGAAATAGAGCTATGAATAGCACTGAGCCTTGTGGGATCTTAGCATTGATACACGAGCTATCAAAGTAACAACCAACAATATCAGTTTTTACGTATCAGCTGGATATGAAGTTAGCTTTGTTTTGTATAAATCTTCGAGCAGCTCGTACTATGGTAGCTCCTATAAAATACCCCAATGCTAGACCGTAACGAATGTTTTCGCCATATTTAGGCTGACAGCTAATGCCTCACATTTACTCTCGGTCACAAAAGCATTGTATAAGATACACTAGAAGATCACTCGTTGAGGGACCGTGGCGAAAAACCGTACCGTCGCTGAGCAAATCGTGATACTTTGAGTTTGTCAGTAGTAGCGTGTTTATCACCCTCTCCATCACCTTGAAGGAAGGTTATAGCGATGAGTCTGTAATTTGATTGGTCTGATCTATCGCCCCTTTTGAGTATGGCGTACACATTAGCTGTCTTCCACGAAGACGGGACTTGCCCAGTGGTATATAAAAGCGCGAAAAGGCGGTGTAAGTACAGATCACAACTCAGCTTACAGCTTCAATATCACTGCTGGTTTGTCGTCTGGCCCACCCGATTTATAAATGTTAAGAGAGAGAGCAACGCCAGCTGTACATTTCGCTTAGTGATTGAAATTTCCGGTATTTACTTCTGCACCACGGGATGGTAGGTGAGACAGCCTCTCCTTTACACACATTCATTGCAAAAACATTAATTGCCCAGTAAATCGGCTTTCTCTTTACCACTGTAGGCCAAATTGCCATCCGGTTTTCGCAGTGGTTCATGAATGGCCTAAAAAAGTTTACTACAAGAGTTCCAGCCTTAGTAGTATTTTTTCAAACGTCTAAAATGTCTTGACTTTCTACCGACAAGAATCGTGATTGACAACTAAACGTGCCGTCTGAAATCGTCTGCTGTATGATAAAAATTCAAGCTCATGAATGTTTGTAATACAGCGTCGGATGACATGTGAGCATACGACGCACCTGATGTCAAGTGTTTGCCGTAGTCTATGAACCCTTGCGAACACAGAAAGTATCGCTTGCGCTTTACCAACCCTGCTGCCATCGCAGCTTTGGTGCAGACATACTACATTCATCTAAATATATACGAGTATATACGGTACGGTGCAGACTAAATTCATCTGACTTACGTGTTGATAATAAGGCTATCTAGGTGTTGTCTTATAGTCTACTTACAATTATCACATAGCCGTTTATCGTTACTTGTTAAATACACAAGACACTTAATTGATTCTAACTAGCGTACTGCCTTGGGTTTATTTAAATCGTTTAACATAAATCAGAATAATCAATGGTTTAGTGCGTTAATAAATTATAATTTTAATAGTGCTTAAATAAACATAAATGGTTTGAAAAGTCTTTGTTATGCATGCAATAATTATCACACGATTACGGCCATTAGATGAAATTGCATTTCTGAGGGAGAAAAATCTTTTGTCTTTACGCCACGTCGGTTATGGAGTAGGTACAGCATAGAAAATCGATAGAACCGTTTCCGAGATACCATTTAAAATAATAGGATAGCGTTCTATTGATACACACTTGTCGGTTGTCAGGTCTCCTGACCTCACCTTGTACTATAATACGATCAATTTGATCATGGTAGGCCTTGCTCGGCTTCAACGTCCTTGCTATTTGGAGATTTATATTATTTTGTTCTAATCTGCTTTGTGTATATGTGTCAGATCAAATTACATGTAAATTTGGCTTTCACAAAATAACACCTGTATTTTTTAATCTCAATATTACCAAAATAATTTAAAGTAGGGGCTTCTATGTGTTAGATTTATATCCCTACTAATAAATAATAAATACCTGAGAGGATATGGCATTTTGCCATATCCTCTTAGGTACAAGAGCAACTTGTTAATGTTCACTAACAAAGTTTTGATGTAGGAATTCAATTATCAGTTTGAAAATGCCCTTTGTGATAAAGGCAATCGAAAGGGTGCTAGCCTCGCGAGCGTGTTCTAAAGGTCATAGTTATCTTACGAGAGTCTTATACTAAGATCAGACCCGAGGTATTATCCTATTAACTTCTCCATTGCTTAATTTTCTAATGCTTTACATGAGCTACATGTAATATAATAAGCGTTTATATTTCAAAAAATAGAGTACCAGAACGACCGGGCTTCGCTGCGTATGTTTTATTGTGTGGAAATACGTTATTTTTTTCAGAATAGACACCGATATAAATAAACTTAAAAAATAAAAGTATGCACGCCGAATACATTTCTGCGTGCATACCTACTCAAAAATCAACCGTAGAAAACTAATTTTACCTACATTTGACTAATTCGTCTGCAGAGTCTTCAGTACCTATATGTAACCCAAGTTATACTTGTGTTGAAGGGAGGGATGGGACGATAAACGTCTCTCAATCGATACTGCAGCCCCGCTCTCACTGAATTCTGCCAAACCACCGCATTCGGCGCGTTTCTTTTATTCTCCAGTTCTTTCACGTTCAAACTAAATTGAACTTTCAATACTATACGATACTTATAATAGTTTATGTTACTGATATTGCTTTGGGATTCTCTTATTCGGTGGAGCAGGTCGCATTGTTAAATAAATTATTGTTCCATGTAATTTCGTTTTTGGAGATCAATGTTCATATATACCTATATGTGCGAGGATATGGAACTACCTATATTATAGATATTTATTGATTTATATTGTAATCATACATAGAAACAATGGAGTTAGATTACCTAATGGTCCCAATTATATTTTTTCATAACAACAAAAAAAGATGTCCATAGTATTCTAGGTCGATAAAAAAGATTACCTAGGTACATTTATCGAACTACATGATTTTCTTGTGACCTTTAAATTTACCTGGAAAAATATATTGGCTTTCAAAAAAAATCATAACGTTTAAGAAATATAGACGAATAATTACGAATATGTAGCTATTTGGCGTAGGTATATTTTGTAAATATCTACATGTATAGGTACTTAATGGGCTTCAGGAATTTGAATATCAAAGGGGGGCTTCGAATGAGAAAAAATATTTATTTTTTCTCAAAAATGCTAACAGTAATATTCTGAATATTTCAGACTTAATATAACTTTGCGAACAGAATATTATTTTAAATTATTTGATGGACATTGTATTTGCAATGCAGTAGAACTATATAGTTAACAATAATATGCAAGGGAAAGTACTCATTCAAATCAACCCCTTATAGTTACACATTTTTATTTGAAAAAGTATATGTGAAGGGAAAGACAACTATTCCAAAATACACGTTTGTTCTAACGCACGACTGGTCTCTGAGATCAATGGCCGTGACAGAATGACGAAACAATAGAGAGATAGATAGACTTACGAGTAATTTCATTAGGATTCCATTTTTATGTTGTGGTTGGTGTGAAATCAAAAAAATGCTCAAACATCACGAAACAAGAATACACTTCAAATTTTGATCCGCATCCACATTTACTCCAGATCGGCAATGCACGAGCTACGACCGTGTTTTTGCAAGTATCCATAAGCTACGGTAACTACTTACCATCTGGCAGGTCGTACCTTTATTTGCTACTTCAGTGATATAAAAAATCAAAATAATTAAATTAATATAGTTTTGTGAATATCAAGTCGGAAATAATCCTAATGATACAAACAAATACTTTGATTCAATGTTAAACCTAAAAGTGTTTTTAGTACTAGTACCTAATGACAAGAGAGAACGTTTGCTGCTTGTCGTCGATTAACAGCGTTCGTTATAATTTTCCAATCGAACTTTATACCACGAAATGGAATGGCTTCCTTAATAGAATAAAACAAAATCGATATAAAATAAAGGAACTGAGTTTTCTATCGCATTCCGAATAGTTTGTGAGCGAATCGCAGCCGCTGTTTTCATTCCAGCCAATGCTGTATTACGTAATAATTCGACGATTTTGCACAATATTACATAAAATATATAGGTAAATAGGTATATGAAAATACTTTGAAGGTTCCATACTGTTAAATTACGGATTCTTTTATATATATGTATTATGTGGATCATTTTACAAGACCTCTTTCTAACGAATTCGAGAACAACGGTGAGTACCATAAGTATCAATAATAAATTTGCGGATTTATAGCTTTTTCACGGAAATTTGTGTTACAGGTACGAGGTATATTACCTTAAGAAGTAACTTTCTACTATATATCTTTATACAAAGCCCCTTGCGGGATAGGTCGAGAGTACCGAGCGTCACATGACACGGTCCTTATATAACTCTATTTTTATATATAACAATACAAGCATACGTCCCACCAGATGTAAAGCGGTTCTCGTAGCCTATAAACGCTTGCAACACATCAAGTATCACTCCTTACGATACCACCTCTGTTTGTAGCACAGCTACTCCTTAGGACCCCGCTACAACCCCCAGGAAGTTTTTATTTGGCTGCGGTTTTCTGTGAGGTGGAGATACTTCCCCAGATGGGCTGCTTTGATGCCTATCTATCTCCCTTGTTATGATATCTCACTCGCTACTTTAACATTTATTCACCTACTAATATACTAGTTAAGTAACACACGACTAATTTGGTCGTGGTAGGTAAATCTTGATCATCCGCGGCTCTTACATTGTTCAACTTTCGCGTTGTACATCTGTTTCGCTTGTAGAATAGAAGAGGAAAGTATACAATTAATTTATATGTTTTTAAGGTTCCGTACCTCAGAAGGCAAAACGGAACCCTTATAGGATCACTTTGTTGTCCGACTGTCTGTTTGTCTGTCAAGACCCTTTTTCTCAGGAATAGTTAGATCTATTAAGCTGAAATTAATATCACATACTCAGTTGTGCAGTCCCTTCGAGCAGGGAAAAAATCAAACTTTTAAGTCAACGCATCGCCTCGTTAAAGTGCATATTTTGACACTCGCAACGAATCAAAACCTATATTATTTCTATAGTACTTCTCGTCGTCCTAGAATCATGAAATTTTGTAAGAAACAAGGTCATGCAGCACAAGTTAAGGAAAACATCCAAAACCGTAAATAAGTTACCTATAACACAAAAAAAAATGTTTTTTTGCGAAAATATATTATTAAAAAACCCTCGCAGAGCGAGTTGGACTCGCACTTGACGACTATTTCATACCACGTAGATGGCAAACAGGGATACGGCCTGCCTGATGGTAAACAGTCACCGTAGTCTACGGACATTTGCAACAACAGGGGTGTCACCCCTGTTGCACTCATGCGTTGCCGGTCTAAAATCTCTTCACGTCTTTCTTGAAGAACCCCACGCTGTAGTCCCTTGGGAAAACCCCGGCTGGGAGTTCATTCCACAATTTGAGAGGTCTCGGAAGAAAACTTTTCTGGGATCTTTAGGACACAACCCGTTGTACAATCGGTAGTACACACAAAGGTAGACAAAATCTCTCCTTAAACTTAAGAGTTCAATATGTCCAAACCAACGGAGCATTCCTTGCCTCTTCTTATCTTAACACTGATTCTACTCTGTTTCAGGCCTCTTCTTTCTTAGACGAATACACAATGAAGATGCCAAAAGTTTTGCGTAACGCTCTCGTCCGGATGGTGTCTCGGTCTGCCGAATCCAGCTTCTGTAGCGAGCTGTGCCTCCTGGGCCAAGTTTTTGTTGGTAAGAAATTTTCTCAACGTTCTTTTGATACTATTTTCTGTCCTCGCCTCTCCACTTCAACGGTATTCCATCCCTGCAATGCCCAAGTGCATCCAGGATATATAACCATTGTATACTTGTGAATTACCCGTCAGGGGTTAATATTTCGCTGCGGTATTATGTAAGGCGGAATTTTGAGTTCCTTTTACCAGATCTTCGTTAGCTAGCTGGTAGAACACCTAGGTACTATGAGCAGTAGACATAAATATGACATGTATATTGTCCACTATTTAAGGTTTAACATTAAAATTTTAGGATTTATTTTCTTCCTTGCTATTAGTTTTTAGGTTGGAATAGTACGTTAATAAAAATTGTTAATTTAATTTAAATATGATTTTTACACCCAATTACCTACATTCCTATAATACATCGGCAAAAATATATATTATGTACATTTGTATATGTGTACAATATAATAAATGAAAAAAAAAATTGTGCATTCCTCACCGAGCTATATGAGCGATGGCTTATTTGTGTTGCTAACGGGCACGCGTACCTACGTAGTACATCTGTACGCCTCCCCCTTTTTTTTATACCACTAAGGTTTACTAAGGCAATCAAGCATACGGCCTGCCTGATGGTAAACAGTCACCATAGCCTATGGACATTTGCAACACCAGGCGTTGCCGACCCTCTAAGCTTCTTCACGCATTTCTTGAAGAACTCCATGCTGTAGTCCCTTGGAAAAACCTCGGCTCGGCTCGGCGAGAGCTCATTCCACAGCTTGAGAGTTCTCGGAAGAAAACTTCTCTGGAACCGCACAGTACGCGACCATTGCGGTTCCAGCGTGTGAGGATGAACTCCCCGCCGTCGGCAAGCGGTGCGGTTGTAAAAAGTAGCTGTCGGCATCATTTCGAACAACTCTTCAGAACACAACCCGTTGTACAATCGGTAGAACACACAAAGGGAGGCAAAAATTCTCCTTAAACTTAAGGGTTCAATACCGTGTGTAAGCTTAGGATTGTCGACAATTCTCACAGCTCGTCTCTGAATCGAATCACACGGTCCAATCTGGTATCCAGGTGCTTCCGCCCAAAGGTGACTGCAGTACTCCAAGTGCGGTCTGACTTGAGACTTATATAACATAAGTCTTTGCCCCACACTGAAGTACTGCTGTTGAGCACACCAAGTTTTTTGGTCGCCAGCTTGACCTTGATGATGAGCGTGATTTCGATATTGCACATCACTGGAGATCTCGACGCCAAGCATCCTAATACTTTTGGTGACGGTAAACGGTTCTGGAATTTAGGAACCACAGCAAATGGAGTTTTCTTAGCGGTGAACGCGCAAACTTGTGTCTTCTGAGGGTTGAATTCGTCCAAGTTAAGCCGTCCCCAGTCAGATACTTTAGCCAAAGTACCATCCATTTCAGACACAAGTTTATCGCGGCTTTCCTCTACAAGGGAACGGGGTATGTTTGCACGGCCTGTATAATAAGTGTCTCCGGTGCTGTCGTCCGCATAACAATGAATGCCATCAATTGACAACATATCATTGATATGCAGCAGAAACAGCGTCGGAGACAGTACAGAACCATGAGGCATTGATATCCATACTATTGGAGCATCCACCGTCAACTACGGCTTTTATGCATCTGTTGGATAAAAAGCTGGCGACCCATTTACATAAACCCTCGGGCAGCCCGTATGATGGTAACTTCGATGAAAGACCCCGATGCCAGACCCGATCGAACCTTCGCCATATCTAGGCTGACAGCCAATGCCTCACCTTGACTCTCTATCGCCAAAGCCCAGCGGTGTGTAAAATACACTAGAAGATCACCAGTCGAGCGACTGTGACGGAAACCGTATTGAAGGTCGCTGACCAAGTCGTGATTCTCTAGGTATCCTAGGAGTCGTATGCTTATCACACGCTCCATCACCTTGGAGAGAAGGGAGGTTATGGCGATAGGCTTGTAATTCGATGGCTCTGATCTATCGCCCTTTTTGGGTACCGGGTGCACATTGGCGGTCTTCATTGAGCTACCGCACCACGGCATAGTAGGTGGCACGGCTTCCCCGTCATTCATATTCGAGTTAGATGCAAAGAGATTACGTGGTAAATCGGCTTTCGCCTTAGCGCTATGGGCCAAACCGATTTTTGCAGTGGTGGCATGGACGGTTGACAGAAATTTCCCTCAGCAGCTTTAGCGAGCGACCAGAAAGCACGACTCCCAGAGGAAAAGCTCGCAAGCCGCTTGCCAACTTTGCCGACGAAATCGAATTTTGCTCTAGCAACCACCCTTTTACTGGTGCTTTTATTTCCATCTGGCCATTATTATCTTATTTACTTCATTGGGATGTACGGCAAAGAAATAAACAAATTTATCTCGTATTCGTAGGTTTAAATTTCATAGCAATAGACTCAATACTAGTCGATACGTATTGGGCGATAGCGTTGCAGGGGGAGCGTTAGACCATGAAATTGGCCCACTCACGCCGTCAGAGCAACGCATTGCCGTTAATAGTCCACAGGCAAATGGGATTTCAGCTATTGTCATAAACAAACAGGGCTGATTGCTATTTGTTGCGGATCTGTATGTAAATATCTGTAATTACTGTTGCGCCATATTTTCTTTAGTTAGATCTAAATAGTGTCGAAAATTTTGTGTGCATTTGAGTTTCAACCAAAACAGCAAGCTTGGATTTTTTTTGGATTTGTTGGAAAAAACACCAGACCATCCGACAGTTTGTTACCAAATTTTGTAGCGGATTGAGGATGATGCATGAGCATACATTATTATTGTGGAAGTCTAAGAACGAGATTTTCACTTTTCCTTTTTTTATATACAACGTAGAAAGGCATACAATCATACGGCCCACCTGATGTAAAGCAGTTATCGTAGCCTGTGAACGCTTGTAATACATTAAGTATTACTCCCGCGATGCCACCTCTGCTGCTAACACAGCAACTCGTTTGGAGCTTACTGGTGACCTCACTCAAACGCAGGAACACAATAACCCTCTAGGGAGTTGTTTTTGTCTCCGGTTTTCTATATAGTGGAGGCACTACCCAAGACGGGCTGCTTTGATGCGCCCTACCTCTCTTAAAAACATCCAGACCAAGACAAACAGACATGTTGATGCACACAAAAGTTTGCCCTGTGTGGGAATCGAACCTACGAGCATTGGTGTGGAAGTCGCGTCATTCACGCCTGCGCCATAAAACTCGTCAGACTCCGACGACCTATTCTAAAAATTTTACGAAGACTCCGACGACCTGCCAAATTAATTTTTTTTTTACATTGGGTGACAAAAGCGCATATAGCCCTTTCATGTCTAGGAATATCACTCATATGCGTTGGAATCCCTTCTGCTAATACAACAACACAGATTCTTGGCATAATTACTTACACGCAATAATACAATGACCCTTGTTATTTAGCTTGTGGCCTCGTACATATAGCTATTCTAAAACTTCTAGAGCCGACGACCGACGGCGGAAAACAGACTTGTGGAAATACAGCTTTACAACTCTGTCCCGCTAAGTAACTCGTAAAATTCTCATTTAAATTAGATATTGTTGTCATTTCAACATTATTAATATTGTGGACTCTCCGACATCACTTGCGACTTGTTAAAAACAAGCAGCTGTAATAATTGTACATACTTATGATTTAAAATAACGTTACGACACAAACGTTTTATTTAAATTCTGATTACACAAACTAATTTTGTACCACATTAAACAAAGTACGGAGAACAGAATAGTCCAAAGCACCGAAACTCAAATAGTAGTTAGTAACAAAGAGTAACAGTAGACGTTAATGTTTTCATAGTACTTACATGAATTTTCAGAATGATACACAACGCTGTCGAAATTCCCCAAATCATTTTATGATTTGGAACCTACAATACAACTTTCCTGGAATTGTATACAGAAGGTCAAAGTAATAGAAATAGCTATAACATTTATTTTAATAGCAACCGAATTTGTTTTGGTTAAAACGATTTACTAAGCCACTTCTAACGGCCATTAAAATTTGCTATGATCGTTCCAAGAGATATCAGGCGCCATAAAGGTAATGTCAAAAGATAGGGGTACTCGAAAAAAATGTACGTAAACAAAAACTATGAAGCAAAAGTATCTATCAGATGAAAGGTCGCAGCAAAAAATTTGTTGCGCATTAAGCATATAATCGCTTGAAATGTATTTCTTTTTTCATACTTTCTACTATAAAAAGATTGAGGTTCACCGAGCGATTTTCGATTTAGTGTGGAGCGATCCCACCTATTGTGAATTCTGTAGGTCTGATATTTATTTGACAGCAGCAGTGTCGGTGGAGAATGGAAAATGGCGGAATGGCACAATATATTGCATTATGGATATAACTCACGGTTTGTTTTTGGCGGGGATCCGACAAACGTTATTGGTATTTAGAGGCATTTAACTATTAGGGCAATGTTTTTTCTTTCTTTTGCTGTGAAATATGAGACAGTGACTGTTATAAGAACGACTTGCCGACAGTGGGGTCGTTAGCTATGGTGGGAATTAATTTTGTTTTAAGTATGCTATGACGAGATAAAAGGCCAACTTGTTGTCTGTCGTGAAATGAATGGAATTCTTGGACATTTTAGACGTATCTCGCTTTAACTTTCGTGAAACTAGTATTAATACGCACACATAAATACACGTTGAACAATACCAACGCTTGTACGACTATGAACGTTTATATTGCATGATTAAGAACGCTCCTATGAGGTACGAAGAGTATTGTAAATTTGTAAAAACGTAGCTGCAAAGTTACAGACATTTATCGAGCACAAATTTGGTTTATTTAAAGTTACTCTGCTATATAGGTACCACTATTTACTTTAAAATTTCAAAAGTTAAAATTAAGTAGGTATAGTTTATTATGGAGGCGGCCTATGTTTAATAGGGGAGAGTGGGGTAATTGCGAACACCTAAGGGAAAACTAAAATAAAACGAAACCAAATAAGCTATCAAAGCTATTTATTAATCAGTCTTCAGTTAAACTATATCAACCTTAAGTTTTTATAATCAACAGTGATAAGTTTTTTAATATAATTAAGTTATAATAGGAAAACAAAACATCTGGTGTCCGGGATTACCCTACAGCATGTGGGGTAATTACAGATACTGAGTGGGGTAATCCCGGACACACTTTAATTAGCGCAATAATCACATAAATAGCCCTTCATAGTGCTTTCCCTTGCTTGTGCTTCCTGAGCCTCAGGTATTTGAACATTGGGCGATGATATTGTTTGAGTATCAGGTAATGTTCTTTCTAAGAACTGTTCATCAAATTTTGTTGTATCTAATGGCCAAATACCTGCTGCCCGGAATCCACTTGCTGCTTTCTCAATATTGCTGATCCGATTGAAGGCTTTAGTGAAAAGTTCGACGACTTCGTACTGTGTAATTCTTCGGCCGACGTTGGAAACCATATATAAGTCACATTCGTGGTTATATGCAGTCTTGAGCGGTCCAAAATATGTTAAATCCAGAGGTTGCATTCGATGTGACGTATGCGGTGGAAGAGATACTAGTACTATTCCATTCTGGCGACAAAGCAGATAGCAAGCAAGGCTAACATGGCTTTCGTGGTTGCCTAAAACAAGTAGAATTGGTTTTTCAACAGATGGCTTTGCATATGAGATAAAATGATGTAACCAATCTACAAATAGGTTTTCGTTTATCCAACCTGAATCGCTAACTGTTGCTATCATATCAGAATTGCCTCCACGCAACAAATGAGCATTCACTCTTTTCCTCTTAAAAATGAAAAACGGAGGAACATAATTCCCTGAGGCACTAAATGCACAAAGAACTGTTGTAGTAGTTCTTCTTTCACCACTAGTTATCATACCGACTTGCTTCTGGCCTTTTGGAGCTAGTATTCTGGAATTTTTCTGCACATTAGAAATGCCGGTTTCATCAACATTATATATGCGATTAGCATCAAACTGATATTTTATTTGCAGTGGTTTCAAGTTATTGAAAAACATTTTAACTTCCGTTTCGTTAAAAGCTGTAATTCTATTAATTGAAGTAGACTCAGGTCTACTAAGTGAAATATTAGGATGTCTTTTCTTGAACTCATAAAACCAGTCCTTACCTGCCATTTGAGTTTTTTTTATCAAAATTGTGCTTTAAATTATTGACTTCGGCAAATTTGAATGCTATTTTGCGGACCATCTCAATAGTTAAACCATAAAATTGTTTACAGCATTTCAAAATATGGTCCTCTAGTTCTACTTCTTGTTCTTGAGAAAATATAGCCTTTCTTCCAGTTTTTGGAGTCTTAATAGTTTCTTGCTTAAGATAGTCATGTATAGTGCTTTTTGGTACAGAATAAGTAATTGCTGCCTTTCCTAGTGAAAGTGTTTTGTTTTTGACAGCTTCAATGGCTTTCTCCATGTCTACTAATTTATATTTAGTCTCTGTCTTTCTTTGGTAATGTCTTGGCATCTGAAATATTAATTTACATTTGATAAAAATATCAAAAATAATGTATACATATGTATTAATTGTGATAAAAAAAATATTATCCGGCCTATTAACTATCTCTACACCAAAATACACGCAGGTACATTTATGTATTTATTTTAGACTAAACATATTAGTGAAATATTATATTTTTATTATATTAACAATTTGGTTACGGTATTCGATTATTAGTTACAAATTTTAAAATAGGGGTAACTGCGGATGTTCGCGTTTACCCCACTCAAATCGTCCGCCATTAGCCGACTCCTCCAAAACATAATACATATATATATATTTTTTGAGGTTAGAACCATGCGGTGCATGATACGAGAGCTTTAAAAGGTTCTTCAATTAGATGTTATTTCACAAAAAAAGCACCATGCTCCTATGTTTTTTGTAGAGTAAGAAACACACATTCAATTTTACACAAAAATAAGATGAAATCATTGAAAAATCATCAAGTTAACTTACCTTGAAGCGCGAGCGCGTCCTCACTTTAATACTTATTGTTTGGCACTGGATTCAGGGGCCACTTACGATTGCATCATTCAAAATATCTCTTGTCCTGTTTTAACATAGCTAAACCTGCGCGTCCGCCATTACCCGTCGTCCGGGATTCCCCCACCCTCCCCTAATGAACATCCTTCAAGTCATTGATTATAAAGTTTTAGTTATATACAACTGAAGATGGATACAGGTCTATACTTTTCTGAGCCCTTTTAACATCATAAAAGTAGTGTCATTTAATAGAGAATAACAATTCTTTACTCAAAGTAGTGTATGTGTGTCTGCAAGTAGTATAGTGTTGTGGTAATTATCAAGTTATAAGTGATAACGTACGAGTACAAGTGATGTAATATCTCAACAAATAAGGTATTTTGTCATTCCATCATGTACATTACAATGTGATATTGCTATATTACTTATTAAAATTAAATTTTCTATAGTCTGAAGTAGTAACGGAATCATTTCAAAACATGAAAAGACGCTGTTGTTTTTGTTTTGTTTTTTTTTCTTCTTTCTTTCATATCACCACTCTGTACGTCAGTCAGTGCTGCTGCTAACCAAAGAATATAAGTTAGACCATTGATTATACATCGATATACTTTGATATAGTTACCCGTATTTAACCAATTTATTGTATCTCTATTTCAATGTTTACGTAAACAACATAGTTCAATAATTAACAGAATGAAAAATTAGACATTCTGTCTATAAGTGGTACAATTTTACATTATCTATTTATTTTCAAATATTTGTAATGAGTACATAAAACTATTTGGTATTTTACGTTAGAAAAATATAACCTATTTTTCTTACATATTTGGATTAGTTAAATGTTGAACCTAAAAGTACCCGACTCTATAATTACTACGAACGTCTTTCATTATAGTTAGCAATATCAATTAAAAGTTAAATAGGTTATAAACCAGTGGAAAGTATTTACCATAAAATTTCAAATGTATAAATTGATTTATATACTAAACGAACTAAAGAGATGCTTTCGTTATTCAGTTCCCGCCGGAATTAAAATCAAATATATTTACTTTAAGAGTATTTATTTTACGCTATTTCATTATCAACCAGTACTGTAACTTCTTTTTCTTAGCATTACCCCGTTTCCTAATCCATTAGGATTAGCGGGATACGCTACCTATGCCTAAGGATGTGGCGAATGTACTGATTTTTATATGGAGCGAGAGTGTTGCCAAATTAACGGATTTTCCGTCATTTCCGACGGATTTGAATGATAGGAAAACGGGAAAAACATATGCTGACGGCTAACGGGATTTTTTAACGGGCACTTTTATATAATGTTAAGTCGAATATTTTTTTTATTTTAATTTAGGAGTCAGTATAAATCTATTACAGAATATGTACTTTTTTTTTCACAAAGCAACACTAAACATGTGATTTGTTTGTCGGGCAACGGGCACGAATCCCTTTCAAGAGTTATGCGATTTTGCTTTCTCAATTTTGCTTTTGCCGCATTCGAATGCCGAGGTGGAAAGAGTGTTCAGTGTCATGAATGTGATAAAGACAAAACTGAGAAACAAAATGAAGGAAAACATGGTGAACGCTATATTAACTATACGGTCAGGCTTAAAACGAAAAGAAAAGACTTGCTATTCGTACAATTTGCCAGATGAAGTTAAATATGATTGGGACAATGCAGACCTATGATCAGCCTTCCACTTCTACAGCTTCTACAACGGTCGTCACCTCGCACTCTGACTGTACTGAAAGTGATGATGATTTCGATTTTGAAATATAATGTTTTTTTTTGTAATTATTTAGTAATAAAGCCATTCCATGCCAATGAAAATCTCTATAATTATACTTTGACGGATTTGTTTGACGGGAATAATATTAAGTTGACGGATTTTCGACGGAAATTTATGAGGAACATAACGGAATTTAGAAATAATTGTTGGCAACACTGGGAGCGACTGCCGTCAGACCTCCGCAACCCAGAGGCAAAACCAGACCTATCTTAGGTAAAGTTACACGTCTTTTGAATTATAATTTCACGGATGTGCGTAAAGTATCATATATTTATAGCAAAATAAAAGCTAAAACGACTGCATGCCAAAACTGCCAGAAGAACACTAATATGTCGGGTAATACAAATATTCATTGGGAACAAACATTTGTTTCGATGAAATTGTTTGGCAGGACAATGGAAACGCGGCCATGACATGTTAAAGGACAGGTACATCAGGTTCAAACGATAGTTGGGGTCGTCTTTTATATGGTTTTCCCGCTAGACTTCCTCGCACTTTTACCATAACAGTTACTTGAGAAATATAGTCGGCATAGACTATTTTAGCTTCTTGAGTTTCAAAGTTAGCTCAACAACTTTGGTTATCCTTAGAATTTGTTTACGTAGACAACAAACATGACTCTCTACATTGCTAACATTACTTGAACTTTCAGGATGGTCAGGTTTCTTCACCGTAGTAGAATATATCTATATAGTTATGTTGTTCCATATCGCAAGTCATTACCGGGCGAGGTGTCAGTACTATATTGCACCGAAATTATCTATTTACTTCGTTTCGATTGGCGTCCTGTATACCTACTATAAAAATAAAGATGTGGAAAAGAATATTTGGTTTTAGTCATCACTAAAAACGATTTTTTAACGAAAAAGTATATACGAGTACGTATCTTAAATGTAACGAAACTAAATCAAAGTAATAAAATTAACTAAATCTCTTTATAAATAACAATAAATAACAAGCAATCAATACAGCCTGTAAACTTGCGTTAAAATTTTATATTTAAATAAGTCTTGATTGAATGTGATTTGTTGCATTCATAATTTAAAACTGCTTTTAATCTGGGAAATCTCGATGTTTCATTGTTACTTATCCTTTAATGTTCCTTACCCACTGTTCCATTAATCAAATTCTCCATATTCAAATAATATATTCAATTAGTCGAACAACCTGGGAATAGGTTATCGTGACCCAATTACGCTAGATCTTGACATCACAGAGAAATCGTGTATCAGTTTGACACAAAACAATAAAGCAATTTTGTTTTAATGACACAATCAATTATCAATATCGTCGAATGATAAATCTCGCGTTTAAAGTGTAATAATTTAGTGGTGCTAATATTAATCTCAATTGCGTAGTACCATGGGAATTTACAAAAAAACTTAATACATATTTCGTTCACAAATGCTACCAAATATTCTTGCATGCTTTGATCACAACGTACCAAAACGATATCTGCCTCCAATGCGGAGGTTTAGATCTTGTAAGAAGAAATTCACATCATCCATAATAAGAACCTTATGATTTGTTACAAGCTGTCGTGACCTATATTCACTTAGCATGTTCACTGCTAGCAGCGGTCGGCTAATGTAGGTAAAATTTGTGTAACTCGCATATACAAGACTCTAATCGTCAGGGATGTATTTTTGAAGTTCTTAAGAGGATTTCGGACTTGCTGGTCTATACTTTGTGCCCTTTAACCTGCACAAGTAACCTGCCTTATCAACAAATCGTAATTACCAACAATATGTTCAAAGGTATTTCTCCTTTACTTATCTCTACTGATTGTAGTCGAAATGTTCCTGGAATAAGATTACGAGGTTATTTTGAAGGTAAGGCTAATGATACATGTAAAAATACAAAATAAGCATTATTTTATTAACTCTTTATTCTCTTGAATTTTTGAAATTAATATTACAATATTCAATGTGGGCTTCATATACAATCACCCAGCTATTTGCTTATATACCACGACACAGTCACATTGAACCGTATGAAGGTCCATACTTGGCCACAATTACCAGATACGTCACAATTACATTTCGTGAACTGAGTTTATTTTCAACCTGTATTCGGTTATTCATGTACTATTCATATTATTCAATGGTTTTATTTGTGAAATAATCTATGTTAGCTTACTAGGGTATATTGTTAGGAAGTAAAAAAAAGAAATGTAAGAAATCACTATGCCAATGTAACTATGTCATCTGCATAGCATATATTGACCTATTACATTGTACACATATAATAGCTAGTATTAAAGTATGAAGTACATAGTTATATTAGCTATAATGTGTCAGTAATATCATTATGACAGTACTGATGGCTAATATAATTTTGAAGCTGCACTGGCATCGAAATTCAAATTCGGTGATGTGAAAAATACTATAGAATAATCTCGGTTATTTTTTAAGATTCGAAACTACAAACCATGAATAATAAAACATACTATATTCAATAAATTTACATAATAAAAATATACACTCGAAGATTTCTACTTCTCCTTACGAAAAAAAAATTCGGAGACTTGAAGTTTAAAATCCTTAATTGTACTAATTAATAATATTCATTGTTCAAGTTCGAACACATCTAAACATCATGGCCAAGTATACGATACGACACAAATCTCAATACATAGATATATAACATAAAACAAAAATAATAAACAAAAAATAATGCGCCACGTAAACTTTCACAACTATTTACACTTAAATTTAAGACGAGTTTAGATGCTATCTTCAAAAATATAGATATAGGTACATACATACATAGCTACATTTATATTAAGATAAAATTGATCGTTCAGCTATACTAATAGAACGGAAGTTTTTTAATGTTAACACTGGAACAGAATGTAACTTTAATGCAACAATGAGTTAAACTTAATAAATAATGAACAAGTTTAATGATGTTTCGGAAAGTCATAGGTTTATTAATAAAGTTTTGATGGCGATTCGTCGACATTGAAGTAAGTACGTGCACGAATATTTGCAGTTGCTTTATGTAATGTTGCTTTGTTACTATTATTTCGCATAGATTTCGTTTTGTGTAATGTATTCACAGACAGAACGGAGTTAGTTTTTTCAAATATTCCTGTAATAGCTATGCACTCGATGTATTCAGATTACTCTTTTTTTGTTTTCTTAGTCATTTTAACATCAAGAGATTTCGATTCATGATTAACATTATTTTTCTGAATCTATTTTCTCCATTTTTTTTTATTTTTGCACCAGTAAATTGTAATAGAATTAGTAGGTATGTTTTAAGGCATTGATAGATACTATAGTTACGTATAGAGATAACAAAATTATCTTATGTATTGAAAAAAATGTTTTATGATAAAAGGTTCTATGTCTATACAATTTATCTAAATACTAACAACCAATGTTTTATTAGAATAAGTTAATCGAGAGCGAATAAAATTTTTAATAATCAAGTTCCGAAAAAAAAGCCAACATGTCCTTGCATGCACGTGAACTATTCCACTCGGAATATAATTTCAAAGCTGCAACCGAGCACGTCACTTGCACAACGAAGATACGCCATTTGTACCAATAAATACTGAAATATACGTTCAGGTATATATAGGTACAGACTACAAAAATACTAGCAATATGGCAAGACAGCATTACGAATGGAGGACGTATATAATCTATTTAGCAAATTGCTCATTGTTTCAGGTGAATTACAGTTCTTTACGACGCAGAAACAATAAAGAGAACCTGCCGTAAATCAATGGACGTATGCATAAGTATCATTACTATGTTACAAGTTTTGCCTATTGTTGGACCAAACTTAATAGCCGATTAAGTGGAAGCTACCAATTTATAAACTTTGAACTGGTTTTTAATTTGCACACTCCCATATAAAAACAATTAAGCAAATAATTATAATGGAAAACAACAACCAAATAGGGACCATCAAATGCACAATTAACATAATATAAATCGTATACACAAAGTGTGTTATTTTGTTATTAAACCCAATTCATAATTCTTTGTGCACGTCCCTATTTTTCATTTAGAAAACACCTCCTTTTACCCTCAGTTGATAGTAATTACAAACGAGACTAAATAATTTTAAGCGTTTATTTTATTCAAATACTAAACATTGGATTCATTACGCTTAAAATTTATTACAAGTGCCTACGATATTTAATAACTATGCATTATAATTTATAAAGCCTACTTATACCAAAGTTACTTAAGTACGTTTTGTTCGATTTTCATTCTCGATTTTATAGTTTAAAATAAGATGGGATAAAATTCTATTACTAACGACAACCTTATTCTGTAGGTAAGGTTAATAGAAGGAGATTTATTCGAAAAGTTACCAACATTTCAAAACTATTAGGTTGAAATGACAATAATGTTTTTATAGATTGTAGAAAAAAACAACTAATTAACGGCGTTTCATTTTTGCAATAAAGATTTGCTGTTATTAAATTAATGACTTCTGACTCGCATATGCTCTTGAATGAAATCGGTGCCGCTACTCATTAATAAAATATGTTATAAATAGGGAGATGAAACATGGCAATGTTATATGAAAATTCTTAAATCTACCGATGACTTAAACCTTTTCTAATGATATCACGACATTGATTTCTATTATTTACGAATAACACAGTGGACAGATATTGAGAGGTGATTTATCAAAATTAAGCGAAGATTCCAATTTTAATACAGATATCTATTTATTTCTTTAATTCTACCCTGACATTAATTTACGTATAATGGTGACTATCAACACTAATTTTAAATTTCTAATTTTTTGTTCAGTTATTACGTATTCGAGTAACGAAAATTTAATCATGATGTTACGATTTGGACGCGGTAGAAATATAGTGGTGTAAATACTAAAGGTATTTGGCACAATACAGCATTGAAAGCAAAATATTCTATATACCTAATGGAACTGAAGTCAACTATTCCTGAAAAACTTTTTTTCCAATGGAGCATAATTTAATATAAATTTTGTAAGTTGTTTATACGGTAGGTATTTGCTCAACCGATAAATGTATATGTGTATTGTTACATAAAAAATAAAAGCACTCTATTTCAGTAAGACTAAAACAAATATTTAGGCATATAGAAGCAAGTATTTTAAGGAATACAATGTTACACCTACTTATTCTGGAACCGCAAAAGTTACCGCATAGATGTGATCTAAAGGCCTTGTCGACCACTGTTTATTCTACCACAGGGCGTTATGTATTTACCTATGTATTACGTTCTTAGCAATACTTCATACAAAGTCGAACTTATTATCTATGTATGATACACTTACACTACTCAACTTTAATATTACGTGTAAAATTTATATTTAGTCACATTATTGTATTTTATTATATGTATCATCGTTACGTATATAATTTTGAACATCGGATGACTCGGAATTCGTGGACAACATACCATTTGCATGCAGTATCAATCCATATTTTTCGTTTATTCTTGTTCTATTTCAATAAACTGGACATGGTATTCTTTTATTAGAATTATCAAAAAATACCGTCTAATATCATTACTAATTACTAATTCTGATAAACAAAAAATATAAAACACAACGCTCGTTATGACGAAGACTTATTTGCAATTGTACTTCCATACGTATTTTGTAGTAAATATACACATTAAGTTCTTATGGAATTAGCTATGCAGGTAATAACTCATATTTGTCCATAACTACTTCTATCAAAATTAAGATCTCAAACCATACAATTTGCGTACTTAAACTATTGAAATGAATCACAATCTGGTCAAACAAAAATAACTTTTTCGAAGTCAACTGATAAAATACAACAAATTTCACAATCATAAAAAAAAATGTGACAGACAAAACATAACTAGCCAACCAAAGTAGGCAAATAATAAAATATACATCAAAATGTACATAATATAATATCTATTAATAGTAATATAACATAATGGATTAGAGTAAAGTGGTAGCAATAAATACTATGAGATTCACAGATTTAAAATCTTAACTAACAATACCGAAGTTCACTCGGGCTTCTATGTAAATCTTATTTCGAATCTAACACTTTTGTAAATTTTAGTAAAATATTATTGCAATACAAGGTGTGGTTATGGCAACAAAATAAATGCTTAAAGCACATCACCGACTGTCCACCCAGCGAATGACACCGAGGCAAGTCCTTCGCACTAAAGGAACATTGATTACAAACAAAGTCACGGAACGCCTCCACAACGAGACAACACTTCAAAATCAGCCGCAAAACATAAAACTAGAGGATACGAAACGACTAACGCTGCCCGCAGGTCCCTATGGACGCAACACTTCCATTCATGTATTCACACTATATGATACAGGGTCAGTCAAGATTTCCTACGGTTGCACAGGCACCTTACGTAGGAACCTTATTCACTTTAAGAAGGTCGTTGGAGCCTTTGTCGATAGGCATCTTCATGGGGTCGTGATGGTGGGTGACATGATGCCCGTGGTGCTGTCCCTCAAGCTTCGCCTGCTTCTCTTGTTGCTGCTGTTTCATTCTCTCTTGCTCTTCTCGGTCTCTACGGGCTTGTTCGTTTATCTCTTTTACAGCTCTTAGCTCTTTCTTTAACTTCATACGTCGGTTCTGAAACCATATCTTTATTTGTCTCTCTGTCAGGCAGAGTGCATGTGCGATCTCTATCCTACGTCGACGCGTCAGGTAATGGTTGAAGTGGAATTCCTTTTCTAGCTCTAATGTTTGGAACCTTGTATAAGTTTGTCGCCCCCGCCTTCGTGGACATCCATTTGGCCCTGGAAACAAATAAAGAAAAATTTATAGGCAACCATGATAACAATTTTGATAACGTCATTGACACGCTTGTGACATCAAAAAAATTTAGAGGGCTATAAAACAGGTAAAGAGATAAAAATAATTGTATTTTACAGTTATTTATTGTAGGTATTTTAAATCGATTTATTACTTCATATATCACAGGGCTGCAAGTGGCGTTTGAATTCGCAGCGCGAAACCTACCTACCGAGCGAGATCATTAAATTTCACTTTTATACCATCTTAGATTTTAATGACTCATTAATATTTTATTGCTGCACTAAAGTTAATTTTAGAGTTATCTGCTACTGAGGCCAACCTCAATGTAGACTAATTGCCGGATTTTCAAGACACGAAAAATTAATGTAATTGGCAATTATAATAGTTACGGCGAAAATCTGTCACGGTTAATAAAAATGCTGGTTATGCCAAAGCCAAAGATACGCCTACAATAACCGTAAGTAAAAATTACTACAACGTAAAAAAGTAACGGAAAGGGTTAGAAGCAAACGGTCCGCACACTGACAATAGTGTTTGTTCTATAAAGAAATCGGTACAAAAACTCAGGGATGCGTAAAGAAGGGTTGCGCAACTTTCTAATGCTTTGTAAGGTATCTTTTTATGTTTGTCTTTGTGAAGTCGATTTCTAAGAAATTGTGAAAGTTTTACCCTTTGGCTGTGAATTGGCTAGTTTTGGTATGGTTCAATAATACGTACTATTAAATACAACAGTTTAGTCACTCGAATTAGTGTTTATTTACCAACTTTAAAACAGCGCGATAATCTTAATTTGTAAATTAATATTTACACCATGTTTTTCATGCGTTTCGACAAGGACTCGCGATTTTTGTTTGTTCGATCTCAATGCGAATTTGATTATTATTAAATAACTATAGTTTTCATAATAAATGCGAATATATAACACAATACTCCTTAATAAACTGACTTCATCGAATTCCATATCTTCACATGATTAGTTTGACCATTATTAACGTCGACTTTGTAATGAACGTATTAAATAATAATTTTGATTATTTTATTATTTGAAAATATTTGTACCTATAACTGTAAACATCATCAATATTAATCGCTTTATTTCTCACATACGTACTCTCTACACGATTAAAGACCGGAGAACTTACATAGTGGTATTTACCTCAGATCTGGTTTCAAACTGGTTTTGAAGTCAGCCAATAAATAAGGTAAGATAAATGGCCGTCCCATCGTGTACAAAGTTGATAGTGGACCAACAACATACCATGGAATGTCTGCCCGTGTAGGCCGGGCCTTATTTACCTGCGTGTTGAAAAAGTGTAGATACGACTAATGGATTATTATTTATTTTCCTTAACATTTCATATGTGTTATGTTAATACTTCTTCGTTCTAAAACTTGAGCCATCGTATTAATGGATATTTTCTGCTGTGTTTTATTTATCTGATTTTTTTTAATTCGTAAAGATGAAAGGTACGAGTATAAGTAAAAATATTGAAGGACTACAAACATCAGTCATGGTACTCATGGTTGATAAGAGCAGACACTGACGGAATGTCCAATACTCGTTATTTATCACGAGACATTAGCGGTACCTATCTGGCCGCTATATCATCGATATCAATATTTCATTCTTTTATACGTCTGTTCATTTATCGATCGATGGGCGATCAAAAAAAAGTTAATTGAATATTAAACTCATTATATGAAATATATAGATTTTTATATACATAACTTAAGTAGTGCCTCTCTCTTCGTACTTATAAATCCTGCATGGGTTTTGATAACAGTGGATAAATATAACAACAAAATTGAATGTCGCAGAAAATGGTCTGAGGATTGTGTTGTTTAAATATTTTAAAATATTGCAATTTTTGGGGTCACTCTCCCATAAATTGCAAAAATATATTCATGACCAATACTTATTTCAAGTACCTAAATCATTCATTCATAGTCACAAATACATTTTTGTTCTCGTTACGTACACACAATGAATACTGTTCAAAGAAGGCTTAAGCTAAAGTAAACCATTGATGAGTTTGTAAGAGCATTATTATTAACACGGAATGACTTATATCGAATTCGACAGATATTAGACCGAATTCCGCCTATTCAAATTACCAAAACCGAAATTCACCTTCAAATACTTATATGGATATATACTATATAGCAGGTACAATGAATTTATAGGTATATACAGCTTGCTTTCAATGTTTTCTTTTTCACTAAAAAAAAATAAAAGACGACGTGTTTGGCGACGGAGTTAGTAACGTAACTTTGACACCAACGCGTGTGTGTATGAATATGTATGTTTGTCTTGTTCTGGGTGTTTTTATGAGAGGTACGGCGCATGATGGTTCATGCGCCGTACTGGACGGTACGGGAGGTAATCTCTAGACGCACTGGTGTCCGTCTAGAGATTACCTCCCCCCACAGAAATCCACAGCCACATTACAATTCCCTGGAGGGTTGATGTTTTCTGCCAGTGAGGTTACCAGTAAGCCGTTACAGAGTTGCTGTTACCAGCAGAGGTGGCCTTCATATAGTATTGAATTCGAATAAAATACCTTTCACGATAATTCACGCGTTAATATAGTCCAAATACTTGATAAAAATGTCTGTCTGTGTATCAATCCAAATTAATAATAACCATCGTATTCCACAAAAATAAAGGTGTTTTTCCAATTAAATTATACCTATATATAGAGTTTTAATTTATTCGGACATTTGTAAAAAAGTCGAGCGAGGTCGCCAATGTTACTCAAAAATATCAATATTGAATAAGTTAAGACATTCAGACTGATGCAGCGAACGTCGGGAAGATGGCATTCGCCAGATTAACTGACGATCTGGTAATAATGCAGGGAGCTGATGGAAACGATACGAAACCTACCTATCGTAGTGGAAGTCTTTGAAAAACTACTTTTAGTAACGGTAGTGATAGTGCCCAATAACAAAGCAGTGGAGTGATAATTTTTTGTGCCAGGTTACCATTTAGCTCCCGACGAGTGTAACTCCGCATGTCATCAAAACTTAAATTTTAGCTTGTAGGGCAATTACAAGATCATTGCCTAAAAAAGGAAGATATCATGGAACAAAATAAATTATCGATTAAAGTGTTAGTGGCTCTAGTATTTGACGTAGGTAGCTCCGCTGCCTGCTACACACTATGCCGGCGGCAAAGGTCGCCCGTGCATGTAGAGTACGGCCGGCGGTTTTTTTATGAATAAACATGTTCAATAGGCATACCCGAGCGGCAACATCCCGCTGGCTATACTACCGGCATAGTGTGTAGCAGGCTTAACACCGATCGCTTATTTAACGTTCGTAGCTTTTTTATTTATATTTTTTCTTCCTTCTATTCACCCATAATGAGCTTCTTTCTCTCAAGTTCTACATTAAGCTTTTACCTGCATCTATGGTAAGTCAATTAACTTGAAAAATGAGGTGACAATAATTGCTACAGACGTTAGATAACATCGTGGATTTGTGTGATATTCATTAGATACGAAGAGTTTCAATTAATTAAAATGTACATTTCATATCGATTCTCTCAATTAGATATCGAAAGCGTATCAGTTTATCTGTAAGTAATTTTATGTACCTACTTATTACCTACACGCTTACGTTAAAAATCTGGCGTGAGTGACTTGTGACCATTTTCGAAATCAAAGGCTTTCAAGATCTTTTATCTCAAAATGCCTTTGATTTCGGAAATGGCTTCCATGAAGTGGTATGAGGAATGAGGTAGAGCACAGCGATTTATGATCAGGAGCATCGAAATGTGTATCTTCACTTTACAGAAGATCATAACCAAATGACAATTAACCGGAGGCTTGTTGTTTTCATGCGAGTGAATAAAGCTACCAGGACGCTAGCGAGGTGGTTTGTTAAAAGAGCGGTATGGCACCGCATACCCAACTTTGTATAAAGTACGAAAACATTTGGAAGTTATTAATATATAAATACCTACCTACTTCTAAAATTAAATGATGTTACATAATATAATTAGTAATTAAATTGGACGCTACATACTTCATAGTAATTCGTTTCGATGGAAGTACACCTGCAGTTGAAGATATCAAGTAATTACTAACTGAAATTTTAAATCACATTTATAATAATCAAAATATGCACAAATAATAAATCATCTGCTCGCCCAAACGGTGGGTATCGCATTTACATGATCAATAAATTACCGTAACTGCCTTTTTACTGCCGTAATAACATTTACGGGCCATGCTTATTTCAACAAAAACTTAAAAACTGTTTAAAATCTCATAAATAGAGAATGGAATAATTATATGAGTGCGGTTAGAGCAGCACATATAGATAAACTCTATATGTGTGAACGAAATAGAACATAGCTATTCTAATTTTAAAAAGCAAAGATGGAACCCGAAACACAATACACGCATCCCAATAATGCCATTAAGGAGAAAGGTCGTAAGTGGTGGTTGATGACGCGTGAAAGAGATCCTTCTGGTTTATAGGGTAGAGTCCAAAATCTCTGTAAGATGGGGTGCGCTTATCCGTTTTTTGTTAGGGTCGGTGATATGTTAGCGAGGCAGGTTGGCCACCCTTCGTACGGTCGTCATGACAACGAACGTTAAGGCACCTCCCGTCAGCTGGCATCCATTATTATCTGCAGCATTGTAGTCGCGAGGTTTGTTATATTGTGTACCTGTAAAAAGCATCTTTCTAATGGGAGCGGGAAATAATTCCCATGATATAAGGATCAAAATGAAAAAAATACAGGATCATGTTTTGTTTTGTCAGTCGAAGTAATCATTATCGAAGTAGGTACTAGTAATATTACTAGTCAAAGCAAGAGGTATCGTTCAGAACAAGTTCAAAAATGGTTCTAAGTGGTCAAAATGTTATTCATTGGAGCAAGCGTTAGAAAAATAAAACTGTAAGTTGAAACGTCACCGTAAACCCAATATATCTTGGAGGGCGACGGCATAGCATTAATTAGGGCCATACATTGTGAGCCGACACCGACCGACTATAAACATACTGCGACAAGACCTGGCTCTTACCTTACCTCCCTTTTTTCTCCGAAATAAATCTCACGGAATGCCGCCATATAAGTATTGTTAATAGTGGATAAAGGATATGGCAGCAGCTAAATGAAATAATATTATAGGAGTAACTTACATGTATTTCGGACAGCGTTTTACTCTAGACTACTATTGTCAATATAAAAACAAAGAAGTATTAAAAAACAAATATATGAAATATACATCAAAAAGGTAAAAATATCTAAAAAGGTCTGTCGCCAACATGGCCCGCCCCAGTGCAGAGCACCAATCTAAGGAGGCGACAGTGATGGTGCATATTTCTTTTGCACAGTTATTACCGAGTGCCGTGTTTAATTAGTAAGGGCACTATTTTACGTACAGGCCTTTTAAATGACCCCCTACTTGTACTGACCTCAACCACCCGAGCCATTCCATCTGGACCGGTAAAAATTCTTGAAATCCGTCCTCGGGGCCAGGTTCCTCTTGGTAAATTTTGGTCTACTACCAAAACTGGGTCATCGACTTCGAATGATGATCGCGATTGTCCAGCTTTTCTAGGAATCAGCGTTGGCAAATATTCACGCACCCATCTAGCCCAAAATACTTCAGCCAAACGAAGAACTTTCTTGTGACTTAGCCGGTGGAACGAGTCTGTATCAATGCATGGACGAACAGCTTCGGTAGACGGAGTGCCCAACAGGAAGTGAAAAGGCGTGAGAGATTGTAAAGTCTCCGGATCAACTGGTACGTGTGTAAGTGGGCGTGAGTTCACCACAGCTTCCGCTTCCAGCAACAGGGTTGTAAGTATTTCTTCCCTTGGAGCCTGCTGTGTTAGGGTTACAGAAAGAGCAGTCTTTATTGATCTCACCAGGCGTTCCCACGAGCCACCCATTGATGGTGCCACTGGGCAAATAAATGCCCACTCTATCTTATGGTTGGCTGCAAAATCAAAAATCTCTGTGAGCTGGTTAGCTGCACCGAAGGCTGTTCCATTATCCGAAACGATTTTAGCTGGACATCCCCGACGCGCAATAAATCTTCTGAGGGCCATGATAGCTGCATCTGCAGAAAGACTCCCGACGACTTCCAAATGAACAGCTCTGGTGGTGAGGCACGTGAATAAGGCTACCCAACGCTTTTCCCGTCTACGTCCGACTATAATATCTACCGGTCCAAAATAGTCAAGACCCGTGAAAGAAAACGGCCGCTGGTGATGAGATAATCTATCACCGGGCAGATCACCAAATTGAGGTGCAGGTGGTGGAAGACTTCTTAACTCTACAAAAACAGCAGCGTTTTGCAACAGTCTATTAGGGCGTAAAGCTATGATATATTTCCCGCGCAGGAAGTCAACTACAGTTTCAGTATTACAGTGACCAAATTTCCGATGATAATGGTCGAGAAATAGCCCGAATCTGGTGTTCTGTCTAAAATAACGGGGGTTTATATCCCGCGCGGGAGTGTCCAAAACAACCATCTTCTCCCAAAATCAACGTAATTTTTTTTAACTTACCTTGATTAGTTGGGGGGAGACCGGCATTAAGGCGAAAGTATTCGTCGTTGAGAGACAAATCGAGAATGCAGTAGGGTGTCGTTCAGCCTCCAAAATTCCAACAGCCGAAAGTTCAAAACTTTAGATGAAACGTTGGAGGCGACCCTATTTGATTTAGAATTTTGACGTTTTACCAATAGAGACCGAAAAATCTTTATGGTGTGAATAGTTGCGTACCACACAGGCTAACTGATGAAGTTCCTTGCCACCATCAGATGCAGAAAACTTGGGCATGCCCTTAACTTGTGATACTAGATGCTGTATCAGAAGTTGAGGTTGACCAAATTGCTCCTGAAGAGCTGCCATGATTTCTTCTGGATCTTGTGACAGAGCCAGAAGAGAAACCACAGCATCACGAGCAGCTCCTCTGAGAGCATTATTCAACCGACCTATATTTTCCGTCGGCGAAAAGGATTTTTTGGAATTCACGAATGAAGTTCTAAATGATAACCAATGAGTAGGCGGCGAACCGGAAAATATAGGTAAACTAACATAATTACCTGAAGCAGGTTTCTCGACATTTCCACGGGCGAGATAACTAATGACTTCAGCTAACTTCATGAAGTCACTGGGCTGGCTTTTATGTGAAGTGTTTGGCACACGTGAACATTCATGTTTATTTTTGTTACAATAATCGTTTTGTGTACCTAGCATGTGAGTTGGTGTATATTTGTTACGAATGCAGTGCGAGGGCCGCGGTGCCAGCGGTTCAGAGTGGAGCCGGTTGACTTTGTTCAAAGCTTCTAATGACGCGCAAGTCTCTGGTTGCGCCACACCATACTCGTAATATTGGGTGGATACGATACCACGTGCACTCGGGGCTGCAAAACCGTTCAGGGCCGGCGCGGTAGGAGACGTGTACTCTGGCGCCGCGGCTGCGAAGCCAGCGGCGTCTGGAGAGTGTTCACGCTCGCGCTCGGCCAATAGCGCAGCTGCCGGTACATTTAATGCCGGCTGGACAGATGCGATGAAGGGCGCATGCTCGCGCGCCGCGGCACCGGCTGTAATACCGACGTCGCAAGCGCCAGGCGAGACCACACGCTCGCGTACTGTGGCCGGCGTTGAATTGACGCCACCGGGCAGTTGTAGCGCAGGAGAGTGCAGAATCACACCATACTCGTAGTTTTGGGTGGATACAACACCACGTGCACTCGGGGCTGCAAAACCATTCAGGGCCGGCGCTGTAGGAGACGTGTACTCTGGCGCCGCGGCTGCCAAGCCAGCGGCGTCTGGAGAGCGTTCACGCTCGCGCTCGGCCAATAGCGCTGCTGCCGGTGCATTTAATGCTGGCTGGACAGATGCGATGAAGGGCGCATGCTCGCGCGCCGCGGCGCCGGCTGTAATACCGACGTCGCAAGCGCCAGGCGAGACCACACGCTCGCGTTCTGTGACCGGCGTTGGGTTGACACCACCAGGCAATTGTAGCTCAGGAGAATGCAGCATCACACCATACTCATAGTTTTGGGTGGATACGACACCACGTGCACTCGGGGCTGCAAAACCATTCAGGGCCGGCGCTGTAGGAGACGTGTACTCTGGCGCCGCGGCTGCCAAGCCAGCGGCGTCTGGAGAGCGTTCACGCTCGCGCTCGGCCAATAGCGCTGCTGCCGGTGCATTTAATGCCGGCTGGACAGATGCGATGAAGGGCGCATGCTCGCGCGCCGCGGCGCCGGCTGTAATACCGACGTCGCAAGCGCCAGGCGAGACCACACGCTCGCGACCTGTGACCGGCGTTGGGCTGACACCACCGGGCAGTAGTAGCGCAGGAGAATGCAGCATCACACCATATTCGTAGTTTTGGGTGGATACGACACCATGTGCACTCGGGGCTGCAAAACCGTTCAGGGCCGGCGCGGTAGGAGACGTGTACTCTGGCGCCGCGGCTGCGAAGCCAGCGGCGTCTGGAGAGCGATCACGCTCGCGCTCGGCCAATAGCGCTGCTGCCGGTGCATTTAATGCTGGCTGGACAGATGCGATGAAGGGCGCATGCTCGCGCGCCGCGGCGCCGGCTGTAATACCGACGTCGCAAGCGCCAGGCGAGACCACACGCTCGCGTTCTGTGACCGGCGTTGGGTTGACACCACCAGGCAATTGTAGCTCAGGAGAGTGCAGTGATGATGTAATCTGTCTCTCAGACAAAGATGTATTAGTATTCGCCACCCAATTACCTACTCTAGAGTTAGTACTAGATTGTGAACGAAAGCTGGCGGCCTCATCAAGAGCCGCTAATTCAGCCTGCAATTCTAAATTTGCTACGGCACGTTCACGCTCGGCGGCGGCGCGTTCACGCTCGGCGGCGGCGCGTTCACGCTCGGCGGCGGCGCGTTCACGCTCGGCGGCGGCGGCGCGTTCACATTCAGCGGCGGCGCGTTCACGTTCAGCGGCGGCACGTTCACGCTCAGCGTCTAAGTCGGCTAAGCGACGTGCGTGTAAGGCTTTCACAGCAAGTCGTTGAGCTTGTAGAGAGGCCGATGAACGATGTGAACCACGATGAGAAGCAGGTTTATTAATATTATCTAAAACGCCGGCGGATACCTCAGAAGGAGGAACATTTAAGTCCGTCGGGGCGCTTTGAGTTGCTGCCATACCTCTTGTCAAAACCATTTGAATAAAATTTTTGAAAATCAAAATTTTGAATATTTTATAGGAATCTGATAAATAGACCGGGAGAAGGACCAATGTTAATAGTGGATAAAGGATATGGCAGCAGCTAAATGAAATAATATTATAGGAGTAACTTACATGTATTTCGGACAGCGTTTTACTCTAGACTACTATTGTCAATATAAAAACAAAGAAGTATTAAAAAACAAATATATGAAATATACATCAAAAAGGTAAAAATATCTAAAAAGGTCTGTCGCCAACAAGTATATTTTATTTAACTTTGTATAAACCTGCTCGCCTTTGTGGAAACCAGTTTGAAGTAGTGTTTGATTAATACTCGCCAGCGGGATCGGAGTATTAAGGGTCTGGTTATGAATTACAACGTTTTTTGTAATGTAAGAAGTTTATTTATGACTTGGGTCAGAATTGTGGCTAGGACGTGGCCGGTTCTCGGGAAATCGTTGTGGAAAGTTGTATTTAGTCACAGCAGACGCTGTAAATGTACCCAAATGACTTTAACAAAACAGTTATATGACAATATTATTTAAATCTGCAGTTCCACTAATTACCTATAATTACCAATAAAGATATAATGGCATAACGTACCTACTCGTAATTGTCAAATTGAAACTATAACTCTAGTTCCTTCAGTAGCTCAGAAGTGATTTTTAACTAAAATATCTAGGCATACCTACAGCCTAGTAAAGAATAAAACAAATATCTAATAAACATGGAGTGACTAACAATAGCAACTTTCATAAAAGTTACACAGGTAAAATGTATAAGAAGATTGGGATAAGAAGAAGGAGCTCAACATCAAACAATAAGAAAGACAATAAAATAATCAATTGCATTATTTAGTGTCGAGCTCATATCAATTAAAGTGACATTAAACGTAGCCATAGTCAAGCGACAGCAATACTTCGCTTTATTGGCTCATAACTCGCGAATCATCGTAAATATCGCATTCAAACAGGACGCCATATTAAAATAGTTCTAATTTCAAATCAGAAGCCTAGTTCTGTCAATTTTCTTTTTAATTATAAAAGAAATGTGACTTCCTTTCTTTTTAAAGTTAAAAGTCATTTAACGTTAATATATTGACTCAATGTAATTCATGGCATAGATAATTGGATGAGATAGATTGTGGAAAATTAATTGGATTACATAGAACGTGAGCTCGTACGAAGTGTAAAATTGGTATCTGAGCAATTTTTATTACAATTAATTAGAATAAAACGCGAATGTAAATAAACTCAACGTTTAAAATTATGATGCGGCACGCACGACAGCGACGGCACGCTGGCGGGTGTTAATAAAAGACAAAATCTCTAGTAACGCATAGAAAAATTGTTTTTTGGTATAAATTATTATGGGACACGCTTTGTTATTCTACATCACGAAGTAAAATCATTTTAGTACTCTTTTTAAAATAATGTTTTGTGAGTACTATGCTGTGCTTATTGCTGTGCTGCTGTGCTGTGCTGTGCAGTAATTATTTGGACACAAAATGAGATTTATTTTATATAGAGGACATGTAGTTTGTCTGCAAGGAGGTAAATTGATATATTTTGGTAAGGAATTATTCTTTTAAGATTGAAAATATTATTTAAAAAAGTAAAAATGGAAAATGAAAGCGTTTTGTGACATATGAAATAGAAGAATATTTCAGAATATTAGTATAAATATAGTACCTACTTACTTTTTTTATTAGATTAGATTAAGAAGCAAAAATGGACAGTGGTCGCCCCTACTTATTGTTGAACCCGGGAAAACATGCTGTGTGAAAGCTATTAAAATCTTATATAAAATCACCACAATTACAAAATTTGATATTAAACATTCGTGAGAAAATGCTAAAATAGTAGCAAATATATTTTACACGTAATCAATAAATATTTTATAATAGTATCAACATTATAAAATATAGGATTGGAGTGCCTATGCTACGTTATTTTTCTGTTTTTGACCAATACTTTCCATGGGTTTTCTATTAATTTTACTTTAAAAATCAAATCTTAAACCTTTTATTTTTACTTTCGAGCGATCGAGGTTCAAGTGTGTATTGTAGGGAAATTTTTGATAAAAATGTGTCCGTTTTGGAACTATACGCAAAAACGTAGTCTGTATTCATAATAATATTATCATTATGCTGTTTGAATCCGTTGTGCTTTGTTGTGCCGTTGCATTTATATATTTTGGATTGGTTTTGAAGTGTAAACTTTTTTAGCATCGTTGTGAAACTCGATGAAACGAAAAAGCGACCGTAAAAAGATACAACCACATACATCTATAAGATTTAACGTGCGAGAGAATGAGACAGAAGGCATTATACAGTGTTTATTACAGGGTCCGAGCGCTGTATACGTGTGTTAGAACGTGTGTGCGCGCGCGCCAGCGTATTACGAAGCTTGGGATAAGGCGTATAACAACCGACATTCATTTCATTAGGTATCTTGAAGTTCACATTTTTTAAGGTTTCAATTCTATCGCGCATAAACTGCACACATATATTATTTTTTCTGTATTCATAGTGGTAGTAATCGCTGAAACGCTAGGTATAGGTAGGTACAAAGGTAGCCACAGGAAACTGCTAGCAACATATCAAAATCGGAACATTTGTGTTCACATGTTGCATTTCCGCCACTCGTTACTAGAGATCAAACGATCTTTGATCCGAATCTTTTGACGTCACGATCAATTCAACCCAAATAGGTTTTAAAGCTTCAAACGTAGGAATATTTTAAACCACTGAAGCAATTAAGTATAGGATAAGTGTAAGGACACCAAAGGCTCCCGCGTTTCCGAGCATGATTCTAAAATGCATTCTTTTGTTCTACTACCGATAGAAATCAAATAACACTCACAGCAGATGCATGTTTTACGCATTGATTACAAAATAAAATGTATGTAAAAAGTTGAATTAGTGTAAAATACACAAGCATTATTTTGTGGTATCCCTATCTTAGTATCGCAGCAGCGCAGTGGTGAGTCGAAGCGAAACGATCTTTGATCCGGGATGGCGCGCCTCAGTGACGTCATAATTTATTCATCCTGAGCACAGTTAACTTACTGTACAGTAGAATTCAACCTAATGTCCTTAAAAGAACCAAGTACTTTTTTTTTATTAGAAGTTTACATACCTATACTCTCGCACGTTAACAAATTGACTCAGATGTGTTCAATCGTAGCAAATAGTCATCTAAATGCCATAATTTTCTGTTAAGTGTGAAATTGGCTCTCCGTTGAAAGCTACGGTACGTCAGGTAGACGCCTTTACAAGAATAAATAGGTATGTATATCTGGCAAGCAATATAGTAAACCTTAACTAAAAATTTGTCAAACTTACGCGAAAATCTACAAGCTCCATTACAAAAAAGAATACGCAAAATTATACATTTTTGGTCTAGGTATAAACGCAACATTTTGATACGAGTATATGTGTGACATGGCAAATACGGATTTTTATAGTAGATACTATGCTAAAACGTTTTAACTTCGAAATTTAAACCAGAGTAAATAATACTTTGCTAGAACTTTCTTTTTTAATTAGGTTGTTTTTTTTTATTTTTAGGGTTATTTGCCTTGCTTGTAAACATGAACAACATAGCTTTTAATATTATGTTGTTTATTTATTTCCATGCATTTATATAAAAAACAACACTACTTATGTATTACCTACTACACTGCTACGTAGTGTTGCAGTGTTATATACCATAAAATTTGTTCATGTAGAAGTTTGACGTTCTTTTATACGTTCTATACATTTTAACACTTTTCGTGCAACATGTATACTGAAATTACTAAATAAACAATATTTTTTGAGAATATTTTGACTTAATTATACGTAAAAGGTTAATATTACACAAAATATTCCGTATCATTGTTAAGAATAGATGTAAAATATTAGGTTTCGGAATCGATATAAATAGATAGCTAGCATACCTAGATATAAGATACTACACCGACTTTCCATTAGTTTCATCGTATTGATATTAACCCTTCGAAACCCGGGTGGTCGTATACGACCGCGAAATGTATGGGAAAACGTATATAACGGGTTCTGACTGCTCAATATAGATACTTAGTTAGGAGTATAAGCGTTTTTTTACTTCTAAATAAAGTTCCTGTATGTATATTCCACTGTTTTAAGGTTTACGTTATTTTGCCTCCAAACGAAATTGATTTCTGTCATCTTTTATACCCGAAATCGAAATATGGCGACATCGACTGACTAGCTTTTAATCGACATACACTCTACCGAACGTGTTTCATAAATATTGACATTCAAAAAACAATTTCTTTTTCACTTTTCTTTATATTCGGCGTATTCGGCATACAAAATTAATCTTTTGTAAAATTGATACTCTAATATTTCACAGCGAAAATATCCATATGCCACGGGAGGAGCGCTAACTGCATTTATACGTATGTATACGTTGTCTGCAGTTGAATGCATCCGAGTGTGGTACAGACGGACGCGCAAACGAAGTAACCACAGTCAACCTGATTTAAAGCATAAGGTCAACGCTCGGAGCTGTACCAAGGCCTATAATACTTTATAATACAGTCCATTCCACTCCCTTGGTTGTGACATTTATATTGGTACAGTAGTCTCATTTATCTTTGCATGATGAGCTGCAAACTTGAGTACTTGCTTTAACGTATACAGTAGAGAAGAGTAAAATTTTATGGCTCCTTAAAATTTCTTACACATTAATCTAAAAGATAGTAAATAAAAAGCAAAGGTAATTGGGAAAGTAAGTAATTAATAAATTCTAGTTTACGAAATACTACCGCCAAAATAATCCCTTTGAGTGTTGTTGTTCTCGTAAAGATGAGGTACTGGCAGCAAAATTAGCAACGAACAAATTCAATTTCTTGCATCGCAAGGGTTTAAAAACCACCATAAACGGTTCACATCAAATATCACTTTGCTCATAATTTTACAATTTCTTGATAGTTTCTGAACAATCGTGCTTGAAAAGAAGAACTCTTGAGCAGTCAGAACCCGTTATATACGTTTTCCCATATATTTCGCGGTCGTATTCGACCACCCGGATTTCGAAGGGTTAATGTTATTGAGGCGAGCGAGATATGTAATGTTGGTAAAGACATGTATGTAGTCCTCAGATCGCCCTGCCTACTCCTCAAGGGGCTCCCTCTAAAAATGTAGATAGATATGGGTATAAATAGTTTCCATTATTGTGTAGAGTGTGGTCTGCTGAAACATTTACGATATTTCTTTAAGGCAGTCCACGCTGTCGAACAATATTATTGATCTTTTTACAGTATTATCTTGTCATGCCAAGCCATATAGAATTTTTGGTTGAAGGTAGGATATTGTCGGTTACGAGTAGTACGAGTTAACTCATACTTATGTATAATTCCCAAATATGTTCATAATAGTATAATTCACCCTCTCCTTCCTAGGTGGCATTCGAACCAATGACTCCTCGGTTGTGGGTCAAGTGCTCTTCCAACTGCTCTTTCCTGCATGTTAGTGAGGTCACCAGTAACCTCCTAAGGAGTTGCTGTGTAAGCAGCAGAGGAGGCATCCCGCGAGCAATATTTTATGTATTACAAGCATTAATAGGCTACGGTAACTGCTTAAATCAGGTGGGCCGTATGCTTATATGTCTCCTGACATTGTATATAAAAAATACAAAGCAGACAGGAAGGTTTGTGGCGAATTTCTCCATTGCTATTTGTCCCTGTTATGTCACTGTATACTATACTGATATATTATGTATGTATATAGTTTTATTTTGTATGTGTTTTGGTACAATACAAAAAAAATATATAAAAAAATACACAGGTTTATTATTCAATCAGACTTTTACAAAAACAAACAAAAACAACAATTTCTGAACTCAGTTCCAATTAATATTTGGGCGTGAGACAAAGGTGTTAAATAAAGCTCGTCGCCTGGCGGCAACAAGCTTCTAGAACATTTTTGACCTAAGTGAGGAAACCCCACGTTGAATAATTTTTAAATCATTTTATTCCAATTGCCTTTGAACACAAGAGGATATTAAAAATTTTATACTTATAGGTACGGATAGATATAGCGCGAAAGATGACGTTGTAAAAATATATTATTTTATTTTGGTATATACAATAGGTACCGGATTTTTAGCAGCGAATATTACTAGCACTAAATCTAAGAAACCTATATAGCGTTCTTCGATCAATAATCCTATCAAGATTTTATGAACAAGAATAAGTATGCATAGAAAAATATAGCTGTACATATTTTGTCCCGTGCCGTTAAAAGTTTGTATATTTGTCATATACTAATTATACATTGAAATAAAATATAAGGCGGAATTATCCCTATAAGAAATTCTTCCAGTCAATGATTAACTGCCTAATTGATAGATTGTGTAAAGAAATTGATAGGCGAGTGGCACGGTAGTATGTACCTACAATAAAATATAGTACCTAGTCGTAATTTCCACCAGTTCCATCTATCTCTACCGGTAGTGATATATCCTTTTCTAAATAAGGATTAAAACAAAACAGATTGAATTATGAGAGACAAATTAAAATAGTGTAATAAGTTTCAAAGAACGAATTCGACCATTAATAATATATTAATAAATATTGTCGGACAAATTACACAGCGCCACCTAGCCCCAAAGTAAACGAAGCTTGTGTTATGGGTACTAGACAACTGATAAACATAAGTAAATACATTTTTTTTTTGTAAATACATACTTATTATACATAGAAAAATACCCAGACCAATACAAACAGACATGTTCATGCACACAAATGTTTGTACTGTGTGGGAATTGAACCCACGAGCGTTGGTGTCAAAGTAGCGTAACAACGCGTTTCACCACTGCGCCACCGAGCTCGTCATTGTGTGACAAGTTATAATAAGTATTTCTATTTTCCTTTTTTTGTATATTATTTAAGCTTCACTTATTAATAGGGAATTAAGGCGCTGGTTGTGGGCGTGCCTGTAGCATTCTATGTTTTCTGAATACTTTGTATACAATATAAGAGTTACAAGTAAGAACCTTGTGAGCGTAGATAACATTATGTATGTAAATGTAAGGGATTGTAATAACAAATGGTCATAAGTGAATACTCGTGTTTTACTTTTGTGGAACTCACCACACTTCGCTCGAATTATTCAATACACGTGATTTATCACACTTATAGCGTACCAGTAGCGGTGAATAGACTCAGTAATAATGTCTTTTTTGGTAGCAAATTCAATCTTGTTATGCAATTTGATCCAACCTGCTTTGTGTGCTTCCGCCACCAATTAGTTCATACGGCCTAGCGCCGGCCGGCACCCACCCACTACTGTTAGTGCGTGCATCATGCCGACGCTGCCAATCTTGTTATGTTCAGTGGCACTGATAAAACTAAAACAAATACCACGGAAGGTGGATATTTCACTTGTTGATGTTACACTAAAGTTTTTTTTATTAGACACACCTACGCTGAAAGTTATATGAGAAGAGTTTTGCATCGTTATTGAATCAGACCCTTCGCCGCCACTCCGTCAGTCTGTGGTGACACTAAGGCATCAATTATGCCTAACAAACGGTCGCCTTATGCAAATAGCACAGGCTGCCTTGCAGATTACGGCACATTTATAGCAGTAACATAAAGCTATTTATTATGAACACATAATTATACATTGTGCACGTTATGTTATGACAGTTATTATTGAAATTGATGACTTTATCCAAGATAAATAGGTCACAAGATATCGCGTATGGCATATAATGCTCGATTTAATTAGCCTGAATGTTTCCATTATCCGATGTTACATACATTTATCATATAAAACAAACTTTTATTTACATTCATATGAATAAAATTGTCGTAAATAATTAACGATGCAATACGTAGGTATATAGTACATGCGAAAGCTTGATAACGAACAAGTTAAACCGCCCGTTAGGTTTTACTACACCTACTTTAGGTTTTACTTAATGAAGTTAGGTCTACATTTTATGGAGAATGCTTAAGTTAATCCTACTTCGTTAGAAGCTAGCATTATTAACACCCATGGTAATCTGATAAAACTTTGTTAAGTAAATAGGTATTGTAGAAGTAGTACTGGGGGCGAAGTTATTCTATAACGTAAATAATAAAATAAAGTAGGTATTTGAGGCTAGATTAAACAGCTAGAGCGATGCCTTTTGTCTCAAGGTAAATTAAAGAACAAGTACAAAAATATAAGTACTTTATGTTTTTTTTTTTGCATTTATACCAAACAATAAACTATTTATTTAATTAACTATTGTAATTGACATTATTTACCTCTTATTCCCTTTTACGATCTAGAATATTTCTAAATCATGTCGATTGCGCACATTTTTATGTGCTGTTAAGCATGGCGCATATGCCTTGAATGTCCCTTTTAACTTTAATTTCTATATCTTCACATCGTGCTGTAAATGGCGATGTAGCCGGAGAGAATCGAGCGCCACATGACTCGGGCCTTCATTTTAATTTTAATTTAAACAAAAGAAAAAAAATACTTATTGCTACGTACATATTTGTTTGTTTTAAATCGCAAATCTGTAAGTTCTTGACGGATTGATTCTCAAGTTGGCAAAGCGTCTTCTTCTTCTTGCGTTATCTCCTTTCCTAATCCATTAGGATTGACGGGGTCCGCTACCAGAGCCTAAGGATTTGGCGAAGTCACTAATTTTTACATGGAGCGATTGCTGTCAGGCATCCACAATCCAAAGGGAGAACCGGATCTTTCTTAGATTAGGTCACATGTCTTTCGAAATTTAATTTCTTGGATGTGCGGGTTTCCTAACGATGTTTTTCCTTCACCGCTTAGCAAGTGATAATTACAAATATGTACATAAGTCCGAAAACACAAATTTAGTGGCATGCCAGGATTCAAACCGGGGACCTGTTGGCCACTAGGCCGCTTTTTTATCCGCTGGGCTATCACTCCTTAGCTAGGCAAAGCTGGGGCGAGTCGACTTCGTGGTTAAAATTGTTACCTCCTTTGATACGGGCAGAGTCAAAATAATACACTTTGCTACGAAGAACCTTAACACAGTTGCAACTAAAGTGACAGCTAAAATACGAATAATTTCAGAAACGTCACAGACTTAAGAACTCTTGTAGCATTTTACTTTTAATGGTTATCTTAAAAACAATCATAGATCATTGTCGATGCCATAAAACCGTTCTCGGTAGCCAGCCAAACGGGTTTGTATGCACGTAGGGCAGCAAATTACGTATGCAGAATGCGCAATGAGACTCTTGATGTATACCCAAGCAAGTACACGTAGACAATCGTAGATAAAAACGATATGGCGCCAATGTTACTGTAGATATACTTACAATTTAACTTATAATATGCTTCTTACAAAGAACTTAGAGCGCGCACGGCCTGCTAAACTCTAATGTATAGCGATGCGTCATGTATGTTGGATATAGGTATATATATTAAACTTATATCATGTAAGCATGACAATATTATATTCTTTTCGTCATATGCAAATTTCACACAATACAAATATTTTTGTGTCTGAACATGTGTGTGAACATGTGTGTTTGTCTTAGTCTGTTTTAAAGAGATGCCAAAACCTCAGCCAAACAACAACTTCCTGGAAGGTTGCTGTGTTCCTGTGAGTGAGGTAACCAGTACCTAAGTTCCTAAGGAGTTGCTGTATTAGCGAGTGGCATTGCGAGAGTGTTGCGTTTATAGGCTGAAGTAACGCATCAGGTGGATCGTATGCTTGGATGCCTCCCTACGTTGTTTAAAAAAAAGACTTTCAACCAGATTCGTCTTTGTTTCAACCCAATTTAGTTACACGTATATACGTTTTTCTACTTTATAAAACTATAAGGTAAAAATAAACTAAATATGTTATTATTGAAAATGCAAATCGTTTGGCGAACGTACCATATATCTTGTAGAATTAAATTAAACCCACCACGAAGTTTGCAATTAATTTTAATCTACCTATGCATTTTAAAGCGGCATATATAAATTTAGAAATGGCGTTCTTATTGTTTAAAAGATAGAATACATTATTAAATTGACATTCAGGGACATTGTGCTACAAATACGTCTTTATTAATTTATAAAAGGGTTAGTTACTTACAATACCTAATATTTGAATTTCATATATATTGTAGAATTAAATTGAACCCACCACGAAGTTTGCAATAATTTTTAATCTACCTATGCATTTTAAACGGCACAATTAAATTTAAATGGTGTTCTTATTGTTTAAAAAATAGAACAATATATCAAATCCTGACTCAGACATATTTTGCTACAAATGCGTTCTTAATTATAAATGAGCAAGCTAATTATTATAATACCTACATAATATTTGGAGCTTAATATAGGTAGATACTATGAACTCGATGATGTCGTCGTACGAGTAAGTCTAATCGAATATGCAAGTGAAGTAAGTCTACCATAGAGCCGGATAATGGGTGCGTTACCCTTCGAGTTCCTCCGAGCTCGGAAGGTACAACAGTGTTGGCTAAATATAGTTAAGTACATGATTTATATTTTATTAATAAATAATTTTATGTAATGTTTCAATTTCATGAATAGCAAACATTTTATAACTAACATTCATCTATCTATCTATAACTTCACCCCAAATCCCTTGCGGGGTAGGCAGAGAGAACCGAGCGCCACATGACTCGACCCTTACATATCTCACTCGCTTCTTTAACATTCATATTATGTAAAATTTTAAACTGTGTTTTGAGAATTATGTAATGCTAGTAGCATTTGGGCTGCCTAAAGAAGTGGCCTCTGCCAATCCGGAGCAGCAGAGTGCGCTCTAAGCGTAGTCAAATGAGTGGAAACTTAGCATTGGTATAAGTATGAAGTGAAAAGAAAGAAATAAACTATACCTATATATTCTTTCTATTAAGTGAACTACAGACAGAACATTACATCGTAAGACAAGTATTCATTTTTAAGAATATAAAGACGTCATATTGATTCTCTTTTGAACTAATCAAAAACCAGTTGAGAATGCACAAGCTTGCATTGCCAAAGGAACACCTATCTCGTCAATTATATAACAAATCAAATTTTTTTTAAGAGATAGGAACGTTGTTCCTGAATATTCCTATTCTACGTTTTTACGCTGAATCTGAAGTCAAAATTCGAATATTCGAAAAAAAGCGACAGACAAACACACACACAAACATATATATATATATTTTTCATATAGGAACGGTGTTCCTGAAAATAGCTTTTCATATCTACGCTATTCTAACGCAAGATGGATATTATTTTTGAAGAATATTATATTGATTCCTATAATTAGATTAATAAAATCCCGCTTCGTATACCTACGCTATTCTAAAAATAAACGTTCTTCCACGTGTGAGCAAGTTATAATTGCATTGCGCCCAAGCGCCGAATCCCAGCGCCGCATAATTGCACAAAGTCTGCACAGGATGTGCATTTGCGTAAACCTAGAAAAACGACATAAGCACCAACAACACTCCTCTTTTTCTAGCACTTAACATAAAACCCGTAAGGTTGCTTTTTGACAATCAGGGGATCGAGAATTTTCACTGTAGATTTCCCCTTTTAAGCTACGTCTGAAATACATGCTAGCAACACAAATAAAATAAGTGCAGTTGGTCTGCCCGCTGCCACAAAGCAGGGATTAATTCTTTCAAGCCTCTCTGATGTTTTAATTAAGGTTTTGCATTCTTAAATTATTTGACTTACCGGAGTGGTATTTGTTTCGTTTTTTATCACTACGTCTGTTTATTTAATTGTGAATTGAGAAGTATAAAATTATAAACAAAATTAGATGTTTTGATAAACCCAACGACGTGTGCAAACGCTGTAATTTAAATAGAGATTAAATATATTTTTTGAAATAGCTATACTATATACACCTGAGAAATTTCATCTAAATATCTAAGGATCTAAAATATATATTTTACCTATATATATAATATTAAATAATTAATGCGCTAATTAACAAGCGACGTTTATTGTAGCGCTCTCTGGAGGGTTAATACCATAACTCCTATATAAGAACCATCGCTGATGAATCAGTTTTCAAGATTCTTTTGCACAATCAAACAAGTAGTCTTCCTAAAAATACCATATCCATTCCGTCGTGGATGAAATAAAGAGGAAAGCATAATGAAATTCGTTAGGTACTTAAATATAATAACCTAAGGTAATTCATTTCTGTATTCTTGCGTACGTACTAGAATAAGTAAGTACCTTTAAGAAAACCACACATAAATACTAACTCCCTTGACGATCATAAATACTTCTAAGAGTGTGTGACGTCAGGACAGCACCTGCGGAGTTCTGCGTTAGCAGCGCGAGTAAACATCAAGGGTAAACAAATCGTATCACATCAAGCGCGTGCTCTGCCACAAAATATCTAAATAAATATGCTTCTTTCCCATTAAACACGGTGTTAATAATTTTTTGCGAAAAATATTATGGTATGTAGCCATAGATAACAGAAACAATGGGAGATGTGACATACCACGCGAGTTTATACCGGGACGGTTGTCGCCGAGTTTCACCCCACCATAAAACACTCACACACTTAAATAAATAAAAAATATCATTCTACGCACACAAGTACAACGACACACATTTGTTAAGACGCTGTCATTGGATGTTTATTTAAACAACACCCAAGTAAGTACGCACTACTACATTTATAAAGCGGCAGAAACAAGCGGCCGTATCTCGAAACTGTACACACAGTGAACGAATAATATTCCTCGCTTTACATTGCGTGTTGGTAAACGAGCGGTGGCGACTGTGTAATGGTAGAAAAGCAATGTATGATTAAGAATGAGAAATTTGCTATTTATAATTTGTATCGTGGTAAGGCCCTGGTAGAAATGGCGTCAGAGAATTTTTGAAATTAATTCTGTATTTATACTTATAAAACGTAATATTATTTGTACTTATAGGTGATAAGTGATTCCATTTGATTTAAAGTTAACCACTGCACTTCTATTTTTGCAAAAAGGCAACAGCACAACTTGGCATTTTGCTAAAACAAGGAGCAACGTATCTCAATCGAACTTGATTGCAACTAACTAACTGTTCTTGGCAATGTTCTCGTTTTGAGCATATTGCGGCGACACCAACCACGCCCCCTCGTCACATCTCCCGTTGTTTCTGTTATCTATGTATGTAGCGTTATGTTGAATATCCAAATACATCCAAAATAGAATGTGGCTATAGCCAATGTCACGTACTAGATGCAAAGCAAACATAATGCTTATATCTATTATCTTATTCGATAATATTATCAGATCATTTGCCCACATAATTATTAAAAAATATCCATAAAGGTACTCTTTAATCTTGCTAAAGAAGTTATACACAGAAATAGGAAAAAGTTGTTTATAGTTCACTGTACAATCATTGACACTCATAACACCAAACCGGCGGATACTGTTTATAAATATATATATTTCTTAGAAATAGAATCAAAGGCTCACTCAAATTAAGTCCGGAAACAATTGGCTAACGCTGCTTTATTTTTTCAACATTATTTACATTATACATCGCGTGTTAATACCACGACAGGATGTTTTAAACTTCAAATCACCCCGCTAAGTACATACTTCATTTCCTATTAGATATTATTTGTATTTTTTTAGATAAGCGGCTTGCGTCGGCGCACTCACGGCACAACGTTATTTTGATAATATATTAATCTGAAGTGGTCGTATATTCTCATAGCACGACGAGAGGGTCGATTTATTTTCGAAAATGACTCCATCAGTCACAGATAACGTTCTTGGGTGTAAAAAAAACCGTTATAGATGATATTACGTGTCAGCTACAATTCCGAAGTAACTAAATGTTGTTTGAGATCGCTGAATATTGTAGTGACGTTATTGCCTTTTGTATTTATTTGCACACGTAATAACATAGTAGTAGCGCCTATCTGATGCAAGAAACAGTCGTGCTCTAGTTTTTTGGTAATTATAATATGCACTACTAAAATCAGTATGGTATAAAACATTTAAAATGCCTTAATACTAATGATAGCCGATAGTAAGTCTGATACTGCTCTTCTTTCGTTGTCATTGACATTCGAACAACCAACTGTTTTAAAATAGTGAATAACATGCTATTTACTTTTTCTCGCAGTCATGCCTGTACCTGTGCTTAATACATAAATAATTTAAACAATCAACTCGTAATTAAGTCATATTTACCTAGCGTATAAACATTTATTAGGTATCAAAAAGAGAACAAACCATTCTGATCACTGTAATGACATGATACATATGTACAGGTCTAGACATAGTTAACAGGTTATAATTGAATAAAAATAATAAGCCACGACATTAAATTAGCTATTCCGAAAGACAAATAACTAATTCGAAACAAGTTTCATGTCATTGAGAAGTACAAAATAAGGATATGTGATTTATACACAGCAATAGATAATACAACAACAGCTGCAAAAAGCGAACATATGTTATGGAAATCCAAGAACGCAAGGTTTTTTTGACACGTAAAGATGACCTTTTAAGATTACTCTTAACACGCGAAAACTGAAGTTAATGCAATGCCCAAGTAACGAAACATTATTGTGTAAAATTAAGCGATGAATCATTTAAGCACGTGACGTGTAGCGAAAATGATTCGAGTTCGAGACCGTATCTTAAAAATTATCGTCATTTAATCCAAAGGCGTAAAGTTTAAAATTGATCAGCGTTTGTCGTCAAAGAGCTCTTGTTTTAACGTACCTACATCATCGGTCACACAATAAAAGAGCTTTTAAAAACATCAAGCTATCTTAGCGGCCATTCAAGCGGTCGTGTTACGCGCGATGTTTTGAAAGCGCATAGACCTATTACCATTACGTTTCCAACGAACCATTGACTTCGGGTTACGTTTTATACCGTCATTTGAATCTCGCGCTCGGATGTTTGGTCCGAAACGCTCGTTCATTAGCATTTTATGACTGATACGACCGATAAAAGTGTAATAAGACGCATTCGACGGCTCATATAGTGCGATAGAGGCATAAGCCGCCCGGGCCGCTGTCGCACTCGACCTCACGAGGAAGTCGGCACTATGTTATTGGGCTATAGTCATTCGGATCGACGTATTCTGATTCACTGAATGGAAATCACTGCATATTTCAGATGTTCTAACATCGGTTTTGTTTGTTTTATGCTTTCAATTAGCAATGTTCAAGTCTAGTGTTCGTATTTAAGCTTCATATAACTCGTTTTATAATATGGCACTATAATGTTGCATATCGACGTTATTCTTCTGTATGTATTGTATTGATTATAAAGTAAAAATTATTAATTCGAAATGTAATTTAGCATAGTGTATTGTACTTTTACATGGTTTTATTTTATTTATACTGAAATAAAATCACTCGGCACGTCAGTAGCTGCATGTGGCGTCGTAATTGCTTCATCGGCGCATTTCATGGACTCGAGTAAAACATTCACGAGTTGGGAATACGACCCGATAAAGTGTATTCACAATAAAATCTGCAATGTTGTATAAATGGTACATAGTGTCTTTGACGTAAGTACATATTATAAAACTACATGAAATATTTCACAGATTTTTATATATAGATTTTATATGGTATTCTAGGCTAGCGATGAATAGATTAGGTTCTTAGACGTACCTAATAGAGATCCCATAAAATTTCCTTTGGAATGTAACCAAACAGTATCATTGGTACAACATAGCTTGTGCTAATGTTTGTCAAGCATTTCTTATAAATGTTTTAAACCATATTTCTAATGCAGTTACAAAACATAAAGAAAACGTGATTCAGACATTGATCTGTCCAGTTTCTTAATCCATTAGGATTGGCGAGGTCCGCTACTTAAGCCTTAAGATTTGACGAAGATACTGATTTTGACATGAAGTGACTGCCGTCAGACCTCCACAACCCAGAGGGCAACCAAGACTTTTCTTAGGTTAGGTCACACGTTTATCAAAATATAATTTCTTGGACATGCGGGTTTTCTCACGATGTTCTCCTTCACCGCCGAGCATGTGATAATTACAAATATGTACGTAAATCCTAAATACTAATTTAGTCGTGCATGCCAGAATTCGATCCGGGAACCTATTGCTCAATAGGCCGGTTCCTTATCCACTGGGCTATCACTACTCATCTATTAAATACATATTCATACGAATAAAGGATTCATACAAATATGCGCTCTACTATGTAATGAAATCTCGGCATGAACTCGGCATCTACCTGTATTAGGTACTTTTCGTTTCTTCCTGTTACCATATCATAAGATTATGCTGCTACGCAAGACATGGTACATAATATTATATAAGTACTTAGTTACTTTCAGTAATTCAGCTTTGAGCTTGATTTTTCCGTTCAAAATTCATCTAAATCAGTATATTCGTTTGTGCGTGATAACTGATAAAGCAGAAACAAGTACATTTAGAATATCTTCTTGAATAGTGGGATATCTATCTGGGTATGTCCCCGAAATTTGCTTATGTTTGCAAAGTCCGTTGATTTTATTCGCCTATAATGATGAAATGGTTTTTTTTCTTTTTCCGGGAAGGTGGCAAACATAACCTAAAAATTTAGGCTCATCTAGACGAATGATTTGGAAAAGCACAGTAAGCGAAGATTTAGGCATCTAAATAGAACAATTTTTTTAAATTTTCTTACAGGTCTTGCTTGTTTAAAAATGTATAGGTACTTATAAAATATTAGTTATTAATTTATAAATACTAAGCAATATAAAAAGTAGACGATATAATAAAATGATGGTCCTATATCCTATCTAATTAAAATAATAATGTTATTGATGCATATTATGACAACATATTTAGTAAAAACGTGTGACTTTAGTTAAACCAAACCAATATTTGTTTTAATTATAATCTGTTCATACAATACAATACATTGAAGTTATGTTTATACTTTTTAGTGGGCATTTTTTGTCGTAACTAGTCGGGTTTTAGTTTTAAATTTAATTTTTGTAACTGTAAGTTGGATCAAACAAAATGAAATTATATGTTCATTTTTCAAAGCTAATAGGTAATCCTCCAAAGACAGGTGTTGGCTTCGTGCGCCATCTGTCTCCGTGTCCAATTGTCCACGCTCCACTCTGAATGCCTCACACCCCCAAAGCACATAAACCCAGACAGACCAGGGGAGAGGATCGTAAAATTTTTTTAGACTGTCTCTCGACAAAACGCGAATCATAAAAGTAATTGGAGCCTATTCATATTAATAGACGTTTACGAGGTCTCCTCCATAAAACAGAGATTGTCATCGCGACTTACGCAATATCAGAGTCTTTACCCATCGACTATTATTAATTCATATTTTGTCTGCTAGATTATACTACCTATAAATCATTTTTATCCAGCGTATAGCATACCAGTATATACATACATATTCAGTGGATCCGTCTGAATCAAAGTTTTTAATATACTCCATAGAATATATATTTGTAATATTACCCACCCATACAATTTTATACCGTTGTTGATCGTGACATTAATAGGTTCTGTATGTCATCGCATCTGTTCTATTTCAAACCTCGCTGGTTCATTCGGATGTCATATTGGGAATGTCATACCGTACCCGATATTTCGTAATATCTATATACAGACATCGTTCCCGATCTCAGATAAATAGAAAGACATTAGGCTCCGCAGCTGTCGCTCACCCACCTCCTTAGGGACACTCGCAATTTTCCTACCCTTAGTTTAATTCGAATCCCGAAGGTTTTCCACGAATATTTATTATTATATCTTTATTAACATTCCCGTTTTCGTTTCGTCTCGTTTATTACGAATAAGATTGCGATGGGTCTCGATTTGTGTTCGTTAGAGTGATAGTTTTTATGTGTTGTTTTATGTTCGGATGTTAATAAAATATGCAACTGTCTAATAAATATCTGTGCGAACGTGTTGTGATAACAGGCCTCTCTGAGTAGTAAATTATGTGGGTGGGTGGATGTCTTTTTAGGAGATTTTAGACCACCAAATTCGATCGATCGTGTCGTAAGCCCTTGACCGGCGATAAAATAACACAAATAAGTGGATTATATTAAAGAGGTCGCCATCCATCATATTCGTAATAATAATTCAGGGGTAGTTAGCACTGGTTTTGTGCGTGTTGAGCTATTTAGCCGATATGTCAATACGTCAGACTTATAAATAGATAAATTAATCGCAGTATTGTGCAGTCAGAACCCGTTATATACGTTTTTCCATACATTTCGCGGTCGTATACGACCACCCGGGTTTCGAAGGGTTAATATACTCGTAGCTAATTTACGACACTTCTTGTGGTGTGCATATTATTGTTTGATGTATATATACATACGTATCGATGTTAGTAATTGGCATTTATTAACGAACACTCACAAAAACGTGCATGTATAGTACGTACTACGACATATATTTGCAGTTAAGAGACATGAATATGCTAATTTTCAGTATTCCAAACAAATACTCCAAATTGGACTTAAACGTAAAATTTGAAACAAACATATGAATTGTCTTAGAAAATTTAAATAAATACTTGTAAAAATATATTTAAATGCAACAGCATAAATAAAAAGTCGTTACTTTATATTGTTAGTCGTCATTTGCTTGTGACATTTTCTTACATGACTATTTCGTAATGGCGATATTAACTTTTTCTTCTCCATTCCGCATCATGCTTACTCTTTGCCAAATTTTATTACGTCTTCCAAGGCTTTAGCCATGAAAAACCAAAAACTGATAAATAGATTAACAGACAGACACAGTTACTTTCGCATTTACATAAGTTAATAATCGCATTTACGCATTAGTGTGGGTAGTAACAGTAACTGTGTTTTCTTCCAATCCCAATGGTGGTCTAGTATAGAACGCAATAAACATTTGGGAGTACGCATTTTGTACTGTCCACTTTGAAGTTAAAATAAATCAATAACTTATGTTATAATAAGTAACACGATTATATTTTGTGCGTTAGGTTGGTATGTGAACAGACATCTTTAATTAATTTCACGCTTATTTGGATTGATCAAAATTGGAATAATTGTGCTGTCAATCGCAAATAACTTACGTTCATCCGATAAAGAAGTATGAATATTTAATTTTAGTTAAATTTAATGTATCGAATCGCATTTGTAAGAATTAAAGTTAGAGGTATTTCAACATAAATCGCAATACAGTGCGTATCTAATAGATAATCTAATTTCGCACGAACCTGAGTACCTCCTAATATTTTATTCCAACCCTCTCTCGCTGTTTATATCAGCAATATTTTAGCTCGCAACGCAATATCGTAACGTAATTTAAAACAAATTAGTTTCCCCTACAGAGTTCCAAATTTGAATACGGGATGCTCACGCCCTATCCAATAGGTACCTATTATATTGTACCTTTAAAAAAAACAAAGGGAGCATCGTTGTTATATTTTATAATTTCGTTGCCGCCCTTCGTTTCGTGGGATGCAAGTGTTTCTAGAATAGACACCCTAATGCACCAAAATATCTAGGTAAAAAGCTTCTGCAGAAAAATGGATGCTTTTATCTAGCGAAATTACTGTTGTTACTTGAGATAGTGTGAAAAATGTAAAAGGTGTTTTGCTGTGAAACAACATATAAAATTTATTGTTATTGATCAGTCTTTCTTCAATATTATCTATTTTTTACATACCTATAATAAACATAGCAAGGAGTATTGAGTCTGAAGATATACTTATTATAAAATAAATAAATAAATAAATATTGTCGGACAAATTACACAGCGCCATCTAGCCCCAAAGTAAGCGAAGCTTGTGTTATGGGTACTAGACAACTGATAAACATACGTAAATACATTTTTTTTTTTTTGTAAATACATACTTATTATACATAGAAAATACCCAGACCAAGACAAACAGACATGTTCATGCACACAAATGTTTGCCCTGTGTGGGAATCGAACCCACGAGCGTTGGTGTCAAAGTAGCGTAACAACGCGTTTCACCACTGCGCCACCGAGCTCGTCGAAATATTATATTGAACGATTTTTAAACATGGTAGTGATAAGATAGAGTTTTTATGCTTTGGTCTATGCTTGTTTGTTCTCATATTGATTACCTGGTAGGATAATCGACTTCAAATACTAAAAGAAATTATATATTTTAACGAGTTGTATAGGTATCTTAGCTGTAAATTGAAAATCAAAATAAAAATGTTTGTTTTCGTAATTTCAGTACTGTATTTTAGCAAAGTATTAGCTGGATTCACTGTTTTAAGTTTTAACGTAAAAGTACATAGAACTGAAAATTCGTCCACGATGAAACCTTTTATCTTATATAATATTTACTTATAACCTGAATTATACATACATCCACATATTAATTCAGCTGATACATCATGCCGGCTGATCAGAGAGATAAGTAAATAATGCATATACCGATGCGGGTTGGTGGTACACATTTGTACCCTTTTAATATTTCATACGAAATTGAATTCGGTACCGATTGCAGGGTAACCGCAGCCCTAGTTCAACCCGAATTAAAAATGGCGGCATTTAACCGGACACGCTGGGCGAGAGGCCATCTGTATTCAACTAGGTAGGCAGGCGTAGGGTTGTAACTTCATTCAAATATAACTTTATGTATAGAAAAATACCTTTCTAACATATTTCAGCATTTTTTGCTAATATGCTTCATCTAAGTTGTTGCAAGATGGAATTCGTAATAGATATAGTAGTTTTATTAGAATACAACATTCTTAATTTTCGCAATTCTACCCAGTCACACCCTCAAATAAAATAAATAAATTTTATTTATATTGCAAATATGTCTACATTATTATTTTAATAAATGATCTCCTTTATCATATATCTACGAGTATCTTGAATCTGACGTATAAATCAGTGGCTGTAACATCCTACAACTGATTTCTCAGATTCAAGATGTGGCAACCCTGGTTCAGACTTCAGTATACTGGACGATAGGGGTGACTATCTACCACTGGCCAGGCCACCCCTTAGGGTAGCAAACATGCAAATTTAATTTGTATGCAGCACAGGCGGTCGCCACCGACTGGGGTCGTTAGCTAACTATTGTGCACTTATTAATTCAAGTATATAATTTATGGTGGTTCAATGTCGGAATGCTAGATGCATGAATAGCTTTAATTGAAACTTAATGCGGGTATTAATAAAAACTTGTATCGCGTATTAAATAGACCATGTTTAAAACCATTTAAATTAGAGATGAAGCGAATACTAATATTGGTAGTTGCCAAATATAATTATGACTATTGGTATAATGTCGATAGTGTAGGTAAAACAAATTCGCAGTACTCACGTTAAAGATAGCGTTCAGTAGTGAAATAATTTTATTCAAAATCAGATTCGTAGTGCCAAAGTTACACTTATATTCAAACAAACTTACTTACAAAAGAACTTCGTCTTCAGCTATATAAAATATTAGTGTAAGGAAATAAGTTACATATTAATCAATCTGTTACTTAATTTATGGCCGCGTCAAGACTTACCAAGGGATATGGCTTTTTGCAAATATTAGTTGCCTTTACTCATGTATTTCGTCCTATATTCCAACCCTTACAGTTTCGATCTGAATTATTCTATAAGGCCCAAATTCTCAGGATAAGATATAGCTAGCAGGCTAATGAAAACTTGAACTCAGCGGCTGGTATTAAATTGAACAGCTCCTCCGAACACTCCCTATGATACAATTTGTACAGTACACAAACAGAAGCAACGTGTCTTCGTGTGCAAAGCGAGTCCAGCAGAGCGGAGATCACTGGGTCGCCGAAGATTCGAACTGCTCTACTTTGTATGCGATCAAATGGAGTAAGCAAATATTGTGGCGCACCGGCCCAAAGATGTGAACAGTATTCCATGTGAAGCCGGACCTGGGCCTTATAAAGCTGAAGGCGGTGTAAAGTATTGTTTAGCTCTATTGATCACAACTATCTTTTTGTATATCAACTTAGCCTTGCTCTCCAGATGACCGCGAAACTGTACATCGTTCGATAAGACGACACCCAGGATACCGATGCTAGGCGTACTGCTGCGGAGGAGCTACGATAAATGGGGACTTTTTTAAGGTAAATGCGCACACTTTTGTCTTTAGGAGATTAAAATGAAATAAATTCTTTCTACCTCAATCCGAGACCTGTTCTAGTGATGTCTCAATTTCAGACACAAGCTGTGAGCTGCACTTATTGACGCAATCCCGAGAGATATTGGCTTCACCATGACAGTACGGTGGACGCAAGATACACTTGCGTCCACCGTACTGTCATCCGCATAGCAATGATTGTTATGCACGTGCAACAAGTCATTGATATGCAGAAGGAACACAGTGGGAGACAACACACAGCCTTGTGGGGCGCCAGCGTTCAGGTGCAGCGGATCCGAGCACGCACCGTAACTACGACTTTGATTCTCCGCCCAATGAGAAACTGGCAACCCATGCACAAAAATTTTCGGGTAGCCCAAAAGAAGGAAGTTTCGAGAGAAGTGCTTTGCGTCACGCCCAATCGAAGGCCTTTGCTATGTCCAAACTAACAGCTAAAGCCTCACCTTTGCTTTCTGCTGATTACGCCCAGCGCTGGGTCAAGTATACCAGAAGATCGCCAGCCGAGCGGCCTCGAAAACGGTATTGGCGATCACTTATCAGCTGTTGATAGTCTAATTAGGAATCGGCTGGGAATCACGCCAAGCTAATAGGAGTACCAAAAGAGGTGCGTTAGAATCGGAGCTTACTCTGGAGCACATATCTTCAACACAATGGGTGGAATTCCATCCGGCCCGCTCGACTTCTGAATGTTCAGGGAGATAAGGGCTCTACGAACAGGTTTTTGCGAGAAATTAATTTTAGGCATAGAGCTCTCACACCTCGGAATGGCCGGTGGTGTTCCTCCCAGGTCATCAAGGGTCGAGTTGGATGCAAAAAGAAAGCCCAGGAGATCGGCTTTCTCCTTTGCAGTATTGGCCAGCGATTCGTCCACTTTACGTAACGGAGGAAATGACGACTGACAGAAATTACCCTGAACAGCTTTGGCGAGAGAACAGAACGCACGAGTCCCGGAGGGCAAGCATACGAGTCTCTCGTCAATTTTGCTAACAAATTCTGACTTTGCCCTCGCAATGCAACTCTTCAAAAACCTGTAGGCAGCGTTTGTTGCTATTTTAAGTGAACTGGTATTTAAATCACCAGCCGCCTGAGTATTGGACCAGGCTCGATACGAATCCTGTTTACGTCAGACGCATCCTTGCGAGATCGATTGAACCATGGGCGGGACTTGCCACTTATAGGTACCGTAGAGCTAGGAATAAAAAAATCCATACCCTGCTGAATCACATCGGCGATGTATATGTGTATCACCGTACCGACGTAGATTTTACACGTACCTATGTATTTTACAATTATAGTTTGTGTGTGTGCTGACACTGTCTGAGGCTTCTCAGTGGCTATGTATATATTTCACATTTTTGCGTGTTTTGGTGTGTAAGTAGGTCGCAAACATCTTGAGAGTAAAAGTCAACTCCACTAGCACGTGACGCACTCTGATAATTAACAAACAAATCTCTGAAGAAAGAGAGATATTTCACAGAAGTACGTAGCCAAATCAAGTCTCTATGGAGAGTTATGCTTGCGGGTTAGTGCAGGTCACAAGAAAACTCCCGAAGAGTTGCTATGTTTCCAGCGAGGATAACAACATGCATGCGTTCTTCCTTGTGTTGCAAGATAGTGTACTTTAAATGCTTTACAAAAGGTGGGTATGCTTGCGTACCATCGACTAATTGCGCAAAAAACGAACAAATGTCATCAATAAACACATATACACACATATTGTAGGAAAACTTCTAGGTAGTAAAAGCTTAAACCAGAAGGTATAAATCACGATATATAATGTGATGCTAATTGCTAACATATGGAAACGAAGGAACGGAAACGAGGACTGGGAATAGAAGAGAAGCATGAAAATAGAATAAACGTGGACGAATTGCGAGTGTTTCGCAAAATCTGTGTCGTAACGCACTTAGACTACATTCGCTTAATGATATAGTTGATAATACTAGAAACAGAGCTGGTATAAAAGAGATTATCGATATTAGGATAAGAAGAGGCGTGCTCCGTTGATTCCAAGAACGCAGGAGGAAAAACGATACAGCAGAAGCATATACAAAGTGAAAGTGAAAGGATGTAGGGGCCCAGAAAAGCCGAGACTTTAAATTGCCTAATTCAGGAATTTATTTTTTATAATATCTAACCGTCACTGGAGATCGGATGTCAGTTTAGCAAGCACGCGACTTATATATGGTTAGCAAGGCGAAAAAATTGTGGTCCACTTCCTATATTGTCCTTTACTTAAAGCTCCTTAACCAAGATTTTGTCTTCCAATACGTTTTTCCACTCTATCTTCACCATAATGACAACTTGGAATGGATTATATCTTTTGGTAATCTTCATCATTTCTCGGGATATTTCAAACAAAAAAAGTACTTACTACTTCACTCGTGTCTTCTTAGGCCTACCTAGTCCTATGCTTTTGATTATTAGTTTCTTTTCCTAAAACTAAGCAATCGAAATGGTAAACATAGGGCCATTAGTGTTTGCATAATTAATACATATCTAGCCATCATCATCGTCAACGTCTATAACTTCACAGCTTTACTCAAACTATACTGGCCAGTTCATAGTTCTCGAGTCGCTTTACTTATTCATACACCTGTGATAGCAAGTCGTTGAAAACTCCTTAAGAGACCTGACGTAGTTCATAATTGTCAGTTTAGAGCGTTTTAATTACGGGACTCCATTCAGAGGGTGTTATGCGCCCTTAAGCGACTAACGGCTAGGTCTATGTGTATGCGTGTAAGTGTAAACTATGAACCACGAACGTTTGCCTAAATGTTGCTCAGTTTAATACAGTCAACGTTATTCTGTTAATAGACACTTTATTATAAGTGCCAAATGTTAACGCTTTGGGTAATAGATGCCACTCATTTGTACTGTTATGGACATATCAAGCTTGACAGTTTGATGCTTGTGCCGTACTAATTCCATACACAATGCTAAAAATTCGAAACGAAATGTGAAACCTGATGTGTTGTTGAATATGATAATTAATTTAGTGTACTTTTCTAATTTATGTAGATCAGTTTCTTCTTAATAATTACAAATTTGATGTTATGAGCAGTGCCTACATACTTCGAATACTTATTTTGTTATGAAATCTAAAGTTAAGAGTTGTTGCAAAAAAATGTTATAAAAAATGCCTACTACCTATACCGTAATAATGAGGATCTTACAGCGTATACAGAAAAGGTGAAGGTTCATCAATGGATAAGCTAATTGCCTCGTCTCTGTTTTCGAATGAATGAAGTATGTTTATATAAAAATATCTTGTAATATATATGCAATGCCATAGAATAATAATGTGAATATAAAATAGTTACCTAATATATTAAATCACGACTATAGACGCGGCAAGGACTTTCAATATTAAGTTGTTAAAATAACGTATTGAAAACTTGATCTTCCGTTGAAAAGCGAACGAATGAATTTATATGGAATGAATGTATTCATATGCAGAAATATTAACGGAACGTTTAATTTCAAAACTTTTGGGTGGTCCAAATTCCCAGTGATATCAATTAAGGAATCTCGAACACGGACGAATCTTAGTAGGTTATACATGAATGCGATTATAATTTTCATGACCATGCAGGTGGATTTGGCTTCAATATTATTAACATTCGAAGATGTCGTTCTATAGAAATTATTAACATGGGTGTGATTTTTAAACTTTTAATATCTACGTAGGTATTTCAGTTATAGAGTTTTACCATACAATATGACATTGAAACATTTCGAGTGCATGTCAATAGTACCTACCTTACATCATATCTTGAGAAGTTGCTGACTGAAGGAATAGTACATAATGATAATACATTAATCATGAAAAGAAAGCTTTTTAACCGACATTTAAATGGTGGAATTACTCAATTTGAACCATGTGTATTTTTTTGTTCAATGTTAAACGAAAACCTTGTCAATTGTGAATAAATTTTGAAAATTGTGCTCAGTTTAGTTATTATTAAACTTATGCTATTCTTAAACTATCGATGAGTCCCATACAAGTATAATAAAATTGACTATCTAAAGTAGTTAATTTCATCATATTGTACGGCTATTTATATAGAAATAATGTAATGAGTTCAATTCTTCTACAGTTGACTATTTTGTAAAGTTACCATTTTTCTGACTCTATGTGGTTCAATTTGTAAGTATTAATAAAGATGAAAATACCTAAGTAATTAAGGACCCCTTATAACTCAAGAATGTGTTTAATATTCCTTCCCTTTCGCCCCTTGTTATAAGTCCGCAATTAAAGCGCTTCTCACGCGCTAGCGGTACACCCATTAAGTATGATGCAATTATAATTAAAAAGTAATCCATCCCAAGGAAAAGTTTTAATTAATATATAACAACGTTGATCATACTAGATACTATGAATTCTCTAACATATATGTATGTAATTTATTTAGCAATAAAAAGGGATTCTATTTATTGAAATATTATTTTTAATTCCTGTCAGTAAACCGATACTATTCATACATACCTCCTCATAAAAAAGTTATTTTAAACTTCATAATCGATGCAGTTTAAAATCAAAAGAGGCTATATTGAACAAGTGTTTAACTTAACCCGAGTAAAGTAAAAAATGTACCAACCACACACCTCCATGTAAAAAAGAAAATATAATGCAAACGAATCTTCCAAATTCATTTGCAGGTAAAAAATGTTCCAAACGCGGCATAGAGTATGCATACAGAGGGCTAATATTCATAAAGCAACTCTGAAATCACCCAACATACAGTTATGTTAATGTTGAACCTCCCTCACGGGCGAAAAAGATAGGATTGCAAATTTGCGGCCAACAATTTATGATAGCCGTGGTGCCGTATAACTCCCCTTGGGTGAGGGGTAAAATAGGCCTATTGGCATTTGGGTGAGCTAGCCAAGCTCGTTGTCGGCTAAAATGACCCTAAACATTTTATTTGGTAGCATCGCTATTCCTGTAACGTGGTGGAATTGCGCCGACTAATCTTAAGCCGCCATTTAGAGGGTGTTTTCGCACCCATTTTCTATAACTATAGCCTGAAGATTACACGTATGTTTTGTACATGTAATATGCTAAATTGTATACACAGTAATATCCTTTGTGCGAACGGAACATTGACTATAATGGCTTGCTGCTTTAATATTAGAAGCGAGTCCTAGGACTACATACTAATGTGACACCGGGTGAACATGGCCCCCAACTGTTTCTATCACGGGGTGCATGTAATACATTGTAGCCGATAAGTCGAATTAGAATTTATAGCCGATCGATTAGCTGCACGGAAGGTGCTATGTTTAATTGAAGTGCCTTGATTGGATTAGCTAAGTAACAAACAACAATAGTAAAAGCAGTGAGTAATGAACGAAGCTAAGTAACCTTGCACATTTCGTTTCAACCCGAGAGAACAACGAATCGTTTTTATCCCCAACTCACTTTTTCCTATGTAGATTAGATGTAGAGTTATGTAGATGTGTACGAGTTCAACAAATTCGGATGGAAAAGAATAGAAACATATTGTATAGCGGGTTCACTAAAATAAGTACTTATCTGTATTCCCACGTCGATATCTTTCCGAATGTAAATATGACACCCCATAAACTGAATGTTTTATCGGCTGCCACTACCATTCCAATTTATTCTGGTCATTTTTGTCTACTTCGAGGGTGACCAATTTTAGGGGAGAATTTATAGCCTTTTATGTCTTTTTTGGTGCTAATACCTTTGATCTAAGAGGGCTATTCTTAACTACAAGTAATTTACTGGATTTTTATACAGTTTCTACTTTGTAAACCATTTATTCTTGATATATGGTATATAAATCCGGTCATAAATTCTAACGTATCAAATAAACACGATTCATTACCTTAATTATCATAAAAGATTTGAACATGTAGAGAGTAGATAAAACGGATTATACTGTGGACGTTTCAGGCTTACTAATTTGCATGTATCGCTAATATATTTTACCATCGAGTGTCAATCTCACGTTAAGCTCATAAATTCGTAACAAGTTTACAATTTATCAAGTATACAGATCAGTATCGCTAGAGAGCTGCGTTCCCGCATTGTAATCCGTTGTTTAGGGCCAAAGCGTACCAACAAAATATTCTGATCTCGTAGTAAAGTAACGCCCCCTACCGCCGGCCTCCGCTATTTATACCCCTGTTATTGGCACTTCTTCAATGTCAGTCGCACCCTGTCCTCTGATCCCCTAAACCCCTCGGATGCCCCCTGTAACATACATTACGCAACACCGCTCGAATGCTAAGGGCCCGAATAGCTATATAAAATTATATCAATTGCATGGATTTTATTGTCGAATTACAATTTCAGATTTGGCACCTCGTTTGTTCTTTGACTGGTGCAGTGAAAGGGTTGACTCACTACTCGGCTGATATGTGTAGTGAAGTGACTGAAAGTTAATTTATGACCCGATGATATATTTTGCATGCTAAGCTGTTTATACAAAATAGTATCCACTAAAACGTCGAAATAATAAGTAATGGAAGATTTAAACACTGTCAATTTACATTTTTATATTTTCAACCTATATCTTTTACTTCCAACTGAATAGTGTATTTTTGTTGACGGAGGATAATTAACGGATGATTTGCGACGAAGCTCCTAAAGAGTTGAAGCGTAGTGCAGTAACGAGAATGTTAACGCGTAAAATGTCAATATTAAATTTAAAAGTTTTCCTATCTAACTACGTACCTACTTACATTAAGCTTTAGCAATATAGTATTTATCTGGGACGTAATGAATTTGCGACTGCGCATGCACAAAAGGTTTGAATGCACAGAGCCATCCTCTGAATCATTGTGGTATACGCATTGTGCTAACTTGCAACACTACCTAAATTGCATGTAATATGCTTATTAGATAGCGTTGCTGCATCATAAAAGCAAGAACTTTTATATTTATAAAATATATTACATAATACATATGTGTAAATATATGAGTGTTTAAATATATGCGTTATTACTAGCAGTAGCATGCCTTCATAATACGTATTGTAAAACTGTAGATCTCGCGGAAGTATATACTCTGCTATCTTCTTGATTGGAGTCTAGGATTGGAAGTTGACACTGTCTCAATATAAAGACCGCTGTTAACCGATCAAGAAAACAATCAGTCAGTTATAAATAAATTTATGTTGATTTCTTTAGAAAAAATTGGTTCAAGTAGGACAAACTTAGAACAATATAACTAAAAAAGACGTGAGTACCTTTTAGACAAAGATTTTACCGAGTTTTTTACAGTCCAGCTTGACAACATCTACAGTTTTACTAAGTATTTTTGAAATATTTTAAATGCAATTCAATTGCTCCCTTTATAATCATAACCATGTTTTGGCAACATGTACTCAATATTATATTGAATTACTATACTATAATGCACTGTTAAGTCAACTACGCTCTGCCATGGACTATATAAAACTATGCCTGTACTGAAATACGACACCGAAAAATCCAGGTGTAATGCTACCCTTTTGATGGTAAATAACCAAGTATGTTTGTTATACGGAAGAGAGGTAGTCAAATAAGGAACTAAATAAATCATATAGGTAGAAACAAAACAGTCCTATTGTTGGAAGTAATATGTGGGTTTTAGTTTATGTCTTTTTACCTTGGCGAGCCATAAGCTCCGCCTTTGGACAGTACCACTGCCACACCTTATATTAACAAAATAATCTGATAATTTATTAACTCTCTACTACTGGTGTTTGAAAGGTGAGGAGGTGGAAGTTGAGTTTGTGGCAAGAGGTTCGTCAAATAGGTGTGAAGAGATTACTACAGGCTCGGTAATACACGAGTGAACGCCCCTGGTTTTGCAAGTTTCTGTCGGCTATGTAATACTAGTAGGAAATTGCTTACTATCAGACAAGCCATAATATGCTTTTTTTAATGTAGTATAAACAATTTCACTATAACGACTTGTACATCGAAATAAAAAGCCTATATACAAAATGTCATTGTACTAGATACGATTGCAGACGCAGTAGTAACCCAGGACGGTAGGTATTGTATAGTTGTCTACTGCCCATAACACAAGCTTCGCTTACTTTGGGGCTGGATGGCGCTGAGTAATTTGTCCGACAATATTTATTTATTTATTTATGGGAATGTTAATTATTTCTTTTCACCGGTTTAAAAGTAGTATTTTGTGTAACCCAAAACGCATCTAGTAAATGTTAACTCACAACAACCCACAAATCATAATACAAAGTAAAAACTATCTACCGTTGTCGACAGCTCGTTCATAACCATAGATACGAATCATAAATTATGCAAATATGGACCTTATCGTTCACTATCCGGTCGGTAAATACTAAAGAACAAGCTAATAACTAAATATCCTAGTTATAAGTAGGTACACGTTTTAATTGCAGGGCTTGATAATGCGTGGGCGCTCCATGCTCGAGGCGCGCAGCGTTCCGGCTTCATTGAAGTAAAACGGTTTACATTATCGATTATCAAACACTACGTATTTCTAGATTACAAGATGTAAGCACGACTATTTATATCGGCTGATTGAGCTGTAACACGCCTGTTGTATCGACGAGCATCGTTTGAATGCTCTTGATCTAAGTACGGATCATACGCATTTTTATATTCAAAATAACTCTCGATGTTTTGTATTTTACTTTGGTTTTAATAAGGTATAAGGTATAGTTTACAAACCATCACGATTCATCAACGAACCGTAATCATTTTTAAAGTGATTTTAGCCATTTAAGCATCGATAAAGTGACGAATTATGTTCATGTTACTACAAATATTAAATCGAGACTGAGCTGCCCGTTTGGATAGTACAGAAATTCGATAAGCATACTCGTATTTATTTCAGCATTCTTAGCTACATGACTGTACGGTATAAAAAAGTACATATTCAATATCAGTAATAATTTATATGCAAAGGAAACTAACGACAAATTCTTTAATATATTTCCTTTTTATATATAAACTAGAGATATTCAAAGAAATCGTGGGTGGTACCGAAGTAATTAACTTACTGGTCACTGGTTCCAACGGTTCATTTCCATAAAACCTAGGCAATACGAGGGAAGCGTAGATTATAACCATAATTCTCGATACGACATGAAAGCGACCACATCGCCAATTCCACTTATAGTATAGATAAAGCCATTAAATTACTTTATTTATTCAATCAGATTCCGAACATCGCAATATAAAAAAGAACGCCGTCGGGCAAACTCAAAAGGATATCGCGTCAAAAATTCTTGGCTCGTACAATTAAGTTTCTATACAATAAAATCAAAACTTAATTTCTTACCCAAACAATTAAATTACTTAATGTCACCTTAATTGGGTTGAAGCGTTTTCTCGTTTCATTGCTAGGTCGACAGTTTTCGCTTTAAAAATTCTTCAATGGCTTTTATTGTATGTTTGTATGAGTCCGCGATGTAAATTTCTGAGTCACACGAACGTGGTCAATTATAGCATCATTCGTAATTATAACAAGCTAGTTATGACTAAATGAAAATGTGAAAATGTGATATAAAAGTTGTTTTGTTAAAATCTGCCTTGATTCGATGTTAGCTATAGTGGGAATGGGGTATATAATTTAGATACACCAAGATAAACTTTATTAGCTAATTAAATTACACTTTCATTAAACTAAAAAAACAATTAGTCATATGGAGACTTATATAACTTATAAATGGGACTAGAAACTCGCGGGTAGTAATTTCATACTCCTTTATCTCAATGAAGATAACGAAAATAAAGATAAGATAAAGATAAAAATTCTTTATTTGCCATTGGACCATCGCGGGCACTTAGACACGTCTTGCATTTTTATATTGAAATATAATTTTATCGTATTCAATTCTCTTAGGATACTATTATTCTTATTTAATCTCCTATCATTTCGGAAATGACCGAAGAAGAAGAAATGCCGTTAGAAACTTGCCAATATAGGTCTCATTTAAAATTGTCAATTAGATATTACAATAAATTCACATCAGCATATATTTCAGATTGTACAATAATGATATCAAATGGTAGAATTAAATTTTATTAAGGAAAGGTGTGCTGAATTATTTCCAGCCAGTCTTTGTCATTTAGGTATTTAGGGTATTCATCAATTCTATAATAAGCCCTTTTACAGAGAGAATTTTTAATGTGCTTTTGGAATACATTGTCAGGAAAGGACAGAACTGGTTCAGACAACTTGCTATAAAATTGCGAATACAATTTACAAGAAAAGATCTACTACTCCTACGAGTAGATACATAACATATAATACATAACATATTTCTACTACTAAGTTTTTGCTGAAGTTTGAAAAAGACTTTACATTTTCACCGAGATCATTAAATATACATGCAATCTTAAGATACAACATGTATCTAAGCATTAACGAAATAATTAGAATTTAGGAAGAAAGAAATCTTGGGGCTGATTTTATAAATGTGCTATATCTGAATTAACAGTTTATTCAACATTGAAACTTTAATTTTCATGCGACGGAAATCAAGCAACCCCACCTGTTTGTAGGTGTCGCGTCATTTGCAATGCTCGAAGGTGAAACGCTCCCCACTGGTTATATATCAAGATCTGTATCGGAGATTTACGCCCAGCGTTCCCACTGCGATTGTATCTCACAGATTAATGCGCATGAGTCGCGTAGAGCGAGCCTAACCGCCTGTAATGTAATGCCAGTTCTTTACCGTGTTATTTATTTCCTTTCCACCAACTTTATTTTACGTTTGAATGGAAACCTCAGCTGCTCAACGAAAGTATATTTAGTGTGATACGACAAGATACACGCAGCTCTCTGCTGGAAATTTAAACAGCGTAAAACCTTTACCTGGTCTTATACTCTATTCTTAGTATCTGATGATAAGCAGTTACCATAGCGGTAGAATGAAATTCTCATTTACATGTGTGTTTTTACATACGTAAGTAATATTGATATGTTTCTAAAATACATTCATATACCTGTTACTTCGTGGACTAGCTAATTTCACGTCTCAAGTCTTAATATGATTAAATACATCGTCTTGATAAACACACTTTTAGACTGTGGTATTAAAATGTACTCGTACCAAGTGTATATAAGTGACTCTACTTTTAATAATTAGATAATAAAATACTGCATCAGTAAAACCACAAGTAAAAAACTAAACAAATAAATTTAATTAAAAATCTCGTAACTTAACACTTGATGTTTATAATATAAACAAACATATTTTTGAGATTACATCAGCAAAGTTCAGTCTAAGTACGAGTACATTCATATACATGTAACACGATGTACGTGGTAGTAACGAGTTGTATGAAATGTCAGTAAATCACCTTCAAACGTGTCGCCAGCTTCCTCGTACGTGGGTAATGGCGGCTCTGGTCAGCGGGCAATTTGTTTTTATTGAGACTACCCTCAGAGTTATGCAAACTGGTCGGAAACGCTGAGCGCGCTGTAAACAAACTTAAACACGACTGCGCAAAATTGACCCCAAAGAACCAAAAGCTAGTACTTTCTGAGGGCTCAAATTAAGCTAGCCCAGTTGGTGTTTTCTACCTTTAATCTCGCTGCGAATGTTTTCACAAGCGTCTGTGTTTGCACCCGAGGCCGCGGTCAGGCGTGTGTAAACAATACACTCCTTAATAGAGATATAAATTGTACGTATTGTATTTTATTTAATCCTTTTGTAGAGTAATCGACACTTACGATATTGTATGTTATCAGCATGAACAGACATGTTAGCCGAATTAATCGTAATTTGCTCTTACATTATTTACACTCTACAAAATGTATATGCGATGAATTTACCGAGGTTTACTTAGGACTGTAAGTTAACATCTTACGGGGAAATTGTATATGCCCGGGAAACTTATCACGCTTATTAAATTTCATCGTATAACCATATATTTTATGCTCATTAAATTGAATATTTAGTTACGCATACAAATCTAGGTTGCATCATAAATGTGTGGATGTAGTACTTGACTTTCGTTTATTTACGTGGGTAGATAAGAAATCGTTTGCATTGCCAAACGGTAGCTTAAAGGTAGTTGATAAATATTCATCATATTGTAATTTATAGCCAGTTTTATAAAAAAAGCAGAAAATGAATTCGATAATATTTATTTGAAACTTCTTATCTAATAATATGATTTTTTACATAAATTACGTAACATTTATCAAAAGATCAGGTTTCATTTAAAAATCACTCCTAAGGGAGTGATTTGACTATGACTTAAGAGTCATTGTATAGTAATAGATCAATAGTAATTTCAATTAAGAAAAACTTATATAAACGTATTTGAATGAGAACTAATTCGATCTCAAGACTTATTTTATTATGTAAATATACGAAAGAAATATGTTTTAGCTATGATATTTATGCCACTGTCATTGACACTTGCCAAAGTCAATATGGCGTCGTTAATTTGCTACAATATAATAAACTGTCTCGAACATAATATTACCATAAGGTATTCGACTCATAGCAGACAGACAAAATGAATTCAAAGCATCGATAGACGAGTCTGTATCGATATTAGCATAACGCAGCTAAGCTTTCTCGAAGTTCGACGGACTAAACAATGCCTGTTCATGACGATTGAGTCACGTCTACTACAAATGTCATATGTACGAATAAAATTCAGCTCTGTTGCTGTAGAATTTAAATCTACAATCCAGTCCAGTAGTAACCCTATGAACTCGAGCATATAAAGGAAGTCAATTTTAAAGAATAATGATAAAAATACATTTAAGTCCGATCCGACCGATTTAGATACCTACTTAGTTTTTATTATAGCATTTGATTAAGATGTTGTAACAAATACTAGTAACTAAACACAAATATGTGTCAAAATATTTTGAAGAATTATCATGCATGACAGACAGCGGTGCATTTATTTCGAGTCGCAGGCCAACGTCCACTTTCTGGAGCTTCTATTAGAATAAAACGTACTGGCTTAACGATTGGGATTTCGAATTTTAATGACAAAATAACACGTTTGATACCCACTCAGTGAGATAACATATTTTTGATCGCTGTTTTGGTAGGCTGTATGTTTGAAAATGGAAGTCAATATGTGTGTGTCAATGTCAAAGCCATTGATTGATCTCTAAACACGTAATAAAATCAGCAAACGCGTAATGTCAAAAGAAGAGGAAGTCATTATTGAGTGATAAAGTCTTTGCTCCCAATAATTATGAAAACGAGAGCTAGATCTGGCAGAGAAATAGTGAAAGTAGAAATATTGCAATCAGAATACGAGCATTGCGCAGAATCTGTGGCATAAAGCTTGTAGATCACTTTTGCAATGACAATGTAAGGATAAAGAGTTGGTCTGATTAAAAAATTAGAAGGATGTTCTGTTGATTGGGATGTTTTACCAGAGGGAGACTTTGTACAAAAGTCGTCTACATTGGTACCTCGGTCTCACCTATTTATACCGTCAAGTCGCTATATTTATATAGCTGTGTTCCTGTTTGAGGGTTATAAGATTGGCAGCACGCGAATAACATCCCCGTGCTGTTGCGAGCGTCAATAGACTGCGGAAACCGCTTATCATCTGATGCGGGCCGCATACTTGTTTACCAATCTAGTTGTATAAAAAAAAATGTAAAAAGAACGCCGGAGGAAATAATGACGAAAAATATATGCGGCGCGAAAGTGAAAGGACGTGGGAGCCGAAGAAAGTCACACAGACACACCTGTCTCCAACAAATTAGTCGTGTTGGATCAGAAGTTGACGTCAGGAAGTCTAGGTACCGCTGAGTATGCTTAAAAAGATTTATAAATGTTGAAGAAACGAGTGAGGTATACAAGTAATTGTTTTTGCGTCATACGTGGCATACGAAATTAAAATCAACAGAATGTTGAGCCTACAGCATTTAGATTAAAAAATCGAACGTTGGAATTATCACAGTATGGCAGTATTATGGGAATAATACAATTTAAAAAGTCATATTTTCATGTGGTGTGGTAATTGCAAGTTCTTATTATACTCGTATTTCGCTAAATACAAAGAAAGTCTATAATTTTGTGGAATAATTGTTACGTAACATGTTGAAGAGTTTTACGGAACTGAATGCTTGACAAATAAAAGATACTAATTCTGTTTTGCAAAGAACTCGAAAATATTAACTTCTATGTAGATTTATTAAATATTCATTGCTAGCATTTTAGACCACAGTTCTGATAATAAAGAGGATTTAGCTCTGTGTCGAATATTAATTTACCTACAATCTTCGGTACCTGCGTAACAAAGTTGGCGCATGGATATATAGAGAGAAATTTTGTAGGTTGAGGATATTTTGTAGAACACATCAAACCACTGCAGTACTAACATGTGCACAGTATTGCAAATCTGTATTCTCTTTAGTAAACATTAATATCATTATTCTATTCTTGGTAAGAAATTCACCATGTTACAAAACAACTGACAGTTTTGAACTGTGGTGACATTTATAAGCCTTCAGCACATATTCTGGTAGTTGCACAACGCTTATCAATATCACTAAATACACACTGAAATGTAGTAAATACCTAATATACAAATGCACCTATGTAAGTATTCACTATAGCCACAATGAACTTTATACGCGGTCTGTTTTTTATGAATATGATGGGATATAAAGCAACTCATAAGATGTACCTTATATCCCGCAAACAAAAAAAATATAGTGCAAATTTTATAAATATAAATAATATATTTGGTACTTCTAATAACATATCTATTGATTACCCTGAATAAAAGACTGAATATGTGAATATGTAATGGAGAAAGGCTTACTACTGAATGCGAAGAAAACAAAGATAATGGTATTTGAAAGAGAAGAATCCAGAACGATGTAAGGATTAGGATTGATGATGAAGTGTTGGAATAAGTGGTTTGTATATCTTGGATGCGCTTTCAGCAGGGATGGAAGGTACACCGCAGATGTGGAAAGACGAGTGAGTGCTGGGAATAGTGTGAATGGAGCGTTGGGAAAACTTCTTGGCAGTAAAAACCTGAGCCAGAAGGCACAACTCGCTATACACAATGCAGTGTTGGTCCCAACGCTAACTTATGGAAGCGAGAGCTGGGTATGGCAGAAAGAACATGAAAGTAGAATAAACGCGGTCAAAATGCGAGCGCTGCGCAAAATTTGTGGCGTAAGCCGTGTAGACCGTATTCGCAAGGATGATGTTAGAAACAAATTGGTCTGAAAGAGAGCGTCGGTGTTAAAATGAGAAGAGGCATGCTCCGTTGGTTCGGACATGTAGAAAGAATGCAAGATGAAAGAATGACGAAGCAGATATACAATGCAAAAGTGGAAGGTTGTAGGAGCCGGGGAAGGCCAAGACTTACCTACCATGACCAAATTGGTCGTGTTCTATCAGAAGGTGATGTCAGGAGCCCTAGAAACCGGCGAGCGTGCATGAGAAGAGCAATGAATGTTAAAGAAGCGAGTGAGATATGTAAGGATCGAGTCACGTGGCGCTCGGTTCTCTCTGCCTACCCCGCAAGGGATTTGGCGTGAAGTTATTGATAAAGACTGAATAAATGATGTCAAAATGCAATATCGGTCTCCTCTCCTATATATCTCTTAGAATAAAAAGATATTGTGTTATAAAGAAATTTATATGTTAGTAACTTATCTACATTTGCCTGTTGTTACATATAACGATTACAGGAATTGCTAACAAAAGTAAAGCTGTAAAGCAATGTAAATACTCGTACTTAGTCTTTTTGAAACTTGTATTTCTCACGAAAATTATAAACTACTGTACCTTTTGTAGATTCCAGGAGAGCGTATTCCATTCATGTTACAGGTGAATGACCTTTCAGAATTTCAAAGAAACAGGCAACTAGCCAACTACTAAGACAGTACATATAATGAATTTATATGCTGATTGTTTATTATACAATCTAACGTCAAAATGCACACTTATTGTTATTAGTGCAATGTTTTGAAATTACCAAGATTTTTCTCATACATTTTTCACTATTCTTTTTGATCAAGATGAGAAGAAGAAATTTATGTGTCATGCAACTCGCATAAAGGCATCGCAAGGCTCGCATAAACATGTTAGTCACAAATAAATGTAGAATTCTTAGGTGACTGGATAGTGTCTCACCTAATTACGAAGTAGGAAAGATAAATTATGGGAAATCAATGTTAATTATATGCAATGTTGACTATACCTAACAATATTTCTATGTCGATCCTATCGTACTATTACCATATTACCATAATTTGGTAAACTTTGATTATTGCCTGTTACCTGGTGACCCGTCTACATTGACAAGGCGCTTGTGATCTTTAGAATAGCAGCTTTCGGACAGCAAATATGTTAGGTTAGGTTAGGTATTTTCTTAGACATCTCGGGCGCTTTTGAGATTGAGGTCAATATCGTTGTATAAACTGAAGGTTGCCATTGCAATATCTGTTAAATCATCGAATCGATTGAATAATATATTTTAATCGGTCGTAATTTCTAAACGTTACAGCTATATTAAAACGTGATTTAATCGTGCTCTAACAGGTTTGTCCTTACGGTTTGGTGCTACGTCCAAACATCTAGAACGTAAGTTTAACCAGCCCTTGTAAGAAGGCTCTTTGCTATTCCGATGATGGTCTCGCTTTGATCAAAACACAAACTCTAGTATTTATTTATCTGATCTTAGACTATCACACTCTCCCGATTTATCGAACTAACAGAATCCACACAAAATCGTGTCAACTTTAATTTAACTTGACTTGCTTGTTTTAACGGAATATCAGTCGCGAATATATACGTGAAGAGGATTGAAGAAATCAAAAAGAATTTTACGTTTGACACGATTACGAGATGCACGTGGGGCTTGGTATTATTAAAAATTGTACATAACGCCTAGATATTTGAAATGAATATATTATCTACATATGGTTCGGTTCACCTGCTAGGCCTGATAGATAGGTAGGTACTATAGGCACCGCGCGTCAAAAAATGCCTCAAAGCAGGCGTCTTCTTTTAATACTCTTATACTAACCATGTAGAGCTGTATTTACTAAGGTGTTGATTATGCTAGCACGGGTATTAAATGCTAAAACAGCTTCGCGCTTCAATGCATTATGTATCAAGAAACGCAGTCCCTAATTTACGAAATTGATTGAGATGGAAATACTTAGACTGTTCAAGCTCATTGACGAAGAACTTAGAAACATTTATGTGAAGGTAAGAAAGATGAGACATTTCAGTAAAGAGCGATATACGCATTTATTCTTTGAATCTGTCAGACATAGATTAAATAAAAAAAGGTTATAAGTTGACCACTTCAGCATTGACACACACTTTCGATATTCTCATTATGCCAAGCATTCCTTGCCATATAGTTAAAAATATTGGCTTGTCCCAATATCCATATAAACCGACGTACAATGGTATTTTAATATAAAGGTTGAACTTATCCCATTGAAATTTACATAATTCTTTACACAACCCATATCGTAAAGAACCTTCGTGCAAAATTTGAGTTATTAGACCTAGTAATCTAAGATGTTAGTTTGACGTGACTATCATCTAGCCGGTTAGTTTCTCTAATGTAATATACATAGATTACATTTTTCTTCGCATTTTGCAGGTGTAGAATCATAAGAGGATAGCACAATATTACCTAATAACAAAAAAGTTAATATTGGTTTCGTGACATGACTACATGGCTAGGCCAGGTAATGTACGTAACGCGGAAATTGGACAAAGAATTGGTTCAAATATGAACAAATGCTTAAATACTGTATTTTTATATAAAAGTATATATATGCAAGCAAATTTTCTAATAAAATATAGAATAAATATTTTTATTAACTCCAAAAGAGTGTTCTTGCAACTCTTATTTAATGCATCCGCCGTAACTGCAATTCAATATGTATTATTTAGTGAACAATCAGACAATACTGTCACAATAAAATTGAACTTTTATGCGAACAGGATACAAATTATATTTGCTAATGGACTGTTTTTTTCCTATTAATATGTACCCGAGAACTTTTTCTTTGAATTCAAACCTGTCATCAACAATCGCACCTTATGTTGCAGGTGCATAATTGTTTTATGGTGCTAAAAAATCTGGATTTCTGAGTTTTCTGTATATAAAGGCCAAAGTTTCCGATGCATTCGGATTCGCCCGTGCGGGATTGACTTTTATTAGCGTATATTATTTTCCGGTCGTCAAACTATTTACACGCGTTTGTTACTCTATTTTGGATGTCGAAGTAAGACAAACTAAACGAACACGTTTTTTGTAGAATGTGAGGGGCAATTTTGAATAAGTTAAGGAAGATATTATGTTCTGAAGGTACGAGACGAAAAGATGCTGACTATGGTTACGAAAACATCGCAATGCTTAGTAAAATTTCTTATTTTTATTTGTAGTTAAATTACTCAAAACCAGAATAAGAGAACAGATACAAGTAGATCGTAACAAATAGATTAAATATATGCTGAGAAACCGTTTTCTAAACAAAGTGCACAGAATACCATGGCATTGATTGATTGAACTCTATTCATAAATGCAGTCTAATCCCGAGATACCTTCCAATAGTGAGCTCACTTATCTCAGGATTCGTAACAACCTATAGATTATAAAATGTAATATCTGTTACAATATTGGATATGTATTAGCAAGTATTATGCTTTAGACCTATTGCGGTTTAGTTTAAATGACAGGTAAATTTATTTGAGGAGGGTGCGGTGCTGATAAATGCAAAATGTAGATTCAACGAATACATAAAATGGCTTTGGTACCATATTTATGATTATTCCCTGGTCAATTATATACTTTTTGTACTAATAACTATAACACCAATAAAACAGAGTATTGTAAATACATATAATGTATTTACGCAAATATTTAACATAATATTCAAAGTGCAACGTTTTTAAAATAAATATTTTTAAAATTAATTATCCTCAAGTCTGAAATTAACTTTACAATTTAAATCCATATGTGTTTGTAATATACGAATGGAACCATTCAATTTACTTTGTGTGTGTTCAACTCTGCGTCCATTTATTTGCAGCGTTCGCAGCGGAAATTGGCAATTTAACAATGTAAAATACGATTCCATGCGTAAAAGTGGATGTTAACCTTACGGCCAATGAGCCTGTTTCAGTTTGACTATTCAATGTAGCAAACTGCATTATAATGTTATAATAAAAAAAATGTACATACGAAATATGTGAAAATAAACGCAAATCTCGATATATCATTTTTTTTAAAGAAATATATTGTATATACTATTTATGCCATCAGAATTCACTCCTACATGTGAATTTTGGCTACGCCTACGACTAACTTGATGCATTAACTCGTGCATGAAAAGCTTTGAGTTATATATTTATATCACTATACTATTTTATTGTATTTTACAGAAATAACAAATACCTGAAAAAATCTGCCAATAGATAGAAATGACTGGTAAGACATAAGCATACAAAATCATTAATGACCAAAACAAAGTACACTAATGCGCGTCATAATATATAAGTGTTATATCTACCTATTTCAAATGATACATTATGTCAAAGAAATTAGATAAAAACAATCGTAATCTTAGCAAACGATCAATTACATTGACCTGTCTTTCAAACTAACTCACAGTCTAACAATGACGTTGTATCCGTGGTTTGCAAGCCTTACATCACAAATTTTGCGCGACTCTCTCAATGCGACCGCGTTTTTCTATTTTCATGCTCTCTTTGCCGTAACCTACAATCAGGTCTTACGTTACGATACATGAGGTACGATTTCACAAATCAGCAATACGCTGTGTAAAGCGATCTATGCCTTCTGTTTCTCAATACTGTAGCACACTATTCCCTCTAGCACTCACTCATATCTCGATATAAGAAGGATAACTTCCATCTTAGCTAAAACCACATCCAAAATATAGAGGTATAATCTGGTGTTTTGAGTTTGTTGTACCCCATTTGAAGTAATCAAACACATCACACAATACCTTTTTTTATACTACGTCGGAAGGCATACAAGCATGATACTTGAACCGTGCGAGTACAAGCATGATACTTGAACCGTGCGAGTACAAGCATGATACTTGAACCGTGAGAGTACGGAGAAAGAATACAACAAATCTTGCTGAAATCAGCCTACAATACTGCCACCAAGGTCTGTAAGAGGGCATACATAAGTGCGGACGGCCAGCGCATTACACGAATCGACACGGATCTAGTTTCCTACTCTACTGGGTCGCGTAACTACTGGCGACTAACTGCCGTGCAGGATAACTTCTGCCAACCCTCGCTGCCACCGCTGCGATGCACCTATGTCTCACTAGCGCACCAGCCACAGGAGAAAGGCGATCTTATGGCCAGACTCTTTGCGACTAACTCCCGGATTGATTTGACTGTAGCACACAGCCACCTATGATACCTTCCAGTGGATCTATTATGCCTGATATTCATATCAGGCAGGCAGGCGATGTGCGTTTTGAATTACAGTCACTTGAGTGGTCCTGATGGTATCCCAGCGATTGTTCTAAAAAAATTGCAGCGGAGTTATCTGCAGTGTTGACGCGCCTCTTTCGTCTCTCGTACTCAACCGGATGTATTCCGGAGGCTTGGAAAGATGCCAATGTGCAGCCGGTTCCCAAAAAGGGAGACCGTTCTGGTTGGCGTAACTTCAGTGTTGTACAAAGTCACGGATCCTTAACAATCAATTGATCCATTACCTAGAAAGTCACTCCTTAATTAATGATCGTTAGTATGGTTTTAAACCGAAACGATCTATGAGTGATCTAGCGTATGTGACGCACCTCTGTGGGGAGACAATTGATAACATGTTTATCAGCCTAGATATCACCAAGGTATTTGATTTGGCACAAAGCACTTATCTCTAGGCTTTGTAATTAGATTGTTAGCTTCCTGTATGAGTGTAGAATCCGCGTCCTCGCAGATGGATGCGGTTCGCGGTTCATGTCATTGAATGCCGGTGTCCCACAAATCTCCGTTCTATCGCCCACTTTCTTTCTTCTTCATATCAATGACATTGGTAGCATGTAATATTCATTGCTATGCAGATGACAGTACGTGTACGGTACGTACTGCGTGGAGTATTGCTCGCATCTCTGGGACGGCTCCGCAAAATATCTTCTCGAGGCTCTCGATAGGTTGCAGCGACGGGCTATCCGCATAACGTCGAAGAGGTCACCAAAAACCTAGTATCTCTTCAACTCCGTAGGGACATTGGCTCGCTAAGTGTATTTTATGGCCTTTACCATGGTGAATACTCTGAAGAACTGTTTTCCGTTATTCTCTATATATTATTCCCTCTAGGTATTCCCTATATTCCCTCTCCCTTCCGTCATAGAACAACAGTGGAGTGACGTGCAGGCTTATCGTAAGCCAGCACGTCACTTTAGGGTGTTGTTATTTGGCTGCGGTTATCTGTGAGGTGGAGGTACCTCCCAGGACGGGCAATGTTGTGGACTGTAGAAATAAAATCCCAGGTTTTGATCGCCGATTTATTGGTCTTCTTATTCTTGTATGGTACAGTCGCTGGAGTTCACAATTCGAGTCGCTTTGCGTTTCCTTAGGAACCTCGAGGCAATACCTTACAGTGAGCGCGTTGCTATATCGCGTTTCGACGCGTTTCGCCGTTCCATTTTCACTACGCGTGACCGCGTTTTTCGCGTGTATTGCCGCGAGCGTCCTATGTACATATATGTTCCTTACATCTAATTGTAGGCCGTAACATGCTCTATCTGGTGAATGTACAACTTATTTATATTTCTTATATCTAATGTACAAATTTGGCTTATAACTACGAAAAATTGTTACGATCTGACCATCGGAGCATTAAAACGGGTAATAATTATGTTTTATTCTTACATTGACTTATGTCGCTAGTCTAATAGTATATCTTAATACTAGTTATTCCTAATTTTTAGGGTTCCGCATATCATTTGTCAGGGGAATTAAAATAGTCATCATTCAAAGTTTTAATTCTTAGCACAGCTACTTAGTGTTAGTTACATGGTATGCTTTCGGAATTGCCGTTCTCAACAATAATCGTCATCGTAATGTTTAATTCTTAACCTAGCGACTTAACATTATTAACATGTATAGACTTCGAGGACGCTGTCCTTAACATTCTCCCCCCGGCGTAATTCCTATGTAGCCTCATCTGGTGACAGCGATCTCGGCTCGGGGGTCGGCGCCTCTTGCAGTACTGCCAACTTCGTGGTCGGCCGTCGAAATACTCCGCTCCGTGTCCGGACGTCCGCGCTGCGTACGTGTCCATCTGGGCCTGGGTAGACGCGTTCCACGATGCCACGCGGCCAAGTGTTGCGTGGTAGTGCATGGTCGACCACTATGACCAAGTCCCCTTCGGTGAGCACTCGCTGATCCTGTGGTGTTCCTCTGCGTGGTATCAGCGTGGGCAGGTACTCGCGCACCCAGCGTCGCCAGAACTCGTCCGCTAAGGCCTGGGCTGCTCTCCAGGTGCGCTTATCCGTCGGCTCGCACGGTCCGGTGTGAGGCTGTCCTGTTGATGATCCGATTAAGAAATGATTCGGAGTTAGAGCCTCTGGGTCGTTGCGCTCCACTGAAACGTGCGTGAGAGGTCGCGCGTTTATGGAGTATTCTGCTTCTGTCATCAGCGTATGCAGGACCTCTTCTTTCGGAGACTTTTCGTTTAGCGTTGCAAGTAGAGCGACCTTCACCGATCGCACCAGTCTCTCCCAAGCTCCGCCTTGGCTTGGCGCGCCGGGAGGGGTGTACTTCCACTGCATCCGATGTCGTAGTCCGAGTTGCTGCAGGGCTGGAGACCATTCCGCGTACGCCTGTCGTAATTCGGCGTCTGCTCCTTTGAAATTGGTTCCGTTGTCGCTGTATATAGTTGCCGGCCATCCGCGTCGAGCTGCCATTCTTCTTATTGCCATGATTGCTGAGTCCGTTGATAATGATGCTGCAAGTTCTAGGTGGACGGCTCTTGTAGTCAGGCAAGTAAACAAGGCCCCCCATCTCTTCTCATGGCGTCGCCCGATCGTAACTGTCATAGGTCCGAAGTAGTCGAGTCCGCAGTTGGAGAATGGGCGTTGAAAGGCTCCTAGTCGTTCCTCTGGTAAGTTTCCCATCGGCGGTGTTTTAGGGTTCGCTCTCCTCAGTAGGCAGAACGAACAATCTTTAGTCACGCTTCGTACGGTGGGCCTCAGCTTCAGGATCCAGTATTTCTGTCGGAGATCGTTCACGACTCTCTCGCGGCTTCCGTGTCCTGCCTTCTTGTGTTCGTTGGTCACCAGCAGTTTCGTAAAAGGGTGACGTCCATCTAAGAGAACAGGATTCTTCATCTCCGCCGGCACGTGTGCAGCACCAATCCTTCCGTCAAGGAGTAGCAGGCCGTCTCTGTAAATTGGGTTGAGTCGGTGTAAGGAGCTCGATCTCGGCACTCGCTTCCCTTGGTGCATGAGTTCAATTTCGCTTTTGAAGCTGTCCTTTTGCGCTTTTCGATGCCAGAGGGCCTCTGCTTTTTTCAGATGCTCGACGTTCAAAGTTGCCTTGCGGTTCTTGCATTTCTCAGCGAATAAATATAACATCGCTGTAGCTCTGATAAGACGTTCGTAGCTTGAGAAACGTTTGACTTCAGGCAGGCAATCGAGCTCGCGAGCGGAGTCCATAGTGGCGAGAACAGCGTGTTCTTCTTCTTGATCTTCGTAGACTGAGTCGTTCTGAGGCCACTCGTTCATAGGCCTGCTCAGGAACTCTGGTCCGTGGAACCATGGGTCGTCGGCGGTCTTGGGTATGTAGCCCGGTCTAGTCGCTAGGTCGGCGACATTGCTTTTGGTCGGTGTCCACTTCCATTGGTGAATCGAAGTTAGCTCGGCGATTTCTCCTAGTCGATGCGATACATAGGGTGTGTATCGTCGACTTCCGTTTTGGATCCAGTGCAAGACCACTTGAGCGTCGGTCCAGAAGAAAACAGCGTCGGGGTTCCATCGGTGTTCTTTCGCGACGTGGTTTCCTAATCTCGCTCCGATGAGTGCGGCCTGCAATTCCATTCGTGGTATCGTCTGACTTTTCAACGGCGCCACCTTGGCTTTAGCTGCCGCTAAGACGACTCGCACTTCATGGTCTTGTTCCAATCTCCAATAGGCTGCTGCTGCGTAAGCCTCCTTGCTGGCGTCACAGAAGACGTGTAGTTGGCGGCTCTTCACTGGGCTCCCCCCGTTATAGCTTCGCGGTAGTTCGAGGTGGCTGATGATTTCTAGGTTTTTCAGCCATTGGGCGAAGGTCTCAGCGGGTTCGGTCGGTATAGTTTCATCCCAGCCCAGCTTCTGTCGCCACAAGTCCTGGAGTATTATTTTTGCAGTGATCGTATAACAGCTAAGTAGTCCCAATGGGTCGTAAATGCTCATCACCGCGCTAAGTGCTTCTCGTTTAGTCGGTGTGCGGGTCATCTCACGAACCTCTTTGTGGACGCGGTTGAGTGAGGTGTTAAATTTTAACACGTCGTTTACGGAGTCCCATAACATCCCCAGTGTTTTCTGCTCATCTTTAGTGATTGACTGCGTTGTAGTCTTCGCGTGGCGGTCGGTGGGAATTTTGCGTAGTACATCAACTTCGTTGCTCGTCCATCCCCTTAGTTGGAAGCCAGCGTTATGATGTACGTAGTCGACTTGACTGATGACTTCCTCGGTGACTTCCTTGTTGGGATAGCTGTCCACGTAGTCGTCCATGTAGTGGGCTTCGGTGATGGCGCGAAGAGCTCCGGGGTGGGACTCGGCGAAATCCTGTGCATTCCTGTTTCTCACGCAGTGTGCTAGAAACGGTGAACTTGAGGCCCCAAATATCATTGCTGTCATTTTGTATGCCGTAGGTGACTCGTCTCTATCTCCTCTCCATAAGAACATCTGGGCTGGTTGATCTTGCTTTCTGATTTTCACCTGGAGAAACATCTCTTGTACGTCTGCCTTTATTGCGACGGCTTCTTCTCGAAATCTGAAGAGAATTGTTAGCAATGATACTAGCAGGTCGGGTCCCTCCAACAGGAAATCGTTCAAGCACACTCCGTGTGTTCTGGCTGCCGCGTCGAAGACCAGTCGCACCTTCCCTGGCTTGTTAGGGTTCTTCACGGGAAAGTGCGGCAAGTACCAGGTCACGTTGCTGCCGGCTTCTGATCCGTCACACTTCTCGGCGTATCCTTTCCTTAGCAGGTTCTGAACTTGTTCTTCATATTGCTGTTTGTCGCTCGGTGACTTGTTTAACTTATGTTCTAAATTCTTCAGTCTTCTGAGAGCGTTATTGTAGCTCATGGGTAGCTTGACATCGTCCGTTCGCCATGGAAGTCCAACTTCGTAATGACCGTCTTTTCTCCTGTTGACTGTCTTCTCGAAGATGTCGATAGCGCGCTGTTCTTCTTCTTTGATCATTGGTTTGGTTGATATTCCCAGCGCGTCGATATCAAAATGCTTCTTTACTATTTCTTCTAGTTGATCGTTTCGTGTTTCGACAGTTGCTATGTGTAAAACGTTTTCGTAGTCTTGTTTGACTATCTTCTTTGGTATGCTTCCGTGGATCACCCAGCCGAGTTGCGTCTTCGATGCAGCTGGTTGATTTCTCTTCCCTATACGCAGCTCTCTTGTCACGATGAGTTGCCAGTTATCTGTTCCGATGAGAAGTTGCGGTTTTCCATCCTCATAACATAGTTCTTCTTGCTTCAGATCCTTCAGGTGTTCTAACAGCAGAAGTTTTTCAGGAACCGTTTGGCTTAATAGGTTCATCCCATTAATTGTTCGCGCAGTAATGTTATGCTCGATTCCGTCGTGACCGCAGATGTTTATCTTCACTAATTGGCTGTTCATTTCCCGACGATCGGCGTTAATCCCGTGCATACATAATGCTTTGGATGGTCCGTCAGCGCCGATTGCTCGTGCCACCTCGCTGTCTAGCAGTGTTACCGTTGAGCCTTCATCAAACAGTGCTAGAATCTTCATTTTTCCCTTCGGTCCAATGGCGGTGATCGGGCGCATCTTGAGTTTTACTTCTCGACCGTGAGTAACCGATGCTACGGTCTCTGGAGTAGTCGTCGCGAGTATCACAGCTTTCTCTTCATGTAACAGCGGGTGATGTGGTCGTTTGCAGCCGTTGGTTCCGCAGTTCTTCTCTCTGCAGTTCATTCTTCTGTGTTTGCGATATATGCACTTGAAGCATAATTTAGCGTTCTTCACGGTATCCCATCGTTCTTGTATGCTTTGGTTGAGGAATTTAGTGCACTTGGGTAGAGCGTGTTCCTGTCCGCAAGCGACGCATTTCATATGACTTTCTTCGCTAATGCTTTTCTCAACGTCTACTTCTGTGCTGACTGTGAAGATAGGTTTCTTGTTTCTGAATTCGTGGGTTCTTGCGGGAGGTCGCGGCACCTCTCTCTTCGTCGTTGCATTTGCGCAAAAACCGTGCTTCAGAGCTCTGTCTGCTTCCCTCATCAAGAAGTCTGACAGTATGATGATTTCCGGGTCGCTGCTAGACTTGGAGGCTTCTTCTGCGTAGTCGTACCATCTAGTTCTCTGATGTGGGCTGAGCTTCTCTAGGATGTCCCTCGTCAGCATAGGATTGAAGAGGTATCCGTGCTTCAGCTTCTTCAGGACGGCAACGGCATTCTGAACCTTGACCGCAAACGTGTTCAGCTCAGTAGAGGTTCCCCCGAGTCTTGGTAGCTTCTTCAGATCTTCTATGATGCGGTCTACCATAACTTCGGGTCGACCGAAACATTGTTCCAGAGTCTTCATTACTTGGTCAGGTGATGATGCAGCGCTTAGAAGAGGTGATACGGTTTCTTTGGCTTCCCCGCGTAGACAGTTTCTCAAACGGGCCAGGTTCTCGATCGGAGTGAAGTTATAAATCGCCGTTGTTTCTTCCATGGCGGCCTTGAATGGTAGCCACTCGGTCAGTGCGCCGGAGAATACCGGTAATTCGGAGGCTTGTCGTGGCGGCGGGCGGCGGGTCATCATTTTCTCTAATACGTCGGCCAGTTGCTCCACTCCTCGGCTTCGTGATCTTGCTGGAGTAGGTGAGCGTTCTCTGGGCGGCGTATCCCATTCAACTCGTGTCGGTCTTCCTTTCTTGAGCTGTGTGTTGGTTGGTTTGAGTTCCGATGCCACGGTGGTCGTTGGTAAGGGGTACGGGTCGGAGGACTCCCCCCGTATGGCTTCCATGCCAGGATCGTTGTCATCCAGCCAGGTGGTTACTCGTTGTTCCACTTGCTCCGGTGATTCATCTTCGGCGTTACTGTCGTCTTCTAACGCGGCCATATCTGTAGCGAGTTTCTTCTTGATTAATTCTGCTTCAAGCTGTAGTTCTTTTCGGCGGATAGCGGCGAGTTTTTCTTCAGCTTCGTATCGCATGCGCGCTACAACGCTTGCTGTTGATCGGTGTGAACGAATAGAGTTCGCTTTCTTCCGTTGCGTTGAAGTGCCCGCTGGATCGGATGTATTCGTTCTCGCCGGTGAGTGCGCTTTCTTCCTTCGCGTTGAAGTGCCCGCTAGGTCTGTCGCACTTGTTCTCGCCGGTGGGTTCGTTTTCTGTAGTTGTGTTGAAGTGCCCGCTAGGTCTGGTGCACTCGTTCTCTGTAGTTGTGTTGAAGTACCCGCTAGGTCTGGTGCACTCGTTCTCTGTAGTTGCGTTGAAGTGCCCGCTAGGTCTGGTGCACTCGTTCTCGCAGGTGGGTTTGTTCTCTGCAGTTGCGTTGAAGTGCCCGCTAGGTCTGGTGCACTTGTTCTTGCTGGTGACTCGCTGGGCCTGCGGTGCTGACTCGACGTTTCTGTAGACGGAGATCGCGGCGGGTTTGAAAACACTCGTCCCGTCGTCGGTCGATCGTCGTTCCCAGCTTGGCTTCTAGTGACGACCATTTTTTCTTTCTTCCCAGTAGTTCTTCCAATAAATCCGGGCTCGATGGACCAGGCAATGTTGTGGACTGTAGAAATAAAATCCCAGGTTTTGATCGCCGATTTATTGGTCTTCTTATTCTTGTATGGTACAGTCGCTGGAGTTCACAATTCGAGTCGCTTTGCGTTTCCTTAGGAACCTCGAGGCAATACCTTACAGTGAGCGCGTTGCTATATCGCGTTTCGACGCGTTTCGCCGTTCCATTTTCACTACGCGTGACCGCGTTTTTCGCGTGTATTGCCGCGAGCGTCCTATGTACATATATGTTCCTTACATCTAATTGTAGGCCGTAACATGCTCTATCTGGTGAATGTACAACTTATTTATATTTCTTATATCTAATGTACAAATTTGGCTTATAACTACGAAAAATTGTTACGATCTGACCATCGGAGCATTAAAACGGGTAATAATTATGTTTTATTCTTACATTGACTTATGTCGCTAGTCTAATAGTATATCTTAATACTAGTTATTCCTAATTTTTAGGGTTCCGCATATCATTTGTCAGGGGAATTAAAATAGTCATCATTCAAAGTTTTAATTCTTAGCACAGCTACTTAGTGTTAGTTACATGGTATGCTTTCGGAATTGCCGTTCTCAACAATAATCGTCATCGTAATGTTTAATTCTTAACCTAGCGACTTAACATTATTAACATGTATAGACTTCGAGGACGCTGTCCTTAACAGGCTGCTTTGATGCGCCTCGCCTCTCTTAAAACGTCCAGATCAATACAAACAAACATGTTCATGCACACAAATGTTTGTCTTGTGTGGGAATCGACCCCACGAGCGTTGGTGTCAAAGTCGCGTCATTCACGACTGAGCCACCGAGCTCGTTACCTGGCAAAATGAAAACAAAAAAAGAACTAAAAATGCCTTTCTGTACATAAAATCTATTCTTTGTTTCACGGAAATTAAAACTTGCGCCAAGAATATTAATGAAACATGCCTACGGACACCAACGCTGCATTATAAATATATAATTGGAAGTAACACGAAAAGTAAATAATCTTTTTAAATTGTATTTTAAAAGTAAAAACATCGAAACATGGATAGGAATTATGTCAAACAAGAATATGAGCAAAAATACCCCCAAATTTACCTACCATACCCACTTCTATAAGATCAATCGCAATTACATGACATGATAATGTTCCTATTGTCTAGACTCTAGAACATTACGATTCCTTTGACAGGAGTCCATTATTCGACTGAGAGAGTATAGTAAACACAACTAGCGTAGTGGTTTGGACAAGAAAAAACGTGCATTTACACTTACTCCCAATTCAGACCACTACTACTAACTAGAAGGAAATTCTGTGGTGTAAAAAGTGTAATATAGTTAATGAGTATAAGGAAAGAGAGTTGACAATGCGTATTGAAACATACATCAAAATAATATTTACTGAAGTAGTCAGTAATTATGTAAATAAACTTTTATATTAAAATACAATACACTTTAATTGAAGCTCAATTTGCTGTATGTATTACTAAGGCTCTTCTTCTTCTTCTTAGCGTTATACCCTTTCCTAATAATCCATTAGAATTGGCGGGGTCCGCTACCTATGCCTAAGGATTTACTAAGGCTAACCTTTCAAATTGAGTAGGTATGGTAATATGCGTGTAGGTACTAAATGTATCTGTAGGTATGTGCTAAGTTTATAAAGCTATAAATTTCCTTTCCTTAAATTACAATAAACAAATTACATACCACAACACGTGTCTACCATCATTTGGAAATATTAATTAAAATTCAATTGCATATAATTAAGCTTTCTCATTTATACAGGCTTTAGCTTCGGATTTGAAACATGAATTCTCTCACACGCAAGATTAGACTGAGATATATAAAATACAGCTTAGAATATTAACGTGTTATCTTTTATTTAAATATATTCGAATGATGTCTCGAAAACCGCGTGTCTACGAATGTATAAATACGAGATCAATCGATTGTATGTATTGTGTTTTGTGTGCAATTGGTAGGATTGATAAATTTACTGAAATGTGTAAGTCTTTATGGTCCTTTGTAAGCTAAGTCTACGTTATTGTGTTGACAAAATTCATTCACATACAAATTATGGATTCGTGCCAGCCAATATTTACTTTCGTTAGTTGAAAAACTAACTTAAAAATATTATAATAGTACTACTTGCGTTGTGCCAAATGATAGTTCAAGTATCCAAATATTCTAATATGTATTATTATATCCCAGGGCAATTCGTAGGTGTATTATGATTCATTGATAAGTACTAAAAAAATGAGAAGAAAATATTCTTAGTACTAATATTCGGGTTGTGAAAAGAACGAATGTTCTTGATGTCTCAGAAGACTACAGCATTAAGGTAGTCATGAAGTGCACAGAGACAATTTTACTAGATGATATCCTGGATGTACCTAGGTACCTGCTTAGAGTGGTAAGCATTTTCGGTACCTAGTAGTGACTTCAATAGTTATTACTGATCTTAGTGTTATTAAGGCACTGTGCTAATTATTGGTGACGAGAATTCATAAATTCAAAATAGAATCATTTAAAGATTTTTGTTAGTCTTCCAGCCTATCTCAAGTACTACCTTCTTCCACCTATGAGTTATTTAGATATCTATTTCGTCTTTCTTTCATTCCTCAATGTTTCGAGATATAAGAATCAACGTAGTATGCATTTTCTTGTCTTAACGCCTACACCATATTTCAAACCTGGCTTACATCTTCGTTTCTCAAAGTTGAATTCTTACTGTTCCCGCTCTCATTCATCTCTCGACATCAACAGTGTACTCCTTCCATTTATGATTCAATTATTTATACTCATTATTAACTAAATTACTAATTTAATCTTTACCGGTTCCGTTGTTGTTCTGTCTGCCTACGGTATATATTGTGGTAAATACACACACACACTGGCATAAAGTAGATATATATATACAAAATTATCACACAAAACTAATTTTACACTCGTCAAAAGCGCGGGAAGAAGTCGTCGTAAATATAACTAGTCTGACCATAAATACTATAGATAACAGAAACAAATCGTTGTTTCTGTTATGTATGATAAATACTGTAATATAGAAACTATTATTTTTTTCAACGCTTTACAGTCAATCTGGCTAACTTTGGCCCAGTTTGCACATAAAAAGTTAGACCAATGTTTAAAATAATACGTTACTCAAAAAGATACACTTGTTATGGTGGCTTTATGTAGCCTACTTCCAAAAAAATTACTCATTTACCAATAATCTCTAGGAAAATAGTTTCAAAAAATCCATTTAACCACTGGGCCAATGTTAGATTGTGAGTTGGGCTTGGATTGGCCCAGGTCCCAATTTTAGGTTGTTTTTGTTTATTTTATTTTATTTAAAGCATTTTGCTAACATTGGCCTGCATATTTACCATAAAAACTACAGCTGAGGGCCATAGACAATAATTATGTATACATTCGTTTTCATTTATTAGTACTAAAATGGGTAAATAAATTATTGCCATAGGAAAATCAACACAGTTTTTATTCAATCTTATTTTTTTGGTGAACAATGCGTTTTTAGCTTATTTACTGACTTACCATATAGCTAAGACAATGAAAAAAGTATCAAAATAATTAAAATTTTATTTAATCCTACATCTACATCTACATCATGGGGTTAAACTTTGAAAAATTTCCATTCCATTCCATGGCCAGGAAGTCGTCTTATATGATAAAATACCTTTCTTTCTTTGAATATTAGTGTCATTCAGCATTCGTATGATATTTGTATCATTCATTATGCAAAACTGAGCCACGGCCTTTATCACATTATCACTAATCATCTGAAGTTCCAGTCTACCGTCATGTACTTCGTATGTCTCTATAGAAAAAAAATCTTCCTGTGCTATATCCAACCCACATTCTTCTTCATGAGTTATATCTCCTACCTCTGCCCTTTCTTCACACTTATCGAATATATCTTCTCCCAATATTTTGAGAATTTTGAACTTTGGCCCGGGCTCAAGTTACCCTTATTCACCGGTAATAATTTACCTGTTCAATATTTATGGCAATATCATGGGAATTAGCTAATTAACTCTCGTAATTTTTGAAAGAAATAATAGATAGACACTTATGAGACACTTTAAAATAACACTTGCCTCCTTAAGTATTCAAATGACAACACAGCAGGCAACTTTTTGGCGCTTTCGTAACAAACCGCTCTATTCACACCACAGAAAAAAGCAACTGACGTCTCAACAATGATAGATGTCAATTATTTGGCAGAATCTGAGCATTTACGAAGATATATTAGAATCGATGTTTACAAATCTAGTTTGAAATACATAAAATCATAGCAAAAAAAAATCTATAATATGCATTTGAAATTTTGGGCCAATTTTATATTGAAGGCTTAAGTTACCCTGATCGACTGTAATTATTTTGAATTTGGAACGCGTTTATTATGTTAAAAACTTCTTTCGATTTCCCGCCGTTTTACATATTTTTATAGTATGAAGCCGTCGGTCATATTCAAGACACTTCAAAAACTTGGTATCAGCCGTATGTTCGTAGGTATATCGTACTATCGAAGGATATACCAACACTTACTTTTTTGAAGACTGACCCTCATCTAGCCCAGATCTGAACCCCTTAGACTACAAATTATGGGCAATTTTAGAGGACATGGCCTGCTCGAAACGACACGCTGATATTGTATCTCTTGAAATCTCTAACTTTCCCGTGGAAATGGTGCCATTTTGCGTGCGATTTTCCCATGGAAAATCCATATATTCGTAGCCAGACAGATTAAAAGCCTGTAACAAAGCCAAAAGTAGTCATTTCGAATAGAATCATTTTTTTTTTGCAGAGTTCTATAAATATGACACATAAGTTTTATTAAGATTACATTACTTCATAAAAAAATGCATATTCATTTATAACAGAACCTACGTATTATTCCTTTATGCATTTATAGGCTGTCCTGGATTAAAAGGATTTCAATTTGAAAAACGACCTAGTTATAAGCTGAACAGATTTGTATTATATTGTATTTGTAGTTATTGCCGATATCTTATGCCCCTTTTCGTGAATTCGGCAATTGATATTTAAGAGTTGAAATCTGTCATTTCAAACAACATTACTAATGAAAAAATTAAACGTAATTTGCTCTAAATGATTATTAATTATATTCTATACACTATTATTATGTAAGGAAACCCAGAACCGGCGTGCATGAAAAGAGCTATGAATGTTAGAGAAGCGAGTGAAGTTTGTAAGGCGAGGCCGCGTCTTATGGCGCTCAGTACTCTCTAATAAATACTCGCCAGAGACCTGGCGTGAGATACACTTACATACTACTCTGTGTAAAAAGTATCGGGAATATGTCAATAAAAAGACCCGCGTAAAAGAGGTCGTTCTAATTTTTTTACTGCATGTTGGTAGCACTGTACTGATTTAGCGCGCAAAATTTGAGCGGGATCTGTCATTTAATTTGTTTTAAACTACACTTTTTGTTGGTCATAGTTTTGAGTCCTCGGCGATTTTTACAATGGAAAATATTGTTGAACAAAGAGTGTGCCTTAAATTTTGTGTTTCAAATGATATTTCATGTGGTGAATCACTAAAAATGTTGCGAAATACCTACGGCGAATCGTGTATATCGAAAACAAGAGCTTATGAATGGTATAAGGCTTTTAAAGAAGGCCGAGAAGTAGTAGTAGACTTGCCTCGTTCTGGTAGACCTTCAACCGCTACGACCAGAGAAAACATCGACAGAATCAAGAAGCTAGTGCTCGAAAATCGACGTATGAGTCTGAGAGAGTTGGCTAGTGAGGTGAACATATCTTTTAAGTCCGTCCACAACATTCTCATTGACATTTTAGGCATGAAACGCGTCGCCGCTCGACTAGTTCCAAAAGAGCTCAATTTTGTTCAAAAAGCGCAGCGAAAGCATGTCGCTGAAGACATGGTTTCCCGAGCTTCTACGGATCCGACCTTTATGAAACGTATAATAACTGGCGACGAGACATGGGTTTATGAGTACGACATGCAAACAAGCCAACAGTCTTCAGAATGGCGTCTCGAAAACGAGCCGAAACCCAAAAAACCGCGGCAAAGTCGCTCCAATATCAAGGTGATGCTGACAGTTTTTTTTGACTACCGTGGTGTGGTTCACTCCGAATTCCTTCCAGAGGGAGAAACAGTGAATAAAGAATATTATTTAGGCGTCATGAAGCGTTTGCGTGAGAGTATCCGCCGAAAACGTCCAGATTTGTGGCAACACAACTCATGGATGCTGCACCATGATAATGCACCATCACACACAGCCATTATAGTGAAAGAGTTTTTAGCGAAAAATTCAACAAAAGTTCTCGACCAAGCACCGTATTCACCTGATATGGCTCCGTCTGACTTTTTTTTATTTCCCAAGTTAAAATTACCACTTCGAGGAAAACGTTTTGAGTCGATAGAAGCCATAAAAGAAAATTCGCTGAATGAGCTAAAGGCCATACCGCAAATAGCCTATGAAAAATGTATGGAAGACTGGGTGAAGCGGTGGAGATGTTGTATTGCAAGCGATGGGGCCTACTTTGAAGGCGATAAAATAAATTTAGATGAATAATTTGTATTTTTTGTTTTATTGACAAATTCCCGATACTTAGTACACAGAATGTACATGCATATTATTCTATAAGCACCATTGAGCTTCATAGCAACCAAAGTTAAATTAAAAAAAAAATTAGTTCAGTCGCGCCTATTCAAAAGATCTTAAAAAAAAGGCCTAAACTCTAAATCTGATACGACATTCGCTCCTCGGATTACTTTGAGGTCGACAAACCTCCCGTAAACTTTTTTGCTATCCAAATATAGTGGCTTACGTAATGAAATAGCAACAATAACTACAACCTTGAACGACAAACGTAGGCGCGTATACATTGTCTTACATATAAGAGCCATGAACATGAAGTAAGCGTACGATACGGTACTCTATGCGAATAAAATTGTACCGATATTTTACTAGCAAATAATAATGTAGGTATTACAGAGTAAGACATCTTGGTCAGCACTTATCTCGCTCATATTCACTTATTTTATATAACAAAGTAGTAGAGTGAAAATAACAAAATAGTGCATATAGCAGATCGTTTCGAGATAAACTAAATATGGTTCGGCATGCATGGCGCTTACATTTTGAGAGACAAAGTTACACCATTTGGCAAAATATGCATCATCGTGTCTGACCACGCTACAAAATTTGTTACATAACAAGACTTAAAAATGATTTTAAAATTAAAATGTTTACAAGAAGTTTATGCGATCTAATAAAATATATTATTTATTCAAATCACTACGTCTAAACATGGAGTACCGTTACGGCGTCATTCGTGCACAAAAAGTACGTCATAAATCAATGTATCCGAATCCTGAACTCTTTACTTTTTTAATGACCACCCGATGTAAGGCCTGCACAGATGTGGAGCCAGCTGTTTCTATGACAGTCACGTTTACCAATCTGGCAGTGTGTACTATCCGGCTCGTTAAATTTTTATTACCACAAGGTCGCCACTTTATGGTCAATTCTCAACAGTTATTGTTCGCAGACAAACTTTTTTTTACAACTAGCGTCAATCATTTTATAACGCCTGTTACGATTGACAGTGATTAGGTCTTAATTGTTACGATGTCATAAAATGTCTTTTATAAACCCCGAAAGTGTTACGATAATCTGTTTTGTTTGGCTGGTTACTATAATGATATAAACTTATAAACGTAATATGCAGTTTATACGTTATAAATTCAATTTGAGACAGTTTTATGTACACGAAAACAATTGTTACGTCTTCACTTTTCATTGTGAGTTTCCGTATGCTTACATTGTGAGCTTGTGTGTAAAGCTTCGTTTACACATGTTGACCAATGTTTTGACACGAAGGTACTGTTGCGGAAATGGATTGTTCTTCGAGCTTGTCATCGGTGCTAAAGACTACTACTAACTAATCACCTGTTTTTGTAGATTTTGGTTTAATACTTCGTAGTATTTTTAGAAGTCTCATGAAGTTACACGTTCAATTAGGAAATATTGGGCAATATGGATATGTATTCATGTGCTATAAATACGGGTGCGTGTCATGGCTATAGATTTAGTTAGTCCGTGAAAGGTTAGTGTTTAGATAATGTACTTATGTAGAAGGCTAAATATAACATACATTTTATTAATAGGAAACAAATTTAAACAAAGTATAATTAATAGCATTTGTATTTCTCTCAGGGAAAGTAAAAGAAACAGAAGCAGCAAAAAATACCACGGGAAAGTTATATTGCCAAATAAAAACGCAATGATGAATCTTCTTTTTCTTAACATTAACTTCCTAATCCATTAGGATTAGCGGGGTCTGCTATCTAACCCTAAAGATTTCGAGAATAATGTATTGATGAATATCGTGTCGTATTAGAACTAGGTTAATAAGCTAAACCTAAAACTATTTATTTTTTAATTCAGCTAAGTGTAACAAGCTTTTTTTTAGTGGGACCTATAAGCTCAAGTTCACCAGAAATGACTATCTACGCGTTACGTTGCAGCACTGACTCACATGCTCAGCTTTATGATAACAATCATGTTTTGACTGCGATTTAGGCGATATCGACTTTCTCAGAACGGTCGCAAAGTGTGCTTAATAAAGCAATTTGCGACCGTGCCAACAAAACAATGGCTCTGCTTCTAAACCCGTTCAAAAGCATCGACAACTCGTGATTTAAAACCCTTTCTTATGCCTTATTTGTAAACATTGCAAGCACAAAGGAACCCTATGCTGAACAAAAGGAGATTTTGCGCAACCCCATTGCCGTGTAGTCTTTGTTGTTTTTTTTAATTCCCGTCAAAAAGGCGAAAGTAGGGTTGAGTCTATTAAATTAGAGTTCCGTATTTCAGGAGAGGTCGCTTATTTACTTTAGCATGTTTTAGCTGCCTTGTTCAGTAAAATAAATATTATTGTGAGTTTTTTTCTGGAAAATACATTAATTATATTTTTGAATAATATCCTTACATACGAACTGCCTGATGTTAAATTTATACCTACAGTGACGCGAAGACTACGAGCGATACGCAAGGAGTGGTGCCTGCATATTGCCACCCTCGCTGCTAACAATATTCCTGGTGGCTTTACTCACTCACGAGTAGCAGTATTTTGAAGGTATCATACATAAAAACGTTTAAATAAAAAAATGAACCCCACTTCATTGTCAACACCTACTACAGTCCACAATATCGTTGCTTTAGGTTTGCTGCCGTTGGTTTAAATTAGGTCGGTTTCACTTTTTAATTCAGAATATTTACTTTATTACCATTTAGTTTATTTTTCTCCAAAAACGTATAAACATTATCAAACCACTACAATTATGAAAGATATATTATAGTCGTATTATAATCAATTTTGTTGTTTATGATATGATGATGTACAAAGAATGCCGATTTTTGAAGGATTTTCATACAGAACCTTTTACTTATTATCAAAATTTCATTAAATTCACATAGATCTAAATTCGGAATTACCATACCTTATTGAATACAGTTTAAATTATCTAAATATGTTAAGTCGTGTTTCGAGATACCTGTTGGTGAATTTACATAAAAAAATACGCGCACGTCGAACATAGAACCTCCTTCGTTTTTGAAGTCGGTTTAAAAATAATAACTTTATTGTTAGTCACATCTTTTTTTTTGACCTCATTATGTAGTTGGCCCCTGTGGGCCGTGACTACGTCACCAGAAGGGGTTAGTAGCATCTTAAATAGGCTTAGAGACAAAGCTTACCATTAGACATAATTTACATAGGTTTAGTTCTACACACTAGCATTTCCTTAGGTTCTTAAAATGTCAGCTCGAAATTTAGTACTCGCCGGAAAATAATTTTAAAGAATTTCTGTTGCCAGGCATTAGTAAAACTAAACAAAAGTTGGACTAGGTAATTAAAAACCTGACTTCGTAAACTAAATACTTACAGCAATTGTCAAATCATTAAACAATAATTTTAACATATAAATTGTACCTATATTATTAAGGGCGTTAAGAAACTCGACTTCTATTTTTTTAAAGTGAAAATAATATTATCATAAAATGAAACCCAAATACCATGTTAATTTTTTTTTTTTTTTTTGAGTCACTTATCCCAAGGACACGCGGTGAGACAAGACGAACTCTTACTTAGTGATACCTTAATTAAATAAAATATCAAAAAATTCTCCAGCATAGGTAAATAACACGAGGTAATAAAGAATATTACACATAACAAGATACCCCACGAGAAAGTAATAATAATGGGTTGAGGTACCCAATCCATTGTTATTACTTTCTCAGTTGGGTAATAATAAAAATATGCCTGATTACATTGTTGTTAATGTATTAACAAAACCTACTCTTTTATGAAACACTTATATGTTGTATGATTTATAAAATTGACAGAATGAGAGTTTTTAGAATTTGATTTAGGTATTCCTCACACGGGGGATACTTAAATTAAATTCCAAATAGTTTTAAAAATGTATATATTTGAATTATATTTTCCAGCATTTCACTGAAAAGTACGGAATTACTTGAATCTATTCAACATTCACTTGACTACTTTAGTATTATATATTCGGTTCGTAATATTAACCCACTATTTTGCTTTTGTTCTAAGAGAAAGTTTGTATTCATTGCAAACTTTTTAAACCCTTTCAGCAACTTTTTGCAACAATACAATACATTTTGAGACTGTTTGTTGCTATTGCGACTTGTTGAACAATACGTTTCGCAAGTTGCCAAAACAAGTAGCAATAAAAAGTATAAAAACCGTTTCGAGAATAGGTACATAAAATATTGAAAGTTACGCAGGCACAGGTAGTTCGGGCGAAATTTATTTGATACACTTTTAGCACTATGATTGTGTAAGTATTTGAGATAAAGTAGGTAACGAACTGTAACTTCGTATGTGTATAGTTTGATCCTTTTTTAATCAAATTTAATATAATAAATAAGAGATCCTTCTATTTACCATAGGTACCATGCTAGGTTTCGTCGACATAAAAAGCAGGTCGGTAACCGACGAACCAGCTTGAAGTAAGAGTGCTTCATTGTCCTATTTAGAGCTAATACGAACCTTACCTGTACGCGATGAACGTGCTTTTGCACACATATAGCGATATTCCATGATCAGACTAACTGAAAACCGTAGCCAAGTAACAACTACCCGTAGGGATAATGTGTTCCTGCGAGGTAGGTAAGCTCCTGAAGAGTTTAGTATGTTTCACCGGACGTGACAACGTTTAAGCGATACTCTTTGTTGCCAGCGTTCATGTGATATGCTTACCGATTCATGTCAGGCGTGTCTGATGTGAACAGTCATCGCGCAGAATAGTCTTAGCTCAGCTCAGTACGCAGGACACTTTGTTTATAATAGTGAAACATAAATCTGACTTCTCACCACTAAAACTTTTAGCCTGATTAAATTAAAAGTAATGACTTTTACAGAAAGATAAATATATCATTATCGAATGAAAAAATGGTATTTAAGAAATCTAAGATGGTATTTTGTCAATTAATCATTATTAATTTGAATATGACAGTAGTATGTAATAATGCATATTAAATTAAAATAAGATTGCAATTTTTTAAAACATTGGCAAGCAATGGAAATAGGAAATATTTTGAAACCACTCGTTAAACGTGTGTATGTATTATTACAGTGAAGAACTTTTATTATAAGACAATTTGTTTACAAAAATTGCAGTCTAATAAGTTTGTGTTCTTTATCCAAGAACAGATTGAGGAAATATTTTTTCTCTGTTTTGGACTGGTATCAAATCTTTGCAATAATTCGACGAAGCCATATCAAATGAATAATTGCAACTTAATGATACGGAAGGCTTGAATTGATAAAATACTAACTTTACACACGAACGAATAATACAATAATACAAATAAATAATTAAATGATACAAGATTTTGTTACCTAATAAAATGACATATGGATACTAATTTAATAGCTTTTATGTATTAAGTTGTTCTGAGTCGTATAAATAGGTATTATTTTATTAAGCATGAATTATGATTGCTAGAAGAAAAGGAAAACCTACTTCATAGAACTCAATAGTACGAAGAATTACTTTAGCTCCAGTTCTTAAATTTGTACTAGATGGCACAGTTCAACTTTATATGACAGCTGAGTCGCGCTGCTAAGGTTTCATATGTTCTTGAGATTCAGCAGTAAAGTGTTATTGTATATTATATGCAAATATATAAATTATATAAATTGTTCCGAATAGTAAAATTAACATGTTAAAAATAAGTAGGTTAGCCAAAATAATGACTTTTATATAACAAGAAAGAATAAAACTGTTGTTACGTTGCTCTTGAAGTCTAATGAAGAGATATCGAAAGTTTAGGATTTTTTTCCCCATTCGGTTTTTTAATTATTCCTTTACATGTTTGAGAAAAGCACTATATAGCTGAGGCACAACCTGGATTATAATTGCTAGACTTTAATATACATACCTAGGTAAAGCAGGACGAGCCTATGCATAGATAAGTAATTTAAGTTATGTTAGTATATTAAACTAACCTTGAAATTATAATTGATTCAGCGTTCATATTTATATTCTTGTAAAACTTTATTAAAATTATTTATGTTATTAATTAGTCGTTCGTATGTAAAGCCTATTTATTTAAACTACGTAAGTCTTAAAACTAAAGGAAAATAAATTTGAAACGATAAATACCATTGAACTCACCGCAGACCACGCGGTCGAAGGGGCTCATCCAATCTGGAAATGGAAAATCTATTATCAATCGTATTGAAAGTTCTTTGTTTCGGCAAAATTGCATGCATACATGTATTGGTAACATTAAAATAGGTTTAGTTATATTACTAGGTATCTGACATTAACACCAATACTAGTGTCACCATCTAGCGTTCTTGAAGGTCTTTTTTTTAAATAATAAATATTGATTTCTTGCTACAAAATTTAAATGAAATTTATAAATTTACATCAATTTAAAGAGAGAAGTATCTACTTTGTACAATTATATAATTAACATGAAACGAATAGGATGCACACGACTTAATTTAAACTAATTGTACACCAATGAAATTACCTTTAACATTGAATTCTCTATGTAAATTTTAACAGCAACAAGTAACTAATGAATTCAGTTAATTAAAGGCATTAAATGTATTCCAAAAAGTAATAAAACTCATTTACATTCAATTGTTCTGCTATTTCTGATTGAAATAAAAATATGAATTGTTAGTAAAGCGCTGTTATTCACACACATGCGGACACAAAAACAATTGCAAATTGTACATTTGATATACAAAGTAAACAAAGCGATTAAATCTAACGTTACATGCAGTACTCTGATTTTCTCATAAACTTCACTTGAAGAAAACGTTACGATCTGGCGATAACAATTGGTAATTCATTTGTTTTTATCGTTGTTATGTCAGTTTTACGAGTATGAATGTTTTAATTGCGTTTAACAATTATAAAACCATTATTCTTATAGATAACGTTGCACTGTGAAGAACTGTAGCTGCGTCGTAGTAGTGCTATAAAACGTTTTGTGCGACCCAAAATATGCGAAGAATTAATTATAATAATTAAAATAAAAATTGGCATTAAAGATCTATATACAATTATGATATATAGGTTCTTCTTACCGTTATTCCGTTTCCTAATCCATTAGGATTGGCGGAGTCCGCTAGCTAAACCTAAGGATTTGGTGAAGATACTGATTTTGTCATAGAGCCTGCGCTAAATCCGAACTATTCATGAATTTCGCGTATCGTGGGTACTTCGGCGGGGTAACTTTACTTATGACCAAAACACATCGACTACTGTGCAAGTGCAATGGCTGAGGCAATTGTTGAATACATAGAATGATATATTATATTCTCAATTAGTGGCTGCTAAGGTAACTACAAAGTAACCGTGATTTAATCGGGCTCATAGAGAAGCTAATCTTTTCCCATGTAAGCTGCTTGTAAGTCTGACACCATGGCTCATGGTAATTGCGATTCTAATATTAATGTCCCTATCTAAATTCAATAAGAAGATGATACCTAGACTAATCATATTAGTGTTAGTCTTCAGAGTTTGTAAGTAACTACATAGTTGATAGCTGTTTTCTAGACGCCGTGCTTTCTTGTCACGGCCGCCGAGTGAAACTTTTGTTAGTCGTTCTTGTCACTGCTAGGTAAACTGGAAGGCAGGGTGGTCTATATCGTGTAATCTATCGTGTATCTAAATAGAAAAGACAGTTGCCATTGATAGTATATGCAGTGACATTGGTGACAATACCTATTTTTATTTTTTTTAAATATTGTCGGACAAATTACACAGCGCCATCTAGCCCCAAAGTAAGCGAAGCTTGTGTTATGGGTACTAGACAACTGATAAACATACGTAAACACATTTTTTTTTGTAAATACATACTTCTTATACATAGAAAATACCCAGACCAATACAAACAGACATGTTCATGCACACAAATGTTTGTACTGTGTAGGAATCGAACCCACGAGCGTTGGCGTCAAAGTAGCGTAACAACGCGTTTCACCACTGCGCCACCGAGCACGTCGGTGTTTTTAATATTTGTATTTAATAAGCCGCTCTGACATCTGTCGTTTCTCGAGAAAAGCAGCAAACGTCTTGTCTGAAATCGAAAGTACTGTGGAGAGAGTATCCACTTGAGGACGATTGATCCTGGTCCAATTCAATCGAACAGATTTTCCGACCGTCATCGCAAGAAGATTTACTTTTAAGACTCCTGTAGACCTTTGATCAATTTTTAATGCACATTAATAAACTTTATGCAAACTGCGTACTTTTCGATGATGAGATGAGAAGTTCAACACAGTCATAGAAACAGGTTGACTGGTGCGTGCCTAATTTGTTACGCACATATACTACAGTTAAGTCAAGATTAACCGAGTGCTTGTTCATCGTTTAGACGTAATTTTTAACGTTATTTTGAATTGACCCTATAAAGTCATAACTACCAGCTTGTTAACATAACTTTCGTTGCATACACATCCGCACGTGAGTGCGTTTCTTTAAATTTGTACGAGTATTTACCAGTCTTGCTCTATTTATACTTACAAGGAAAGGAGCGAAATGATAAAACATAGTCGTATCGCTTTCTAAAAAACATTTATTTACATTGCAGATGGTACGAGGTTTATTCTGGCCTATTTTTTAATTATTTTAATAACTGTCATCGATTTCATTCCTTTCCTACAAAACAAGCAGGTATGACTCGAATACGCTTCTGAATCTCTACACATATCTATTACATTTTGATTATTATTATATATATATAATATATTGAATTAATATCTTTTGTTAGTATGTGACCATTGCTACCAGCAGTACCAAAGTGTTAGTGTTCATTAGTGCAACTAAGTAGTATAAATGCAGTGTAATATTTATTCCTTTTTATAATAAAATATGCAATCCTTTTAAATCGTGTTAAAACAATTTCCCGGTAATAAACTTACTTTAATTACAAATGAAATTTTATATATGTAATTGTTTAAAATATCATTTGTATGTCACCAAAATGATTAAGGTAGTGACACACATATATTACGCTGTAAAGTACGACACTTTTAAGTATTTTCACATGTCTTTATTTTCTTTTAATAACTGTTTTACTGTTTGGCATTTATTAACCATCTGCTTAATATTTATTAGTGTGAGATTAAGACTTTTAACCTAATATTGCAGGCATCGTGAGACAAATTTTACCCCATTTATACGGTTTTATCATTCAACTGCTTTATCAGTCAATAACGACATATAAATAATGTCCTGAGAATGTAACTTCCAATTAAAAAAGTTTGTGTGTTGCCGTATCGACTACTTCTGTCTCTTTTGCTGTTAGTTCAAATTTAATGAGTTTTACCGTCGGAAACATTTAAACTGTATCGATCCAATGCACTCGTTAATTACGTTGAATGTGCATAAAAAATCGACTAATCGAATGTTGTACCCAGTATCGAAACTCGCAAATCAACTACCTACTCAGCCGGCAAGATAAAATGGTGGGACGAAAAAGGATTAAAAAACTTAACACTTTCCAAATGTGGCTTAACCTCAAAATGGGCAAACTTAAGAGTTTCATATCAGCCTCATATTTCACAAGAGAATGATAATGACATGTTTCTTTACTGTGGTTTTTTATTGTTTTTTTTTTTCAAATGGTGCAACAATGTAAAAAGGCTACACCACTCCAGCACATAAATTAAGTAAGTAGGTAGTAAGTACTTATTAAAAATAATACAAAAACTACATATAACAGCTTCATTATTAAAATTTGATAGTCTATTGTCTTATACTAAAGATACTCGTAATAAACAAAGATTCGGCTGCTGCTGCTTTTTTTATTATTGTTTTAATTTAGTTAATGACTCTCACAAAAAATATTTTCTCTAAAAATATTGTTTAACTACAGGTACGAACACTACAGCTTTTTCTACAGCTACAGCTTCTGTAGTTGCAAAAATGATTTATTAAATTACACGATACAATAACTAGTTTTTAATTAAATCAAGTAAGTCGGTAGGTAGAAACGTATCGTTGAGCAAGAGAAATACAAGCACAGATAAAAGACAGAACATGGCTACATAATCAGGCCCACTAATTACTAAGGTATTAATATTATCTACGCAGTTTGAAATCACACAGAGCTTGTTACTACTATTGCAAAACATACCTACCTAGCTATCTAAATTATGTACCAATCTACATATAAATTGAAAGTATTTGGTAAATATAAATTAATTACCTACTGAAATCAGAGTGTGAAGGCTATGCACGCATTAAAAACTAAGTTACACCATGGATACACCAATATGGCATAATGTGAGTAATTAATACACTACAAAATGGGAATCAATAACATAACAACTCTCCAGAACATGTGGGTTCCGCGTACGATACTCTCTGATTGGCTACACGAGCCGCCATATTTGTTTGGCGCATGCGCCGATGCACACACATGTGACGTATTGTACACAACACGTAAATATGGCAAGTAGGGTAGTTGGTTGTGAGTTTCTATCTTGTTTTTTTTTATACTTATTACGAATTCCAGTGTTTTTGTAAATATTTTATGGAACATTGTTTTAATTAATCATATACTAGATAATATTATTAATTTAAATTCCAATAAAACAAACCTTTTTTAAATTCACATTTTAGTGCTGACACGAAGTTTTTTTTATTTTTATGTGGCTTTGATACACGATTACGAGTATTATATTGTTCTCGAATATAAAATTTCCTTGTATTTCTATCGTATATTAAACATGAATTAAGTCAAAATTCATTCAAAACTAACTTTTGAGTGGTTCGAACATAATGTGCTGTTACTCTGTCAAACTGTTGTAGAACTGTGCACATTACGACAAATAACTGTCTCACCAGAGACATCTCCGCTATTTTAATTTTGGTTGCGCGCGCGCCGGCACCTGTCGCGATATTTCCGTCCACCGAGACGGATTCTTGCTTCCATCGTCCCGGACATTTTTATAACCTAACATTAGCTACAAATCACGTGAATAGACCATTTCTAAATAAAAACAAGTCGATTATAGGTCATTTCATATAATTTTACTGAGCTATGAGCCCGTTACGCTACTACATTGCCTTTGATTATGATTTTTTTCTACACGTCGACGTTATTGATTGCTCACATGTGCCAGCAAGGTCGGTAGAAACGTTTCTAAAACTCTTTTTGATTCACACTTTCCTCCGGCGCGACTGTAAAAGTTATTTTTATAAACACACCATTCGTCTATTTTCTGGGTTTTGAATATATAGGTAAGATACTTCAGTTCAAACTACGTATTAATTTAAAACTTATATTTAAGATAGACAAAAATATTCTTATTATTTCTTCTAGTAGCTATTTATTGCCTCCGGCAGCGAGGCATGATCTTCGGTTAATCGTGTGATACGTAGAAGCTGCATCGCTAACTTTTTCAGGGTAAAAAGTGGCCTATACCTACACATTATAAAATCTACAACTGTCGTCAAAATAGCTTCAGCTCGTTTCAAAATTTATATAACCCTTTATTGCATAATATAATATACCTGCAGAAGTTTATAAAAAGATAATGGCGACAAAGGTGAGCCAGTGAGAGTAATTAGATAGTAGGTAATTTTAAGGATATAAAACAGTTACATATACGAAGACAAAAAGAGAATTTAGGCTCATAAAATAATTATCGATTATTATAACTATATAATCGATAATTATTTTCCCCACCCCGTAAGGGATTTGGCGTGAAGTTATAGATAAATATACAAATTTCTATTGTAAGTAAATTAGTATAAGTACCAGGCGTAAATGTAGGTCTTGCTATGGAGCGGCAATTATATGTCAATTAGTTTTTACAATTTTTTCTAACGAGTTAAATTATTTCTTATTGATACAGATGATTTCAATTACAAATTAACAATTCATCGGAATTTATTTGGATTAAAAAAAATATTTTATGTTTCGATTAGAAAAAAGGATCTCGTGCCACCGTACCTATAATATTTAACAAAACACGTTTGAAAAATAGTTTATTAAAAACCGCCAAAAATAAACACCTTTCTTTTATGAGAGTTCTTTGATGTTGAATTATTTTTTAATTTCTTCTTATGGCGGCCATAGTAATACTTACACAATACAAATCTGTGAAAATTACAGTACCTGACTATTAAGGTTCCTAAGATACGTAGGATTTATGACAAAAGGCAAAACTTCAATAAGATTTGTATTTTTTCATAAATAGAAAAAGACATTATTATTTAAAACATCATTATTTTTATTTTTACTCACACTTTCTGTTCATTACTTGTGAACATTCTGCGAAAAGTAGCTTTATAGTTTTTGTACTAAATGCGCTACGTAAGGATTGTGTGTATTTGTATTTGTAGTGTGATTTTCAGATCAATACAGTATTTTTTTAATTAGATGTTAAATGTAGATATGCATAATTCCCAACAGACAGTTCATAAGGAATGGTCCTGCTAGAATAATACGAAGGAATAGCCTCGCCCAATGTTTTGACAAAACTGTGATGAATTTCTTGAGTCTTCATTATTTCTAACAAAGCTATTTATTTATGGTCTTTGGTCGTTATTTGACAGATTTTACATTTGACCCTATATTTATACCTATAAAGCCAGACTGTTTGTCTGAAAAACTCTACATTTAACAAATCCTTTTTCTAACGCGTTTTAAATGTCCTTATTAGTATTATACGCCGAGCGAATGGATCAAAGAGTTAAACGCTACCTATATGTATGTTTGTCAATATAAGATTTCCTTTCTGCTTTCTACCTTTACAATAAAATTACATGTAATTAGTAGTAAAGGATAATAAAATACTCTAGTCTTTCTAATATGTGATGACTTCTGATACATTTATTAATTCATAATGTATCATTTTTTTGTACATAAAGTAGAGATAAAAATAGTTAGGTAACTACTGCTACAAATATTTATTACCTATGTGGTTCTTGTTACATTTATTAGGTATAGACTCCTTGTCGATTCACACGGAAACATGCGATGCATGGACACATTCAAGTATGAATATTTTTTATTTTTCTCTCTTCCTATCCCGCAAGGGAGTTGGCGTGAAGTTATAGATAGATAGAATATTTTTTAGTGTCCTTTAATGCAAGTAGAAGGTAGGTACTGACTCCAACATACCTTAAAAAGGTTAGGAAGAACAAAGATTTTCATAACATGAGAAAGAAAATATTATTATATAAATACTTAATGGCTTCAAGTACTTGCAAAGTCTAATTAACATAACTTTCTGCATACAGGCACGATTCTAATGTAAAATTTATTTTAGTTTAACATAAAATGAATCTGTTAGCGGCGGAGATGTCAACACGCAACTGACACTCCTTGTATCGCAAGCTTTCGTATGCTACGGTAATCATTTCACACCAGGTGAACCGTACGTTCGTTTGCGTTTCGATGTTGTATAAATATACATAAACTATTTCTTTCTAAAACTTTGTACAGGATCTTTAATGATATTAAAATGTAGGTAACTACTTGTTGATGTTTTTTATAATGGGTTAACAGTGATGTAAGAGTTAGCACAAACTTTAAGTACCTATGCCCTAGATAATAATCCATAGATTAACCTAACATATTTAACTTACATGTTTTCCTTACAATTCAATGGGGTCAAAAGTATCTATATGAAAGCGATGTTGTTCAAATCACCCATAAATATTATATAGTTACATACAAGAATAAAGAAACTGTTTATCAATAAAATTTTTAGTGTTGCTAACCCTAAACGAGTTTGACACACTCTTAGCCGCTTTTTTAAAGTACCTGCTTGATGCATTATTTTCATTAAGATCGGATTTATCTGCAAAAAAATAGATATCCAATACGATAATCTTATGACTCTACCTAGAGCGCGGCGCTGAGAATTCGCACAATGCTACAGAATGCCTAATGTATACCATTAGGCATTCTGTAGCATTGTGCGAATCTCTCAGCGATGTAACGAAGTAATAAATAATAATATTATCTAAACGCTTATGTGCATGTCAATATTACGGAAGAATCATTGATAATAAAAGTGCGAATAAAAAATAATTGCACCATTGTATGCAAAGCGTACAGGCTGTTTAACAGTAATGGCCAGCCTTATTTGGGTACTAAGTGGACCTCACAGGAGTCACTGTCAAAATATACAACCATCGCAATTTGAACTGGTCTAGAATTTATTTAGTATCCTAGGTTAGGTTTAGTGCTATAAAAACGTCCGACAAAAACTTTATTGCCGAATAAAATTTTAGAAACAAACACATAAAATGTATCTATTTAGATTTTGGTCGTACGATAGTAGGTAGTTGTTACTTCACTGTTTACTGCGTCTTCAATCACTAAAAAAAGTTTGTACTGGCAAAGTACCAATTTTGCGTGTTCAAAACTCAGTTACATATGACCAAGTCTCGGCTACTTACAACAGTAACTTATAGAAAATAACAAATTGTCGTATTTACGAGATTTGCAACAATATTTTTGTCGTAGTATATCAACTAAATAAACTTATTTACTTTATTATTCACTGAAATTGAGTAATTATTACTTATACATATATTTTTAATGACAGTCTTCTCATCATGAATGATTTCTACCAATGTTTTTTTTTTTGTAACAGATACCTATATCACATATTTAGTACTTAGATATTCGTGTTTGAAATCAGAATGATTTCCAAGGTGTATACTATAGATCTGTGACATGACGCATTTAGTTGCAATGTAATGTACTGTGGTATTTTTAATAATATGAAAAATAAACTATCTTTCCTATACTATTAGTATTAAACATGGGTTTTGTACAGCTTCGATTTCATGTTTTACTGAGATTCTAAAATACATTTTAATAAACATAATCCTGAAATGTCAAATTTCTAATTATCTATTTTCGAAGATTTTAACTAAAACTGTATAGTTTTCAAAAATTGTAAAATCGTTTTAGAATTGAATTATAATTAGAATAAAATTTCGTCCAAAATGAACTTTTGTCATTTCAGATTTATAACCTTTATAAATAAAGTTTGTTGTTTACATATGGAACTTTCAGAGCGCGTTCGACTATCTCTTGACCGGTTCGTTATCTAAAATATTCAGGATTTATTTACGTACTAGATACAGGTACACTAAAATTGTTCCAGTTTTAGTTAAATTAATTTTACTATTATTCCGGTCAGGGCAAGTGAATATAATCGAATGTACTTTTAGTAGGTAGGTACTTTGTATATGGTTCAAAATATTTTTACGACTTTCTTTAATACCAATTAAAATTAATTTAACAGTTAATTAATCACCTAATTTTGACATTCTTATGTAGTTTAATAATTTCCGATATTTTCAAGAACCTAGACCAGTGCTTAAAAATATATAATATATAGTTTGCGATGTAGCGCAATCTATTACAACAGTTGACTATTAGGACCAACATTATTGAAAATAGTAATAATGTTATTTGTATATGAATAAATAGTAAGTAAGTTCTTACGATTTAATAAAAATATTTAATAGATAAAAATAAACCAAAACAATTTTTGTTGTTGATACTAAAAACGTCAACAGAAATATTTAGGTTAATCAAAGAAGTATGAATGTAGACCACTCCTTTCGCTTTAATTAAAATATATACATACTAGCTGCTGCCCGCGGCTCCGCCCGCGTGGAGTCAAATAACGTAGCCTATGTATTAATCCAGATCATAATCTAAGCGTGAAAGAGCAACAAACATCCATCCGTACATACAAACTTTCGTATTTATAATATTAGTAGGATATATAAGTAATTATTTTTATATTTGTATGACTAAGTACTAGTAATTGGACTATATATTCCTATATCTAGAGATTATTGCGCCCATTCAATACGTCATTCCCATTAAATAAGAAAGTAATTAAGTAAATCCCAAAGAATTTTTAAAAGTATTAGCATATGTATAATTTAATATATAAAAAAAATCACGAACTAATTATGGCACTATAAGTAACACGAGAAGTACTTTGATTACAGCCCATAAATTTGCCGCCCAAGCGCCTGCATCGCCCGTCGGCATCTAGGGCGGGAGAGTCGCGAACAGCGGCAGCAGTAGCTTCGTTGAGTTTATAGACGTTCATTGTTTTATAGCCTTTTCATATGAGGACAGAGACACTTTGCGAACGATTATTTGTCTACGAGAGGATATACATTCAGACTATACAAATTTGTTTCGAAATTATGTATCTGATAAATAATAAAGTACCTACTAAAATTAGGCATTTAAGTTCTTTAATTATTTCTATATGCGTGTTTATTTCATAGGCGGCCTCTTGAAATATTTATGAGTATCGACACGTCGTCTAATAAACACGTGATGTACTAAATAGTATAGTAATTAATACATGGCGAATGATATAAATTCTTAGGTACTATAATAGTGAAGTTATTGACATAAAATTTATTTATTTCTTTAGCAATTCATAAATAAATATGAATATGCGCACTTTTATTTGCTGAAGTGAATTATTTTATTGTAAATATAATTAATGCTTTTAATTAATTGCTAATTCTGATCAGATTGGGTCAACGGTAATTCATGTAGTTATGGTAGCTACAATTTTTCATTTAACATCTATAACATACACAGATATTGCTTGACTACTTACTAAATAAGCACATTAGCCAAAAAACATGTGTGGTCTAATAAGTAAATAACGGAAAAATATAGAGAAGTGCAAAGTAAAAACTTATTGGCAGTTCCGACTGATAATTAAATACCAAAGAGACATGAGCGTCAATTTATATACCAAACTATTAAACCTGTAGCAAATTGTAGAGTCGTTACTTCTACAAGCAAACTAAACGATTCGTTTTTTCATTTTCAGAACAACATACAGCGAAACAAAACAAACATGCGATCAAGGAGAAAAACATTTACCAGTGATCGACATCCAGGGGTATCGTGGTATGTCCGGCAGAGGCTGGGCAGAGGGTTGTGTGCATGCCGCCCCCATAGCATCAGCAGCCGATGCCGCGGAGGCCACCGAAGCCGCTTGATGATAGAACTGAGCCGCAGCTGCCATACTAGCTGATGCTGCTGAGACTGCCGCGCCTCCATTATGCTGTCCCAATGCATAATTAACCATAGGATCACCGCTCACACCAGTTGGGTAGCGACAACTCTTGTCATCCGCCGCCGACAAACCTCCAGCTGTCGTAAATGGCACCCCAGCCCCGAACTGCTGGTGATGAGATACGTATGGATACATCCTCGCCGGCGCCCCCGGTGATGCCGAGGACGACGACGACGACCGCTGCGGACTCCCCGCTCCTGGCGAGCCAGCCCCCAGCGCCGCTGCCCCCAGACCGCCGGACAGCGATGATGATAGCGACGTCGACAGCGACGACGACAGCGAAGACGACAGCGACGCCTCTATAGGCGACGTCCCAGCACCCGCGAACAAATTCTGGTGGTGAAATTGCTGGTGGTATTTCGGGAGCATGCTATCGATGATGAACTTGGAACTCATCGCTCGGCGGCGACGCGGCGCGCGACGATCGCCTCGCGGGAGATGCGTTTATCGCCGGCGATTCGGATCGATTCTCGCGCGTGCACCTCTACTATGGCCGCGGATCGTTTATGACCCGCGTATGAGGCTCTACGACTCCGAATTCCCCGTCGTGGCGAGTTACCGCTGCTGCGCGCCGCTCGCGAGATGGAAAAACGCGGCACGCGCGTGCGAGTGGGATGAGACTACTCTGAGGGGCGACGCGCCGGAACCCTCTCCGTCTCATTAATTCCTACCTGCGTGGTATATATTAGAAAGAGATAAAAGCTATTCGCTAACGACCATTCCGACGGCCATTGTTCGTAATGGCGCCGGGTCCCGCGCTCCCCCGCGCCCGCCTCATCTACGCCAATAGTAATCCGGTGCAGAACATTCACCGCCAATCACAAACCATTCCGGCACTTCTAGCTGTCAAACTGAATGGCTTTAAACGGAATTGCAACATTACGCATACAATAAATTTTGAACTACAGTATAGTTTCATAACAAATATTCCTGGTGTAATATTACATTACAATGAAAGCTTTTAATAATCACGTTACAATATTTTGATGCACATATATTATGAAGATTAATTATAATAAATTTAACTGCGACTGCATTTTTTAAATATATTTTTAATGTGTTTCTGAAAAAATCTTTAGTCGCAATAATATGCGTTAACGTAAATTAGGCAACAAATCTCTTCTTAAGAAAAAAAAATGTAGAATAATAATAGGATTTTATTGTGTTGTGTTACAAGTTATTGAATATCACTAAACCGCTAACAAGTACTTACGTACAACGTACTATCTACGTATTGCAAGTACTTAATGTGATATATTCCTACTACCATACCATAAAATTCGTCATGCCTATATGTATATACAGTTGAATGTATTCGATAATTTCGTGAACCTTAAGGGTTATTTCAATAAGTGTTATTTTTGCATGATGGCATAAGCTGTCGAACGTAGGTACATTATTATTATTTAATATGCTATACGTCATTTATACTTACTAGATTTTTTGAACTTTAAGCACGTAGCCATCCATTAGGCTGATAATGTATCTAACTACATACGTAAAATAAAAATAAATTCCTTATTATTTTTGTGATCACATTTAATTAATCCGTTGAATGATTGAAAGTGAAACATTGGATGTAAAAATAACAACTACCTAGCATCACTGTGATCAATGAAAACATCTGTTTTCAAGGTCAAAATGTTACTGTTGCAGTGAACTGTATATTGTTTTGAAATTGATTCAAATCATTGTCTTTCTTACATATGTATGAAATAATATTATGCTACATCTGTTAAACATACAAAAAAATGCTACAATAAAAGTGTCAATAAAAGAATTGCACGAAGTTGTTTTACGCGGGCCACGTGGACGGACGGGTATCACTCATCCTTCTCCAGCGGCGCTACCTCTCTCTGTCTCGCGTTTCATTGATCTTTACATGTCGTAACCGCAACGAACACGTGTGCAATAACAATCTTTACGACTATTAAAATAAAACCGTTTATTGGCTGAGAAGTTTATTTATTTACTATTCTTTTGATTGTTACTTGTGTTTAGTGCATGGTTTTTATAGGCTTAAGTTGCCTTTTCAGCTTTATCAGGTCGCTGGTACGACGGTGTGGCAGTAGAACATTGCATAAGTATAGGTTTTATGTTGTTATTGCGATGTTTTTGCCGTAAACGTATGGAATGCATGATATGGACAGTTACGGTCATTTGTTTTACAATTGAGCCAATTTTTTATTGATTTGTAATTGTTTTTCGATCGTAAACGTAAAGGTTAATGGATTTTTATGTTATTAATTAGGTGGAGTAAGGCTCCTTAGTTGAGTTAATAATGCGTGTCACTACCAATACCTAGTTGGAGGATTTTGTTACAATAAAATAAACTTTAGTTCCGTTTTCTCAATTTTAAAAGTACAATACTGGTATGGTATCTAGGTATATCTACCAATATCTACTAAATTCCTTATATGCGTGATTTGACCTTAAAATGAAGACACTATGTAGGTACATTCCCGCTCAGTACTTCCTACCTATGACAATCTGAACGTTAGACATGTATGTACTCATACCTATACCTTCACGCCAGATCCGTTGCTGGGTAGGCAGAGATAACTGCCCCATAAAACGCGACTTAAAAGTGACGTAAATACCTATAGATAGCAACGTAAATATATAAATATGTCGGCCCTATGTTATTCCACGCTCATTGCATGCACATTATATAGATAGGTAAATAGCTCAGTGTTCTCTAGATTCAAAGGTAAGCGTACGTATTAGGTACATATTATGCCTACCTTACATAGGAGTAGGTTAAAGTTATAGTACCTATATGTACTTATCATTATAAGACAGGTAGAGCGCATCAAGGCAGCGAGTCTGGAGAAGTACCTCTAACTCACAGAAAACTGCAACCAAATAACAACTCCCTGGAGGGTTGTTGTGTTCCTGTGTGTGAGTGAGGCCACTAGTAAGTTCCTACGGAGTTGAGGTGTTAGCAGCAGAGGTGGCATCGTGCATGTGATACTTAATGTATTGCAAGCATTCATAAGCTACGGTAACCGCTTTACACCAGGTGGGCCGTATGCCTTGTATGCCTCCCGACGTTGTATAAAAAAAAGGAAGCGACGCTCAAGTGTTACCACCTCCATTACGCTGTGAGTAGGTAGGTACGTCACTCACAGGAACGCTCTAGGAAGTTGTTATTTGGCTACGGTTTTATGTGAGATGGAGATATAATTCACGTAGGTATCCTATGTGAGTGTAATGATTTGTATGGCGACCTCACTCAAACGCTCTCATTCAACACTCACCTTGTGTTCCTACAATAACCCTCTAGGAAGTTGTTATTTGGCTGCGGTTTTCTGTGAGGTGGAGGTATTTCCCTAGACATGTCCGTATGCTTTGATGCGCCCTACCTCCCTTAAAATCATCCTCCTGTATTGTAAGCCTTCATAGTCTACGTTAGCTACTTTACATCAGTTGAGCCGTATGCTTGTATGCCTCCTGATGTAAAAAAATATTGCGAAATTGTCGGACACTAGAATGATTATTAGTTGGGCATCATCCGTGTATGATCTCATATGAAAGAGAATGGTTATTTGATCTGAACTACTTTGGGTGCTTCCGCTACCGATTAGTTCATGCGAATGTTTTATATTCAAAGAGGCTTAACAAGCAGTTTTAAATCGTCGATTATGTGCCACCATACAAAACAAGAGAACAATATCAAAGTCATTAACACTTTTTAATATTCATTTCAAATTAACCTTTTTTAATATTCATTTCATATTAATGCTAAGCATTCTTGTAATTTACATAGTCATTTACTGCGTGATTGACATTAGTCATTAGTACCAATTTTATATACTTTTAAAATTTGTGTATTGTAAGGTTTCAAAAGAATACATTCAGGAATGTTTTTATAATAAAGGACTCTAAGATCCGAATAAAAATCTGCACTTCACTTAATCGTAGTGCTGAAGTCACAATTTAATTTTTATTTCTAGTATTACTGTCATGAGATATACATATTTTCTTAAATTTGTAAATATTTTGATGCACATAATATATATTAATGAAAATGTACCTATTTAGACGCAGCAGTTAACATGTTAATTTCCTTTAAAAACCCCACAACCCCAAATCAAAATGCAATTTACCATCTGTAAGCTCTCTGATTTTTTTTAACAGCATAAACTGCAGAACTTAGGCTCTCCACGAAAACCGTTCTACGAGAACTCCCACTGTAGTTTGGAATGCAGAGTTATATCATAAATGTAATTGAGTTGACAATTTCCACAAGTATTTATAACAAGGAAATTTTTGAGGAACTCTCATAAGAAAGAAATATTCGGGTGTTTTAAATCCATTAACATCGATTTCTGGATTTTATTTGTAAAGTACGATGATATAGAGATAAAAAGAGATCTATACGTGACTCCATAACAGTTTAGCTTGCGAAAGTTACTTGATGGATACAATCAAATGCATTCGACAGTTCACCAAACACACCACCTGCATTTTTCACCTTCTCCTAATTAGCAAATAATTATGTGACTTAAAAGTACCACCCCTGCATCGGTTGCGGACTGATTGTTTGTAAAACCATAGAGCTCAGGGTGGAAAAGCTTTTTTTTAATGTGTATTTAAGAAATTAACTGATGACACATATCCGTACTACATTTACTAATACTTTGTTTCTCGTCTCTCCAGGTAGGTAATTTACAAAAATATTATTTTTTGTTTGAACTTTTTTTTATATATATACATGACAATAGTGTTGCTACTTTATGCCAGTGTCAAAGTATTTGAAAATCTTAATTCTATGTTCCAGCTTCAGGAACTGTGCTGAAAAAATACTTGGGAAGGGTACTCAGACCCAATCAACCCAGTTTAAATACCACCCATAAAACGATAGTGATTTTTACAAGCTTTGCTTGATTAACTTATTCACGTCTATCAAAAAGTGCATAAACGTGTTATATTTGAGTTTTTTCATTACTGTATAATTTCACTAGCACTTATGTTACAAAATAATACCGAAATTATCACACAAAACTAATTTTATACTAATTTGAAAAAAAAATCAAGTATAACAACAATGTCACTCGTCAAAAGCGCGGGATGAAGCCTTTGTTTGAACTTGTGTATTGTGCTTTTTGGTAGATGACAGTTGCCAATATCAGTGCAGTAATATCATCTGTCAGACATTTTCTTATTTTGGCTGTGGCAATCATATATTATTCGACTAATGTTATTTTTCAAGCTTGCTGTTATTCATTTTTTTTTTGTGTTTTTTTCTTTATTACGTAAACGGCAAATTTATACACTAGCCCGACTTCAACAGCTGGGTAATCGAGTATGCGGATACATTCCGATTTAAGGGCGGAACTCTCTATTCAGTTTTTTTAATGCTGCTAGCAGGTAACGATGCTCTTGTTCTTGCATAAGTTAGTGGAAACTTTACATTTTATTGTTTATTTTTTATTTAAGTACTCAGAATATTTACTATACGTTTATTATCGTTATCTCCTTTATTCAATTATCATCCTATTAAATACATTTCTAGAAACTTATATCATTACTAAAAAAATACATTTAAAAATATAAAAAATATTATGATATGTATTAAATTTTTAATATTTTTTTTTATGTCAGTCACTGATGATGAATATACTAGGGATAACTACTTGTTAATAAGTTTATCCGACAACTCAACGACTGGTGGCAGTTTTTACAGTCTCAATTATAACTTCTGGGCATTCTGGCATTTCATCAAGACTAAGAGAGGTACTATTAACAAACGGAAATTAATAAAAATGGTAATGTTCTTAGCGAAAGGGAATCAGTAAATGAACTGGCTAACTACTTCTGTCCTGTATATCGCCAGGAACCAGCGGCGTTAGATGTGGCTTCAGCGTGCGCTTCGGCGCCGCCCAATGCAGCGTACGTCCAGGTTCACGCGCTGCAGCTGACCGACGTGAGTCGGGCGTTGCTGAAATTAAAGCCCAAGCACTCCATTGGCCCGGATGGTATTCCACCTTTCGTCTTTAGGGACTGCGCTAATGTACTGGCGGCGCCACTTCTGCACCTCTGTAACACATGTCTTGAGGAAGAAACATGTCCTGATCGATGGAGATTGACCAGGGTGGTGCCGGTGCCCAAGGGTCCGGGGGGAACAAATGCATGTGATTACAGACCGGTGGCCATTCTATGCACACCGGCTAAGGTCTTCGAGTCCGCTATTTACGACGCCATATACTCGCAGGTCAGCGCTCAGTTATCGGATGCACAGCATGGGTTTCGACCGGTGCGCGGCACTGCCAGCAACCTGCTACAGTTGATGACTCAATTGGTGCCCGCGATTGACTCGGGGGCCCAGGTGGATGTCGCGTACTTTGACTTCCAGAAGGCATTCGACACCGTCGACAATGACGTTTTACTCATGAAACTAGCACTAGCGGGCTTTACGCCGAAAACGCTGTCTTTCTTCACAAGCTACTTGAGGGATAGACGTCAATACGTAGACTGGGCTGGGCAAAAGTCGGGTCCATATTATACCAGATCAGGTGTGAGTCAGGGGAGTAATCTCGGCCCCCTAGCATTTAATCTAATGATAAACGACTTACCTACCGTTGTTTTGGACTCAACCTGCCTCCTTTTCGCTGATGACTTAAAGTTGGTGCTGGAAATTAGAAACCAGTCGGACTGCGATAGATTGCAGTCAGATATTGATAGGGTAGTACAATGGAGCCATAAGAACCATTTATACTTTAATGTTAGTAAGTGTTCGGTAATGTCTTTCACATTGGCGCGACAGCCCATCAATTACCGATACTGCTTAGATGGCTCCCCAATACAGCGAGTGAAGGTCATGAAAGATCTCGGAGTTTACTTTACTCCTGACCTCAATTTCCGGGAACACATAAGCAGGGTTTGCAAGAAGGCATATCGGAACTTGGGATTTATGTTGCGCCAATCAAGTGGATTCACAAATTTAAATGCGGTGCGTGCCCTGTATGAAGCACTCGTTAAAAGTCACCTGGAGTGTAACGCATTCATTTGGGCGCCCCACGAGGCTAAATATAAATTGATGTTAGAACGGGTACAGAACAAATACATTAGATTCATGTATCTAAAATTATATGGTGTGTATCCATTTTACCCGTTAATGTATCCCACGCTGTTCGTACTCGGCATGGTAGGGTACAATACGCTAGAAGTGAGACGTGGCCTTAGTCTCGCTACATATTTGTTCAAGTTGTTACGGGGTCGGGTGTTCAACGAGGGCGTGTTGCGGGTGATGACGCTATGCGTGCCGGACCAGTATGTGCTTCGGCGACGTCGGCCTCTGTTTGCAATTCCACGCGCGCGAACTAATATCATGAACCAGGCGCCATTCACGAGAGCCCTGAGGACACTTAACGTGGTCGCTAATACAGTGGACGTATTCTGTTGCTCATTGACTGAGTTCACAACGGCTACTTTATTTAACCTATGTTATTGTACAAGTAATAATATGTTATGTTGACTACCTACATTGTTGCATTGGGGAAACCTGTAATAACAATGTATGATTGTTCTTAAATAAATAAATAAACTCCCTCTCAGAATCTCTTGCTGTCACTTTCGCTGAAGTTGCATAAAATTTTATGCAGTCCACATAAACGCACAAAGCAATCCTGCACATTATTCCGATATGTTGCTTACTTTCGGTAGTAACAAAAATATACACGCTATCCTGGTATCAGAATCCTTTCTTCATCCTTTGCTTATATCGATATCCTTCTCCCTTTCATCTAATCCGAAATGATCGGACCACTTCTGCCCATGGTGGAGTAGCCATCTACGAGTATCATATCATAGCCTTTTCACCATTCTCAGCAAGTCTTCGCAACCTCCCCCACTGAATACTGCCGAACATATCTTTTTAGAAATTTCTCTTAATTAACTTTCTCTTAACCTCCTTCTCCTAACATCCTTCTTGGTGTCTACTATAGCCCAAATTTGACTATTAACTTCTTTTATTCTTCTCTCTTCTTGAAAATGTCATATCCGCCTATAGCCATTCTATTGTTATAGGTGAATCATTTTTTAGTAGACATGTATTAGTCTGCTAAAAAATTACTCTCGGGCTCGTGGTTCAGGTAATTTCATTAATTCTGTGAATATGAATATAATATATAGTTCCTTCAAATGGAACGCATTATTTTCCCAACTGTGTTCCCTCTCTTCTTGACCTTATGATGGTTACTTCACTTGACCATGTTGCGAAGCATGGCCAGCTGAGTGCAGATGCATGCCTATCCTATGATGACCTGATTTACCTACAGAATTCGACCCCCTAAACCTAAAATCCTCATGCAGCGCAACTTTGGTGGCATAGACTTGATCACTTATGCAATGATGCGAAGCAGATCAACTGGATGCTCATTGATGACAAATTAAAAAAAAAAAAATTCGCTATCCACACATTTGTACGATGTGCATGCACCAATTCGTCCGGTGAAACTTAAGCATCTTCCTGCTCCCTGCCTCACGGATGATATTAGAGTGCTCCGTGAAAAGATCGATCGAGTTAAAGCACATTACAAGGCGGATTCCTCAAACGTATTCAAACGGGATCACTATTAACCGATAACACCGATAAAAAAATCACTGCAATAAGGGACGCTCAGTGACGCCACATACATCACTTAGTCGAGAATGAGGACCAGGCTAAAGTTTGGTAATTCCTCAAAACCATGAGAGTAGGCAAATCTCAGAATACAAATACTCCTATTGACATAAGGGTCTAATCAGACACGTTAAATCGTTTTCATTCTATTCACTAATTGTGATGTTAGAAGAAGTATACTTTCCATTGCATCTAATGCTGTTGAAGGAGATTGCATCAGCGTTAAGATGATCATTACTTTAATTGGAATCCTTGTTCCTAACCTGACAAAAATCCTCAATTTATCTATTTCAACTAGTTCGTTCCCTAAGTGCTGGAATGTTGAACATATCAATCCCCTTACCCAAAAAGCCTTTTCCTTCTTCTTTTTTGATTCGTAGCATGTTATTCTAACGACTAACATCTACAGCGCATGAAGATGCCTCGTAGAGAGGCGAAACACGTGTCGCGGAGATGACCGGAGCAGCCATGGCAGCGGCAGCATGCATCTACTAACGATAGTAGGTGGGTGCCGGCCGGCAGTAGTTCGCACGAACTAATCGGGAGCGGAAATCATACAAAGTAGTTTAGATCAAATTACATGCTTCGTTGGTTCAGACGTGTAGAAATAATGCAGAAAGAAACAGTTACGAAACAAATATACAACGCGAAAGTAGAAGGATGTAGGAGCCGAAGAACTCCAAGACTTACTTATCATGACCAAATTGATCATGTTTTATCAGATGATGTCAGCTTAGAAACCGGCGTACATGAGAAGAGCTATTAATGTTAAAGAAGCAAGGGAGGTGAGCAAGAACAGGTGTGAGTGGCGCTTGGTTCTCTTTTCCTACGAGATAGATAGACGAAATTGGTAGACAAGTAATCTCCTAACCAGTTGCTGTGTAAGCAGCAGAGGAGGCATCGCGCAAGTGGTACTTAATATATTAGAAGCGTTAATAGGCTACGGTAACTACTTTACATCAGGTGGTCCGTATGCTTGTATGCCTCCCGACGTAGTAAAAATAAAAAAAAGATAAAAATTTGAGGATTTTGTATACGTCCGTAATTTTCATGTTTCCATTTTTTTTATCGATAATCCTTATCAACAGGTACCTCTAGGCAGGGCGGTGTAGTATCCCCTTAGCTGTTCAACATATTCATGGACGTTGTTTGACAGACTTGAAAGAGTATGACTATGAAATAAAAATGAATGAGTCAGTATTTAAAACCCTGGTGTACGCCGATGATCATGTTCTCCTTGCATCTTCAACGGAAGAACTCCAACAAATAGTTACTGTAATGAATGAGGCCTTTAAAGGAATAAAAATAAATGTAACGAAAATGAAAGCGATGGCGTTTTGAAGTGAAAGTGTTGCAGACTGCCATATAATTATCGGAGATGAAAAATTGGAACAAGGGAATGAATTTGTTTATTTAGGTTCTATGTTCACGAGAGATGGAAAATGTGAGGGCGATATTGAAAAAAGAGTGAACGCAGGAAACCGTATCAATGGTGTTTTGTACTTCGTGGTAACAAGCGATAACATATTGAGCAAAGCTGTATTCAGAGTGTATTAAAGCCAACATTGATGTACGGCAGTGAAACATGAGTATGGCAGAAGAAAGAAGCAGGGTCAACGCCGAATAAATGAGAGCGCTGAGGAGTATTTGTGAAGTCAGAATCATTGATATAGTAAAAAATAGCGCGATACGAGAACTTTGTGGAATGAAAGATGATGTAGTGACAAAAAAGAAAAGGGTATGCTGAGATGGTTTGGTCATTTACCTATAAAGAATTAATGACAAAAGAGTTATTAAAGAAGTGTATCAGCAAGAGTGAATGAGGATTTCGGAAGGGGCCGCCCTAGACGAACACATATAGATCAAATTGGTGATGCATTGAAAAAGGGCCAAATCAAAAGCACTCAAAACCGAAGAGCATGCATGAAGAGGTTGATGAGTGTGGAAGAAGCGAGAGTGGCATATCTGGATCGGTGCACCCGGCATTCCATAGTCTCTGCCTACGCCAATGGGAGACAGGCGTAATGACATGTATGTATGTTTTAATGGCATATTAAGATTATTAATTGTTTAGTATGTATCTAAATATAGACCCCGTAGTAATAATAAGCGCCTATTGTTTTCGACATCGCTAATTAGACCTCTTAGAAATAAACTGGAAAGCATAAAAAATATAAGAAATATAGAAATCAAAGCTAGTAAATGGGTCCGCTGCAACTAACCTGGTGTCCTTTGTAAAATATCTTGCTGATGATTAGATTACGGACACTCATTAGACGAAATATACTCTGACTTCAGTAGGCCTTCGACAATGTAAATCACGAACTACTTACGAATAAGCTTCAATCTAGCATTGACGACATCTTCTTAAGGTGGTGCAGAACTTAACCAACAGGAATTCTACCATAGCGATGAAGGGGCATTCATCCAAACTTGCTTAATCCCTAATTTTATACGAATCCAGAGAAGTATTTACGTACATAAATACATATCATGACGTCTGTCTCTCATTGGGGTAGATAGAACGTTATTTTCACCGATCTAAACATATCTGTCTCGCTTCTTCCTCCATCATGCATCCTCTTTATGCTTGCTCATCGGATTTGAGTGCATTTGATTTGGACCTATTTCAACACATTATCAATTTGAACTACATGTGTATGTCTAGGGCGGCCCATGCCGATGTCTCCATACACTCTTGCCAGATACATTTCTTTCGTAACTCTTTTGTGATTCATTCTTTCTAAATGACCAAACCATCTCAACATACTCTTTTCAATTTTTGCTTCATTTTCATGGTTCTTCTATCATACTCATGTTTCATGGCCGTTAGTTAGCATTAATACAGGGTGTATTAATGCTAAAATTAATGAATGATAGCAAGGTGAGCTTTGCTCGATATATTATCGCTTGTGACTACGGAGTGCATCGCACCATTGATACATTTTCCTGCATTCACTCTTCTTTCAATATCGCTCTTACACTTTCCATCTCTCGTTAATATAGAACCTAGATACATTAATTAATTCATTTGTTCCATTTTTTTATCTTCGATCATTATCTGGCACTCTGTAATAGTTTCATCCATCGAAGATGCTTTTGCCCAGCACAAAGCACATGGTGGATTTCGAAACGGCAAAGGATGTACGAATTAAGTTTTTTGACTGCGTAATATCATGGAAAAGCATCTATCTATGTACCAGAAGGTTTTCTGCGGTTTTGTGGACCTCGAGAAAGCATTCGACAGGATCATGCGAAAGAATCTCTGGAAATTTTGGCCAGACGGTTGACGCTGACCTGCTCCATTCTGTGTAATCCACTTATGCAGATTGTACAGCATGTGTGCAGACGGCAGCTTGTCGCCCTGGTTTGATACCAACATTGGTGTCAGACAGAATATGAAAGTGGAAATGCGAATGTGTGACTAAGTGGTAAACTGCCTGCTTTATGCAGACGACGCGGTATTAATAGCAGAGTCATCATCCGAACTGCAAACACTGAGATGACATGATTGTATGAAGCAAGGAATACAATTGAATACGAATAAAACCAAGATAATGGTATTTGAAAGTGAGACAACCAGAATGAACACAGGATTACGGTTGATGATGTAGATGTAAGCGAGTCTTTCCCATTTAAATGTTTTGAAAGAAAGTATGGGGAATAGCGCAAAAAAGCTCGTGGATGCACAAAGAGGCATGAAACCTGTTGAAGTGTCAACTGGTGGGACTCCAAATTGACTCACCCTGGCGGAAAAAAGGAAAATCTATGCACCTAAATGATGGTATGAGAAAGAGAAAGAAAGAAATTCACCGTCAACGCAAGAATGAAACCAAAACATTAGTAAAAGTGAAGCTTGAATGAATAGAATCATGAAAGATTTTTTGAAGTTAGTGATTTGGAACTTTGTACAGAAATTGGAATCCAAAAAAGTGATTTCAGCGTTTCCAATAATTCCACCCCTTAAAAGGTGTAATGGGGGTCAAAATATTTCTTGAATTAAAAGTTGAAGTGTTAAGAAATTGATTTTTTCAAAGTGAGCTATTTTAGACTTTGTAAATGTACTATCAATCAAGACGTCAATAAATTTATTTAAGCGTATTTCATAATTCCACCCTTAGAGGGCTAAAAAGGGGGTTGACAGTTTGTGTGGAGTAGAAATATTTTTACAAGTTAGTGATTTGGAACTTTGTACACATACACTATATTAAAATCCAAAATAAGTGATTTTATCTTTTCCAAAAATTCCATCCCTGTAAGGGTGTAATGGGGTCAAAAGTATTTCTTGAATCAAAAGTTGAACTGTTAATAAATAGTGTTTTTTAAAGTGAGCTACTTTAGAATTTGTATATATATATCAAGACGTCAAAAAGTGATTTCAGGGTGTTTCAAAATTCCACCCTTTGGGGCTGAAAAGTTGACACGTTGTATGGAGTAGAAATATTTTTTGCAGTTAGTGACTTGAAACTTTGTACAGATACTCTGTATTAAAATCCATAAACAGTGATTTCAGCGTTTTCAAAAATTCCACCCCTTAAAAGGTGTAATGGGGGTCATAAGTATTTCTTGAATTAAAAGATGAACTGTTAAGAAATAGATTTTTATAAAGTCAGATACTTTAGACTTTGTAAATACCTATACTATCAATCAAGACGTCAAAAAAAAAAATAACTTCAGCGTTTTCAAAATTCCACCCTTAGGGGGCTGAAAAGGAGGTTGACACTTTGTATGGAATAAAAATATTTTTTGAAGTTAGTGACTTAAAACTTTGTGCATATACTCTCTAGTAGAATACAAAAAAGTGCTTTCAGCGTTTTCTACCCTTAGCGAGGTGAGGCGAAATGAAAAGGGGGTTGAAATTGTGTTTGGACGAGATGCTATATTAATATCCTGACTAATTCACTGACTCATTAAGAGGTTCCTTTTGTAATGCATACGAGAGATAAGAAAGGATTTTTTGAATTTCTACCCAGATTAATATTTTTCAAGTTCAAGTTAGTGACTTGAAACTTTTATGTTTTTAAAATAGGCAATGTTGTGTATAAAGAGGTGCTTTGCGTGTATACAGTCAGTATCAAATAGTTAATGAAACCCGAACAGATCGTCATATATCTTCATTACTACACAAATAAGGATATTTGGCACTTTTACTAACTATTTAATGATGACTGTGTTTAAAAATAAGAAGTAAAATTAAAATAAGTAAAACTGCCGAAATTCCAAAATCTACGCGGGCGATGGCGCGGGCAAAAGCTAGTTGTTAGAATATAGTGTTAGAACGGTCGAGTAAATATTTTAGGTAAATGATAATGTTCACTACTGACTGTGCTGTGTCTGCGTCCGTTGAAAATTACTATAGGTAGATGGGATTGAATGGTCGAGACAACGCTGGTAGAATGTAAAGACAGCAGGAATTGCAGCGGAAATGATCAAACTAGGCGGCACATGCATTCAAAATACTTTCTATTCTCAGTATAATTTATGCAGAAGAACCAGAAAGGTCTCAGCGGATCGAAGAGGCTTAGTCATCATACCCTTAAATAAAGGTAAGACAAAGACGGAGTTAGATAAAGGTCCATCAGTTTGATCACATTGGGTATAAAAGTGTATGGAAAAATAAGCCTTAGGACAATTAAGATGAAATCTGATGGAATGCTGTAAGAGGCACAGTAGCAATTGAAAATGGAAGAGGATCAAATTTGTCACTGCACAATGTCATAGAGTACGATCTGGTCTAGACTAGAAGGTTTTCTGTGGTTTTGAGGATCTTGAAAAAGTACTTGACAGGTTTGTTATGAAAGGATCTGTGGGATATTATAATTAATGGTGGTATGCAGTCCATTTGTGATGATTATACAGCATATGTGCATGTAGACGGTAGCTCGCCCTGGTTTGACGTCAACATTGGTGTCAAGCAAGGTTGCATTCTGTCGTACTGTCTCAACTGCAAATACTAGTCATTGTCATGAAAGATGTTTGTATGAAGAAAAGTTAACAACTGAATGTGAAAAAATGAAGATAGTATTTGAAAGAAAGGGAATCAGGACGTATGCAAGAATTACCGTTGATAATGCAGTATTTGAAAAAGTGCATGAGATTGTATATTTTGTATGTTTATTTAGCAGAGATGAGTATGTGCAGGGAATAGTAAGAATAGATCTTTTAGGAAAACTTAGATCTGTAATTTCCCAGTTCATTATTTTCTCCTGACTTGAATAACAGTATCAGTTTGTTACTTGAATAGTAGTACCGTACCTACGTAAATATCTATAAAATATTAAATTGCGGAAATATTATCTTGACAAACTAATATAAATGTATAATATTGCTGGCTATTTCATTTCATTTCTATATATACCTACCTATTCTGGGAAATTATTACGCACTTTTGACCAACATTGTTTTAACTGGTCTATGTTTTATTTTTTAAAAACATTTTTTATATAGCTGTTAGTTACGGTCTATAAAAAAATTAAATATTCTATTTCTAAAAATAGAATATAAAAACTATGAGAATCTTTGATTAAAACAAATTTCTCGCGTCGTATCTTTTGCTGCAGATAATATTTCATGAGACCAGATGGCATCAGCAACTAGTCCCGCATATCCACTACTTAACAATTAATTTTATTTTTTTATGGACCATTTACTAACATTTCGGAAGTGACCGTTGGAAAGATCAGTAAGGATTGCCGTATATATTTGCTAATGTAGTTCTACTTTTCAGTTCATCAATCAGACTCATGATTAATTTAACATTTGGATGTTAATACAATTCTTAAGATATCGATAATCAGCAAGATCTGTGCTAATAATGCTTCCATATATAGGGTTAGATTGACAAGGACTCTTATTCATAATAAATTTATTATAAAATATAAAGAATGATGCCTTTTATGAACATATATTCAGCTGAGGAACACGGTGTCTTGCAATCTATTCACATATAATAACAAAGTCGTAGTAAGTCTGACATTTTACATAGCTTTTTTCCAAAAGTGTTGCAGCATGTCTCACTTACTGATAAAAAGGTAGATCAGCTTTTTATTTTGCTCATTCGGTCTGTCTATCAATTGTGGACGTATTACGAAAATATTACCTAAAGAATCTTGTAGAAATTTTACATAATATCAAACGTTTACTGGTGATTGAAACCCGGGATCTAAACTTTTGTTCTAGTTTAGATCCCGGGTTTCAATCACCAGTAAACGTTTGATATTATGTAAATGGTAGAAAGATATTAGTTAACATTTTTGGGTGTCCATATTGCTGAATATGTAAATTGCAAAACAGAAATTTCCACAATTGAAAATACTCGTAACGTAGTCTTCGGGATGAAATCAGTGTAGAATGCCCCAAAATACTCTTCGAACACATTGGTTGGTTTAATCTGTACTGTGGTATAAAATGATGGGTACACAGCTACCAAAACATATGACGAGAGCTTTTGTCTGGCAAAAAAGAGCTACAGTTGCTGTAGCTCTTTTAAGCTCTTTTTTATATAATGAATACTGCTGTCAGACTCAAACTAAGTAAAAATTACAAAAGTGAATTAGAGAATACCTACGATAAAAAATGATACAAAGGGAACATAGCACTCGGCTTAAAAGAAACGGAACATTATCCACGACATACAAATCAAACTGCCCATAAAAATTAAAGACATTAGAAAACATATATTTAATAACAATTTAAAACATTATTTATCGGATATAAATATTACATATTGACGATTTATATATATTTTTTATAATAACCATAATTAACATGAAGTGGTGTTGCTTACTATAAGTAATATCGTATTTTTTTGTGAGGTTGTATAGCTGAAATACATGTTATAAACGGAGTGTATGATTTTTTTGTAGGACTCTTATAGCATATCAATAACAAATTTGGTTGTAATATGTTTGTAATGGTAATATGTTAATGATAGTAGATTTCTAAAAGCTATCTGTGTTAATATTAACAATCAGAATATCGCACACCTTAGAATTTAGCATTTAAAAGACTTGTAGTAAATAACCTAAATATTATCTTGAATAAGTTTTTTGTACTTATAAACTGTATGTATCTCACATGTGAGACTTTTATCTATTGCTTTAATTACAAAAAGACGAATGACGGACAATAACAGCTTCAACGCTAAAGAAAGGCCGACAAGTTATCACGCCCTGCTTTATGGGGGTTCGATGCTCAAAGCCGAAGTAATGTACCACAAGTCACAGGTGGGAGGAGCCTCTGTCCATCGTAAAACTGAGAAAATTTATAACTATCGCCTGCGAGATTTAACGACCAGTTTATAGATCCAACGCTTTAAAATCCGATATAAACTTGCTTTGTTTCAACGAAACACACATTGACGTGACAAATATGGGTACTATTAATCAGAGCAGTTGCGTAATTGCCCGCTTTTTGATTCGATATATTCATATTACGTTCGCCCATATTATAGGATATTGGATTGTATTGAATATATCAATTAATGTTTCCAATTTGACTTAAATGTACAAGTATCGGAAACATGATATTTGTCATGTATTTGAATACATTTGATTTTAGAAGCTTTACTTAGAAAAGTCAGAACAAGAATGTTTGAAAATAACACCTGCTTCTTTGCCAATAAGGTACAATTAAGACACGTACTAGAAGACATGATAGCGTATGGTCGCTATTATATTTTACACCAGTGGGAGTATTCACATTGCCTCGGAAGGCCATATTCTAATCGAATCGAAAACTTATCTGTAAAAAAGGATGGAATCTGAGGGAAAATTTTCGAATCCATTTCGAATATAGCATTCCGAGGCAATGTAAATATCAACTCGTGAGCCGTGTATAGAGTCGTATAAAAATATTATGGATACAGTCGAGTAATACAATCATATATATATATGGTAGGATTTAATTTTGTCCTACTTTTGGAACTATTTGAAAAAAAAATACTGTCTACACCTAAAGTTTGCTATTATATCGGTGTTTAAAAATGAACGTAAAATTATCCTACGAGTACAATTGGGTCAAGGCATTTTATTAAAAAAATACGGCTATTGACATGAATTGAAAAGATTTCACAAGATAATATATTAAACTTAGACACCTAGGTAAGAAGAGCACGCAGGCGTCACTACGTGATGCGTCGATGTGACGCGTCACTCATATATTGCTTCATTTGAATTGAAAGTCATCTCCAATGACCTGTTAAACCTGAATAACCAAATTCATGTAAACACTACTTTATATACACAAAATGAATTAGTTAGTTTCTGCTTATTATACGATCTAGAAATGCTGATCAGTTGTGCCTACATTTATTGGATACAAAAGGCGTAAGTTATGATGTTGTCCAAGCATGTCCTCATCCAAGCGTCATGAAGCCCCATTGTATAGAGACGATGATGAACTTACCAGTACTCCGCTATTGTCACCTGAAAATAAGAAAGAAAAATGTTATTAAACTTACCACGACATTTTTGTAACTAAATTCTTAGATTGTTCGATACCACAAACCTGCAAAAATATTATGCCTAATAGCGATGCAGTACTTCAGCTCAAACCAAAAATCTTTTATTATACAATTCACAAATCAGACCATACATTGTATTACCAAACTATTTAGGGTGCAATGGTAACAGTATTGTCAAACTACTTTTCTATTGCAACACCAGTGGCTTATAAACTTGCCATACCCGAAAAGGCCTCTTCACGGTTTTTTGAGAACCTTTTTTGGTTTCTCAAAAAAGGCATGAAGAGGTTTTTACAGGGTCGTCAATGTATGAGTGATGCCCCTGGTGTTCTCTCTTGGTTACGAGTAGTACGACTAATAAAAGAAATATGTAAGTGTCACAAACAATTAATCCAAATTTAATCTATTGTACAATATGTATACACACAAAAAGAAGAAAGGTTTTTTTAATTGTAGAAGAAACTCACGGGCCGAAGATTTGTGGTGTCTGTGTGGTGGAGGTATTTTTACAGTCAGGCTGTTTCGATGCGCCCTACCTCTTGTTTGCCTGGGCCTCGTTTTTTATTCGGCAGAGTGCGCCACTTGTAGGTGAGGATAGCTTTAACTGTAACGATGATAGTAAGTACTTACTTACACCTAAAAACTATTATCAAAATTTGTATTGTGACAATAAATTAAGAGCATACGTTAATATTTTTCGTTCGTTTCCCAATACTATTCAGTATTCCTATTGGTTTGATTATACTATAATCTAATTGGAATTCATTAGCTCAACAAAAAGCAAGTTTCTATATACTTAATTGCGCCATCTTAGATAAAAGCTGTCTTTTATAGAATAGAAATTGTAGTTAACGCCCTATAAAACACAAGAGTATATTGAGGACTAGTACAAGTACTATTACCCAACTAGTCAGGTACCTAGCTACAGAAGGCTACGTAGGAACACACGTAAGTAGGTTTCTAAGCAGCAATATTTATTTAACAATTCCAAGCGTATTGTATACAAAAAGGGGGGTAAGTAGGAAATTTTAATTTCACGTCTAGAAGGCGGGGGCGCGGAAATTTGTGTGGCATAATAAGTGAGATTGTTGCGAAATTTGCTACAAGAAAAAGAAAGAGGGCTCGCAACACACTAACGATGGTTTTGTATGGATAAGACTAGGTGAAATATTACTAGGTAACTATAAAAATATAGAATTGATTAACTTGAGTGAATAATGGCCGATATTCTAAGTTGCAACTCTGCAAGTATCTAGGCTGTAGTAACAGATTAAAATTTTATGCGCAACACTCAACTATTTTTTAAATATGTAAGTTTCTGGGTAAACGTAACATAATTTTGCAAACTTACACAAGCATAATTTTTAGGATTTCGTATCCAAGGAGTGCCAACGGGACTAAATTACTCAGACGGTGCTGTCTGTCAATCTGTCAGTCACAGGGCTGTATCTTATGAGCCGTAATTGGTTTTAACACTTGAAATTTTTGCAGAGTATCTATTGAGCCATATTTTCAAATAATAAAAATAAACACTCACTTGTAAAAAAAGCGGGCATTAAAATAATGATTTCCTCCATACATTTTCAATTTTGTTAAACAACTACTTACAAGAATCAACAATAATTGACAAGCTGAATAGTTTTATGTGTTATGAGATTTGTAGATACCATCGTAATGAAATTCGATTACTTAGATTTATGTTTGGTGTAGCCTCAAATTTAATAACTCATCAAAAAATACACATGAATTATTGATAGGGTAAAAAATAGAACTTTGTGGATAGAAAGATGATGTAGTGACAAAAATTGAAAAGGGTATGCTGAGATGGTTTGGTCATTTAGAAATAATGAAGAAAAGAGCTACGAAAGAAGTGTATCAGGCAAGAGTAAATAGAAATTTCGGGATGGACTGCTTTACACATATAGATCAAATAGGTACTGTAAAACCGAAGAGCATGCATAAAGAGGTTGATGAGAGTGGAAGAAGCGAGAGGGGTATGCTTGGATTAGTGCACCTGGCGTTCCATAGTCTCTGCCTACGCCAATGGGAGATAAGTGTGATGACATGTCAGTATATACGTATGTAAAAATACTCATTCACAAAATGAAAATTTTAAATAGTTCGAAAATGTGACTCGGTCTGTGATGATTGCATAAAGATTGTTTGAGAGCTACGTATACTTTCACTTAAAATCCCAATTCTTAGATTAGTACGTTTTTTTTTAAAAAAAAAACTACTGAATTATAAAATATTTTCTTTCGGTATATCCATATTAAGAGTTCGCTAGTCGGTGGGCGCACGTGTAAGTGGCAGCTTCAATATTTATGTGCAATTTTTCCAACATCCCTCCCCCCTTGATAAAGGATGCAGCGCGCGATCTTCCCTCGCTCGAGCACAGAATTGCGTAACAATGAGCCTTATTTATGAATTATTATAATTATTAATAGGTATCTCCTCTTTTTGGGCTGAAGGTACCTAATTCGGCTTAGAAGTAATATTCCTTATAGAAATAATGATCATTGGATATTCTAATGTGTATCACATTTTCTTTTCCTGCGCTTTTGTTCTACTTTATACACTTAATGTGGGAATGAAGGCTTCTACCCTGTTCCCTATTCACGTACAGCTCACCCAAATATTTTGTATAGAAAACAGGATACAAACATTGAATTAAACAATTTTTAACGGAAGTATCGCGTAGTCTTCCTGCGACCACGGACGCTGCAAAGCGTTCGAAACGTCAGGTTCAACAAAATAAATAAAATACGCGATACTTCCATTAAAAATTGTTTAATTCAATGTGTAACAATCGCAAAAACCTAAGACAATACTAGGATACAAACATTTTAATTAAATGTAATTACGTACCTATGTGCTGAGTGTAGTATGGATCTGCATCAATATTATTTAATCAGCCACTTTTGGAACCGTTGAAGTAAAATAATTATTGTAACTTACAAAAATAATCGTGCAGTATATGATATTAGTAATATTATAAAGTTGAAAGTTTGTATTAGATATTTGCTTTTGACTTTTCAATCCTGTATATGGATATAAATTTAGTGAACTTCAAGAATGGAGCATAATTTGTAATATAATAACAAACAGATAAATTTCTCCGCAGCCAGAGGGAGTCCGACATACGTACATTGAAATGAAACTAAAATTCTAATTTTATTTTATTTATTTACACATGTAATTTGCGAATATAGAAATGAAAAAAAAATGCTTTAATAATATAGTTGGCTCTTGCTGGTTTACGAGTCACTACATACAACAAGTAATATGCAACAAACAGAGGAACTACACGCAGGGCTGAATCATAAAAGTGGCGTAAATTCCAATACGGGCTTACCTTACATTTTCAGTACACAGACAGAAAGAGATGTACATAAACTAGTAATTTTTGAAGCTATGTAAGAAAAATACGTAAGTTTTCCAAAGTTCGGAGTGTTTTTTTGCTACATAATGCCCGCGACTTCGTCTGCGTATGTTCTTGAAGAAAATTTAATAATCATTTCTTAGAGAGGTATAGCACAATTAGAGTAATCTGCATGCAAAATTTCTAGTTCTTAGACCTAGATGTTGGACTTAATCCAACAGTGCCAACAGTCAGTATATTTCTTTTTTATACTACTCTGTGTAAAAAGTATCGGGAATATGTCAATAAAAAGACCCGCGTAAAAGAGGTCGTTCTAATTTTTTTACTGCATGTTGGTAGCACTGTACTGATTTAGCGCGCAAAATTTGAGCGGGATCTGTCATTTAATTTGTTTTAAACTACACTTTTTGTTGGTCATAGTTTTGAGTCCTCGGCGATTTTTACAATGGAAAATATTGTTGAACAAAGAGTGTGCCTTAAATTTTGTGTTTCAAATGATATTTCATGTGGTGAATCACTAAAAATGTTGCGAAATACCTACGGCGAATCGTGTATATCGAAAACAAGGGCTTATGAATGGTATAAGGCTTTTAAAGAAGGCCGAGAAGTAGTAGTAGACTTGCCTCGTTCTGGTAGACCTTCAACCGCTACGACCAGAGAAAACATCGACAGAATCAAGAAGCTAGTGCTCGAAAATCGACGTATGAGTCTGAGAGAGTTGGCTAGTGAGGTGAACATATCTTTTAAGTCCGTCCACAACATTCTCATTGACATTTTAGGCATGAAACGCGTCGCCGCTCGACTAGTTCCAAAAGAGCTCAATTTTGTTCAAAAAGCGCAGCGAAAGCATGTCGCTGAAGACATGGTTTCCCGAGCTTCTACGGATCCGACCTTTATGAAACGTATAATAACTGGCGACGAGACATGGGTTTATGAGTACGACATGCAAACAAGCCAACAGTCTTCAGAATGGCGTCTCGAAAACGAGCCGAAACCCAAAAAACCGCGGCAAAGTCGCTCCAAAATCAAGGTGATGCTGACAGTTTTTTTTGACTACCGTGGTGTGGTTCACTCCGAATTCCTTCCAGAGGGAGAAACAGTGAATAAAGAATATTATTTAGGCGTCATGAAGCGTTTGCGTGAGAGTATCCGCCGAAAACGTTCAGATTTGTGGCAACACAACTCATGGATGCTGCACCATGATAATGCACCATCACACACAGCCATTATAGTGAAAGAGTTTTTAGCGAAAAATTCAACAAAAGTTCTCGACCAAGCACCGTATTCACCTGATATGGCTCCGTCTGACTTTTTTTTATTTCCCAAGTTAAAATTACCACTTCGAGGAAAACGTTTTGAGTCGATAGAAGCCATAAAAGAAAATTCGCTGAATGAGCTAAAGGCCATACCGCAAATAGCCTATGAAAAATGTATGGAAGACTGGGTGAAGCGGTGGAGATGTTGTATTGCAAGCGATGGGGCCTACTTTGAAGGCGATAAAATAAATTTAGATGAATAATTTGTATTTTTTGTTTTATTGACAAATTCCCGATACTTAGTACACAGAATGTATGTAGGTAATAGCACTCCGTACCTAACTCGGCTCGGCTATATAAAGCATCGCTAATTCATTAACAGTTTAATTTAGACCTAAAAGCATTTAAATAACGTGCCCAAATGGCTAAGTTTAATTTATTTCCCGTTCACTTAAACGTTGCATTAAACTTTGACATTAAAATTTACTAAACATACTTTGTGAACAGTTATGCGAGCTCGGTGGCGCAGTGGTGAAACGCCCTGTTACGCTACTTTGACACCAACGCTCGTGGGTTCGATTCCCGCACAGGACGAAAATTTGTGTGCATGAACATGTCTGTTTGTCTTGGTCTGGGTATTTTCTATGTATAATATGTATGTATTTACAAAAAAAAATGTATTTACGTATGTTTATCAGTTGTCTAGTACCCATAACACAAGCTTCGCTTACATTGAGGCTAGATGGCGCTGTGTAATTTGTCCTAGAATATTTATTTATATTTATTATTTATGTATAAAGGTTTAGATATTAATATTAACGTTATTTATTAAACGATTAAAGATTGAACTTGAGAATATTATTCGACATTAATGTAGATCATTTGTAAGTTATCCCTAGATAATTATAATGTTAACATCAGTACTACAATCTTCTCTACATTCCAATAAGACGCTCATTCGAATACAGAGCAACAGTGACAAAGTCCAATAGGCGATGTAAAATAATCCAACAACAATAATCTCATAACTAGCCCTTTCTGAATCCCCAGAACCACTGTACACAGCAATATTATTCAAATAAAAACAATTTCAATTTGTTCCTAAATTGAAACAGAGAGCAGGCGGCGTGTTATTACATTTGGGCGGAGGTTAGCTGCGGTAGAGCGTGTAAACTGCCGATATAGCCTTCCCTCCCAGCCCTCTCATTGCCTATAACACCAGCATTGGGCTTTCCTCGAAAGCCTCCAAGAACGCCTCAAATTTAGCGACTTTTCGCTCTCAATACTTTTACGCGACATTTAGACGGTTATACGAAGTATGTTCGTCATTTTTCCTTTGTATCGGCATGGCGAAAATGTAGTTTCCTATAGGTATGAGTATGAACACTTTGGTTTGTCGACCGCTATGAATGGGGTGATGGGATGTCGAATACAATCATCGAGGTATTTCTTATTTAGCGAAATATGTTCGGTGTTTTTACATTTTTAGGTAGCTATGCTTATTGATAGAATATGATAAGACTCACATGTAGTCATACATTTCAATACGTTACGCTAATCTATAAAATATTCACGACTAAATGAGTCATAATAACAAAATGTAATATAAAGGATCTCTGTGAGTTGGAGTAGACAGTTTCCTTATTATTGCTGTAATGGGATTTTGACAAACCTGATGGCGAAGTGGTTACCCATGGCTACCATGACCACCAGAGTTAGTGAGTCCGATTCCCACATTGGAAAAATATTGTGTTCATTAACATATGTTTGTCTTGGTTTGGGTGTTTTTAAGACAGGTAGATGTAAGACATCGAATCAGTCTGACTGGGAAAGTACTCTCTACCTCACAGAATATCGCAGCCAAATAACAACTCTCAGGAAGTTTGTTTTATTTCTGCAGCTGAGTTAGGTTGCAAGCGTTCATAAGATACGGCAAGGTATAAAGTGTTCCATCAGATGGGTACTACTTGTACATATATGTTTTCCGACGTAGTATAAAAAATATATAATAATTGAATGTTTATTTTTATACAACGTAATGTGGAGGCCTAGAAGCGTATGATGCAAAGCGGTTGCCGTAGCCTATAAGCGCTTGCAATACATTTAGCATTCGCGCGATGCTACCTCTACTGCTGGCATAGCAACTCGTTAGGAGCTTACTGGTAATACTTAATATTGGGAGAAAACACACACCTGACTACAAAAGTACCATCATTTGCCTTTTGTTGTCAATAACAAAATATACAGGTATTGCAAAGGTTAAAATATGATTATGTTGCGCTTTGTCCCCTGTGGAAATCTGTACGTAATAGCTAAGTAGGTAGTATGATTTCCCAAGTATAATTTCTAAAATATCGTCATCAGAGCTGTCATGGGGTAATAGAAAAAACTGAAGAGATTCTAAATGTAATTTCTGAACCACGGTTGGTTCATCATCATTATCATCATCTCAGCCCGTAGTCGTCCACTGCTGAAAATAGGCCTCGGTCCACTGACACTTCAGCTTGCTTATCCTTTGGGCTATGTCGATCACCTTGAAGAACCAAGTGTCAGTTCCGTATGTCAGCACTGTTCGAAGGTTTTATTCTTCAGGCATTGAGGTATTTTGGACGAGAAGATGTGTCGAAGTTTCCCTCATGCTGGCCAGCCGAGTTGGATTTGTCTAAGTTGAATTTACCTAACTGTATAACGTGCCCTAGGTAGACATATACGTCAACTACTTTGCTTGGCTTAGTGCTTCCAACTGTGACCGGCATACACGTAACATGAACATTCGACATGATCTTAGACCATCTTGTCCATTTTCATCATGAGATCAGGTAGGGTTGGGAATGCTATTGAGGGCATTGAGCATAGCGCTAAAATCCTCGAGCAATTTCGCCATGAGAACGACGGTGAGTGCTGTATTCGCCATTGATATTTATACCGTATACTTTCAAGTCCAAGAGCTTGAAAACATATTCCAATGCTGCGGTGAAGAATTTTGGGGATTAAACATCGCCGTGTCTTACACCTTTTTGCACTTGAATCAGTTTCGTACTCTGGTCCTGTACTCGGATACATATTGTCACCTTACAGTATAAGCACTTCAACGATTCGATGAATACCGATAGTCAATTCTTGCTTTGCTGGAGAGACTGTATTCACGATTGGTTGGTACAGAGCAAATTTAAAGTGAATCAAATGGATATAATTTAATGTAGTAAATATTCACCTATTCAGTATCATCTGTAGTCTAGCAATACAAGCTAAAATGCAAAATAGGCTTAAGGCGTTTTTCCACAGGCAAGGCGGGGCAAGACGAATCGCATTGAGAACTGAAAAATGTGTAGGTACTAAAAATTAGTTGACTCTGGCGTACAGGTGGCAATGGTTTGAATTGGCTAAACTTTGCTACCTATAGATGAGAGAGGAGATGTTTTTTGCTGTAAGATACTACAATATAATAATCAGCAGATGATAAAAATAATGTTACCCATGTTCGAGGGAACTATGTATGAGCACACAATTGATTACTTTTCCCGAATTAAATCCTTTATCTTTCATTTCGATTGTGAGGAAATATACATATTTATATCTACACGCCAGGTACCTTGCGGGGTAGGCAGACAAAACCGAGCGCCATAAGACGCGGTCTATGTGAGGAAATAATATGTTAATTATTTAGTTTACCTAATAATTACACATTATTTTCCTTCAGCTTATGCTTAGGTACTTCCACTGTTTTTTATAATTTCATTGGTCCTAAGTTTTGGTCCGTTGTAGCATTATATAACATGTTGATTTCTTCATTTGTATCCCTTTGGTAATCAATACCTAGTCAATGTCACTGCTTTTTTTTACTACGAGTATTATCATTATGTAATCACTTGAATCAAAACACACTACGAAGCGCTACCAAAGAAAAATAAGTTATCAATACTATAAAAATATACTATACGAAGCGAAACTCAACATGTTCTTTTATTAGTAATAATGATGAAATGGCTATCAATATAAATCACAATCTTTTGCGAGTCAGCGCTAGGAAGTCATTCGTGGTAATTTTTTGAAGAGCAGAAGTAAAAATGAGATGGCTAGATTTCACTTCTCGTCTAACTTTGTCTCATCTCGTCACGTTGGTGGAAATTCACATTTAGATTAACCTAAATTCGCTGGCTGTGTTTGGAACTTTTGAATTGGGAACATCAATATCTTGCTAATCCCTCGATATATTCTAGCCAAAGGCGAGTTTGCTATTAGACAGGTACTTTGTCTTCCTAGCGTTATCCCGTTTCCTAATCCATTAGAATAATAAAAGTCATTATCTCCGTCAAACTCTTAACTTTACTTCTTCTACGTTTAATTATGTTCTCGAACAGATTTCAGTTATTCAAACAAATTTAATAGAAGATCAAATAGGACATAGGGTATCTTAGTACTCACTTGTAAATTGTGATTTTGTCAGCTAGAAGACGAGGCTCTGGCCATAGATAGATAGATAGGCCGTAGCGATATTTTATTGACATTCATAAGACTAGCTCAATGCTACATTAACATTAACGTTCGTGGGTTTGATTTCCAAATAGGACAAACATTTGTGTGCATAAACACGTCTGTTTTGCTTGGTCAGGATGTTTTTAATATAGGTAGAGCGCATCAAAGCTCCCTGGAAAGTTATTGTATTCCTGCGAGTGAGGTTACCAATCAGCTAAGTTGCTGTGTTATCAGCACGAGTGGCAACGCGCGACTAATACTTCATGTATTGCAAGTGTTTATGGTCTACGGTAACCGATTTACATCCCGTGGGCCGTATGCTTCCATGTCTCCCGACGTTTTATAAAAGAAAAAGATATTCGATGAAGAGCAACCCTTTTTGTACATGTGGGTCTCCAGATAGCTCTTACCGAGATTAAGCAGCAAGGGTGTGAATCTTACAAGCTGATCGTGAAGCGTGATCGATCTTATTAAGTATATAGTGCTGGGTGCTGATCTTAACCTGACTACTACCAACGACGGTACATAGTATATTGCATTGTATATTTATAATAAACAGTAAATTAAAAAGAAAACTGACGGAACTCACATAATGAAAGGCTCCATATTTTGCTATTTGATCTGCAAGTTTGCTAGACTCGGAATCGCTTATCCAAATAGAGATCCGAAATTTGAACGCAACGCTGCGGGCAGCGAAATGCAAATGGGCTTAGCTCATGCATATACCTTCTTACCTGTCAAAATAACACAAGACACAAGATAATGTTCAGTAAAGTTTTGCAAGTTTCTAGTTATGTTGTAAAATAGTATAGATATTGTGTATAAAATACCGCCCGCGTTACATAAACATTTTTTAAGAGAATGCTCATTGTTGTATGGAGATTGGTTTCAAAATTATTTTCGTTGTGCAGAAATGAAAATGGCTGCAGTCTATAGGGTTTCGTATTCGAATACTAGTAACATTGTGTATAAGTAGCTCCGGATTTACCAAAAAACTCTAATAAGTTTTAGGTTATTTTTTGACCGTTAATACCTGCATGTTTCAGTTGTATTATAAGTAGCTACTATATATAATGTATTTGGGGTTTAAATAAGTATATATTTTTTTCTTTGACTTCGAACGGAACAAATGCGGAAACATCAAATGTACCTATTTTACTCTGTATATTTGTTAATTCAAGACTGCCGTTAATGTTGCCATATATTAAGCGAGTTTGTTATTCGTTAATTATTTTTTATCTCTAATAATATAATTTTCTTCTTCTTTTAATTAAATACTTATATAGTGGAAATATACATGAAGAGTTATCAATTACCATCGAACTATACCTATGCAATATGTATAAGTTTTGTGTAAATAAGATTATGTTACAATTATTTACAATTGACTGCCTTTATTCAGTCGAGTACCTTTTTTGCCGTTGAGTACCAGCAATAATTTCATTTAAATGCCCAACCGGAACTTATAGAGTTACGCTATGATATCTAAGTATTATTAATTTATTCTCCGGAGAAATATGTAGTGAAAAATAATGATTGATTTTTTAATGTTAATCTTAACTGTACAACGCACAGCCATACACTACTTGAAACCATGAATGAGCATTCCCCTTTAGTACTTCGTCTTATTTTTAGCGTGATCCCGTTTCCTGATCCATTAGGATCGGCGGGGTCCGCTATTTAAACCAAAGGATTTGGCGAAGATCCTGATTTTTACATGAACGGACTGCCGTCAGAGCTCTACACGCCATAGTGTAAACCAGACCTTTCTTAGATAAAGTCACACGTCTTTCGAAATATAATTTCTTGGACGTGCGGGTTTCTTCAGGACATTTTCCTTCACCTTCATATGTACATTAATCAGAAAATACGATTTTAGTGGTACATGTACAAAATTCGAACCAGCGACCAGTTGGTCAATATGACCGTTCTTTTACCACTGCTCTAAAATTAAGTATTAAAGTGTTTATAAAAAAACTTTACTATTTAATCTACAATTTTACAATTCGCACATATCAATTAGGCAAATTTTTACTTATAGGTTTCGCCACATTCTCGCCAAATATCACCCGCTTTTGCCAATTCTTAACTTTTTTTTTGTTTAAAAAGTGACGGATTCTATCAGATAGGTATAATGTAAACTTACGAATTCACTGAAGTCGGTTTTCACGATTATTAAACTTTTCTAATTAGGTATGTCATTTTGCGAAGTAACAAGCTATAGAACCCGTATACAAAATCCGGGGTATCCTGTAAACAAAGTTAATTGCAGGGCTGTAGTTTGTTGCAAAAACAAAGGAAAGGGAGAGGCAATAAAAAAAGGATTTGCGACAATAAACGAGAAGTACGGTGGTTGCACAAATTATGCAGGCTTTTTTATTGGTCTAAGTCTCCGGATGAGGTGCGTCAGCATTCAATTTTAAATATACTTTCTGGGAGAATCATTTTGCGGAATGACTGTACTTTCGGGAGGTCTAATATCCCACAGAGGATATATGGCGGTCAGGATATTGGACACATATATTTCAATTTAGATATCCTTTGAATATGATAGTTGTCAAACTTTGAGTATGTATCTTGTATTGAACAGTGATTTGAATGCATTAACTTACTTACTTACGCATATATTTTTTGTTAAAAACATCGGTAGGCATACAAACATACAGCTCACCTCCATGTAAAGTTGTTAGCGTAGCCTATGAATGCATGTTCCATAGGATGTATTGCTCGCGCGTTGCCACCACTCCAGCTAACATAGTAACTCCTTGTGAGCTTACGGATAACCTCGGTCACTCCTAGGAACACAACAACTCCCCAGGGAGATTTTATCTGACAACGGTTTTCTTTAAGGTCGAGATATTTTCTCCGTCAGGTTTCTTCGATGCGTCTTACCTTAAAAACACCCAGGCTAAGACAAACAGATATGTTCATGCATACAAGTGTTTATCCTGTGTGGAAATCGATACCACGAGCCTTGGTGTTCAAGTAGCATTGTTAATCACTCCGTCAACGAGCTCGTCAAATATTAATCAGTTAGTATTATGGTTATACACAATGCAGTGCTGGTCCCAACGCTAACTTATGGAATCGAGAGCTGGGTATGGCAAAGAGAGCTAGAAAGTAGGATAAACGCGGTCGAAATGCGAGCGCTGCGCAAAATTTGTGGCATAACGCTTGTAGACCGTATTCGAAATGATGGAGTTAGAAACAGAGCGTCGGTGTTAAAATAAGAAGAGGCATGCTCAGTTGGTTCGGTCATGTAGAACGAATACAGGGTGAAAGAATGACGAAGCAGATATACAATACAAAAGTGGAAGGTTGTAGGAGCCGAGGAAGGCTGCGTATCCCGCAAGGGATTTGGCGTGAAGTTATGATAGATATATAGTATTATTGTTAAAATATAACCGTTATAATGTTTACTACGTAGTTTATTGTACATATATAATTTACGAATAACTCTATCTATCTATAACTTCACGCCAAATCCCTTACGGGGTAGGCAGAGGTAACCGAGCGCCACGTGACTCGATCCTCACTCGCTTCTTTAACGTTCATTGCTCATTTCATGCACGCTCACCGGTTTCTAAGGCTCCTGACATCACCTTCTGATAGAACACGACCAATTTATCATGGTAGGTAAGTCTTGGCCTTCCTCGGCTCCTACATCCCTCCACTTTTGCATTGTATATCTGCAATAAACGAATAACTCTAAATCCTACTAATATTATAAATGCGAAAGTTTGTATGTATGGATGTTTGTTGCTCTTTCACGCTTAAACGGCTGAACGGATTTGAATGAAATTTGGCACGTAGATAGATTATGATCTAGATTAACACATAGGCTATGTTATTTGACTCCACGCGGGCGGAGCCGCGGGCAGCAGCTAGTATACTATATTGGTCCTAAATTCAACATAGTTTAAATTGAATTAAACAAAGTATAGAATCTAATACAGAAAAAATACTCGATCAGATAGCAATATATTTTATAATATAAATATTCTTGTATATTAAATAATATATATACAATATTCTTTGTATTCCAAACAGAATAACTAGGTGATACTATGTTTATTATTAAATAGGAAATAAATTCTTATTAAATGATGTTTGTTATCCAGAATTTGTAGGAAATATCAATATAAAACATGTATAGAGAAATCAGCACCGAAGGAACGAGTAGTGCCATCTCTTTTCTCAATGAGAAACTACAATATTTGTACTAGTTCGGCTGCTGAAATAATGAACCATTTGTTTAAAGTTTTATCTGACAGATCACAAAATATTACCTTTTATTAATATAATTAAATTATACATTAACTTATACGAAAATACAATAGGTACATTTTACTAAAGCAAATTCTACTGATATTAAAGTTAGGACTAACGCCCTCTCTGGAGGGGTGAATGAACTTTTAACAGAAGGGTGGCTGCATACTGCATTTAGTTGCATGATGCGCCCTCCTTCAACAATGGGTTCTGTTATGCTGTAGCATGCTTATTTTGTTTCTTATACATAATTCTGATTCTGATAAAAATATTCAATTCCTAAAGTTTAAAATTACAAAAGAAATTTAATTCAATTGAAACTGAGAAACGATATTATAGGTTTATAGAGAAGATTCATTTCTCTAGATTGGCCGATTAAACTACTGTTAAGCTTTACTTTTCTCTTGCAACAGTTACTATAGACTGAGTATATTGGATTTCATGTCTTGCACAATCGCATAAGCCACTGCGCTTACCCAGGAAATCTATATCTCCAAATATTTTGTAAACAATATATATTTTTGACGAGGTTGGTGGCTCAGTCGTGAATGACGCGACTTTGACACCAACGCTCGTGGGTTCAATTTCCACGCAAGACCAACATTTGTGTGCATGAACATGTCTGTTTGCCTGGGTGTAGATATTTTAAAAGCGGTAGGGCGCATCAAAGCAGCCCGCTTGGAGAAGTACCTCCACCTCACAGAAAATCGCAACCAAATAATAACTCTCTAGAGGGTTGTTGTTGTTCCTGCCTGTGAGTGAGGTCACCAGTAAGCTCCTAAGGAGTTGCTGTGTAAGCAACAGAGGAGGCATCGCGCGAGTAATACTTAGTATATTACAAGCATAATAGGCTACGGTAACTGCTTTATTTATTTATTTATTTATTTAAACTTTATGCACACAGGTGTACAACGGCGGACTTAATGCTATACAAGCATTCTCTACCAGTCAACCTTAGCTTTGCTTTTCATCGTGGCCAGTATGCTTATATGTCTCCCGACGTAGTATAAAAAATACAACGTCGGCAAACAAGCACCGGGCCACCTACTAAAGTGACCGTCACCTATTCAAGCTTGTTTTACAAGGAGTATTGTTCGCACGTTGAGGATACCATTGCTGATAACACAGCATCTTCTCAGGAGCTTTCGTGAGAGAGGAGTGATCCTCACCTCACTTACTCGCAGGAACACAAGCACCCTTCAGCGAGTCGTTATTTGCTTGCGGTCTTAAGTGAGGAGGAGGTGCTTCCCCGATCCCGATCCCCGTAATACGTGCCCTACCTCTCTTTCGCCAGAGCATCGGTAATTAATTAGCAGTGCAGTTGAACTTTGACTCCAAAGATGATAACGACCCACTTACTCGTACATCCCAAAGATATACATTAGACATTAGAAAGAAATTATACGCATTGTACCTAGTTGCGATTTAATAAACTCACCAAAAAGTCATCCGCTTGAATTGGAACGACAAATATTTGACGAGCTCGGTGACGAAGTGGTTAGTAACGCTATTTTGATACTAAGGCGTGTGGGTTCGATTGCCGCACAGGATAAACATTTGTGTGTATAAACATCTTTGTTTGTTTTTATCTGGACGTTTTAGAGAGGTGGATCGCATCAATGCAACACGTCTGGAGAAGGACTACGCACATCCACCTCACAGGAAACCGCAGCCAAATAACGATTCCCTGAAGAGTTGTTGTGTTCCTGTGAGTGAGGTTACTAGTACGCTCCTAAGGAGTTGCTGTGTTAGGTGTAGAGGTGGCATTGCGCGAGTGGTATTTAATATAATGCCAGCGTTCATGGGCTACGGTAATCAGTTTATATCAGGTGACCGTATGCCTTCCGGCATTGTACAAAGAAAATGCAATCGTTCATATCAAGGGAATCGTTAGTCAATGTCATGGTGGGGCAAGACTGACTATTTTGAGAAGTACCTTTTGTTTACAGAAATATTTATTTCCGTAATACTAATTTGTATTTTATTAATTACATAAAACTTTTTATGCGAAGATACATACTGTTAAATTCGGGGCGAAGATTTTATAGTAAAATGTACATTTTTAATTGTTTGCAAGAAAAAAAAACATTTGTAGATATGATATCAGATATCTACGTAAGAAACTGCACTTTCTGAACCTAATTACAAAATATAAAATTTGTACACAAACAATGTATATTAATAAAAGGCGTAACTTGAAAATTTAATTTCTTATTTTCTTTCTTTCATTGAGCGGAAAACAAGGGCAAGGCGGTGACGCGCACATAGGCAGATATCACGTAAACGCCCACCAAAGCTACGTATCGTATATTGTCTAAATAATGAATCCATTCTCACGTTCTCCACTGATTTACGGCCGCACACAAAACCGCTATAAGACTCCGTAATGACACCTACCGCAGCCACTTTATTTTTGGACCTTATACAATTTTTTTCACACGCAACGATTTAGAATTTTTATCACGTAAATTTTCCGCTTGAAAGGGAAACCCCTATTGTCATTCGTTGCGTATCGCACGTTTCCTCACGAACACGTGTTCTGATATTTATATAAGTGTATATAAAAGAAAGTATTTATTTCAGTCACGCAATTTCGGTTCGCGTAGTTTTGAATTTTTGGAAGTTAGGACGTTTTGGGTAGGGCTATGCTTTTTGTAGTAGAAAATGTCGCAGTTACGAAAAATATTTAGAAATTTGACACGATTTAAACATTTCAAATGTTATGATATGAAATAGTGTCTTACTTTCTTTAGGTGTTGAAACGTAGAACAAAATAAGATAAGAGAAAATACTATGCGGGTAAGAATTGACACTACGAGTATTACAAGATACTGTTTAAAAATATCAGTATTGAATTAAATTATACCAATAGTTTATACGTTCGTTATGAATTCTACAAATATATTAGACTACATTCCTAATATCAAATACGTAACATAAATTCATTTATTAAGCAAACGACATGGTACTTAATGTCTTTATTCTAGATAATGTAAATATAATTATATAAATATGCACATTTTTAATGTAAACGAAATCATTTGCAAGCATTTTGCTGAGATAGACAAGCTTAGGTACTTATTGCATGTGCGATTGTTTGACCTACAAAGGAGACTTCGTTAAAAAATTGCGTATAAAATATCACATCAAATTACTTGACGACCAAGATTTGATACCAGTAAGGTCTTTCCTGGATCCATTACAATTGCAGTGATTCATAATCAAAATTTGGTTATCTCTACATCTGACCTTTTCAGCTTAGATGAACTAAGTAATATGATAAACTGTAACATTTATTTATAATAACTAATCTCTCAAAAGATGGAATTACTAAGATCTTAATACCAAATTTCAATATCTCTATCTCATTTTGCAAATTGGGTACGGATAGGTCGTTTGATTTTCTGCAGTTAATAACGTGTGCTTAATAACAAATATGCATAATATGAAAAAATTACCAATACCTATTTCTGCTATTTGTACAATAAAGATATTTATATACTCGTAGAAATAGGCAAACTAATATACTTATATGTACATATGAGTAATGGGCGTAAAAGCCAGAACCCACAGAGGCGGAAAAGCGGCAATGATCCGGATGGAATGTTTTTTATCATTAGTGCTTGTATGCAACCTGTCACACAAAAAGCGATCGCACCGCACCGGATCGCACCCGCTTGTCTCATGTGACAGGCTGCATACAATCTAACAGTTCATGAAAGACGTTTGTGTGATGTATTCTTACAATCGACCGTTCGTCCAGTTCGTCTAGTCTTGTATCCGATAGAAACAAAATTTAAAGTAACCGAATACGTATCGTCATTTCTATGACAGTCACAATATTAACATTTTAGTAGGTACATCACTAAGACAGTCAATGTAAAGCGTATTATTAATATAATGTAGCAGGACTACGATTGTATTGGATAGTAAATTAACACGGACACCTTTATAGGCAGTTATTACAACAGAGTTGCAAGCCGTGATCATAAACGGCCTATGTAACAAGTATTTATGTCGTATTATGTAGGTTTGTTCGTTTTGTAATAATTTCATCGAAAAGACAGGTAGAGTACCGGTATACGAGTATAACAACATTTTCGATATTAAGAAGAAAATCGCATAGAAACTGTTCCTTGAATCTCCATAGTACATCATAAGTTGCCTAGTACTTAGACTTGTATCATTCTGATGAACCAACCACTACGAGATGAACCAAAAGAGGGTCCACGCGTACAAAACAAATTTCTGTTGTTAATGTCTATGCCTATAAATAGCAATGCAAAGATGGCGTTGGATAAATAAGTCAAATTTTGATTTTAAATAAGTGTTGAGTTAATAACTGAGCTTTAGCTAAGTTTATTTACTTTATTTACTACATTGGAAGAATATAGTTTTTTAAATACAGTGCGTGTAGCTTTGTACAAGTTCACGCGTGTTCCATACATAAATACACCCCCGCTGCCATGGCCAAGTTTAAAGCTAGGTAAGTACTAAACGTACAGGAGATATGTGCCTGTGTCATATTTACCACGTAGCTTGTTCTATATCCCCACCGTACCATTTTCTTAAGGTAAATTCAAATTATAACCCAGGAACATTGTCGGTCGCATAATAACTCGGCTATTATTATTATGACGAGCTCGGTGGCGCAGTGGTGAAACGCGTTGTTACGCTACTTTGATACCAACGCTCGTGGGTTCGATTTCCACACAGTACTAACATTTGTGTGCATGAACATGTCTGTTTGTCTTAGTCTGGGTATTTTCGATGTATAATAAGTATGTATTTACAAAAAAAAATGTATTTACGTATGTTTATCAGTTGTCTAGTACCCATAACACAAGCTTCGCTTACTTTGAGACTAGATGGCGCTGTGTAATTTGTCTGACAATATTTATTATTATTATTTATTAGGCGAATAGCGAAAGGCGATTAAATGAATATATAAGACCGGTAGTTATTTTTATTCATTTAAACTTTTTAGTAATTATATTATAATTTATGGTCGCGCTGCCAGAGTTTCTCATTAATTAAGTATAGGCGTGATTACAGTTTGCTAATAGGTATCTTCATAAATTTAGAAATTGATATCTCCTAATTATCATTTCTCATGCAAGTACCTATCTAAAACTGCCATTTTGATCTCTGACTTTATGTGTAAGCAATTATTAGTAGTACTAATTAATTGTCATGGTCTTCAATTTGAGAGTATTAACAATTAACCTACACATAACATAGTGCAACAAAAAACGTTAAATATGTAATAAAAAATATTGTGGTTAATTAATTAAGTGAATAAATGAGTACGAACTAAGAAACACATGTAACGTGCTGTTGTTATGTGATGACTATGATGAATACTTACCGACGACATAATTTATAATTAAGAAAAAGGAGCTTGTTACATTGACTTGAAAGAAATGATTCTATACAGGTTCTGATTTTTACTAATTACGACGCGGAACCCTAAAAAATAACATACCCTGATTAAAATTTTATGCATGTCCTTTTCAAATGAGCAGATGTCAATTTCGTGAGTAGGTAATTTTGTTTTAAATGGTATGAATTACAAAGGGAAAATAAGCGAGTAATTCATTAGCTACTCAATTATTTTATCTAATAATAAATAATTACACACTGCCAGTATGTAACTTATAATACCTATCCTTGAAAACTATTGTTCTACACATAAATATAGTAGGTGAATGGCAAAAAAGTACACTTGAATAGCAATAGAGATCTCGTTATGTAATACCACCCTTCGCCCCTCGGTTGCAGACGCCAAATATTGACTAGGGTGGCGCATTGTATTGCAAACAGACTAGCCCTGAAGATGGTGCCACTGTATTTTGCACAATACCAAATAGTTTCGCTTTTGGCAGATAGAGGGTGCTGTAAATATTATTTGATTATTTACTACTTTGCGACAATGAGATATTATAAATTGATATTATTTATTGTGCTACATTCCTACTCATATAACGCTGAAATACATTTTGTTAAACTAATGATACAATAATAATTTATTTTCTTTTGTCCGTAGATTTTTTCAGTTTTGCAAAGTAGCCTATTTTTGCTTACAAGACTAATACTCCAATTCATACCAATTTTCTAAAAATGGTTCAGTAGCTATGCAATTATGCGTTTCACTTATGGCAACAAGCTATATACGTATACATTATGCATGTCTATATCTACATATACATTATGTACATAAATAATTGTAATGATGTCGCGTTTGCTTATGGAACAGTTTATGAAGAAAAAAGCCAAAGCAGGCATTTTTGGAAATTTTGTTCAAAATTACTACAGTCTGATTGGGAAACGGGATAATAGTTAGAAGAAGGAAATGCTTATATATACTTAGTACATATGTACCTACCTACAGAATAATTCTTACTTACCAGGATAGTGTTCTTACTTACAATGAATTACAGTTAACAGTTAATTTTAGTCGCCTTAAGATAATACGTAGGTAAATTATTGGTGGTACCGTAGACGTTTTACTTTAAAAACCGTTGTTTTTTTATTTATTACCACATTCTCCGTTTCCCGGTTGTAGGCAGAAAGGGTTGCGTGACAGTACAATAGCTGCATTGTCGGTGCACTGTCTAACTTACCTGCTTTATTGATGGTCGAGTGGTTAATTGCTGACTAAAACAAACAGTATAGTGTGAGTGAAATGATTTGATACTATTGGTTAGTATTATTTCTGTACAGTAGATACGGTATAATTTAAATTAGTTTAGTAAGTAATTGAAAAAATAATCAAGACTCTAAATTGCTTGTGGTAAGTTCAATTATTTTAGTCTACGAAGAAATTGTTATAAAATGGACGAGGTGGCATTTTGGGTAATTACATGTTTCAGAAGTTTCCTGTATAACTAATGATTTTTTTAATTACTAAAATGCTACCTGTACTATCGGCCCCTACTAGAATAAATAGGTACACGGATTATGATGAGTAATTAAATAGTTAAGTATTAGAGTATGTGAATGAAAATGAATATCTTGGAAAGGCTTTCAGCTGCGATAAAAGGTAAACCGCTGATGTGAGAGGCGAGTGAGTACAGGGAACAGTGGAAATACAGCGTCGGACAAAGTTCTAGGCAACTGAAACCTAAGCCAAACGGCACAGCCCGAAGCTAACTTATGAAAGTGAAAACTGGGTATGGTAGAGATAACGTAAAAGTAGAATACATGTATTGGAGGTGCGAGCAATGCGTAAAATTTGTGGCGTAACGTGTTCGCAACGATGATGAAGGAAAAGTGTCGTGTTTCATCAAAAAGGTAATATCAGGGGCCCTAGGAACTGTCGAGCGTGTTTTAAAAGAGCTATGATTGTCAAAGAAGCAAGCGAGATGTGTAAGTAGCGCGACTTACGGCGCTCAGCCCCTTTGCCTACCCCGCAATCGACCTGGCCAAGATATAAAAAGATAGCTTATAGTCCGATTACGCCGAAAATCTAACTAAGATTATAGGTACTTCGTAAAGATATGTCCAACTTAAAAAAGTCAGCTCAATTATTTTAACGTTTCGTGGAGAAAATTGAAATTAAAACTTTTGTGTACCTAAAACAAAACATGCACCTGTGGATGCACATACACACACGCACGATTACCTAAGCATATACACGGAAACATAAACACTCAAATATGACAACCATCTACTCAAAAATGGTCTTCAATTACTCACGTAGTCTTGAAATATAAACACATAACTGTAATTAAAGTAACTTCCCCTAGATTTGAAGGATAATTAATTAATAACATACAATTGATTATTAATAATGTTAAATCATAAAAATTTAATGAAATGATTTTTCCTACAAGTCTGTTAGTTACTAAAATCATTTAAAAATAATAAACGAAATTATTGATGTTATTATTTCAATAAGTACCTAAGCTGAAGGGAAAAAATATTTTAAGCAAATTAAAATCCTATATCAATTTACTAAATAAGTTTATACGTATAATGATTTTATACATAGTATTATAGCAAAAATTAACTGTGCTGAAAGTCAACTTTGCCGACGATTTAAACAATCTTGGCTCTTCTTCCCGCACTTTTGACGAGTGACATGGTTCTTATACTCGTACTTGAAATTTTTACAATTCAGTATAAAATTAGTTTTATTTGACAATTTCAATAGTATTTTGTAACATAAATGCTAGTGAAACTATATAGTAATGAAAAAACTCAAATATAACACGTTTATGCACTTTTTGAAAGACGCGAATAAGTTCATCAAGGACACCCTGTAAAAATCACTATCGTTTTATGGGTGGTATTTAAAATGGGTTGATTGGGTCTGAGTACCCTTCCTAAGTATTTTTTCAGCACAGTTCCTGAAGCTGGAAGATAGAATTAAGATTTTCAAATTGTTCTAAACTGAAGACTTTGACACTGGCATAAAGTAGCAACACTATTGCCATATATTATAAAAAAAAACAATCTCTACATAAAAACTGTCAATCAAAGCTACGAAAAAGGAGAAGTGCCAAAACTGCCAGACTGTCGTCATTTAGCAGTCATGATATCTGAAGAGCCGAACAGGTTTTATACTAGCCTCTGGGTATCACCTGATTATGTCACATTTGATTGACGTACTGGCACAGTTCTTATGGCATTTTTGTGTGGTAGAAATGTGGATATTAACGTCTAGGTATCAACAGTGTTTCTAAACAAATGCGATATGGAGACTTTTAAGAATAGACTTGAAAGACTGACATACATCGGCGACGATTTGTATTGGTGATGTCTATGGAGGGTGGTAAATATTTATTATCATATCAAAATATAAATAATATCGATTTTACCACGACGTAGTTGATTCAGGTGTAGAAAATACATAACTAGGCAAGTGAAGTTTGGTAGGGATTCAATAACGAAATAAGTCTGATATAAAATTCGAATTGAAAGTGTAAAGAGTGTATCATTTTTAAAGACGAAGCCAGCCTCGTCTACTGGTTATGTTCTCTGTCAACCTGCAAATAAGGTTCTGGCAAGCGAAATGTAGACGACAGCATTTTTTAATAAGCAGACCGACTAGAAAGAGACACGTCGAGTGAAGCATTTTATAAAAAAAGATTATTTAGAAAGTTAAAACAAAAACGCCCACCGCTTAAAAAAATTCGTCAGAAGACATATTACCTAAATGGCAAAATATCATTTTATGACTACCGCGTATATTTTAGCACAGCACACAATTATATCTGCCTACGAAATAATTCATTATTATCTATATCTATCTATCTATAACTTCACGCCAAATCCCTTGCGGGCTAGGCAGAGAGAACCGAGCGCCACGTGACTTGATCCTTACATATCTCACTCGCCTCTTCAACATTCATTGCTCTTCTCATGCACGCTCGCCGGTTTCTAGGGCTTCTGACATCACGTTCTGATAGAACACGACCAATTTGGTAATGGTAGGTAAGTCTTAGCCTTGCACGGCTCCTACATCCTTCCACTTTTGCATTGTATATCTGCTCTATCATTATTCTTATCTATATATATATATGAAATTATCGTAATATATTATTATGATATATTATTATTGTCGAAACAATCATTCCTGATTAAATTTTTACAAAGTTGAAAATAATCGATCAAAAATGTACAACTGTTTTATACTAAAATTTGGCATTCGATAACAACTACATAGAATGTATCAAAATCATGTAACAAACTACATCATTATAGCACACCTTTGAAGCGCACAATACATGAAAATTGCACAACGAAAGGCCATAAAACCGTCACACCGTTACCCAACCCTTTAAGGTGTAATAAATTTTTCTGTCACTGCTTATAACAACGTGCAAAATTCACGAAATTCGACTTTATGTATGCAAAATACAAGTTGAATTCGCATGTGTAGATTTACCACAGACGCTGTAAAAATAACTGTATAAGAAATTACCCGACAAAGGATTGAAGTGAAGGTAATAATCACAGGTATTAGAGAGTAAAGGTATGAAAAAGTCTCAGTATATCTCTGGTTTTAAGTCTGTGAGTGTCACTTAGTGAACGTTAATTCGGCGAATATTATCTAAAGTTATTTTAAACACATTCGTTATTGGTTATCTTTATTGCACGATAATTTCTTGCAGCGCTAAGGATTTACCAAAAGCGAGCTCTATGAAAGATTTGATAAATCTTCGCTGATTCGCCAAACCTGAAAGTCTCAAGCGTCCAAACAGTTGTTTGTAAGTACGTGAGTGTGCATTAATTTTATGTTGAATCCTAATATTAGTAATAAGTTGAAACATTATAAGCCAAACGTGCATAAATATAATAATTTGCAATAATTTGTGTATAATCAAGTTTTGGAATGTGGTTTATTATCATAGTGAGTTTGATCTACGCAATATATGCCCGGTTTCCTTTCTATGTAAAGTACTTATAGTACAAACCTAATACAGCTTCGTCCAGAGAATGGTTTAGTTAAGAGATTGGTTTTAGAAACCAATGGAAATGTGGATGGGAACTACCACTTCGAAAAGTGGTAAACGATTTTACGTCGTCATGGAAGCTAACTACGAAACAATTCAGTAAGTGTTCAATCGATCTGTGTATTTAATTTATAAGTAGTAATAACTAAATTTAAATCTATACAAAAGTAGTAGGAATTTTTCTTGGATATTACCTTAATCTAATTTTGTCAATTAATTTGACCCGGAGTATAAATTAGCAAAACTTGAAATGAGCTCGCCATACGCGCTCCAATAGACTTTGTATTAGAACGGTTTTTCGGGCGATAACATCACTATAACATTAACAAAACTGCATAAAAGGCAATTTTCTCGGTTTTGTCCCTGTTTATTGTTTAAATATAGTATGGTATACAGATATTGCAGATTCCTGACTGCGATAGACTTCGTAACAATAATGGTGTAGCAATGAAGTTCATGAAGATAAAGATAGATAAAAAATGCACACTGAAAAACTTCATCAAATTGTTATTACATTTTTGACGAGCTCGGTGGCTCAGTCGTGACTACGCGACTTTGACACCAACGCTCGTGGGTTCGATTCCCACACAAAGCAAACATTTGTGTGCATGAACATGTCTGTTTGTCTTGGTCTGGGTGTTTTAGGAGAGGTACGGCGCATCAAAGCAGCCCGTCTGAGGAAGTACGCGAAGAAGAAGCGTTAGTAGGCTACGGTACCCGCTTTATATCAGGTGAGCCATATGCTTGTATGCCTTCCGACGTAGCATAAACAAAAACATGCTATATAATCTTTACTTTAGGTCTATAATTATTATTATCAACGTCTTTATCTATGAAAAAAAAATCGCAACAAGTTCCTTATTATAGTTAGATACATTCTTAATTGTTATGCAGCTGTACTTCACGCGGGTAGAGCCCTGGACACGTACTAGTTTGTGCCCAGGACATATGTAAATATAGAGCAAGCCTTAGGCGATATGCAATAATGCAAAGATATACGAGTACGAGTTCAAGCTTTTGCATCGATGCACTGAATTACATTCATTTGTTTAATTTATAGATACTCTAAATGGCCTTGCCTTGAGTAGCTTTCTGCTTCGGTTGAATCTAAATGTGCTGAAACATGAAAACTTATTGTTGGTTAAAGAAACAAAAATATATTAGATAAACATTGTATCTTCTGTCAAACTGCATTAATTCCAAATAAATAATTGGATTTCGCTAGCTCCTAATTTACTCTCAGGGGAACTAATACACAAATTATAATATATATATATATACCATCAGATTAACCCTTCGAAACCCGTGTGGTCATATATGACCGCGAAATGTATGGGAAAAGGTATATAACGGGTTCTGAAGGCTATTCTAACCGACATTATTTTTTATGTCTATAAATATATTTTTTAACTTTAAAGAAGTGATAGCCCAGTGAGTAAAGAACTAGCCTATTGACTGATTGGTCCCCGGTTCAAATAATAACGTGGGCATGTACCAAATTCGTGTTTTTGGATTTATATATTTGCAATTATTACTTGTACGGCGATGAAGGAAAACATCGTGACGGAACCCACACGTCCATAAATTATATTTCGAATTTTCCTCTGGGTTGTGGAGGTGTAACAGCAGTCACTCCATATCCAAATCAGTATCTTCGCCAAATAAGTACATGGTAAGGGAATGGGTCCCGCCTTACGCCTTACTTGGATTAGGAAACAGGATAACGCTGGAAAGAAGAAGTTTTCAGCTTTCTAAAAGTAATGATATGGTTATAGATAGTTTTTTAAAGTATTATCTAGGTAGGTATTTAAATAGACAAGTCTCGAAGGTAACGCTTAACAGACCTTAATATATTATGTTATTACATTTGTTAGACTGTGAGTCACTTATACCCGAGGACAAGAATATTACTTGAACGCTTAAGCTCAAATTTATGGGCTGAATTCGACAGCTTGCTCGAAATGCATAGAAAAATAAAATAGATATTGTGACTCAGGACAGGGTTTAGCCAAACGGTTTTACCAAAAATAAAAACGATGTGATGTAGAAACGAATTTAACCTGTGGGTGCGTTAAATTTACTTTTACATAACTTACTTACACAACTATATTATACAGAAACTAATTTCGTATTTTACAAGAAAATATACGAAATACATATAATATATTTTTTAATAATTCATATATTTCTTAATACAACAATATTGATAAAGACTTAGTGGTCATATGCCAGAAGCGTGCTCGTCGTCGTATCACTGCACTGATTGCAACTCTGGCTCAAAACTACACCGAAGAACGGGTTAGGGCGTTCCGCAGAGAGAAAGAGATCCGCTCCAAACGGTGCGTCAAATAGTGTAAGTAGCAAAGGAGGCCGCCGCTCATTACGCAGCGCCAATTCCGGCGGGTCGAGGAGAGCTGAATGATAAAGAGGTACGTGGAGTGTCAGAGGTAGATTGAATGATAAGATGAACAAGCTGATGGACGTAATGAATGAGAGATGCTTTGATGTTTTGTATGTGACAGAGACTAAGCGCAATGTTGATGATGAGAGCGACTCTGATGATCTTTCCGGTGGAATTATGACACTATGGTAGACCGGGACGATCATGCCAGTGCCAGTGTAGGTGTCGTACTCTCCTCCCGGCTGACCTCCAGTGTGAGAGATTACAGTTTGGTAGGACTTCAACTTCTCTGCGTTAGCATAAAACTGGGCATCACGCCTGTATTTCTGGTTGCAGCATACACTACCGCGTCAACCTTAGCGTCGGCTCAAGAACTAGAGAAGTATTGGGAGTCTGTAAGAGATATTCTTGATTTAGTTAAAGACTAAAGACGTGTAAACTTAAATAGATGAATAGATGGGTTGGGACCAGACACGACTGCTACGAAGCTGTTCTTGGTGCGTATAGAGATAAAAGTGGAAATAAACCAGACAAGTCAGATTTATGTATGGAACGAAACCCCCTCGTGTCAGATACTTATTTCATCATAAGGATATTAACACGTATACATTGATACGGAAAGATAAAAAAAAAGTGTGACTGATTTGATTTTGATAGACGTCTCCGAAGTACTGTAACCTAGCACTGTAAGAAGAAAGAAATTTACCGTCGATGTAAGAATGAAGCCAAAGCTCTAGTAAAGAAAGGAAAGTAATCATGAAAGACTAACTATGAATGAGGATGAGATGCTGAAGAATCTAGAATGGACAAGATAAAGTCTAGAGCTGGTGACATTCTTGCTACACCGAGAAAGTGTTAGCACTGTTTGACTCCAATATTTTGTCGAAATGTATAACTATGCTCTGGATATTGGCACTGAAACGAGTCTGTGGCACTCCAAGTTGACGGCGTCTGATGAAGGCATAACTATGGACGAGATCGAATGGTCGATACGAACCTTGAAAAATGGAAAGTCAGCGGGAATCGATATGATCACAACCGAGAGGAACAAACTAGGAGGCACTTAAGTCCGGGACGACTTCCATTACTTAAGCAGTCTATGCTGGAGTTTATGTCTGGTCTATGGCTCTCAATAGATAGGACATGCGTAGTCATTATATCTTTGTAGAAAGATTGCACCAGCTACATGTCCATCAGTTTGATTAGTTTAGCAGTAAAAGTATGCAGTAAGATAGTTGAAAGGAAAATATTTGTCGGTGCACTGTTCCGAGCTGTGCAGTCCATGTACTAGGATTGCACAACATGTGTGCAGATAGATGTCGTATCAATTAAGGTTACATTCTGTCTGTTCTGCTGTTCATTCTGTATCTCGATAATTGACTACGGAGGATGAAATCACCGAAAAGAGAATTGTGCATGGGTGACCTAGCCGCGAACTGTCTGCTTTCTGCAGACTTACTGGTTACTATAATGAAAGACGATTGCATTGGAAAAGTGTTCACTTCTGAATGCGAAGAATGAAGATGAAATGAAGACGACGAAGAATAAAGAAAAACTAATGTTAGGATTTCGGTTGGTGATAAAGTGTTGGGACAAGTGTATGATATGATTTATCTTGAATGCGCTTTCAGTAAGGATCGAAGGTACACCGCTAATGTGGAAAGACGAGTGAGTGCTGGGAATAGTGTGAATGAAGCGTTTGGAATAGTAAAAGCTTGATTCAGAAGGCGCAGCGCTCTATACACAATACAGCAGTGGAGTGTTGAGCGAAATTTGTGGCATAACACTTGTAGACCGTGTTCGCAACGATGATGAACAGAGTTAGTTTGAAAGAGAGTAGCGGTGTTAAATAAGAATAAGAATGACTTTGTGCAAGGATCGAGCCATGTGGCACTGTGTTTCTTCTGCATAGTCGGCAAGGGATTTGGCGTGAAATTATAGGTAGATAGATTGATAAAATTTATGAAGGATATTTGCTTAATGAAATTAAATTAAATATTCAGCTATTAAATTTATCAAAGCACCCACAGGAAGATAAAACATACATATCTACAAATTTCATACGGAATACAGTAATTAATTCTATGTGTCAATGAAAAGACACATAGAAGGTCAGTATAGTAGACATCGTTAAGATGTGTCGGCACTAAAAAGGTAGAGTTTGTACCAGAAGATAAAGCAGGCCAATACTCAATCTAAAAATAAAATTTATGAAAGATAAGCGGTGTTCGGAATATCATCATACACATACGAGGTAATGAAATAAATACATAGAAAAATAATACAAAGTAGAATAAAAGTGAGTGATATTAAACTAGACAGAGGAAGAAGAAAAGCTATATTCTATCTTTATATATTATTTTTGATATTTTTCAACGTTAGTCGAAAATGACACGGATAAAGAGAAATAAAAGCTCGTTTTGATCAATAAACAATAAATAAAATAACCTCTTTATGTGCAACTGGCGCCCTTTCGTATGGTACCCCACTTGAACTACACTCGGCGTCACAAATAAATAAATAAATATTGTTGGACAAATTACACAGCGCCATCTAGCCCCAAAGTAAGCGGAAGCTTGTGTTATGGGTACTAGACAACTGATAAACATACGTAAATACATTTTTTTTTGTAAATACATACTTATTATACCTACATAGAAAATACCCAGACCAAGACATGTTCATGCACACAAATGTTTGTACTGTATGGGAATCGAACCCACGAGCGTAGGTGTCAAAGTAGCGTAACAGCGTGTTCCACCACTGCGTCACCGAGCTCGTCATAATGTATTGACAAAAATCGCACCTTTCTGAAAATAAGTTTAAAACGTGTCCAAATGCTAGCGCATACAATTCATTCATTCAGTATGGGCATTCACTATCCAAACACTGAAGGCAATATACGTAAACAGCTCAAACAAGTAAGAGGGTGCCCAAGATGTATACAACTGCTGATGAAGCTGCTTTAGGTATCGCATTATTGCAAGCAGGGATGCGGCGATGTGATGTTCCTCGGCAACTAAACCTTAGCAGTTATTCTGTAGGTACGACGAGTGTTCCAACGACTTCAAGAAGCGGGTGAATATATCCGAATGTAGTAGCCGCACTTTGAAATTGGGACTACGCATTTAAACCTCTTTGTAGCCGCACTTTGACATTGGGAGTATGCATTTCAATTTTATTTTTAACTTATTAAATAGGTAATAAAAATCTAATATCGGTAACATTAGTTTTTCGTAAAATATGCCACTACAACAAACTGAAAGACACACGCACACAGTCGCAACATAAGGATTTCTATTTTAGTATTTAGGTACGGAATCCTAAAAATGAAATAAAGACCTATACGTAGTGACCTATACCAAATTATAGGAAAGAGAATCATCGTAACGTAGTAAATTTATTATTAGTATTTTGATAGACAACATCTGTCGACCCTATGTTGAAAAAGTTGTATAGATTGTCCTATACCTATCAGAATTTTATTGCTCTCATCACTCCCACGTGATCAGTCTGCGAGTCCGCAAGACAAATAAGTGCTAGTGCAAATACACCGAATTACAAATACAAGTCGAACAGCTAGTTAGTCATTAATTTTCTTTAAAAACAACATCAAATATTTTACCGATATAGTACGAATATATTTAATTTAATCCCAGCTTCAGCGATTATTTTTAAATTAAGTTTTTCATCAGTTCACTTTGGCTTACAGCCAAAATGTATAAAGTATTTTATTTATATGTTACCCCAAAACAGAAAATCTGGTTACTGACCCTGACAATTCATACGACTAATATCATATATCGTTTACCCGTAGGTATACGATATATTAATTTGTGATGTGACATTACTACCTCACACTTCATCTGAGAAGTTCCCATTGGAAAAGTGTCATTTGATATTTATATTCATTTAACTAATATCAGACACTCTCTGTATCTACATTTTGACATAAAATGCCTCAATAGTTATCGAAATGATACTAACACTGATATAAACGCTTCACTAGTGTTTCCACAAATTTACCACCTCTCACTTCAATAATATCAATTTTGTATGGCGCTTAGATACCAATAAAAGCATTTCCGAGGTTGCTCAGCAGTAAAATGTCCCATAAAACGGTTTATGGGCCATACATACACACATTAAAGAGATATGTACAATAATAAATCACCAATATATGTTATAAACAAAACAGGCAAGGGTTCATGTAAATAATTTTATGACATTTACAACCTTGGATTGTCTCTTGCGAATTTTATTGTGTAATAAATCAAATTTACATCGAGAGTGATTTAAGTTTCCTTTTTGTATCATTCATTCTTACATTGTTGTTATCATTTGGTAACAAACTGGACGTGAATGAATGATTTGAATCGTCCTATCAATGTAGACATTGAGAAATGGTTATTAGAATGTACCGGTAGAATATCATTGGAGACCGTAAGCTCTCTACGTCTTTATAAGGAAAAAGAAAGTCATACTTTGTTATAATTATAACATATACCTCACTCATCAACCTAAAACTAATTAGAATCTATCTGCTCTTTATAATATTGTGGTTTATGGTAATAAATAGAAACGATTTCTATATGTAAATTGCCGAAACAAAATATTTCAGTAAAGATTTACGTTACCACTGTGTCAAACCAAAACGTATTACGTTTACGTTGTCAAATGGTATGGAAATATTACCCGCGCCTCTAGCGGATAATTTTGGAAATTCAGATTTCCACATAGATATAAACGCGAACGCCCCGTAATAACATAATTTTTTTGTTGTTAAAGTTGGCATATTTGCCGTAACCTAAATACCTTTTTATGTTTACCTTAGATACAAGTAATAAATACCTACTGGTATCCTTTCTGGTATATTTTTATTACACTTAGGGCACTGACATAGGTAGATTAACGTAGAGTAAAAACAACTACTATAACAGTCGCTAAATATTTTGATTTTAAATCGCACCCAATCGATATGAGTTTGATTATGCATTATAATTATGCGTATGGTATCGATTAATATACTATATGCTTCGCGTATCTGGAAATTTCACACTTTTTGTCTTTAGATGGATGATACATCAATATTTTCCTTATGTCAATCCAATATCTGTTAAGAAAATATTTAATTAACTACATATAAACTTTTTCAGTAGGTACAACTGATTTTTTAATTGAACCGATGCCCTTTGGAAATGGTATAATAAACATATAGACAGTGTTAATCTCATCGTTGGTCAGTTAAAATTTTTGGTTTAATAATATTTCTTTGACTTTAAATTTATGTATGAAAACTAAAATACTTTTTCGACCGCCAAATTCATAGCTATAATTTATGATTATATATTATTTACTCCCATGTCTCGGGTTGATACCTACCTGGTTATTTGAATGGCGTACCTGGGAATATGTATCCAATACGTTGATACCTTCAAGAATATTGATGTATTGTAGTACACCAGTCGCAACCTGATACCTAAGGTATATCGATAGAACTATGTGATGGTATTACACATTACCAACAGTCGTTACACGCTGCCCTGTCATATCGTTAGGTATATTCTTTATAAAAGTATTGAACTAAACAATATGTCGTATTGTCGCATACAATTTTGAAAAATATAAAAAGAGAAAGAGTTAAGCTCTCTTGAAGAGAGAGGTAAGCTAGAGGTCCACAGCTTAACTTTTTCTCTCTAAGAGATCTCTACCAGCAAACCCGTTACATGAGACGTTTTATAAAATAAGAAAAAAAAACACAATGTTCTTAAATGACAGTTACAGAAGATATAACAAAAGATATAGAGTACTTAGTATTAGATGCAAAAGTGTCTGCTGTAATGATATGATAATGTCGTGTAGCTTACTCTGCAAATTTACTTTTTACTTCAGGACATTAGGAACTCGAAATATCACCATTTAATTATGAGACCTTCTGTATTTCGTCACATAAAAAAGTCTGAAAACTGTATTAAGGATATACTTATCAGCAGTATACTATCATACTCACAATAAATAAACTGACACCAACACAAACACTACTTACCTAAACATTTCTATTTAAAAGTTACGTGTACGTATTCTCGTTACTAGTTTTCCCATTCCGGAGGGTTGATGGTGGAAACCAATTTAAAGTTGGACCGACTGGTTAAAAAGCAAAAGTTTTTGAACTTGGTCCGTAGTGCCGGCGGGCCTTTTTACTTATTTTACAACTCCGGCTCTTTACGAGCCGAGGCCATGATACGCAGGACCCCGTACACTCTGCTCTAATATTTGGTTGCTTTTTGTTGAGTTTTTTTTTATGGGCAGGACTAGTTTATTGGTGCTGTTTGTGTACTTCCTTGTTTAGATAAACAAAATAACGTTTCTATTTCCTCATATTATTTGTCGGTATTTATGTGTGCGGTTGGTAGTGTTTATATAATACTTTTTAATTACTCTAAAACAGCATAGTCGTAATGAAAAAGTTAAAAAAAACTTTTTATTACGTCTATGGAAAACAGTCGATACTTTCAAGTATTACATATCTATGGAAGTATAGGCAATACGTATTATTGTTGAAGTTAAGTGTATCTATTTTTATTAAAAAGTCTTTATTAAAAACTTTATCATTTTTCTATAAATGTATTAAGTTGAGGATAATATAATTACATGTTTATAGCTTCAATACACATATTTATTTCAACTCAAGTTACCTACTATTGTTATGTTACTAGTAAGAAAAGGGAGTATTAAAAGCGATACAAATTTAATAGGTCTATTTTACAAAATATAATAAATATAAAAAAGGGTTCACTTTAAGTTCGGCTAAATAAGGTCTTTAAGAACTCGCGCTTTAATTTGTCTAACCGGTATATCACTGATAGAATTACTGGTGGGTGTACTTAGTGGCCGCCGGCTATAGTGGTCGACGACTGTAGACGGCAGGTTAGCGTGCTAGCCAGCACGCAGATCCAGACGTAGAAGTTGTTGGTAATGGTGGGGACCGCCTTACGGACCAACACCGCAGCGGTATCTTTGTCAGCCGCCGTAGTCCACAACAGGGGCTACAGGTATTATAATTTTTAGATTAGTTAGATGTCCGGAAATTATCGAGTTTGGAAAAGGGTAGTAATATCCCGAGGTTTCACCACGTAGCCCTCAGCAGGAGGCTGGTGGTCTCAGACGTGGTGCACTGAATCTCTACTTCTCGAAAGCTTCCTCCAGACTGACTTGTTTTCTGTTTTCCGACACTAAAATGTAATATTTTAAAATTTTGAATTACAAATAATATTTTTGACAAATTGTCATAAACTAAACAGAGCATGCAAAGAAAAGAGTTTATATAAATCATTAAATAAGGTTGTAACATTACACTATGCAATAGACAATACTTAAAAAAAAATATTTGGCTCTCTTTAAAATGACCCGATATTTTCTAGAGTATTTTTAAGGGTTCTGTAATAAACAAGGAACCCTTATAGTTTTGCCATGTCCGTCTGTCGGTCTGTTCGCGCGGCCTTGCTCAGAGACGCTTGATACTAGAAAGCTGTAGTTTGGTACAATGCCACCAAAACTGTTGTATTTGGAAATGTATGCATATAGTGAATTTAAAAGGAAAACTATCACGGCGAAGCAGGACTTACAGACTTATTAACGAGTAAGTAATGGTTGACGAGCTTACAAAATGTGTTTTTTTTTATGAAAACATACAAATGTCATGCGTTTTGCTTTCCAGTTTCTAATTTGAACGACCAAGTAGTGGAATCCCCCCCCCCCCCCCCTGCCCAATACATAGGCAATTTCATAGTTCATTTGAATTTCATACATAATTTTAGTTCTCATAATTCACACTAGATGGCGCTGTTTACGAATTACGGAATTCAAATACGGAACTCTACACTGTGCGTGGCCCGACATGCACTTGGCCGGTTTGTTATAATCTTGTTTGAAAGTTATTCGTAGAATACAGACATATCAATCTAATGACTGTACCTCCCTGTGTATGTTCTCCTGACTGTGATTAAAATGGGTTCTCTTTAGTTCTCTTTTCTCTCATCAACACCCTTTAAGTAGATACAATTGGAAGGCGGCCTTCTTCTACATTTAAACATTACCGTTATCGTATAGTAACGAAAGGTTATCACCTCCAGCATCGAATTCAAATGAGTGTCGGAGAGGTTTTCTATTGCTAAATATTAGGTTTTATTGGAAAGGAATGGACGTCGTAAGTCGACTATTTTCTAATACGAGTATATTAGAGTACGAGTGTTCGTAAAAAACGATTGAATTAGTTTTTACTACGTCGACAACATGCAAGTTGAAACACCCGCTATCTGATATTCGAAACATCTATAAAATGGGATAATTACTTACTATCAGGCGGCTAAAACCTCAATGGTCTTCCACCGTAGTGACTTTAATAATCTTTCCGTTTAACTTGACTTTGCTATTTAGCTCAGGTACATACGTTTATTTATTATAAAAGAGTAAATATAAACCTGAGTGTACTTCCCTTATGACCGTCAACCCCAGGTGGTGGTATGCAACTACAGTCCACTGTTGTTTTAGTGCTATCCTATTAAGTAAATTGCTTTAATTACTGTACCTACTCAGGTAAAATACGTTAAACCTTATAGTTATAAATTTTTGTGCATATTTTTTTCATTTTATAGTCACTTATTAACAATTACGCTAAAGCATTATATGATACAATTTAGGTAACTTGAATGCGTTAGTCGTACGCAACAGATCTTTCTTTTTCTATTTATCTACATGACTGCACACCAAATCCCTTGCGGGATAAGCAAAGGCAACCGAGCACCACATTCTTACCCGATTCTTACACACCTAACTAGTTTCTTTAACATTTATTGCTGTTCTCATGCACGCTCGCGGAGATGTAAGTCTCCTGACGTCACCTTCTGACACGATCAATTTGGTCCTAGACTTAGGCCTTCCTCGACTCCTACATTCTTCTACTTTTGCATTGCATACCTGTTTTCGCCTTGGGTTCATTCTTGCATTAGATGGTACTGTTGACAAAGTTCACGGTTGACCCTTTAACAACAGGGAAAACAAAAGAACCTCCCTTGAACGTGTTTTCATCCCTAGTCCCTCCCTTTATTTTTTAAGCATCATTTCGTTCTTCTGCACTCTTATACTTCCATTTTCATTTCTTTTAATTTTCTTCTTAGCGTTATCCTAACCTATTTAATCCATTTGGAGTTTAAGACTGGTGGGATTTGGGGAAAATACTGATTTTTAAATAGAGCGACTGCTGTAATAAGTCCACAACCCAGATAAAAATCCAGACCTTTCTTAGGTATAGCCTTTTGTCGTTCTACATTTATATTTATACCTATTATTCATGTATGCACACATTCTTACACATATATAAAGCACTGAAGGTGACTGAATCCATCTGTAGACACACTGTGGTCGATGCTGTTTAACTCTCGTATTAGACTGAGATGCCCATCGACGCCGTCGAGCTCTTCAAATTGTCTAGGCTTTTCTAGACAAGCTACCCATATACAGGAACACGACATCCTTTCTATGAAATTTAATAGGTGGTGGTCCTATAATTCTAAACGCTATATGTATATTATATACTCTAACTTACTCATGACGTGGTCGATTGTCAGGATGTATATAATATATACTATATTATAAAATAAGACTATCTGAACCTAACCCAAATTCCTGAAGAAAGCTAACAAATACATATATCGTGCCTCAGTCCCGAACTAATCTTAGTAGTCATGTACCTCTGTCCAGAATGCTAAGTACGAGCATACTTACAACATTATCAATAGCAAGTGTGATATTGATATAAAACACGACTCCATCCAGGTATTTAAAAAAAGATACGGCATCATTGTCCACAAAAATTAAGTCATAAATTAATATTTAATGGCAGAGGCAGAGACTACCGGAGCAGCGTCGGCATGTTGCATCTACTAACGGTAGTGGGTGGGTGCCGGCCGGCGCTAGGCCGCATGAACTAATTGGTGGCGGAAGCACACAGAGCAGCTTAGATCAAATTGCATGTAAATAAATTATACCACTTAAAAGCTGAGCACGTAATTTATTGTACCTACGTGTACCTAAGTTTCATCAAATAAAATTTCTAATTCTCCAGGGCGGCAAAGTACTTCCCAGTTGATTTGCTACTGATCGGACAATGTTACGCCTTTTAGTGGTATTAGGTTATATGGAAGGTGAACTAATACTGCTACGAAATACTAATGTAAATGCCTACTCATACTTTGTAGATGAAAATATCCTATGGAGAACAAACGCGACTATTTTGCATAGTGAGTGACTCAGTTCACCGTTTCGAGTCGGGGGGAAAAATAGAGCGCGCAGTTCTTGTTGACAAGTTTGCTTATTATTATAGTAGATTTATTTATTAAAATATCATACAATTGGTCAGTGGGCTCGAATCGCTGACGCCAAACCACTACGTTATTCTAAGTGAGGGGTACCTTAATGCGTCGTCAAGTGGTTTATTGGTTTGTGCTTAGTAAAGTACAATCTTACCATTAAGTACAAATAAGTATTGTAGTGAAATATATACCTTTTTTTTATTCTACGTCGGGAGGCATAGAAGCATGCGGCCCACCTGATGTATAGCGGGTACCGTAGCTTATTAACGCTTGCGATATATTAAGTATCACTCGCGCGATGCCTCCTCTGCTGCTTACACTTCTTGGGAGCTTACTGGTGACCTCACTCATACACCACTAATACAACAATCCTCTAAGGAGTTGTTATTTGCCTGCGGTTTTCTATGAGGTGGAGGGTGCTTCCCCAGACGGGCTGATTTGATGAGCCCTACCTATCTTAAAACATCCAGACTAAGACAAACCGCCATGTTCATGCACGCAAATGTTTGCCTTGTGTGGGAATCGAACCCACGAGCGTTGGTGTCACAGTCGCGTCATTCACGACTGAGCCACCGAGCTCGTCAAAACCTACATAACATACACACGTACACAAACTTACTAGGCTTAGTTACACCGAATCAAATTCTCTTCGATAATATAATGACTTATATTATAATTTAAGAGTTTAAACTTTAGTTTTCACAAAGTTAATACAAATAAGTGCGTTTGAAAATTATTTTTTCTAAAAGTTGTTTTACACGACAATTCTCAAATAACAAACAGGGTGAAGTCACTTAAAATATTCAAGACAACATCCAATTGAAATACCTACGAAGCGTAGATTGGAAAAGTTCCAGAAAACGTGATACTCTCGAAGATTATACAAACACGTTATATAGATATCTACGTAATTACAGCCACTGTATAGGTATGTAACAATGGTAATCAGCGCCTTTGCAAGCAAATCGAGTACTTTAAACAACAATTAAGCAAGTTCCGACCCCAAATTAATGATAGCACGAACTTTCTCCGTGTCGTACTCTTGGAATAGAAATTACCGAATACCTTGATCTTGTAACTTACATTTAATATATCTATCTATAACTTCACGCCAAATCCCTTACGAGGTAGGCAGAGAGAACCGAGCGCCACGTGACTCGATCCTTACATACCCCACTCGCTTCTTTAACATTCATTGCTCTTTTCATGCACGCTCGCCGGTTTCTAGGGCCTGACATCACCTATTTAATATATATTAATTTCTAATGCTCAATATAAGAACCAGCCAGACATCAATAAGGGATTTTGCAATTATTAAGGGAATGACTATTCAATGTTTCAATTAACTGTATTAATTGTATTTTGACTCTGAATAATGTATGCACATTGCATTGCACATCAGTGTTATACACAACTCCCAACTTAGGTATTAAATAACGAACTATTTCGAAATGCAGCTATATTAAAGAGAATTCCAACACTCACCAAAATGGTTGTGTGTTACGAGAAGGATTTTTTTATACTACGTCGGGAGGCATACAAGCATACGACCCACCTGATAAAGCGGGTATCGTAGCCTAATTAACGCTTGAGATATATTAAGTATCACTCGCGAAATGCCTCCTCTGCTGCTTACACAGCAAATCCTTGGGAGCTTACTGGTGACCTCACTCACACGCAGGAATACAACAACCCTCTAGGGAGTTGTTATTTGGCTACGGTTTTCTGTGAGGTGGAGGTACTTCCCCAGACGGGCTGCTTTATGCGCTCTACCTCTCTTTAGCGGTGAATTTATCGAAAAAAAATGTGAATGTTAAAGAAACGAGTGAGGTATATATGGGCCGCATCTCTAAGGTTCTCTCCGCCTATCTCACAATAGCAGAAACAGGATACTACGCTAGGGAGTTTTTGTTTAAATGCAGTCTTTTATAAAATAGGCAACGGATGAATTACAGCTCTACTTAACTATCGCAATGATCTATTTATACTAAAGCGTCGTTTGTTAATCTTTAGAATACGCGTCTTACAGGGGAAGATACCAAACGATGACTTGACACGTCTAAAAGAGCTTACAGCAATAAAACTCCTTTAGCGACTGGTAATATATTAAGTATTTCTCTATAACAAAATCCGAAGGCGTGAGTTTATACCAAATTACAATTCGAATGTAATTTGGAATGAAAATTTATGGGAGCAACGCAGCGGCTGCCGAGCGACGAGACTTCCCCAGACACGATAAGCTGTGCAAACTTTCAATTACAACAACTGTAATTAACTGTCGAGGATACCGGGAGAAGTTCGCTGCTATTAAAATGTTTCGCTTTTATTGCTTTAATAGAAATTTATTACAATACCCTTTACCAATGATAAAGAAAACACAGACATGGACAACATAAGTGTTTTTCAATATAGTTAGTTAAGTGTACTAATAAACAAGAAAGAAATATAGGCAAACATGTCAAAGACCGTTATATGACCACCAATTCATTGGAATTTGAAATAATGATAATTTGCAGAACATCAAACGTTTATTTATTTACCTAACATTATTGCATACGATATTAGTACCATAATGTAGTACAATATATTTTATCTACATTTATTTTATAGAATATTCTTATATTACCTATCAATCATATATATACAAAAAATCGATGTCATGACATAAATCATCTTTCATAATAATTTCATTCCCCGTTTGAAGCTAAAGTTGCCAAAAAAGCTTAAAGTTTGAGTTAGAAATTACAATTCGAATGTAATTTTGAATGAAAGTTAATGGGTTTCGTGCAAAGCTGCGAGCCGTCGAGACATGATAAGCTACGCAAACTTTCAATTAGAACAGTAATTAACCGAGGATATCACGAGAAGGTCGCTCCTAATAAATTGTTTAACTTTTATAGCTTCAATCGACTTCATTTTTGTCAGAAAGGGGTCGAGGAATGCTGCCTTAAGAATTCTTATTGGAGCTACCGAGATTCTATCTGGATTTTACCACCTATGAAGAAAAACTGGAGACTTTTATTGAACAGCTTTTGTAGTTCTTATTAAGCAGTTACTGTGGGGAAATTAATTTATTCATATTAACGATAATTGACCGACAAGACTCAAATAAACAAAAAATATAAATCACTTGAATTCAGTGGACCAGTTTTAAATATATTGCTTTCTAAGAAGAGATATATACCCCGATAGTAACCAGTTTATTATCACAACACGTATCGTATCTTATCTTTTGAATTACGTCTGATTATGTATATGTGTTTTATGTTGACATAGACATATATTTCAGATTATTTGTCACTTTACGAACGTAAAATAGGCATTCGGTCTTGTGAAATAAAAATAACTTAGAAGTGAGTTTTAATTACTAGTTGATACTAATTGTAAGTTAAGAATATTTCCTGTATTTTATCATTACCTATATTACAAAGTGAAATAGACTGCTGATATATTGCAGTAGTACATTTATAATCTTAAAAATATGCTAATTCGACTTGAGTAATCAATGACGAGCGGTACAGTACTCATTTCCACAACGTCACAATATAACGGGTAACCTGAAATGACAAAATATACGTAAATACGAACATCATAAATTCAATATTCTTCCCCCAAAGGTAATTAACGTCGAAGAAAAAACAGCTATGAATAATATAACTAAACACTAACAATGTCACTGTAGGAAATGTGAAAGCAAAGTTCATGTAATTGCTCAATATTTTCTCACCAAGTTATTGCTTAATTACGTGCTTAAAACACATAAAATGCTTTACCTAACTTCCCCCCCCCCCCCCCCCTCGCCTGTACATCGGACGGTACCTGTGGGGTACACTTTAATTAAAAATAACGTCAATTATATACTCGTTACGTGGTCGGTGTTATATTTTAACTGTTGTGTGTATCTGAACGGCGGCGTGCGACGGCATCTATAAATCGTTTATTTTCATGTGACAATGAAGATAATTCATTATTTATTGTCATTCTATTTTTGGTACTCGATGGTCGTCGGCTGTTGGCTGTTGGGCAAAATAATATGTATATTATGGTATCGTAGATAATGTCATGATACGTTCAGTTCTCACCTTTCAGACTGATATTTCAACAGGTACAAACAAAACTTTAATATTAATGAAACGAATGTTCGTTGTTCATTATATGATAGCTATAATTGTTAATTAGCTCGGATATCAGGTATGTTAATTGATTTGAGTTTATAGAGATATTTTAACCATTATAGCACATTCTATATGTCTATTAACGCAATTTTGTTTGAAGAATTTACCTAATTAATTAAGTTTCACAATATAGAAGTCGAATGCATCAATTCACACATCATATAGAATTATAACAAGGTTTCCAGATACTTACATGCAAAATGTTATAGTGAATATTCAATTACACGCTGGTTTACAACGTAAACATAACTTGGGATTGTTTTAAACACGTTTCAAAATTGAGTTATTAGCTGATATATGTAATAACGGTTAATTATTGATTGGCCAAGCCTATAAGGTGTGCATAACGAACCATTCTAAATAAAATTTTATCTTCGGCGTTAACTTTGGTTTTAATTGAGAGTTTCCATTAATTAATTTAGTGATACAGATCTGTTTTAAATGCATTGTATAATAACTTAATTTTTTGAGAGTTCCACGACATAGTAGGTACAAAAAGAATATTATATATAGTCTCGCCATAAATACTGTTACATAGAAACTTTTCTTTTTTCAACATTATAATTATTTTGAATTTTGGAAAGCGTTCGTTATGTTAAAAACTTCTTTCGATTTCCCGTCGTTTTACATATTTCTTTCGTGTTTATCAAATTACAATATGGAATTGAGTGTTAAAGAAAATATGATTGCTGTGATTGCCTTGCATAAAGTGGGTATGGAGCCGTCCGTCATACTCAAGACACTTCAAAAGCTTGGTATCAGCCGTATATTTGAATATCGTACTATTGACAGATATACTAACACATCCTCAGTTGAAGACCAAAACAGATCGGGGCGACCGCGTTCTGTTAGAACTACACAGGCTGTTAATACTGTTAAAGCTGAATTCGACGAAATACCATTAGGAAACAAAAAATCTTATCGCCAGAATGAAGATTCCCGCTAAGACTCTGTCGAGTATAATAAAACAATACCTTATCGTCGATATACAGGACATGCCCTAAATCAATCCCTACAGTTGGAGAGAGTGGATCGATCAAAACGCCTTCTGTACCGATATGCAGGTGAAAGACACAGAAACATCCTCTTTACTGAAACAAATTTTTCACTATTGAAGAGCACTACAACAAGCCAAATGACAATGTGAACGCACACAGTTCTAAAGAAGCTGCCCAGGTAGTCGGAAAGGTACAACGTGGTCATCATCCTGCGTTGTTAATGGTTCAGTGGGAGTATCTTATCAACGAGTCACAAAGCTTAATTTTTATGAAAAAGGAATGAAAGCCAAAGTGTATCAAGAGACTATCTTGGATCGTCTTAAAACCTTAAAAGCAATACCCTTTTTAAAAATGTACCGTGGACTTTCTAGCAGGACGCTGCACCTGGTTACAAGGCATGAACTACCCAAGCCTGACTGGAAACCTACGTCCCGGACTTTATAAGAGCCGAGGACTGACCCTCGTTTAGTCCAGATCTGAACCTAAAGGGACTAAATTATGGTTAGTTTTAGTATATGGTTAGTTTAAAATACAGGGCATGGCCTGCTCGAAACGATACGCCTAGGTACATTGTGTCTCTTAAGAAATCTCAGGATCAAGCAGTGACTAAATTTCCTATGGAAACTGCGTAAATCCATAGATTTGTGGCCAGACAGATTAAAGGCCTGTATCAAAGCCAAAGGTGGTTATCTCGAATATAATCATTTTTTAATTTTTTGCTTAGAGTTTCATAAATATGTACGTATAAATTTTGTTAAGATTACATTACTTCATAAAAAAATAAATGCATATTCATTTGTAACAGAACTTATGGCCAGGTATATTGTCATGAAATAGGAAAAAATCGTTGTCTGTCGCCTTTTCAAGATATAATAAGATCAAAACCTGGTAATGATACCAACTCTTAGTATCCTAGAATCATGAATTTTACAAAAAAAAAAAACAAGGTTTCGTGTAAGGTCAACACAGGGTAAAAAAAAATTTTAATAATAAAAGAGTTTTTGTTTTTCACATCGAAAGAGCAAATCTAAAAAGATCAATGATCCAGCAAATGAATATTTTAGTTCTACATTTTTTATTTAAAACAGCTAATATCTATATATCAAGCTGAAATTTGTATCGAATTTTATAATCTGTGATCTTATAGCCCTGTCAAAAAGAAATAAGTTTGTAACTTAATTTAGTAAAATTTTATGATATGTAACGCAAAGTTCATATTCAAAGTTCATTTGGTAGTTAAAACCAAATACTATGAAATATGCGTGCTACTGGTCCCAGAATGATTTATTCTACTAATACCATTGGGATTTATTTCAACTCATATTTATTTTCAATTCCGAATGTTTAAACCAATACCAAAACAAGTTCAAGGTACAGTCAGTAACAATGCTTTGTATGTAATTATAAGACATTCACTTGAAAAAAAAAATCCAAAAAATTAAAATTTAGGTAGCAATCGTCTACTTCAATAATAAACCAGTTGAGAATGTGCAAGCTTGCAATGCCAGAGGAACACCTGGCTCGTCAATTATATAACAATTTTTTTTTTTATTTGTCGTCCATTTTGACCATGTTCCTTAAGCGATAGGAACGGTGTTCCTGAATATTCCTATTCTACTTTTTTATGCTGAATCCGAACCTGAAGTCAAAGTCCGAATATTCGAAAAAAACGCACACACAGACAAACATATAGATTTCATATAGGAACGGTATTCCTGAATATGGGTAATAATCAAGTTTATTATAACTTTAGTTCCTCCTTATGCCTGTATAATATTTTTTGTACCTTCTATGTCAGGTAAATTTTAATAAATTAAGATTGATTTATTGAGATGTTTTGTAACTTTTAGAGTGTAAATAAATAGTTCTTGTTCGATGTTTATGCAAAAAAAATATATTATACAGTTATGTAGTACAATTCAAGGTTCAAGGACAACCATCCTAGAAAAGGCACAAGTTTTATTTATTGAATGTTTGCTTTTAAAGTTTATAAAATGCAACTGAAAGTTGTAGGTTTTATTTCGATACGGTTCATATAAAAATAAACTGACTAGGAATTTCTGCAGGTCATTGCATATGTACGAGTACCATATACTCAATTTAAAAAGCATATACCTACTGAAAACGCACATTCATTCTGTACCTAATTTATTAGCTGAGAATAACTTAAGTAAACTAAATAGAAAAACTTATTTCGCGGGTGGTCTTTGCAGTTAGCATTTGTTTACTGTTATTTGTATTTATAATATGGTAATCAGATAAAGTGGTTGTTTGTGTGTGTACATAGGTATGTCTCTCTCTCTCCATTTGTGTGATGCGTGTAGGTGTAGGAGACGGTGCTTATATAGTCAAAATCAAGGTATATTTCATTTTTAGAGGGCTGCTGTATAATTATTATTCAATCTATGATGAAGTCAGTCTCATATAACTCACTTGCAGATATTTTTTTTATTTTTACATCCACGTGGAAAAAGAATCTGATCAAATCAAAAAAAAATCGTTTATTGAAAGATTTTTAAATAACTTATAAAAAAACAACTTCGATAGATTTATAAGCGATCAAATTCAAATTTACCTTAATAGAACGCAGTTTGATTTATGCAAATTAATTGAGCTGCCTAGGAATCAAGTTTTTTAAAGTCGTTCACAAAATCGGAGACTGACAAAGTAAAAATATTTTCTAATGCTAATGTTGACGTGATCAAATTATTCATTTAAACTTTTTTCATTGTACACAGAAACTATAATGTTAAAGCAATTTCAGCGCCTACGGCAACCTCCCCTAATTTAAGTTTCTAAGTTTGATTGTAAAGCGGGGCGGTTGAGCGCCATGTTGCTCTGACAGCTTTTAAAATATGTCCACGACATAGGCGTTTTGTTATTATGAAAATATGTATAACAAGAATTGATATTACTGTAATACTTAATATGCGTTATAAATATTTACGGTTGACATGTTTTTGATATTAAATGCATTTGGACAATAAATGATCTATCATGTTGGCAAATATGGAAAGAATGCTAAAATAATGATGAAACAAATACAAGTATAACGCGAAGGTAGAAAGGATGTAGAAGCTGAGAAACGCTAAGACTATGATGACCAAATTGGTCGTGATTTATCAGAAGGTGGTATCGGGGGCACCAGTAATCGAAGCGTTAGAGAAGCTAGTGGCCTGTCTAAGGGCTAAGATATGTGTCATTCGTTTCTCTCTGCCTACCCCGCATAGACGCATAGAATTTGATGTAAAGATATGTATAAATAGCCAGAAATATATATATATATATATATATGTACATTTCAAACTGCGTCGAGTAACAAACAATCGTATGTCTCTCAAAAATAAGAAAACAAAATGGTTATTTCCATTATCTAATTAATAAAATACACAAAAATCTATAATTTTACTAGTAGCCATTTAAGAATTTCGTTATTCTTCTAGCTTGATTGATGATCAATGCGATTCTATAGCTTGCAGTTTAGTTTTACCTTCTATTGCTGGAATAAGAAACGATAGGAACAAAGATCGGGTTGTTTTGAATTGGACGTGCTTTTATCACATCAGGTATTTATTGTATTGCGATCAAAATTATATAAATACGAAAATTTTCAATTATATACCTACAATACAAGTGGGTTCTTACATTTTACAATAATGTCTATAGCTCAGGTAATAAAAATATTAGAATAAAATGAAAATATTAAAATAACATACCTGTCTAATAATGCTTTTGTATGTGTGCGGAAAGGTCTATTTTCCAAGAGGACAATGAAATTAAAACGTATTACTGCCGCCATGTTATTTTTAGCTCTGGTGACGTTTATTAAAGCTCACACTACGCTCAGGATTCGACATAAGAACCATCTCTTGCTGCGTTCCGAATTTTAAATAGCGGCCTTGCTCTAAATTGATTCTCAATTGGTTAATTTATCTTATTTGTTATCTTTCTTCACTAGATAGTTCTTTCTTCATGCTTAAATAGTAAAACTACATACTTACTTGTTTCTGGTCTGTCGCTGCATTTTAATCTTAAAAATCCACTTAGTCCTAGAGTAATGTCATCTACTGGAATTACGAATCTACCTCTTCTTTCGACCAGTCTCGTATTTCGATAAAAAAAACCTGTTATTGTCTCACATTTGTATGGCACTAGTAAAATTTATGGCGCAATAAGGAAATGTCAATTCGATGGATATTTTGACGAAAGGGCTGAATGGCTTATTGTAAGAATCTTTGTTACTTTTATCCTTTTTTTAATGGTCGTGTCTCATTGTTGAAGGGTATTGTTTCTTTGAAAACTTTTTTATTTGTTTTTGTTATTTTTTGAAGTGCTTTTTGTATACAACCGGCATATTAAAGAGTTTCAGAATACGTCTTATGAATCTTGGTAATATTTTAAAGTTACGAACTTAATTAAATAGCCACAGGTTAAAAGTTTTATTTGTCGTACTTATAATATATATATGACAACTACATACTTACTAGACTATGTTTGATTGTGAATGAATAAATTCTCTATTTGCTCTAAATGTGGTAGTATGTTGGCGCCTTACGTGTGATCAGTAATGTCGTGTAAAAATAAAATATGAATAATAAACATGAAATTTTAAGTAGATATAATACACTACGTGTACTATATCTACTTAAAATTTTGCAATATATTTATTGTAAATATTATTATAAATATTTATTGTAAGTAAAAACACTGTTCATTAACCACCGCGTTTTTCTTTAAATAGATTAATTATTTATCACGTGAAATTCACCAATTAATTTGATAATTACATGATTAATGTGGTGTAGGTACATTAATGAACAATAAGTAGCCCTTTATTCCAAGTATAGTTATAGCGAATGAAGAGCAAATGTATTTTTTGTAATAATAATAGGTAATTATAATAATTAATGTGTTTTTTTTCACATAAGTCGTTTTGCGAACCAAAGCTCCGTATTAATAATGAAAGATAGGATTGCAAGAAAATCACCAGGAAGCAAGATCGATATAATATCCCGTCGTTCTATCATTATATTACTCGTATTATGAACGTTAGAATATTGAACCCACGTTCATTTGTGAGACCCATAACAATTGCACACGCGAGCATGTGCGTAGTGCACGGTTGGTATGCACTTGTACCTACATTAATACCACGGAAATACCTTAGGCAGTATCTGAACTTAACGCGAATGGCTGATTTACGGATAGACGTCGGTTCGGGTAATGATAATCATTTGCGGACATAACGTGATGATAGCAAAAACTTAGTTCGAAAAAGCAAGAAAGGGTGGTAAACCCTCTAGTGAGTTGTTATTTGAGTGCGGTTTTCTGGGTGGTGGAGGTACTTCCGCAGACGGGCTGCTTTGATGCGTCCTACCTCTCTTTGAAATACCCAGACCAAGTCAAACAGGCATGTTTATGCACACAAATGTTTGTTCTGCGTGTGAATCGAACCCACGAGCGTTTTAAAGTTTAAAGTAGCGTTACTAACTCGCTCTACTAAGTTCGTCAGAACTATTTCCAAACTAATGAATTTTCCGTACAACTAAACTCCGATTTCATTAATCGTTCCAGCAATGCCCCAAATAATGTTGTGTTCTAATAAAAATTAAACAGTAAATAATGTTGTATCCGCAGCCAAATAACAACTCCCTAGAGGGTTGTTGTGTTCCTGTGTGTGAGTGAGGTCATCAATAAGCTCCTAAGGAGATGCTGTGTAAGCAGCAGAGGAGACATCGCGCGAGTGATACTTAATATATTACAAGTGTTAATAGGCTACGGTAACTGCTTTACATCAAGTAGGCCGTATGCTTGAATGCCTCTCGACGTGGTTTAAAAAAAAACTTCACTATACTTAACAATATGTTTAGTGTCACGTTATAACTGCATATTCTCATTAATTTACTCGCAAATGTAATACGGGTTGTAAAGGAATTTTTAACTTAGGTCAGTAAAACGACCGGCCTTCAGCCTCAAGTATCTAAATAGCATCTCATTTGTAGTTCCCTTTGCAAAGCAGCGTACTCTGATAGATGATATGATAATCAGTTTTAAAAGCAAACGGACATACTCTAACGGCGATTTTTCTGATTGAGCTTGCTCTGCTGAGTGAATGTTCTTATGAGGAAAGTTTATGCGCCATTACCAGTTGGGTACATCAAACGTTTAGAGTAGAGATACTGTTACCAATATTATAGTGGTAATGCCAAGACTGCTCGTATGTCTGTCCATTACTGTTGATTGTGGACGCCGTATGCATTGATTAAGGAAGGTCGCCTGACTCTTACATTGTCGTCTTTATTGACGCGAAGTATTTTAATTGGTATTATTTGGTGATTTTTTTACGCAAAATGATCTCGTTGCTCTAAAAATAGCGAAATATTAAAGAATCCAGACGTTTAAAATAAAAAAGATAGTATTTTATTTCAATTATTTTAAAATATACCTATTAACATTTCCTTAAATGTAAGGTGCTAGTTTTATGTATAGTTTAAGCTTCTTTCACTGCCAACGACTTTATTCATGAATATTTATTACGTAGCAGTCAGCATTTTTAGGTAAATTTCTAAATAAAGAAAAATGCATCTAAGATTTATAATTAAGTTAATTTTACAAGTCTATACCAAAGCGTCTGAAATTAATTTAATTAGCTTTTAATAATATTTAGTTTTAGTTTTTAGTTAATTACTTTTTGATAATTTTGTGAGAAGGATGAATAAGGGACGTAAGATTCAAATTGTCATATGGATGGGTGGGCGAGTTTTATTCCTACTTGACCAGTTTTTTATGAAAAGAGTCTAGAGTCTGTTATACCGAAACATCGAGTATATAACCTAAGGTTACGTACTCGATGTACCGAAAACTATATCGCAGATCAAAAATAACACAGCTAATTTGGACAACTATGGTTGTTACAAGAAATGGCGTACGATCTTCTGTGATGTAGGTAGACTTGTTACTTTCCGATGCATGCCTCGTCATCACTACACGTTGCAAATAGTAATTCAAAACATAACATAATTTGTATTACTATCACATTGAAAGTACATTGGCGCCGATTGGAAGCACTCTTTTGGAGTGATTGTTCCTACGCAAAATATTTTATGCATCGCGGTATCAACTTCCCACGCATGCATTTTCCGCTGTCACTTGGGAGTTTATAATTGGTACAAGAAAAACAGCACATTTTATTTCCCTAATATTAGAGATTATTTTTATATCTTCACAGTCATATAAGTAATTAAATAATATATATATAGTTTAAATTATGAACGTTATACTGAGAGATACTGACAGTATTAGACAACTTTTGCTTCTGCATCTATTACAGACAGTATTAGGAGTTTGAAATTTCTGTTAATATTGCAAAATATACAGGTAGCTACTGTATTTAAAAAACAAACTATGATTTATTTAATTTTTCAGTAAACAAATAAACAAATATTCTTCGGACAAATTACACAGCGCCATCTAGTTCCAAACTAAGCAGAGCTCGTGCTACAGTTACTAAACTTAATTCAATATCTTTTTTTTGTTAATTCATGCTTATAATGCATAGTAGACACCCAGACCAATATAAACGCAAGACATGTACCCGCATTATGCAGGAATCGAACCCATACGAGCCGTGGTTCTAAAGTAACAATCGCTAGCTTTTCCACCACCGGGCTCGTCAAATAGTCATTAATAGTTATTTAATATGTAATTATGACATTAGATAAGCTGTATATATCTAATTTATTTTGAGAAATAGTAGGTAGACACTGGGAAATTTTATAACGCTATTGAGGCCAAAACTAGGATTGGTCAAAACTTTGTATATGCAAATGAAATTCGGAATAATGATGGCTCATATTCCAATTCAACGTATCCCAAATGTATTTTTATAATTATGAAAAATAAAAGTATTCCCATTGGTAAATGCTGAAACTATATCTCAGGAATTGCTAAATCGATTGAAATAAAACGTAGGTAGTCCCTTACAAAGACTTCCTTCCCTTCTCACTTCCCTTCTCCTTTCCCGGTGGAGTAAATACAAAATATCATTCTTTTGTATTTTCTCATAGGACTGCTATATAAGTCAGTTTCTGAAGGATGACTAGAGCGATTGATTCGCATGTTTTTTTTTTGCTAATACACACTTGACTTTTTTCCTATACAACATCGGGAGGAAAACTTACAAGCATACAACCGATCTCATGTAGAGTGTTTACCGTAGAAAATCCTTCGCGCGTTACCTTACTCACTCACCAGAACATAATAATCCTACAGGAAGCCGTTGTTTGGTGTAGCGGGGGTACTTTTTAAATTATTGATTATATTAATTCACTAAGAAGAACTCTCGAAAGGAAGGGTTTTTTTTACTACATGCGAATTCTCCTTTGTTAAAATTGAGATATATTGCACATAAGAAGTCGTAGTTAAAGTTAATTAAAAATATATATAAACTGTGTATGTCTTTAAATTTAGTAATGTCTGAATACAGAAAGCCATTAATATTTAATGTGGTACTAATTAAAATTTGTATTTGACTGTTTGTAAATCCTTGTCATTGCTGAATTAACTTGAATTAAAGTTTCGCAACCGCTGAAAAAAGTATAATTAATTTAATTAATAAACGTGTTACACGAGGTCGTTAGCACCATAATTGCTATTTGGAACGTGATTTCATAATTATTTTTTGGCAGGCAATTCTATCTCTTTCTGATTAATTAGAAACACATTGGACCTTCTTCAGGTTCTCCTGATTCTTAATTAATTTCTTAGATTTGATAGACTGTGTCTGAACTAATATTATACAGAGAAAAGATTTGATTGATGTTTGTAATTAATAAACTAAAATATACTGATAACTGATATTATAAATTCTTTCACATATATAAAGCTATACCAGGGAGTAACATAGGCAATATTATATTTTCAAAAATATAGAAGCATCTGTGAATATTGTAATGATGTACGCAAGGTTTGCCAATGCAAAGGTCTTTATTTTGATGATTTTTGATGATACATAAAATAATGTACTAAATATTTACAGCACTCATCATTACCCACAAAAAAGTGTGGTTGGCTATGTATCTAACTATTATAATCAGGTCACATTATGATATTAATCTTTATACAACTACATAGTTTCATATAGAATTGTTATTATGTTATTTTTATTCAAATAAAGTACATACTATGAACGGATAAATAGTTAGAAAGATAACTTAGTATGTACTCATAGATACCTTTAAAGATAAACTGAGAAATTTAGCCAGAACAGACAGATCTGAAGATGAATATAATAATAATTAAGTACAAATACTCTACTACAAATACGCTACTCGAAATAAACTTAAAGAATAGCGTTTATAACAGTGACGTAATTTCTTATACACGCTCACAATTTTCATTCGCAACCTTTACCAATATCATTTATGTATATCACTGTAATAACATTAGCACTACCGACGTAGGGTGACTACCAAGAATAACAATTAATATTCAACAATTCAGCGAGCCACCAGACAAGCTTCCACACTTTTATACATACAAAACGTGGGCTTATCCTTGAAGCGGAAGCCCCTGATATCCTACGGGATCCGTGGCTCATTGTGATGCAAATGTGTGTGCTGTCTGCCTCTAAATTACCCCTTCGGTCAAGCGGCAGACGAACGATGACCAGGACATTAGAAACCTCCCTTTTAAAACAGAATCGACCCCTCGTTTTGGTCTTCCAAACTGTGATCCCGCAATTTTCGCTTCTATCGCCAAATTATACGGAATATTTTCGTGTGAGGGTACCGTATTGCTATTTAAGGCATATTTCATAGCAGATATAGTGTTATGAGAGGCGCTAATGTGGTGAACGCTGAAGTGCAGGAATGGTGAGCAATTGTGTGGACGATAATTAAGGATAATGCGAGGATCGTAACGAGGGATGGTATCTTACGATTTTGTAAATGGATGTTTGTTGGCGTTACTTGTTATTTCGTTCACTGCTTGCAATGCAATATTACGTATTAAGCCGTAACGTAGACAAAACAAGTAATATAGTTATGTATATTTACTGCTAATTATTATTTTTCTTTGATGACCATGTCAGCCCTTACTCATCCCACGTCAGGAATGATCTCCCTTCAACCGAAGGGGTTTAGAGCATACTCCACCACGTTGCTCAAATGCGGATTGGCGGAGGCCAGTGTTTTCAAGCCGCGGCCGAGGGCCACTGACTTGTCGACTGACTGGGACCGACCACGGAATAGGTAAAAGGGACCGACGGATTAACGTGCCCTCCGTGCCCTGCTCAAATGCGGATTGGCGGAGGCCAGTGTTTTCAAACCGCGGCCTAGGGCCCTGACTAAGCTTGTCGACTGACTGGGACAGACCACGGAATAGGTAAAAGGGACCCGCGGCTTAACGTGCCCTCCGAAACACGGAGAAACTCGAGATAGGTAAATCCATCCATAGACAGGTAGATGTTGACATTGCTCAACGTGCGTGTTCGGTTAGAATGACACGCGAAACGACGCCATCGAGCTGTCCTTTTTTTGATGATTCTTAATTTATTACAACTATCTAACAGAACTTATTCGTATCTTTGATAGATATTGCAGCTACTTGCATAAATACCAATATGTGAGATAGGTCATTAATATATTTATAATAAAATTAATACAAGTAGACATTTTATAGTAGGTAATATTCACAGGTTACAGTAACCGCTTGATATGCTTATTTTCCTAAGTTGCATAAAAAACGTAATAAAATTATATTTATTGTCTCTAAATTAAAATAACAGAGCAAATAAAATGTATTTCTTTTATATAAAAGTAGGGCAGGTAATTCATCTGATAGTTAGCTAAGTAATTAAATAATTTCTTTATTGAATCGTTATTTTTTTTCCAGTATTTTAGAAAGTAAAGTAAAATAAAACCTTTTAAATGAAATGTCAAAACAACTTCATTGTAGTCGGTGCCAGTAAAGATGCAACTATGTAATTTTTTTTATACAACATCGGGAAGCATACAAACTACAGTCCATCTGATGTAAAGTTGTTACCGTAACCAATGAGACTAACATAGAACCTCTTCCTTTTTTGAAGTTAGCTAAAAATTTCGTAATGTAAAGAGGGTAAGAACACAATAAATGAGCACCTACGGTACCGTAATAAATGGGAATTAACACCGTGACGTAATTCCGCAGTTATATTTTAGACACATTGTGGACACCTGAATTTTTTTGTCAACTAAGCTGTCCAAACTTGTTTATTTTGAATAGGATGTGGAAGGATTATACATTTATACCACATGACATTTCTCTTTGGTCAATAAAATTAAATATTACGTAATTTGTGACAACTCTTGTTGTCGCAGCGTAGTTACAGGAAAAAATATGGACATCAAACACATGGTTCACATGCTAATAGGACGATTTCTAAAGTATTTGAATATCAAATTTTGAGAAAATATTCCTCTATCATACCTGCGTGTTAACTGTATGAAAGGGTTTCATATAATTCATAATAATAATGATAACTAGATAATAGTGCTAACATAAACCTAAGGATTTTCTACTAATAAATTGATGGGCTTTTAAATGTCTGAGGAATAAATAAATAATAATATAGTTAACGCGCGGGGATGGATGGAAATATATTTTCTCTAAATGTGATAATTAAAAACGTTACTACATTTATATTTGTTATATATTCAACAGAAATTTCGTTGTACCTAAGATATATTGGATCTACATACCTAAATTATAACAAAAAAATATTATACGTGTTAGTAATCTGAAAGATTTTCCAAATTAGTTACTTGAACGAGACGTATTGAGTAAATTACTAAATACTTTTGAACGGAATAGCAAATACTATTAACCTACCTATTCCTCGTTTATATCTATCCAATTATTTCGATGAAAATTCAGTGCATATGTCATAGTCAGATTTGAACTCTGTACCTAAAAACATTTTATTCTACAGAAGCATAGTAATATTTGTTTTTTAAAAATTACTCTTAAAATGTAAGCCTGTAGATTTAAGAGCATAGTAATATTTGTTTATTAAATATTACTCTTAAAATGTAAGCCTGTTTTATATGCCTAACAGCAAACGTGCTTAATTTGGTGATTATGTTCTACAATTAGGGATTGATATAAAAATATAATTACTAACTAATTAAATAACTGTAGTGAAAAATAATGTTTTATTTGATTGACGCGGATTGGCTTAGAAATCAAACATTAATTACAGCAATGTTTGTGTAAACCAGTTTACATAATAATATCTGTATACTATACAAACATAGATAAAAGAGAAACAAAACAACGAGGTGTTTAGTCCAGACGCTCTCCCCTGGGCACGACGGGAACGCTCCCAGTTTCCTCGCAATTTCACAAAATGCGATACACACATACCTACCATTCTCTATGCTGTATATACCACATACATCTACAACCATATCAAAATGACCCTCTCTGCCCCCGCCGGCAACTATCAAAACCCAGATTTTAGAGGAAAATGAATATGCGTTGGCGGGTCTTTTTCAACTGGCCAAGTTATAGTAGACGGAAATAACTAGACAGCCAGAGAAACTAAATTAGAATATTCTCTGGAGACGATTTAAGCTTCCGCTAATGCGTTTCTAACTAAACTTATGTCGGGTTAACGCCTGTAAAAATATGTTTTGTTAAGCGGAGAATAATACATTACATGAACATGTTAACGTCGGTGAGCTTGGACAGTTTCATTTATTATAGGTAACTATTAACAAAAGTATATAAACTTAATCGTGTTAACAATAATAGCGAGAATGATACTACACACTATTTGCTTCCATAAACTAAGTAATATTTTATAATATCCCACAATCCCCACATCTAACTATTCTTTTTTTACTTTTATATACCTAATGTACTCATGGAAATGTAAGTTTCCCAACTTATTTTTCGAGATCGAGACTCGATGATGCATTAAAGTGATTCCAAGTCAAAAATTGCTGAAAGTTTAATGAATTCGTTTTCAATTCTGTTGGATATCTACTACGTCGTTGTGGGGAAATAGATTCTAACGCAAAATTTATATGAAACTAGGTTAAAATCAAATTACTATCTAATTATAAAAATGTGTTTAAAACCACTCATTAGAATTAAAAAGCAATAAATTTACTTCAAAATATTTTAAATTTGCCTAATAATATATTTGCATAATACATAATAAACATTAGTTTGTAAAAAACTTAAATTTCCGTTCAAATTATGTAGATGTACCGACATATATTAATTGTAATGGGTGATAGACACTCGTATATCAGAAAACGAAATAAGAAAAACCATTTGTAATGGCTTTGTATATAGCTCAGTTATATCCAATAAGAAGGACTCCCGCGCCTCTCGATTTAGTTCACAGACACCTACAATTATAAGAAGTTCAATGTTTGGCAAGAGATCAACTTAAAATGGTTATTAGTATTCGTTCTACAGACAAACTGCGGGCGGTATTATGTAAGCACGCTATATCGATTTATTTTATCCAAACTGCCGCAATTATGACATTAACTCGGATCATAAGAGCCATCGATGCTCATATAGAACGTTAGATTCGAATAACTTTATCGAAATGCCGTGAATGAAAGCGTTTTCGGCTGATAAACATTTTTTTTATCTTATAGATATTGGGATCAGGTAAGATGTGGGAAGATCGCCGTATCACATTTGTGTACGGCTGATCGCACACAGATAAATTGTAAGGAAGGGACGGAACTCAATGCGGCGGCTCTTGCCGTATTCTATGTGGGTAGGTACTAGATTATAAACCGGACAGGTTATGTGGATATCGGAGCTATAAGTTTCACATTTAAAGATTGGCACATTCTACATTGGATAGGTAATTATTTCTGTAGTTTAATTTGCAGTCGCACGGCGTATTACCATATGAGTAGTAATTTTTATGTTCCTCGCTATAGCACAAAACGTGCAACTTATAAACATTATTAGAGGCTTTTTTATTTCTCTTTTACATGCGCTCTTTATGTAAATGGTAAAACAGTACTGTCGACAACTTAATATTGCATTCAAATACCTAAGTGAATCATATAAGTTATATATTTTGTTACATGAAGTCTCCACTATTCTATAAGAAGGTTCGTGTGAAGACGATACAACATAAAAATCTAAACAGCATGTGCTTTGCAGTAATATTATTGATAAAGTTAATAAAAAATCTGTTGATCAAAATTTATCCTAGAAACAATGAGTGTAGTACATATTCGCCACCAAATGCTGGAAGCACGCACATAAGTTAAATAAAATTACCTGTAAATTAGTCTTCGCAAAATAACAAATAACACGTAAATCTAACTATTTAACCGGTGAGTTTATTTATGTTATCCTGCGATAATCGTTCAAAAAGGAAATTTTGACAAATTCAACAACTGACGGGTTGCTGTATAAGTCATACTTATTTTAGAATACGCCTTTCTCTCTCTGGTTACCTATGAACGCCTATGAATGGCTGCGATACATTAAGTATCACTCGCGCGATGCTACCTCTGCTGCTAACACATCAACCCCTTAGGAGCCTGCGTGTGACCTCACTCACACGCAGGAAGACAACAACGCTCCAGGGAGTTGTTATTTGGCTGCGGTGAGGCGTGAGTTATATTGCTGCTTTTATGCGCCCTGTTCATACACACAAATGTTTGTCCTGTGTGGGAATCGAACCTACGAGCGTCGGTGACAAAGTAGCGTTATTAAACATTGCGCCACCGAGCTCGTCTCGCAATGGCCGAATGTTTTCAATTGTCAGCGTCTGAGCTGTGTACGACCGTATATTGTCATGAAAAAGCGTTAAATTCAAGTTAAGACTTTGTGCAAATGGGCATAACGAGTCAGAACGACTTCGTGTAAAATTCAATGTTCCTTTGGCCATTTACAAAAACAAGTACAGTTTGTCTATTCTACATAATATCCGCTCAAAGCATAACTGTAGCGCCGCTGCAAGGGTACACTTCCTAGATCCACCTTAGGCGTTCAGCATTTACGAGATGACAGTACACTACCTATTACTGTTATTGCATTAAGTATCAACCCAAATTGAGTCTCATCCCAAAATAAAATTTTACTTCATTACTACTGAAGCCGCGTTACGTGTTTCCTACGTCTTCCTTTTCGATGAACGGGATTCTCGTTTCTTATCGCAGACAACTGATTGGGTATCGTGCAGGTAGGCCGCACTCATGGAAACGATTTCTCATGGTTTGGCGTCTAACAACAATATCGCTTGAGAATAATTGTTGCTTTAAACTATGTCTAGCGCGGATAACATAGGGTGGCATCGTGATGTACGTCATACTCCTATTGGGATGGATGTTACTCAACAGGATAACAAATGCTACCAACATAAGTTGATTTACATTCGCTTGTTTGTGTTTTTGCCAAAAGTTCTTTTGTACTCATTCTCATACTTTTTTCATAGGTAGGTAGATGTATTCAAAATTGTCGTCGAAATAATAAAATTAAGATTAATTGTATTAGTCAAAGAATACGCATTAAATTCAAGCAAACAAATTCACTTTTAAGAGGGAAACATTATCTTAAACGATAAAACTTGTAGTTCTCGACACATGATCCGTGTTGCTTAGAGTTTTAATATTTTTTTTTATACTACGTCGGGAGGCATACAAGCACACGGCCCACCTGATGTAAAGCGGTTACCGTAGGCTATCAACGCTTGAGATATGTTAAGTATCACTCGCGCAATGCCTCCCCTGCTGCTTACACAGCAACTACTTGGGAGCTTGTAATTGTAAATATTGAAATAATCGTTCGTGGTTTATTTCGATTAGTTGGAAAAAAATGTCACAAATGTGTCGTCGAAATATCCGAATTCCATTTCATGACAATCGGTTATAAGAATATCGTTTCGATGACCTGACTGGGTGACCGTTAGACAATGCACAGCGTAAACCACTAGAGTTAGAAACGTTATGAAAAAAACTTGCTAAATATTTTTTCTTAAGCGAACTTCTCACTATCTTCATTAGTAAATTGCACCCGTGTGAAGCCGCGCCGGGTCTAGTTTTAGGTAAATCATTTTAGATTATTATATATTAGGTTTACCTACAGAAGAGTTTTCTTTTTAACAGATATAGCAATAATTTTTGGAAGATCCATAAATTTCGTTCGAAAATATTATATTGTGGGCTAAGACGTAAACATAGGACTTTGAGTTAAAAGACCCATTAGGCAAGTACGCAGGAAAGGGTTGAATTTGTGGCGGACACAGGGTCATTAACTGACAATCTCTTTAAATCACTTGTAGATCCTCCCTGTAGACCTGCCGGCTTATTACGGAGGGTTGAACCGTAATGGCTGCCGGATATTAAGAAATTTTGGCCCAACTTTTTATGTTCATCTCGCTTTTGTGTATAGATAAGTAATTATTAAAGTAGTATATAGATTGAACATTCTTGTACTATTACTTAAAACTGAACAGAACACACGGAATCATTTGCTAGTAGTTTAGTTTTTTTTATCTTCTAAATATTTACGGTTCTTAAGTTAATCGTAAGAACCTCAATAATTTCAAAGACAAAAACTAAATTTTGTGGAGGCAATGCTACACCATCTTCGTCATAATCCGTTTCCGCATCATCAATATTTACAAATGACAGGCAAACAAAAAAAATAAAATTGACTATTTTGGGTTCTATATGTATTCCATGTAATATACCTACCTAAATCTAAGAAAAAGAGTTGGCCTGAAACTCTGAAAGATAAAATCGACTTTAATATAACAAGAGGCATAGGTATTATTAGTACAAATCGTCTATTTATAAGATGGGCTTCAGGGAATCACTTGGGGAACTGTTCAAAGAAATAAATATCCTCACTGTTACAACTCGGTATTTATAAAAAAATATAAGATATGTTCGTAAAAATATAAAGTTATTTTCAAAGTTCGGTGAAAATTACAGGAGCAGAAATAAGTTGTGAATGCCAGTACATCGCCTTGCTAAAGCTGATATAAATTTATTTATTGCAACTTATATTCGGTTCTATAATACAATACCTGAAACAGTTCTCTACTTTTAGGCTTATTATAGTATAGTAGTAGTATAGTATTATAGCTGACGGAGAACTTCGAAGCAAATACCAAATTCTTCTGGAGAGAGGTAAAGAAGTCTCGAAGTGATTCGTTAACATCCAGAATGGACAAGATAAAATGTAAAGCTGGTGGCATTCTTGCTAACACTCTGGAAGTGTTAGAACGGTGGATTAAATATTTTAGAGAAGTGTATGATTATGTCCAGGATGCTGGCACTATGAATGAGTCTGTGATTCACTCGGCAATGCCAGCGTCCCATTAAGACATTATCATGGATGATATTGAATCATCGATACGAAGTTTGAAAAATGAAAAGTCAGCACGAATCAATGTGGTAACTGAGATGATCAAACTAGATGGCACCTACGTTAGGGACGCCTTCTGGTTTTTAAGCAAAGTATGCTGGAGAACCAGAAGGGTCCGAGCGATTAGAGACGCGCAGTCATCGTACCCTTATATAAAGGCAGGGGCTCAAGTATGGACTGCGCCAACTACAGAGCCATCAGTTTGATAAGCTTAGCAGCTAAAGTATATAGTAAAATCAATGAAAGGAGAATGAGGGTGAAATCCGATTGGATGCTTTGGGAAGCACAGGGCGGATTTCGACGCGGAACAGGATGTACGGATCAAGTTTTTTCATTCCGCAACATCGTAGAAAATCATGTGGCTTTGAACCAGAAAGTTTTCTGCGATTTTGTGGACCTTGAGAAAGCATTTGATAGAGTCGTGCGTAAGAATCTCTAGAACATTATGCCCAGATATGGGGTTGACGGTGACCTGCTCCGTGCTGTGCAATCAAATAAGGATTGTACGGCATGTGTGCGAGTGGACAGCAGCTTGTCGCCCTGGGTTGATATCAATACTGGTGTCAGACAGGGATCCGTGCTGTCGGCTCGGCTATTCAATCTGTATCTGGACAGTTGTCTTCAGAGAATAAGAAATATGAATGTGGGAATGCGAATGGGTGACTCAGTGGTCAACTGCCTGCTTTATGTACACGACGCTGTATTAATAACAGAATTACCATCCGAACTGCAAACACTAGTTACAACAATGAAAGATGATTGTATGAAGAAAGCCTTACAATTGAATGCGAAGAAATCCAAGATAATGGTATTTGAAAGAGAGGCAACCAGAACGAATACTAGGTTTAAGGTTGTTGGTGTAGTGTTGGAGCAAGTGAATGAGACTGTATATCTTGGAAGCGCTTTTAGCAGCAATGGAAGGTATACCGCTGATGTGGAGAGACGAGTGAGTGCAGGGAATAGGGTGAATGGAGCGTTAGGTAAACTTCTATGTAGCCGAAATCTAAGCCAGAAGGCACAGATCGCTGTATACAACGCGGTGCTAACCCCAACGCTAACTTATGGAAGTGAGAGCTGGGTATGGCAGAGAGAGCATGAAAGTAGATAAATGTGGTCAAGATGAGAGCATTACGCAAAATTTGTGGCATAACGCTTGCTGACCACGTTCGTAATGACGACGTGAGAGAAAGAGTTGGTCTGAAAGAGAGTGTCGGTGTTAAAATACGAAAAGGCATGCTCCATTCGTTCGGACATGTAGATAAAATGCAGGACGAAAGAATGACGAAACAGATATACAATGCAAAAGTGGAAGGATGTATTTTATCAGAAGGTGATGTCAGGAGCCCCAGGAACCGGTGAGAGTGCATGAAAAGATAAAAAAGTAAAATATTTGCCATTGAGCCCTCGCGGGCACTTAGACACGTCTTACATTTTTTGAAATATAATCTTATTGTGTCTTATTCAATTCTCTTTTCCTTTTTTTAATCTACTAGCATTTTGGAAATGACCATTGGCGAAGAAGAAATGCCGAAAGAAACTTGCCAATGTACTTTTAAAATTGTCAATTAGATATTACAAAAAAAAAATTACAAAAGCATATTGGTACAATAATGACATCAAATGGTAAAAAAAAAGATTATTAAGGACAGGTAGTCTGTGCTGAATTATTTCCAGACATCTTTGTCAGTTACATATTCATCAATTCTATAATAAGCCCTACTACAGAGAGTATTTTTAATGTGCTTTTTGAATACATTGTCAGGAAAGGGCAGAACTGTTTCAGGCAACTTATTATAAAATCGAATACAATTCACTAGAAAAGACCACCAATCAGTCCTAGCAAGCCGATGTACCGGCATACACAACTTATTTCTACTTCTAAGTTTTTCACTGTAGTTTGAAAAGGACTTTAATTTTTTACAGGCATACATTAGAGCTATGAATGTTAGAGAAGCGAGTGAAGTATGTAAGGACCGCGTCTTATGGCGCTCGGTTCTCCCTGCCTACCCCGCAAGTGGTCTGGTGTGAAGATATACATACACCCACCTCGTCGCGATAGTATGAACCGTCTTTAGCATAGACAATAAACTAAGAATAAGGTAGTATTACCAGTCCATAGGTTCACCAATGGATATTCTTGGCTTTTCCTTGCACCACAAAACCATACTTGCAATTATTGTAAGTATGCTGTAGTGACAACCATTGAGAAGTAGGCACAATTTCATATTTTCAGGTACGTATAAGTTCTACGCACCGAGTTTATAGGTATCTCCCATCCTTATTATCTTTGGACATACTCGAGTATTTACGACTCATCAAACATAATAACTAATCACGCTTAACTACTTGCAACATACATTTACTTGCAATTTGCTGTCGTGTGAACGATACTTAACTATTTTGCGATAGTTCGAACAATAAAGTTCTCTGTAGTTTAGTACTTTATAGTTGCAAATTTTATTTTGTGCTTACCTTCAAAAAGACTAAAAGATCTTCTTGCGTTATATACTAAATTAAACCTTGTCTCGTTTCAATATGGTACGATATGTAGGAGTGGTAATAATTCGTAGGCAATGTTGTGTTCAAAGCTCGTTTTGCGAGAAAATGCTGGCTGCAGCATTTTGCGTATGCTGTTATTTTTGTTGATACTTTATTTTTTCACAGAAACAAATGAATGCTTATGATGTAGTAAAAGTTAAAACTGATAGTGACATCAAAAACCATCATGACCATGATAGTAAGTGGACACTATAACTAGTAGAGAAATTGGTACTGATAGATTTTTATTGTACAAAATACGTACCTATATTTATTAGTTACGTGTTATTTATTAGTAATATTATTCCTCTCCAAATTCACTTAGCTTTTTCTGCAATCCCCCATATGAACTTTAACTTCGCCAAATGTCACACTTAGGTGCGCAAATAAGATTCCTTTTCAGGCATACAGGCACTGTACTGTGCTGAAAAGGAGTACAAAAGGTTTTCTTCGCATATATGGATTTTAAGGGTAAAATACAATTTCTTTGAAATTATTCAATTGAATTGAAAGCCTCAAACCCTCAAACCTACAAATCTCTAATTTAATGAGAATACATTATAGTGTATCGTGAACACTTAGGTATATTATGCATCCATTTTATAATACAGTTTGTGATACAGGTGCTTAAAATGAGTGTTTAACCGTTTGTCCTTTTATTAACTGTCCTCAATTACGCTTCCCTATTTTCAGCACAAAATTATGCTCTTGTTTATTAGTGTATGAACAAACCGACGCGAGCTTTGATGAGTTCGGTGGCGCAGTGGTTAGTAACGCTACTTTGACAGAAACGCTCTTGGGTTCGATTGACACATAGGACAAACATTTATATAGGAACATGTCTGTTTGTCTTTGTCTACCTATGTAATTTTAAGAGAGGGAGGGCGTGTCAAAGCAGCCTGTCTTTGGTAGTGTCTCCACCTCACATATAAATAATCGCGGTCAAATAACAGCTCCCTAGAGGTTTGTTGTATTCCCGCATGTGCTTAATGTATTGCAAGTGGTCAAAGGCTACGGTAACCGCTTTACATCAGGTGGGCCGTATGTTTGTATGCTACCGACATTGTATAAAAAAACCGAGTTGTAACTTTGCTTGGTTCATTTTATACTAAGTACTTGTATAAAATTAACTCGAAAACAAATACTTGATATATTTTATCCTCCTTATAGGCTATCTATTTCATTCTTGACGCACAAGAATACTAAGTATCTAATTTAGATTTTTCAACAAAGCCAACGAGTATTCCGGTTCCGTAGATCGATCCGGACCCCTCAGTTCCGGTCGCGGCTAAAACTCTGTGCCCGTTTTTAAAATCCCCGACTTAAAATGTGCCAGTTTAACGTGAGACCCCTCGTCCCGTTGCCCTACGTAAAGACCTCACGCAAATTGCCCGGAAATAAGCACCAACACGGCTCTCGCTACACTGGATGCGTTATCAGCAGCAGGTAGCAGAAAGCTAATTGTGTATTCTTTCCTCGCTTCCAACGTCCTTAATCTGCCCTCTTTGCCCCACCCTTTTCTCAACCCCTAGCACCCCAACTAGGCGGAAAGTTTTAAATACACTGCAATATTATGTAGATTCAAGCACTTGTTTTTTATTACGTGAATTACAAGCGTGTTTACGATACCATTGATTTGCTGTCCTAATGTTTCGTGGAAAACTGTAAAAGTAGTTGAGAGTTGGGAGAGCTGTCAGCTGTAGCAATAAATATTGTTTACCGCCCCCCTTTAATGTTACAAAGTAGCGCTTTGTGGAGATTACGCGCCATTCTTGCGCACATGAGATAACACTTATTCGATGGTATGTAAGTACACGAAATTAACAAGTATATTGCGTATTACTCACACCTAGCATACCTTAGTGGATAGGCATGTAATAAGTAGTAAATCCAAACATAATGCAGTAGGACCCAATAACGGAGCCCGCGGTAGTGAGAAGGAAATTGCTTGGGAAAAATTTGCATTTTTATTGAAATTTCCACTCTTGGTCGCGGATAAAACTATGTCTCTAAATACGTACCTTAAGCTTTGTAAGCATGTTTGTTGTATGTGTCCAACTCTGGTACGCTTGCTCCGCAGATGTGTGGGAGAGTGCGCGGGTGGCAATAGAGATGGGAACGTACTATCGATATTAGTTTATATCTCTCGTGAATAGGGTCTCAATTGCTGAAACTATTCAGTTGCTCTACATGAGAGAGCAATAAAATCCCTTACACGTAAATTTAACTATAGTGTCTTTTAACCATTTTAGATTAACTGGGTTATCAATTCTTTAATTATTTTTAAAGTGTACCGAGAGAGTTTACGGCGGTTTAGTGCTTTTTAATACGTATCGATATCGGTGATAAGACACATCACTAGCGGCGAGGACGCCAACAATTGCTCCAGTATGTAATAGTGTGTAGGTACCTACAGAGAGGTAGTTGACTTTAGGGAAGGGATCATAATAGGAAATTTTCTCTGGCGTATATGCGAAGAGTATCCGATACCCTTTTCACTTGTATTGTTTTTATTTTGCAACCCTAATGAAAGAACTTGCCTCGTCTGTATTACAATTTCAATATATTGGAATACTAGTATACATTTTTGACGGCTTCTACATTTCTCGCTTCAGCTTACGAAGCTTTCCAATCCGTAATCATTTTCTACTGTTTCTAAGCTTATTTTATTAAATTGTGTACTTATTCGAATTTTTACACTACCTATTATTTTAAAATTGTTAAAAATATTTCATACCTAGGTTTATTTTCATAAAATATTTTTAGTTATCATTGAATTACATTCCGTTTTTGTTATAGCAACTAGATAAATAAAACTTTGACTTATTTTTATTAGTGTAATGTGCTAAAATGTTTAAAATCAATTTAGCAAATAAATCCAATACATATTTAGGTTGAGTAGTATAAATCGTACAAGGTTTAGATATTGTTTTATGTTTTCGTGTAAAATTGCGTAACTTAGTACCTAGATATAATATTTAATGAAAAATGTGCAATGCTAATAAAAATGTATATTCGAAAACAATCATACTTGTTATGAAGACTGAGTCAGCCTTCAAAAACTTTTTTTTATATTTTTACAGTCATCGTTGGTTACGAAATAATTTATACTTCTACAGGCTACTGTATAGTCAGGGCCAAAATTTTATGTTACGACAAACTGGAACACGAAAAATAAACTTTTTGTTCATCAGCTGTAAATGTCTCCACAAATTGACCATAAATTCTGCTCTATTAAAATTTATTGCCCGAAAACGTTTATTGTAACATTACGTAACTTGGTAACCCTTCCACCATAAAACAATGCAGTGAGGGTTCATGCAAAAAAAATGTTTTTTTACGTTGCGTAACACCTGGAATTAAGGTTGAAAATGGTATAGCAAAGATGATCCAATTTTATGACATAGGACCAGTGTTTTACGATCTCTTATCGAATAGAAATTTTCTTCGGAACGAACAAATGTGTAACTTTTAAGGAATTAATTTGAATTACAACATATGAGTTCACATCACCACTTAGTTTATTTTATATGCTGTTTTTTTACTGCTAGTCGCCTTATCATTATTAAGTGCTAAAACTAATGTAAATATTAGACTTTCGTTAGTAAAAACTGTATTCGTGCTAATAAACCTCACTCTTATAGTGCTGCGCACTGTTAATAACAATATAAAATTGACACTCAGAATAATAATTACGTAGATATATTTATGTCCAATAATTTTAAATTTTTGTGTCATAACATTTTCCTGTATGATAAACTTTAAAAGCTACAGATATGATTCATGATATTTAGAAAAAATAGGTCTAATTTGATATATTATTTATTAAATTAAGTCACAAACTTAATTATTTTACGGGGTTGTATTACAAAAGGGCTTTAATGGTCGATATGAATTTGAGCTTGATAGTCCTTTAGAGAAAAAAGATTCGACAAACACACAGGAACAACAAAGTCATATAAGGGTTTCGTTTTAATTTCTAGCAGACTAAACGTCTTTATAGTGATTTTATTTTTATACGTTAGAAATTAATAATCGTAAAATTTATATTATCTAGTAGGTACCTAAATATGCCTGGCGTTAGGGCCGCATGAAATAGGTTACATATTGCGTGAAAAATTATAAAATAAATATTTAATGTAAGGAAATACCTGCTTCCTTAGAAGAATAGCACTTATCGACACATGATATTTTATGAGTGTCGTTTAATCAGTTCTAATTTATTGTCTAATTTCCATTTTAAATTTGTGTACACACTGAGATAGTGTGTACTCATCAATATTTAAAATAAAACTAGACAACGTCTTCATCGGTACGATAGTGATAATCGATGACAGCATCCCCTAGCAGTGATTCATACACTAACACTTATTGCAAAGTCCTTTGACATTCGGCACATACCTTTTTTATTCGAGATAAAGCAAACACCGCTCTCAGGAGATAAAGAGGCGAAATCGACCGCAACTATATAAAGGTTTGTGCCGATAAAAATACCATGTTTATTTGCACGTCCTACACGAGTTCCCACATCGCTGTAAACCGACGTAGGAACCTCGAATATGAGACACGAAAATAAATCTAAAATTAAAGATATACGACTTGTTTTCCAATGACCAAAACTGCTGAAAAATTGTGTTTTTAAACACCAAACAACTTGAACTTACATTCCGCAGTATCAGTAAATTCGGATCCCTATCTTGAGCAATTTTTTTCCTAAAAACGTGATTTAAAAAGGCTGCCGGGTCACGTTTTTTAACATAAGTACTTCAGAGTCACGTTTGATGTTCGATCTCTATACAGGTGGCATATGAAACGTGAAATTAAATGCTAAAAGGATTAAACACTTAATACAAATCATTTTCATTTGGCTCATCTGTTATTTAGAGATTCCGTAAATAATATTTACATTTCATCGATTGCTTTTATTTTCCTAATGTAAAATCAAAGACGTGATATTTTTGTAGCGTGTTTAATTTTAAAACATGTAAACGTCTATATTAAGATCAATGTTATTGATACCAATCATTTGAATAACTTCGCGAGTATCGATTGTTCCATGTGAAGGGCAAAATATAAAAATGTGCAGTGTAATCATAAAATAAACAATTTAGTATTCCAATGCGTTTTAGTAGACATCCTCGGTGTATATCTAGCCTCTTTCATTTGCATCACTTCTATATGTAAAAGAAAGAGATAAAACTATTTGAATCCAATACTTTGCAGGTACATATTTCAGAAATACTATGGCGACAGTCACCGAGCTTGAAATTTTCTATTAATTGGCAATTTTACTACTTTTTGCCGATGCCCTTTTATGATTTTAATGAGAAGTTGCATTTGTATTGTCATATAGCTGCGTGTTCGCCTGAAGTTATTCTGACTCTTTTGTATAACGTATATGTATAAACTAAAGTCGTTGAAAGCTAGATGATACGCAAAGTTACGTTGACAGGCAATATTTTCGCATGTTTTATGGAGTGATTCCTGTCATTGATCGTCGCATACGAATACGATTATCGTCTACACATAGACCAATTTATTTTTATTTAGCGAATAAAAGCCATTCAAACGTCCATAAAGGACCATTGGCTCGGATGCGAAATGTATGCTAATACCATCGGCAAGTAATAATTGACGAAACTTCCTCTACCGCAACCATTCGATCATATAGATAGACGTTAAGCGCGTCTGTAACCAGAGGAGCTCATAAGAAATTCCAATAAACAACGCTATGAAAAATTCAATAGGTCGACGGCCAAGTCGCAGGAAAGAAAGTGAAAAAAAAACGAAAACAATAACGCAGATTTAATCAGTATTCAGTGTGCGGCGTTTCTGTCCACAGCTGGGATATTTGGCAAGCAGACAAATGCTGCACAACGTCGGCAGGATTTCGACGCGCGACACTGCAACTGTACGACAACGTCGCGTGTTGACGCCTTCCACAATTTATGCCATAATTAACCACTAAAATTACGCAAGAAATCAGATCGCACGCGAAAATACTCACCCGATTTATTTCTGTTTTTGTACCACCGTCTGATTTATTGCACGTTCATAAAGCTACACTTGCAATGCTCGTTTCAAGTGTACTACAATGAAATTAATGAAAATATGACAGTAACTACATCATCTATATAAATAACACACTTGTTATGGGTTTGAAATTTGCGCTCGCAATTGTAGGATCCCCTGAAATAATCATGCCAATAAAACAGCGGCGTCCTATCTCATAAATATACTCATTATATTCTGAACGAGTTGCAACTCGGTCAAATACCTGTTTTAAATCAAATCCAATGAATTCAAGAGCAATTTGTTCACCAAAACCGTTCCTTTGTTGGGGCTAATAAATAATTTAGCACATACTCGATTGGTTCATGAATTTATGCTCTGTTGAATTTTCGCAAGACAAGGGTAGCGTCCACTGGATACCTTTCAACTAAATGTTAATTGAATTGAAGGTCTGCATCAAGATTTTCGGATGGCATACACAATTGGGTGTAATCCTAAGTACTTGGCCGGCATTGTGACGACTTGCTGAATATTGTAGGTAGATATACGAAAACCGCTGAGGCTAACGTGCGAGATTATCTCTACTCGAATAATTTACCAGAGTCAAGCCGAGTAATGCGTTTAAGAAAACAAAGGCGATATTACATTTAAAATTCAGTGTACGGGCACACTCAATTACGAGCAAGAAAGACGGTTTAACATAATTTTTCTTGCATAGCACACGTTGCGACGCCGGTTGCCTCCTACATTTGCATGTTACATGTGCATTATCATATGAGCCGCTTTTGGTTTTAATATATATTTCATTCTAGATATTCATGTACCTACCTCTATTATTCGTATATTAATAATTAACCAATTAACCAGTTGAGAATGCGTAAGCTTGCATTGCGAGAGGAACACCTGGCTCGTCAATTATATAACAATTCAAAATTATTATTTTTTGAATTTGTCGGTCATTTTATCTATGTTCCAACCCGTTGAGGCCCGCGTGGCTGAATTCCTCCATGCGCGTTACGGTGCCAAGTATAACGGGCCTGAAGGCGTCAAGAGATAGGAACGGTGTTCCCGAACATTCCTATTCTACTTTTTTATGCTGAATCCGAATCTGAAGTCAAAATTCGAATATTCGAAAAAAACGCACACACACAGACAAACGCACAGACATACATATAGATTTCACATAGGAACGGTGTTTCTGAAAATACCATTATTTTGCATACCACACCAGAAAATACATTGAACTTATCTATTTGTTCACGTCTTCACAATCAGTTCCTTGCGGGTGCTAACCCTCAAATGGCTTGCTCCCTCACACGGTCCTTACTTATTTAGCATGAATAGTTCTTTTGATATACGCTCGCAGTTTTATTGTGATCTCTATAAAATTATTAATCCCATTAACTTAATAACATTACTGTACAATATATACATATGTTTAAAACTAAACAAAGGCAGATATAATATTTAGAAATCGAGGAAGGCCATGATTCACGTTATCACCATACCTATATCTACCAATGTTCGATATAGACCTTCCCTGACGTTTCTCTCATATGCGATCTTCCGCTTGCGTATCAAGAGTCATCTATCATGACAATATTGATTGTGTTTTAAGGGAATTTAGAACTCTCAGTAATTTTTAAATCTGGCAAATATTTGTAAAAATGGATCTGGATGCAATAGGAATGAGTAAAAGTACAATTTATATAGCTTATACCGCAGAATGAAAGGGAAGCGAAATTTGTATAGAAATTATATAATATAAAACCGGGGTAAAAAAAATTTTAAATTGTGTAGCTTTCAAACGAGTACGAACGAAAAATAGGTCCCACTTCCGAAAAAAATATATTTTTTGACAAAACTAAATTACTTACTCAAATCAGAGTAGGTGCTTCACTTTTTTTTTCAACAATACAAGCATTAGTTAATTTTTTTACATCATTTCATTTGTTTTCTGCTAGTTTTAGTCTTGTATTGCAACGTCAGATGCCAATATCAGTTTCGTACCTTAAAATTATCTAGCAATATTATGTAGGATCAATCAAAACCTGATCTTCAACTGTTATAACAGAAGGGTGGTAAACTTGCCCCTCTGATGTCAAACACAATAATAAAATAACAAATACTTGGCATTCTTTGCGCAATACCCCACTTTTTCCGATTTTTATTGGAGCTACGTGCTCCACTATTATTTACATACCGATCCAGCGGAAAATGAATAAATGGAAACCTACTATATTTCAACGGCTTCATAAAAGCAGTATTTTCTAGGTTCTCCTATGTTTATAAAAATCTACCAGTGGAAGAATTCTAGACGAATTGTAATTAAAAGCCTACCCCACATCTATCTGGTGGGAAGATATAGAGGGATAGATATATTCTTACTGAATATTAGGATGGAATTAAGGACGTACAGTGGTGCAAGCCTTATTAGCAACAAAGCTGCTTCGACGATTCGATCATACGCTGCTTTGAGTATGATGCGTAGACAGCATTATCACCGCAGTCTGCTGCGTGGTATACGCGATGCCATACGACAGAACTAGATCAATATGTCAAGATATTATGTGCATTCGTGTGCAAGCGTAATCAGCTAAAGGTCTACTGGACCTTGTATAATAATTTAAAGAGCTTGTATAATAATAATAATAAGATAATATCGGTATTCTAGTTAGAAAATGAATTAGCTAAGAGAAATCATAAGCAAAAGCAAATTCATGAGACCTCCCTGCGTACTCCAAACCAAGCTCAATTATCCTAACAGTGCTACGACGCGTGTTTGGAAATGGTAGATTTATACCAATTTATTGAATGCAATAGACGTGAAGGTTTGGAATAAGATGCATATGATAATCATAAATTCCTAAAAAATATGCTTGTAATATTCAAAAATTGTAAATAGATGAAAATATTAAATTTAACCTTACCCACTCATTTTGTGTTAACGCATATTGACTTTGCATGTAATAAAAATGATGAATAGGTGCAAATATGTGGATAGATATAATGTTTTGAAACTTGCTTTAATGATCGCTTATAATTTTGCTTAAGTTGGGATGATTATACAGCATTATTATTTACTCTTAAATTTCATCAACCAATATTTATATCCCTGTAGCGTATCTTCTTTGAATCCTCATCATGTCTTATTTTGTACAGAAGTTGTATATGTGAAAATTAAGAAAAGCATATGTGAAACAGATTTCTATATAACGTAGAGATTCGCTTCGAGTTTAAAAAAAAGCTAAAATTGGACAACGTAAATGGCCTAGAGAACTAAAACTACTTATTATGAAAACAGACATTACTTAAAAGTATATCACTTAAACAAAATACAGTCAAACATTTAAAAATGTTAATAATAACATACAAAAAACATAAATGCGTCACTGATAACAATGTAGGCTAGCTTAGGTAACCCACATACCTAAAGTTCGGCGACCCCACAAGGACGGAATCCGTCAGAGTCCAAGGTCACACGTCTCATGTGTCACAGAGATCTGCATCTGTGATCGTCTACATTGATATCAATGCAATGTCACAACACTACGAAACTCAACCTTATTACATTACGATAAGAAACGCTTAAAAATAGTCGGTGCAATGACCTCGATTCCCGGGTAGACTCTTTGGTTGGCTTAAACGTTTCAAGATGTTACTTTCGTTGATATTTCATGTGGTATTACGAGTGGTTATGGGTTTTATGTGACTAAAATATCTATGATGTATGTAAATATAATGCCTACATATTTGTATTTGTATGAAGTTAGTTAAGAATAAGTTATAATGAAAATAATCTCACACTGTCGTGTTCTACGGGCATGTAGCGATTTATGTTACAGCGTAGGGCGTTCATAGCACCTGCTCTAATGAACTAATTTTGGTAAAATATGAGATGGAAATATTTTTACTTAACAGAAGCAAAATACACTAAGTTTGTGTAGGGACAATTTGAATAATACAAAATGAAATACTATTTCAATCAGTACTGTAAAGTCAAAGTGTAAGTTTACATTAAAAATCTACTAAGTACACGAAGGTCTACGATATTGCTACAATTGTCAAACATATAGGTAGTTTTAATTCCTTTATTGTGTCGAAAATAAAAAATAACGTGATAATAATGACAAAAATGTAAATAAGAGTGAGTAAAGATGTGCCTTGTGAATAGTGTGTGCTTCATGTGTTTCATAAAATTTAGAAATAAAACAAAACATACATATATTAAAAATGACAATTTTAAGATTTTTTTCATACCTTTTAAGGGTATTTTGGACTAATCGAAATACGGTTATTCTTTTCCTGTAAAACATAAAATATTGTGTAATTCTACTATGGATAAATAAATAGGTGAGCTTAAAAATAAAACAGGCCGATTAGTTGTGTACAATCGATATTGAAATCGAGAAATAATAAATCGATGTATTGTCAGAAAGTCTAGGAATATTGAGTTGTCGAATCAAATCCATTACATCGTTGATTTAAAAAATATTGTAAAGTTGGCAGTACTAACTAATTAAGAGCTGTGATAAAGAAAAACACAAAAACAGCAGTGTTGACTTATTAATGGTTTCGGGTCCATGATTTTGTATACAAGTGTATTTGTTATATCCATGATTTCCTGTACGACTGCGGACGCCGGTATCTGTACTATACAAATGACAAATAACATGAAATAAAGATAATATTGCGTTGTTGAATAACTTCGACGAATAACTTAGTTATGCAATTGTCAAATATCACTAACTTTTCAGTAATTAATTATTCTTATATACTTCATCAAATAACACTACTCGCGTGTTGTTAATACCTGGGGGCAGAACAGTATGGAAACGTTTTCCGCTCATATATTTCAAGAATCTAGGACAACCCGAAGTACCCTACACTGATTAGACGCCAATCACTACCGACACGTGTATTTGAACGTACATATTTTTTTACTAAATTTTTATAAAAATAATTTGTTTTGAACTAAAATAGTTTTAAATAAAATTATGACAAGAGGGCTAATTCATTGGGTAATTTTTACAAAGTTAATATTTTGTGGACACTGGTCTTTTTTCTTCACGTAAGTACGTGTTTGTTGTTTAATATAGGTATACAAGACACTAAACAATCTACAATAATAGGTAATCATTCATTTTTTTTGATAAAATTAACAACGACATTAATTTTGATAAAAGTTTTAATTGATTTTTTCAAACATAATATTTTAACATAGCATCTAGTGTAATTCACCCAATTATTGGCACGTTAAGAAGAAATCTTGAAATTGAATTAAACAATTTTTAACGGAAGTATCGCGTGCTTTATTTATTTTGTTGAACCTGACGTTTCGTCACGTTTCGTCAACAAAATAAATAAAACACGCGATACTTCCTTAAAAAATTGTTTAATTCGATGTGTAACAATCGCGAAAACCTAAGACAAATCTTGAAATAATTAGAAATATTGAATAAAAAGTTAAGTCGAATCTAGTACGATTAAAATGACTTATAATGATAGTGGATAGGTAAGTCTCCCAAATTTTTTTTTATCAATACATTACTTCCAATCTTAATACTCAGTTAATATAAAATAAAGTTTCTAGGTATCCATATATATATATATATGTTTTAAGTTGACGCATAACTCTAACATTGAAGTAATTGGTAGGCTCTTCGCAGGTAACAATAATAGGTATCAATTTAAAAACAAGATGTTATTTTCGAAACCTTTACCTTTAAATTAAAATAGGTAAATATGCACAATTGACTTATAAAACCGTTTAAAAAATAGTTTTTTAATAACACAAGAAAAAGAGACACCAAATTTATTATTGTGCGCAACAAATCGAATGTTCAGTTTGATAAATGATCAAAAAGCATGCACCGGCCAATGGTGGAAGGTGATTATGGTCATAAATTGGCGATTTTAAATAAAAATTATACATTGATGCGCACCAACTAACCTTTAATCACATAAATAACGAAACAACAGATGGTTCTTTCCCTCCACCTCCGTCTCATTCCGATTTCTGTTACAACAATAAATTGTAGGGAAAAAAGTAAAATCATCGTCGGCACTACAAAGGAAGATACAGTTGTTAGGTATACATGGTTAGGTGGTCCTTAATTATCTAAGATAAAATTATTACAGTACTTCATTAACCGAGTCTAGGCAATTTTGGCCATAATAAATAATTTTGATAGAGCCTAGAAGTTTTTGTTAAATGAATTAAGCAGTAAGTGAACATTAAACTTGGGAATAAATACGTATATTTTTTGTTGTACCTATACTACTATGGGACATATATATGGTATAAACTGTGTATTAATGGTTAATTCAATAGATTTTCATCACTAAAACCATTAATACACAGTTCATGCAACATATACTTATGTCCACTATCGCTGTTGTAGTATTCGAAAATGAATAAAAATCAAGTTATGTCTTAACCATATATCCCTGATCTTGGAAATACCATATAACTTGTATGGCTAAAGTATGATATTTATTAAGAATTTATATAAGAAATTGCAGTAGTGTGCTGAAAGCTATAGCCAATAAGTAATCTACTCAATAGCGCAGTAATACCTACTCCTAGCGGTGCAATGGTTTTAGTCAGTTGTATTACTTTGTACCTACAACAAACGTGACAATTATTACCTTTATTACGGAAATCCTAATATAACTAATTAATCTAACGAAGTTATTTCTTCGCCTGACGTACTTACTTTCACACTGACATTAATCGAAGAACTGTATATAACATCTATACTGTTTGTTAAATTTATTATGATAGTTTTTTGTGGAAGAATGTACAAAAATACCACTTAAGAGGCCTAAAGTAGATTAAACATACCAACAGATAACATCTACAACACATAAGTTACATACATAGGCCCGAATTTCATAGACATAATATTATATGAGCGGCTCTTTAAAAAAAGCTAATTACAACGGTTTGATTAATATTTTAATGAAATGGTTGCCAGATATTTATATTGATATAGAGTATATAGTATATAGAGGATAGCAAAATGGATAAAGAACCAACCCATTAACTGATCCTGGTGTGGGTATATACCACTAAATTCGTGTTATCAGATTTATGTAGTACCTACGGTGTTATCCGTGCGGTGACGGAGAAAGAATACTAAAAGTCACTGCCCCCTCTCTTCCCGTGGGTGTCGTGAGTTCGGAGGCCCTTCCGTCCAACGGTTCAGTACAGCTTCTTTGTCGACAAACTAATGGAAAAACAGTTCACCGCGATTCTTCTCCAACGTCGTGGCAATTCTCTCTCGCTTCACGATTCCTTTCTGTTTTTCTCTCATGACAGCGCAATGCAAGGTTTAACGGTGCACTCCCTCACCACCCTGTTCAAAGTTGAGTTCGCTAACATTCGCAGATTCCACTCAAACCTTAATGCCGTACAACAACACCTAGAGATTGCACAGCCCACCAAAATCTTCCTGACGGAGACACAAATCCAGCGTGCGGTAAACAGTTCTACCCCGGATACGTGCTGAGGAGAATTTCCTCACGAAAGTCAGGGTCTATTTGTTTGTTCGTTTGGATGTGTCTTGTCACCGTCTGCACTGCCTAGAGGATTCCTACTTTCCCGTACTCTGGGTGCATGTAAACCTGGGCCTTCAGAACCGTATTTACATGTGCCTATACCGATGTATGGTCGGTTTACGACTAGCGACACGGAGACGGCTCGGCTCTTTGAGTACATGAGTCGGGCGGTAGATAAAGCATAGGAGCGGTACGCTACTGCAAAGATGGTATGTTTGAGGAAATTTAACTCTCACCACAACTGCTGGCTACCGAATTGACGTCGGGGCGCCCCTGGGTACAATTCACCGCTGCTTGATGTCCAGCACAGTGCCAAACACAACTACGCCACAGCCCACGGTGGCGTCGTGTCTACCACTACTCGTCAGCATATTTGGATGGCATGCGCGACTACTTTGCTTCCGTCCCATGGGGGCAGCGCTGTTTCAATGAGAAGGATCTCACAGTGAGTACTGCTGAATTGTTGACAAGATCGGCGTTGGTATGGAATACTACATTCCTCACTCCGATGTCGTCACAAAATCCTTAGTCTAAGGTTAGTCTGCGGATCCCAATTCGTTAGGTTTGGCGGGCAAACCTAATGAATTAGGAAATGAATTAGAAATAACACTAGAATGCAGAAGAAAAAAGACAAAGAGGAATACATACAATCTTAATGATATTATAGGCCTTTTGATTGCTATAAGTAAATCTTTATAAAAACTTACTTCCATTCAAATTTCTGAGTCTTCATGTACAAACATTTAGGTACATACTAAAATTTATATATAATGAAAATAGTTAACTGCGTGAGGCATAATTTACAAGAACCGTTTTGTTTTACAGGCTTGCCCAGCGGGTGCGTCGTTACTTTTGTTGTAAACTGTGTTTTGTATAGAGTAATGAGGCTTTATAACCAACCAGAACATTATATAATGTAAAGTAAGACCTATACTTACCTTTCTATATATTTTATGAGCTTCACCACATTTTATGTAGGTGTAGGTACCTAATCTAGCGATAAGTTTCAACTCAATTGAGCTCAAATTGATTGAAGCAAAGCCTAAAACAATGATCATGGTCAGATAATCATTTTCAGGTCCGGTGTACAAAAAGATGATTTAAAAAGATTAATGATGATATTAAAGAGATATTTTAAGAGAGGCAGTTCAACTGGGGATTACCAACAAGGTTACCTACTTTAGTACCAAGGCTTAGGGTTTGATTCTCACAGAAGCCAAACGTTTGTGTACACGCATATGTCTATTTGTGTTGGTATCGGTGTATTGTGTTATGTATTATAAATTCATAAAAAAGGTTTGTGTGTTTGTTTGTATAACTTTATTGCATTATCCATAATTAATTAAGATACTCTCATATTTTTATCAGTTTTCTAGTTCCTACAATGTATTATAATATTAATCTTATTTTAATTTTTATTGGGGTAATAAAGAGTTTTGTATATTAATTATGTAATGTAATGTACTAATTGTACTTACAAGCCTAATTTGAGACTAGATGACGTTGTATATTAATTTAATAGGTAATTTCTCCAAAAATATTTCATTATTATTATATCATTTTTTATTCTGCAACTCCATTTCACAGCCTAATTACAATGCCCTAGAGGGTTGTTGTGTTTATGCGAGGGAGTGAAATTATCAGCTCCTAAGCCACTCGCTATGTTAGCAGCAGGGGTGGCCAAACGCGAGCAATCCTTTCTGTATTGCAAGTATTCAAAGGCTTCGGTATACAATTTATGTCAGGTGGGTTGTATGTTCGTTTTCCTCACAGCCATGTACAAAAAATATGTATCCATATATGTTTTACAATTGGATCCATGAATAAATAAACCGTTGCATTTTATACAGTTCACTATAAGTAGAAACCAACAAATGTAAGTAGGTAATAACATATAGAAAAATATTTAATAAAGTCTTCATCAAACTTAATGAAACCAATCCATCAGCAGTATCTTTGCAATAAAAATTAAATTTCTGCACCTATTAACCCATAATTCGCGAAGAAATCACGTAACATATAGGTAGGTAAAACATAAAATAATATGAAGCCGAAATAAGAATGCTCTCATTTATAAGTTGGCTAAAATTCATGAATTAAGAGTGGGAGTACAGTGCAGACACGTGTCCCACGTTTAAAATCCTAGCAACTTTCTAATTAAGGGACTTATTATAATTGCCTCAAAAGTCTAATCAATGTCTTAAAAATTAGTAGGTCTCACAAATTCATATACCTACGTTCGATGCCATATCCAACCTCAGTATGTCAACCCTTCTGGATCTCAGTATTTATTAGCACAGTAGAGTTATTTGGGATCCTTTCAACAAAATACCATCTACGTATAATGTAGCCCACACTGAAATACAATGTAGTCGTAACATTAGGGTCTATACACGGCTCCCATAACACAGCACTTCATAATAACGCCGGTACCTACGGCTTAGGAAGATTGCGTTGTCATGTCATGAACACATAATTTTGAAAGCGAATGCCTTATATAGACTAGGTACAGGGGCGCCGGCTTCTGGAAAACCTCGTGGGTGCTCATGCTCTTTTGATGACTAGGTACATCATCATGATTTCAGGCGAAGGACGTACACTGCTGGACATAGGCGTCCCAAACAAAACAAAAAAACGGCTCTACATCAAAAGTATCTGGTGGGAACTGAGATCACATTAGGACGCGTCGCACACATTCTAGTAAGCAAGCAAGCGCTTACTAGGACTGAGGATTATTTTAGTTATATAATGATGTCTAGCGTCATGGGTGCTCCGCACCCACTATTTCCCTCCCGTGGGTGCTGGAGCCCTCGAGCACCCACGGAGTCGGAGCCCCTGACTAGGTACATAGATAATGTTAGATTTTGCTGCTTTTACAATTTTGTAAAAAAAGCTAAAATATATAGCACACGTTACACCTGATTTGAAGCCATTGTCTTTGCCGACATAGTGATTTGCATATCTATTAGTTTCCCTGAAAACTCAATACGTCTTCAGGAGCTTTCCGGTGACTTCCCTTATTCACAGGAATTCTACAACAGTAATATTATTTTACACTTACATATTTATCTACTCGACTATCCCAGTCAGGCAGCTCTTAAATAAATATCGTAGGACGTATCTCTTTCATGTTAAGTATTAACAATGCCTTTGAATAGAAACACCCAATGGATATATATATACTTACCAAATATCTTTATAGACACAAAATAATGTAGGATCGGAAAAACTGGGCACCTATTTGTGCAGTAAAAATATTAAATTATATGTACGTATTTAATTTTTTATAAAAAACGTAGGTATTCATAATATTTAAGAATCTCTATCAAGTTTCAAAAAACATAATACCTATTTATTTATACTGTATTTATGCTATTTAATTTAGAGTAGATATCTAGTTATTTCTGGACGTTACGTGTGACGGTACCAGGCACCGTTTACTCATTAACATTAAATAACTTACTTTTGATTGAAATGAATGGTAGATTGTTAACTAAACAGGAAACTATCACTTTGACGCTTTATCTAACTATTTAGATTTGTCAGTCAGTAAAAGGATCATTTAAAATATTATCTAGTAAAAAAAAAAAACATTGTCCTCTTAGATTAAAAGGCAAGTTCAAATCAAGAGAGCGAAGACAAAAATCAGCAGCCAATTAAAATCTCTCAAGCCATAGTCGACAGTCACTTGGATTTAAAATGCTCCCCCTTGCCCGATTAGGGTGCATCCTAAAAGCTTCTAAAGCGATAATTCAGAACGCAAGAATGCGGACTGACGAGCATAGGCGCGTGTACTATGCTCTACAAATTTGTATTTTCGACAATCAGCAACTTTATTTCATAGCAGTAAAAGTTCAAATTTCCGTAGCAAAGTAATACACCAATTTTTGTAAATAAGTAGGAATGGTAGAGTGTCATGGCGCGGGTGACGTCACTCAGCCAATGGGCGCATAGTTGGACGCGACGGCAGCGCCACAAGATGGCTACCGACGGACGGCTGCCGCCGCCTATTGTGTTTAGGCCTAACTGCCATTGTTATTCTTATTTTTATCAAATATACCTGTTAATTCTTTCAAACTTAAAATAGTACTAAAAACCTTAATTGAATTTAACGTCCAGTAACAACTTAAAAAGTGAGATAAGTGTCGTCATTACTTTTGTTTTCAGCGGGTAAGTGGTTATTGTTTTATGACATAGTTAAATGCTTTTATTGAGGATATCTGTAAATTATAAGCGGATCTATTTGTTTATCGCAAGATAAAGTCATTTAATGTTGGTTATATTGTCGTAATTAGATTTGTCTTGACTCTATACAAAAATCTAATTAGAATTACTGTAAGGCTTGTCTATACGGAAGCACTAAGATATCGAATTTATAATCTTTTTATTGGAAGTATCTTTTGCGCTTTGATTAATAGTATCGGGTATTTTGTAACGTTAGAATAATATATCAAATTAGATTAGGTTCCGAAGGTAGGTAAATAGGCTGTCTCTATTACTCATGCCTAAATGAACTGTAAATGTTATTTATCTAATAATAAATTACAAGTAGGTGCCTGCAGTAAGAAAATAAATACATATAGGTACCTACATGATCGATAAGTACTTGTCCGAACAAATCCAATGTGTACAATTAGAGTCGGCTAACTTTTCTACTTAAGTAGGTGTATTGGATGGTTATATCTTTTTATATAATAAAAAATAATCGGAATGTTTCTTCAGGTTAACCTTCTTTATACATGGGGCACACTAAAAGTTTTGCACTTCTAGCTAATCGGAACTATTTGAATTTCGAATGTTATATTTTTTGAAACGTTGCAACCTACTTAGTAATAAAAAAAAACAATTGGCGGGAAATCATTTGTCAATTGTTTTTTATCACACATCAAAGTTCTACGTACGCAACGAAAATGGAATTAAGTCGAAAAGATTTTAGAGCGATGATTTTTTATGATTTTAAAAGTTCTCTCTCTCCGCAAGACGGTGCTGCTCGTCTTGAAAATGCTTTTGGGAGAGAAGCACCTTCTTTGAGCACCGTGAGGCGATGGTTTGCTGAATTTGAGAGAGGTCCAGTTTCTTTACATGACGAATTTCGTGAAGGGCGGCCTTCAACTGCCGTCAACGTAAATAATGTGGCTACTGTTAAGCGGCTAATTGAAGAAAACCCGCGGATTACCTATGAGACAATTCGAGAACTATTGGAGATTGGTATGAGCCAAATTCAGAAAATTTTACACGAAGAATTGAATGTTCGGAAACTTTGTTGTCGTTGGATCCCTCATGAACTGACAGCGGAGCAGAAGCGGGCTCGCGTGGAATGGTGCTCACAGATGCTACTGAAGTACGACCACGGACATTCTAATGCTGTTTATGACATTGTCACAGGAGACGAAACGTGGATTTATTGTTTTGAACCCGACAAAAAACAGCAATCTTGTGAATGGGTGTTTGAAAATGAGAACAGGCCAACAAAAGTGAGGCAGGCGAGAAACGTTGGTAAAAAAATTATCGCGTTTTTTTTCTCAGCTACGGGTCCCATCTGCACAATTCCACTTGAAGATCAAAAGAGTGTTAATGCGATTCTACCATTTGTTTTCCCAGGGTGTTAGAAAAAGTTCGCGAAAGACGACCAAAAAGCCGCGTTCTTCTACATCATGACAACGCTTCTTCACACACAGCCAACAAAACAAAGTAATTTTTAACTTCCGAAAAAGTACAACTCGTTACCCATCCTACGCATAGCCCCGACCTAGCACCCTGTGATTTCTGTATTTTCCCCAAAATCAAAGATTTGATGAGAGGTTTCACTTTTACCAACTCCGAAGAGGCAGTGATAGCGTTCAATCAGCACGTAGAAAACATGCCTTCAGATCTATGGTCCTCCTGTTTTAAAAAATGGTTCGATCGCATGAAAAAATGTTTAAAATGTAAAGGAAAGTATTTTGAAAAGCAATAAACATAATATTTTGGTTATAACATGTTGTTTTGCACGCAAAACTTATAGTGTGACCTACGTAGTACAGATAAACTTAGCCGATACCTACCTACTCGTAGTTATGCCGCTGATAAGTGATGTGTGAGTGATGCCCACAGTGTTGCAAGCATCAATAACCTGAGGTAGCTGCTTGCAGTCAGGAAAACTGTATGCTGATAAAGGAAATAGAAAATCTCAATAATAAAAGGAAAAAGAAAATCATTTTTTAAATTCTTAATTATATTCAACACAAATTGTTTCGTAGAATGACAGATGGTTCATTAACATTTACTGTGGCACTTATTAGGAACTGTGAAAAAACAATCAACATCGCCATAAAATCGTTCTATTAGCTGATCATAATGATCAAATGAGTTCAGCAGTAAAGGTTATTAGTAATGATTATCTTGCCTCTAGTTAAATCATCACCCTGTAGGTATTCAATTGATGAAACTATGAAATAAACAGAAAAGCAGTTTTCTAATTATCATTTTTTTTATACAACGTCGGGAGGCATACAAGTCGCCAAGTAGGAAGTATAGCTCCCCCGCGTTACCACCTCTGCTGTTCAGTACACACAACAAGATCTTACTGATAACCTCACTCACTCGCAGGAACACAACAATCCTCCAGGGAGTTAATTATTTGACTGCGGTTTTTTGAGAGAAGGAGGAATATCTTCCCGAGCCGGGCTGCTTTGTTTTTAGGAAAAGTAAGAGATTTTCTTTAAAACACACAGACATGCTCATGTCCTATGTGGAAATCGAATCCACAAGTCTTAGTACTGAAGGAGTATTCCTAACCGCTCCTGCGGGTAGGTCAAAATCGAATAATAATGGTACATTACAACAAAATATGCGAAGATGATATACGTTACCTACACGAAAATACATACTACCTACGTAGATTTACAATTTGCGTATCGTGTATCCACCCAATTTAAGATAAAGGTGCTTACCTACGTCCTACTTTTTAAAATAAGTAAATAAATATGCCTTAAGAATACTGTTATTTCAAAACGGCAATAAATACGGTCGGCAATATTAGAGTTACACTGTGGGCTACGATGGCTGGTTACATGTGGGATACCGTACGATAAAAACTTACTAGAGTTGGAACATGTACCTAAAAGTAGGTTTCTAGAATTCGATGACCCATGAGTTTTATACGCAGCTTTCTACAGTCCCTAAAGTGACGTCAGCTACTCCCGGCTCCATTCTGTTTATGAGTTAAGTGTGTTATCAAATAATTCGTTCAAATTAAAATAGTAAACATTTAGTAACAACTTAAAAATGTAAGTGTGTTTCCGAAAGAATTGGCAGGCAAAGATAAATATCTCAGTCAATCCAGGGTAGCCTGACAGGGTAGACGTAATATCATGCAGAATAGGGAATACAGACTGAATCGAAATAATATAATATCTGAAAAAATGTTGAGTTTCTGCTTTTTGTATTACAAAATACAGAATAACAACTGCTGGAAACATGACGGAAATAATATATGGAGAAACGATGCGGCTGATTTTACGTAGTAACTATATTTACCGCTTCGGGTCGGGGGTAAATTAGAACGCGCAGCTCATATTGTCTAGTTCACATCGCGTATATTATCGGCTTATATACTCCCATTACTGACCAATGGGAGTATATACGCTGATAAGGCTCGAAACGCTGATATATTTAGGCGCTAAAAGACAAAGTTGCCGTGAGCGCGTGGTCCCTTCATGTGCAGTTAAGTGGTTTCTTGTTTGCGGTCAGGAGTCACATGAACGTAAATTTATTGGCTATCGGAATTTAGGTAAGTAGATACTCGTGCAACATGTTTGGTAATATTGGAGACTGCGTTAATTTTTATGCATAATTTTTATGCATAATTTGTAAATTAAGCCAACACCTCAATGTGTTAAATTTAGATGTTAAACAGGTGGGTATTCTCAAAATGAAACTCACGTCAAAAATGGCAGGATCTAATGTGCATGAGTAGATTATCCGTGAGAGTCATACAAATATTTTTTTGAGTGAATTTTTATTCGATAAAAATAATGATGAGGTTAGAAGCAGAGTTGGTATTAAAGAGAGTGTCGGTGTTAAAATAAGAAGAGGCATGCTCCGTTGGTTCGGACATGTAGAAAGAATGCAGGATGAAAGAATGACGAAGCAGATATACAATGCAAAAGTGGAAGGATGTACGAGCCGAGGAAGGCCAAGACTTAGGTACCTACCATGATCAAATTGGTCGTATTCTATCAGAAGGCAATGTCAGGAGCCCTAGAAACCGGGGAGCGTGCATGAAAAGAGCAATGAATGTTAAAGAAGCGAGTGAGATATGTAAGGATCGAGTCACGTGGCGCTCGGTTCTCTCTGCCTAACCCGTAAGTGATTTGGCGTGAAGTTATAGATAGATAGATATAATTTTTATTCGTGAAATATGGAACACTTAGAGTTGACGAAAATTTTAATTACTATGACATGATAATTATTTATAGGAACCACTGTAGTCAGCATATCATGTGCTACGTGCCGATGGCATTAAACCGATCGTCGTGGATGTCACGTTCAGCGGTAAAGGCAGTGGACGTCCTTTATTGAAATGATGATAATGCTTCATATCAGGACAATCGAGTAGTTGATTGTCACCCGATGTGACAAGTAAAAAATGACATGTAATGTCAATAATGTACATCGAGCGGTGTGTAGGTATGATTTCTAAAGTCAATTTAATATCCTAATTTTGGCCGATATTCTGACGTTGCCTGGCTATCTACTGGCTACTTTACTCTGGGTACACTCTGGTATTAATTTCTCTTTATACCATCACAGATACTTGAAAATAATAATTGTGTATGTCTCAACACACACACACACATGTGTTGCATATTTTTGAAGATCTAAGACATGGACATAGGTAGTATAGAAAACACAAAGAAGTAAAATTATTGTAGTATTTTCTTCGTTATTTGTACGTAATAGTCTTATTTTAACGCTACATAGAGGTGTATAGCTTTATATAAAATATAGTGATAATAAATGCACCTCTGTCATGTTAATATATTTGTAAGATTTATTTATGCTTAAAAAATTAAGCTTAAATCTGCAGTAGCTACATATCGTTCATGGGTATAATAATAACGGCTCTTTTTATCTCAATTGATTTTATATAGAACTCTACCAATGATACTCTCAGCCGATATCTACTTTCTTAACTAATTGCCGTATCTATGGCATGTCATTTTATTGAATTTATAACATACAGATGCGAAAGTTAGTAAAATAGCAAATAGTGACGAACATCAGTGCACAACTGCTAGCGGTAGAGACCTATGTAACATCGACTGAAAATTAGTTATGTTATGACAATAGTGACGGGGACAATATTTCCTCTGTGATCTTCAAATAATGCATGTAGTTTATTGACTCTTTAGTCATTCGGCGATATAAGAGAAAGAGTTATATCTGATGGTAGTGAACCACCATAAAAGAACTAATTTCGTCCATGACTGTCTTTGTTCAAGTTTTAGATTTCAGCAATGAGTAATAATGTTGTTTATCGAACGTTAGAATATCGTCAGACATTCTTAGTGCAGCTACGTTAGCATATATCATTATTTTTGGACTATAAAGGAAGCTCTAGCTCTCTAGTTTGTCTAATTATTCGTTGAACATTTTCGCCTTAATATTACACGTAGTTAGGAACGAAAAAATGTAGAAATAATCATATTTGAACACAGCTATGGGAAAATCTGCGATACTTGGACAATCATTCCCCAGAGCTCCATCCCACGAGTCTGCTTTCAAAGCTCCGATACAACAAAGTCGATACTAATAGAGTTATACTCCAGTTTATTCCAGTAATATAATTTAGCGTGCCAAAGGGATACGGAACCGTCTGGTGCTTGAATAAGCTGGTATAGTAAGTAAACTATATATACATGTAATGAAACTGTAGCAGAGTTGAGTTTGTACAGAATATATTTTTTTTCAGATACCTAGCTATCGATGGTCCGATACAGAAATCAAAGCATTTTTGTTTGCGTGCATGTCATAGTATTATGCGCAACGATACTAGATGATTTTTAAAGAAATTTACAACTTCTGTAGTTTATATCTCAGGCTCTCAGGACAACATTTTAGGCCACTTTTGTCTACTGCCTCTAAAATATTTAGATCTCTACTAAAACTTTAAAACCACACTAAACGAGAGTGAAACTCCAGGCTGGTATTAGAAATGGCTAGTTATTGCGTACTTTTTAGAAAATTGAGACAATTTCGATATATTTGTTTGCAGCTATAGTTTGATAAAAAGTAACTATAGTATGTACCGGAATGCATACTCAGCAACTTTTTATTCGCTGTATATAATAAAATCAACAAGACAGTAGGAATTTGTTTTAAGCTACACAACACTAATAAAAGTGTAAAATATGTCTATAGGAATTGAATACAAGCATTAATTTGTTGTATTACCCAACAGATGTTTTAGTTGGCAACAAAAAAAAACTATTTATCTGACACTAAGTCGTTTTGATATTGAATTGCATTGTAATTAAAAAAGCAGTAGACTATTAAGTATGCATAAGTAGATGTATTTTTACGCTTTGCACGGTCACGTAATTCTTTTGAAAGTATAGATAATTTAGTATAGATGTATACAATTGAGTATCTATTTGTTTGCTATTTATTTGTCACACACAAAATCGGTTTATTGAATAAGAGCTTGAATACAACCAGTTAAGTCAAGTAAATCAACTAGTCTCGTATGATCATAAATGTTAACATAAGTCTCGTTATCACAATGATATTGACGAACTCGGTGGCGCAGTGGTTAGTAACGCTACCTTGACAACAACGCTTGTTGGTTCGATTCCCACAAAGGACAAACTTTTGTGTGCATAAACATGTATTTTTGTCTCCGACTGGGTTTTTTTGCAATAACTAGGTTTACGCATTAAAGCATCCCGTATGGTAAAGTACCTTTTCCTCACAGAAAACCGTAGCCAACACCCTGGAAGCTTGCTGTAATCCTCCGTGTGAGTGAGGTTACCAGTAACCCCCCAAGGAGATGCTGCATTAGCACCAGAGGGGGGGCATCGTGCGAGAGATACTTCATATATTACAAGCGTTCATAGGCTCCGGCAACTGCTTTACATCAGGTGAGCTGTATGTATGCCTCCCGACGTTGTATAAAAACAAAAACATTGACAAGACTTAGGGCTACACTGCCATGCATCTTAAACGAGACACACACACACTATCATAGTCCCATTATTACCATTAGAATACACCATTTGCGATAAATCATGATTTTTTGCTACAGGGGCAGCACGTATGGTGCCACCCTATTTTTTCTATTTTGGTCCCCACCCCTTCACCGGATTTTTCGTATGAGGTTATGCGCCCATTTGACTATCGAGCGTCGAAGCATGTGAAGGTTTTGAGTTTGGACATTATCTCTGTCTACGTTTTGCTTATTTATTTTTAATTGTTCATCTACTTGCTTCTCCATTTCGCTGTTAACAGGGAGTTCATTCAAAATTGGAATAAAAATGAAAGAAATTTCACCGGTGTGTGGCATAAATTCTTACAAAGGGTTTTTCATAGGATAAAGCATGACGTTCTTCTGAATAGGCGCGATGGGTGTTTTATAGGTTTAACAACTCGCGAGAGTTACACTACCTTCGCCTAGGAGTATAGTCCGTAAATTGCGGTAACTGCTTACTATCACGCGGGCGTATGCGTTTATCTCCTCAGTACCTATGTACTTGAAAATTAAATAGTTAACATATACAGATGCTATATTTTCATACTACGTTGTACGGGTAGCAAACAGTATATGAAGTAGTTACCACAGCATATTAAAGCCTGCAATACAAAGAGCGGCGTTGGGTGTTTTCATTCCCGTTGCTACTACAACAACTTCTCAGGAGTTCAATAGTAACAGGTTACTACTGCTATTTCACGGAGGTTGAATGTATGTATGTATACATGAGTATATGCAATTTGGTCAATATTACCTATATGTAGGTTGCTTACGCCAATAATTCATGTGAATTTGCGATGGTCCCATGTGATGGTGCGTCCCGTCATCTACTTTAACAAGCTATGTAGCATACATTCTCAGGAGTTCAATAGTAACAGGTTACTACTGCTATTTCACGAAGGTTGAATGTATGTATGTATACATGAGTATATGCAATTTGGTCAATATTACCTATATGTAGGTTGCTTACGCCAATAATTCATGTGAATTTGCGATGGGCCCATGTGATGGTGCGTCCCGTCATCTACTTTAACAAGCTATGTAGCATACATTCTCAGGAGTTCAATAGTAACAGGTTACTACTGCTATTTCACGAAGGTTGAATGTATGTATGTATACATGAGTATATGCAATTTGGTCAGTTTTACCTATATGTAGGTTGCTTACGCCAATAATTCATGTGAATTTGCGATGGTCCCAAGTGATGGTGCGTCCCGTCATCTACTTCAACAAGCTATGTATGCTATCATTCACATTTGGATGATAGAAAGTGTTGAATTATTAATGTAAACTAGGTATCGTGCCTCAGAAATTACCATAATAGCAGTTGTATGTAATTTCTGTTTCAGATGGCAACCAGATACGACAAAAGTTTGAGCAGGGGCACCACAACAGTCAGAGCGGTCGATATATGCATCTACTGTTGCAGATGGTCGACAGAAGTTGAGGGGACAGCAGCATTGGCGGTGGCATAAGGTTACTGTAAGTGATAATTCACGGAGGTGGAGGTTCGACTCAGGACTACCTCGGTCGAGCCTCACTATCAAACTTCTCAGATAGTCTTGGGTCATGTCACATCTTTTGAAACAGATTTCATAAATTAGGGAGGTATAAATCAAGTATGAGTGCGTGCGGGAAATACGAGGAGGACAGAGGTAGAGAGAGAGCCTTGTGATCCTGCCCAAAATTTAGTGATCACGGATGTGAGATGATGGAAGAGATTCGACACTGCAGTGCAGCAATAGGTCTAGTTTCCCATGCTGATTTCGTGTCGATGGTGGCGAACTCCGCGGCTTTCCGCAGGTTCGGCCACGCGTGGTATGCGCGAAAGTCTATGGCGGATTGAGCGGAGAAGACGTTTGAGAACTCGCTGATTGATTACAGCACGCTTACAAAACAAGGAGAAAGCTGTTAAGTTGCAAGCAGAAGGAGTTAAATAATTTGTAGGTAGCGAAGAACTGCTCACACACGAAGAGAGCATTAGAGTAATAGTGTGTGTCGTGGGCATCTCTCGCGTTTTAGTTCAAAAGACCGTAATGACGGTGGAGCCATTGGTGGTGGTGAGTTTTTAGTAATAATGAACAAAGCCGATCGCAGCAGAACTTGGCAGAAATGGTCAGGGGTCTTATGGCAGCGGCGGCGGTTGCATGCTTCAACTACTTGCTGATATCGAGTGGGCTGGCTCTACTTCATATAAACTGATTAGTGGCACTAGCACAAAGTAGGTAGTAAAGCTCAAAACTTCTGTAGTTTTGGTGCGGAATGGTAATACCTTCATTGTTAAACTAGTTCAAGCTTGGTTAAAAGAGAGTGTGGCGAAACAGAAGTACGGTACCACGATATTTATACGAGTAGTTCGACTGGAAATATACCCCTATCTCACAGAAGATCGCAGCCAAATACCAATCCTGTTAAGACCGATCCTGTGTTGTAATGTGCCAGTGATACTGCTTGTGTTGCAAGAATTTATATGATAATACTACTAGTGCAGCCTTCGTCCGCACGTGTCCCAGTGTCCAGTAATGATTTTTCTTACTTTCTTTCTTTTTGCTCGACTTTTAAGGATCGAATCGTGACATTGAATAGCCTATAACCTTCGTCAAGAATTAGGCTATCCAATGCAAATTGAATTTTTCAAATTCAACTGGTAGTTCCAGTGATTTGCGCGTTTAACGAAACAAACTTTTCCGCTTTATTATGTTACAAAAAATTACAGTAAGATCACATTATATTTATAACAAGTGTTAGATCGCCTATGTTACAGGCTAATCTTACACGTAATTACAAGTAACTACTATGCCCATAAAGCCAAAATAGTCATTTTCAAAAACTTTGTATGTCTCTTTATATTTTGTGCAAGTAATAACGGAACATATGTATATCTTCACGCCAAATACCTTGCGGAGTAGGCAAAGAGAACGGAGCGCTACATGACTCGATCCTTATATACCTCACTTGCGTCTTTAACATTCATTGCTCTTCTCACGCACGCACGCACTGACATCACCTTCTGATTGAACACGATCAATTTGGTCACGGTAGGTAAGTATTGGCCTTCCTCGGCTCCTACATCCTTCCACTTTCGCGTTGTATACCTGTTTCGTAATTCTTAATTCCTGCATTCTCTCCACATGGTCGAACCAACGGAGCACGCCTCTTCTAATTTTAACACCGACACTTTCAATTTAGAGCTGCTACGTAAAAGTTCATATTGAAGTCGCGAGCAGCTGCTAGACTGAATTTACCTGCTGCAGAGGTGAACAGGTGCTGTTATAATACTTACTTATCTTACTTGGAAGTATTTGAAATCTGTCTCTGTAAACGTAGGTATTTTCTAGAAAAAATATGTAAGTATAGGAAAAAAAAATACAGCGCTCGCTTAATTTATCTGATATCATCGAAGTTCGCTCAGGTATTCACTTTATGCCGTGAACATAGTTTCGGGGTCCTAAAAATCGATTTACCCTGAACAGTGTTACTTTGTCTCCATCATAAAACACCCCATTGAGCACACAGATAAGCGATGAAGGTATTATATGAATCATCTCTGTTTTTGGATAGAATAAAATGTTATACCCACGCAAACTAAAATAGGTCGAATTGCGTTAATCCTAAGTTAGCAGGATCTATTATATTGTGTCAATGGTATTGAACTATAGCATACACAAACGAGAACTGACGTATACGAAACGTATGCGAATAATACTTATTATTATTGCTATTTAATGTTTTGGTATGAAATATTTCAACACATCAATTATTGAATTTAAATTCTCGTATATGATTTTAATTGTAGTTTTTCCCTTAGTACTTTCATGTTTAATGGCAATTTCATTTTATTTAATTTGTATATACGGAAGATCAAGCTGGCTAAGACATATTCGTTAATATGTTTCGTATCAACATAACTGGAAACCATTTTTATGCAACCTCGAAGTTACCGTAGCCTTAGACACATAACAAGGAGGTCGCGTATTACTGTTGCTTACATAGAGCCGAGTTGCGAGCATCCTGGCGACCTTACTCACTCGTAGCAATACAACAACCTTCCAAGGAACTTATTGGACTACGGTTTTCTGTTAGGCGGAAATACTTTCACAGTTCGGATGCGCTTGATTTAATTCAGTGTGTATGGCAGAAGTAGGCCTATATTACTATTTTTTTTACTTAAAAAAATTATTATTTTCTAAATAAAAGAGGATAGAGTATAATGACATATGAGTAGCAACCTGTGATTATGATAGTAACTTCATATCAGACGAATGCTTGTTTATAAAGCCACGTGATGCAACAAATAGACAGTTCAACGTAATTGCAAAAACATTGCAGGTAAAAGGTTATCACACTCTAATATTAGGATGCTAATACAAACAAAAAAATGAGAGCACCGTTACAAAATGCTAATTTCCGAGAGAGCAGGGCCAGGTGGCGCACGCTGCTTCCCTGTTTAATATCGACTTTTTTATCAACATTCGCAAAATCTCACGACAGAAACCTTAATAAGAAGATAAGCGGAAAATTATCGCGAGCTGGAATCCGCGGCTACCTAAACTAAACGAAACTAGTACTGGGCCTAAGCAAACTATCAAAAAACATTACGGGGTGCAAATAACAACGATCATGGCGTATGTAATGAAAATCTTGCATCGGGATTAGTCTTTGGGTTGTGCGGCGCGCGCCGAGCGAGTCGGCGAGGGCGGCAATCGATGCCGGGCCGGGACGCCCGCCCCGACGCCCAGACCGGCAGACGCCCGGCTACGCCGTCCCCGACCACACGCTCCTCCGACGCGGCACTCCATCCGTCATCCTTCAATGTTTACTTATCGGACTCACCGCGAACAGCTGACCGGCCGGTAAGTCACGTGTTTCATCACACCGCGTGTCGCGCATCTTCCCTTTTAACATCTCGCGATTCCTGACGACCAGCTCGCTTATTTATGTGAATATTTTATGCACTCCGCGAAACTAGTGCCTTATGTTTGTGCATTAGAATCAATAAGTTTGCAGGCCCGGTGTATTGCGAGTCGGCCGCGTCGTAAATTACGAATATAATGCACCCTACGCCCTTTCATGTTGTTCTATTCAGTCCCCGAGCTGACACACACAGAGTCGGAATTCTTTAGTTATCTTTACGAGTGGTGGTCGAAACGACTCTTTTGTAATTTATCCTTTATGTACAACAAAGGCCGGTGGACAAAAGCCTCTGCAGGCGATTGTCGTTCGTCGCGAGAAATAGGCAGTAAGAAATAAAAACTCACCTCGCTACCGGCACGAGACGTTGCGAAAATAATTTTTGCAAACCAATCGCGTCTTTTTGCAAGTCTCGCGCGCTGTCATTGGTCTATACAGACAATAGATTGTTTAGTGGCAATATAACAAAGGGGTTTAAAATTTCTAAAAATAATTTTCTTTACTTCCTATTTACGATTGGACATTTATTTCCCATTTCAGTGGAGGCGTTCCGATAGTGGATCTTATGTGCTATCAGTGTTACCCTTTTCGCTTTGAAAACCCAAACGTGTTGTAAATCGGTTGCTTTATTTTATAGGTGGTGTTCCCTGAGGAGCTCCGAGATGTTGGGGAGCGCTACGTCGGTCGGTGAGCTTTTAAGATATTGGAATACACCTCAACATTGTGTGAAAATTTCGCCTTGAATCGTAAACTATTATTAACTTGATACATTTTATTTCCAATTTTTAATGTGGTTCTCTTCATACTATTTAGTTACTGCGTATCTGTAAATTTTAAATTACATTCATCACATTTTCAGTAAACAACAAGTTGATCACAAAAACACAAGCAGACAAAAAATTCAAAACATGCAACTATTCCTTACAAAAAATCTAAATCAATTTCGTAGTGTTTCAGGTACAGCAGCAGCGGAACTTCACAGAAGAGTAAGAAGAGAAGAAAACGCGTCGCCTTCTGTACGTATACTGAATGTATCCTGAGTGCCTCATTCTTTCCGGTATACCTTCAGTATACGTAACAGAAGATGACACTTGTCGCCGATGCCCGAAGACTGGAATATATGGTCTCTCTATGTTCTTCTTCTTCAAGAAGCTATTTCTATTGTGACATAATTTAACTTATAGTATAATTAATATGTAACGATTAATGCTTATGCAATATTATATTATAAGAGTGTGTAATAAAAAAATATGTATACTAAAATAATGTGATAATTTCCTTTTAATTTTTTAAATATGTGTACTTATCGTTTCTAATTACTTGAATTAACTTAATTGATTACATATGTATATGTCATTTAAAACGCTATTTTAATCACATAGACGTATACGTACGTAGAGTAGTAAGTACTACGTAACGTAAGTATATATCATATGTGTATAAGTAAGAAAATATCATGTATCATAGGTTAAAAATTTGAAATGTCTGTCAAATAGGATTACAGTATAATTATGAATATGTAAATAGATCCTATATAAGCACGATTTATTAATTTAACATTGATAACAATTAATTATGTTGCATTTGTAAAATGTATTCTGTATGATTAACATTTCAATTAACCTAAATCAAATAAATTAAAATATTTCAGAGTACATTTGTTTCATTCATATAAATTCAGAGCAGTTAATGTCTGAAAACACATTTAATTTTATACAATTATTCAATTCTAATTACCATGTTTTCTGTTTTACTGTTTTCACTGTGTAACAATCAATAAAGGTAAATTTAGCTACCAAACAGCATATACGTAAGAATTAGCTGTATTTATTAATTTGCATGTAAATACCATATTGTACTTGTTCACGCTTCATTAATTGGTGGGTAGATAGGGTAAATAAATAAACTTTGATGGTTATCTTATGTCGTTGAATTCAATCGACCATTTGACATGATGTGTCGTGTTTTTCGGTTTCAAGTACTGCGTTTGTTTCAATGAATTATTCATATCGTACAGTTGAATTCACAGTCAGACCCTTTGAATGTCAAATATTGTTGTAGGTATTGAACATAATGTAATTATTTTATTCAGCTATACTGTTTCTAAGTACCGTACAGATGACAAAGTTCACGGTTGACCCCCTACACAAATATTTTTGATCGCAGTGTTCAACGCGTTGTCTACTGTAAGATATATAAAATTAAGTTTGATATCGCAGTGCATTTTTTTTATATATGATATTCGACAACCAATAAAATAAGAAATATACTTGATGTCAGAATTTAGGTAACTATAAAAACCAGTAGGTGTGTATATACCTAATTAGGGTTTATATTAATATTTCATAAAATTATTAGTCACTTATTTACTAAAATTAAAACTAAAAGTATGAAATTAGAGTAGAGTTTGCTTATCTATACCGGCATAAATTATTTCTTTTAATTCTAACAAACAATTTTAAATATTACTAGGCATTACTACTTTATTTCTTCTGATGCGTTAGTCAAAAATGTTTAAAATCTATTTAATTTAGACGTTAAAAGTACTCACGCCAGAGCAACATTGACCGTAGCTTGTCTAGGAATGGGTTTATTTAGCTCGATCAATTTGGAGCTTCGATGTCAAACCATACGGTATCTGCTGTTATCGACAAAACTAAATGACAGTGCTATGGGATCCCATACAAGGCAAGGCGTATTTTACCTATTCGTTTCAAGTCAATCACGCGAAAAAATTTGCTAGTCATAAATAACGGCGAGTGAGTAAGAATAAGGTACAGTTAAATCGTTAGTTTGATAACTATTTTCGTTAGTTGTACGAGTTCATCTACTCGTAAATATAATTTTAAACTCTGATTGTATAGCAAAATGGTTTAATTTGACGGGCCGATGTAAACTAATTGTCAAAACAAAGGAGGATAATTTCCTATAACTATATACTATACTAAAATAACTATTTTAATTAAATATTAATATAGGTGTTTGAGCTTTGCTAACTATAGAGGAAGTGAGCTTCTCGAATAATACCATTTTGCAATGTTCATATGATTTATTGCTCTACCGTGACATAACTTGCTCTACGGTGCATAAGTCCGTGTGATATAACCTATCTACCAAGATAGGTGTGTGGTATTTGAATTAGAAATTCATTCTACAAGGTTTAGAGTATGGATTAAACGAATAACAAAATTTATGGTAAAGGTAGATTGTAGAAAATGTGTGTCAAAAAAAATGTTAAGCCGAATTCAATAAAAGAACTATTCTTGTCATGTCAGCAGTACGATAGTAAGTGGCTACAGCAGCCAATGGATCATGACGTCTGTTTGAAGAATACCACTGCAGTCTCTATCACCATTATAGAAACAAGATCAATTCTATCGGTGCTTCGTGCATCCTACCTAATTGTAAACTAGGAAACAGAGAGTATTTACTCTATTCTTCCGATGACAGTCACCCAGTACCTACTATCAACTGAGTCATGACTTTGACTTATTACAATGGCTATTGGGGTTTCCTTTTGCATTAGATGTAACGTTTAGGACACTACGAAGTCTTTATTCTACATTCACACTGTTCGCCATACTCTTCACTCTTCCAATGTACATTGGAACGAAAATGTTTATGTAGTGTTCTTGAACAACGTTATGCGAAGAGTAGTAACAGTAATGCTCACGATATTGCAAGGATGGAGCCTTGAAATTTTACTGTAAGTGCCTACCTTTATTCACACCACACCGGATCTGCCACCTGTGTCGACAAAAAAAAACTATGCCAACGAATAGTAGCCTATTTCTTATAGGTATTTTCTTACAATATGTGCACTCTGAGATGTAGTTGTTGTTAAGTTGTTTTTTTATTATACAATGTCGGAAAGGATGCAAGCATACAGCCCACCTAGTATAAAGCCGTTACCGTAGCCTATAAACGCTTGCAATACATTAAGTATCACTCGCGCGATGTCACTTCTTCTGCCAACACAGTAACTCCTTAGGAGCCGAGTGGTGAACTCACTCACACACAGGAACACAACAAACCTCTAGGGAGTTGTTATTTGGCTGCGGTTTTCTGAAAGGTGGCGGTACTTCTTCAGACGGGATGCTATGATGCGCCCTACCTCTCTTAAAACACCCAGACCAAGACAAACAGACATGTTCATTTTGTATTGTTTAGTATCTTTAACAACAGACAAAAGTAACTACATAATAGCAAATTTGGAATTTGAAGGCTTGCTAAATTCCATGATCATAGATCAAGAACTACCCTATAATTATGATTTGTTATTTTTGGAAAAGCAGAGACATAGATTATCAAATTTCTTAAATATAAGGAAACTGGAAGATGATAGCAACTGTAAGTGATTCATAAATTGTATAAAAACAGATCTACAAAGATGCAATAGTTACATTTTTCTATACTGGCGTAATGAGGCTTTGATTCGTGCTAAATTCCAGGATCCTACCTAAGTCATTTGGAATAGATACTTCCTGTAGGTTTAGATTTGTGATATTTTTCAAAAGAGAAAAACAGATAACTACATAATGAAAACTTCTTTAGTTATTCCCTGGATTTAGGTTGAATAGTGTGAAAGAAGCTTTGGGAAAACTTTTTGACAGTACGAAACCGAGCACAGAAGGCATAGTTTGCTACGAGTATATACAACGAGATGCTGATCCCAAAAATCTGCAACGTAACGCTTGTAGAAGGTTGTGTCAGCTCTATTAACCGGTGAGCTATGAATGTTAAAGAAGCGTGTCAGAACTGTAAGGACCGAGTCATGTGTTCTCTCTGCCAATCCCACAAGGGACTTGGAGAAAAGTTATAGATAGATAGATTCTTACGCTTAGTTTACGCTCGCAAAATTGACTGCCAAGTACTGCCACGCCACGGACTCGTACGTACAACTGGCACATACTGGCACGCCAAGGACTGCCAAGTAGACCATGGTCGGTTTTATATTTACGATAGTATTGACATAGTCATGCTTAGCACTCGATTTACAGTTTCCTGAATAAGTTGATCAATTTTAGTAATTAACGCGTAGGGGAAAATGAATTGAAACTTGGCATTTGACTGTTGTATTAATTTAGTATAATATTTAGGTACCTAAAATAGGATGACTCTCTATTGAAGATCAGTGATAGTCAAATGGATAAAGGATATTGACCAACTCGTCCTCGGTTCGAATGAAATGTGCCACTAAATTCGGATATTCGGATCTACGTACCTATTTATAATTATGACTGGATTGTCGACGAAGAAAAACATTGTGAGGAAACCCGCACATTCCAGAAAATCTGGTCTGGTTTCCCCTCTGGGTTGTGGAGGTCGCAGTCTCTCCATGTAAAAAATAGTATCTTCGCCAATCCTTAGGTTTAGGTAGTAGATCCCACCGATCATAATGGATTAGAATAACGCTAAGAAGAAGAAGATGACGGACTACAGACGTCGCTCTACAGATAATAACTACTTTCATGTTTACATATTGATGTAAGTATATGTAAACATAATAATACCTACTATACGTACAAGTATGTGATTAGATAATCCGGTAGCTGTAACATGGATGCAAACATGGTAGGAAGTACCTGTCATTATGGACGCTCATATACGCCCAAAATACTTGAAATCAGTGCGATATGTGTAGTTTGTATGTAAATGGCTGAAATCCGGAGATTCGTCGTATTCGAGCCTACAGGACTGATGTTGTCTAGACCGAGATTCTATGGACGAATTTCGACTGTATAACATTCGCGTTAAGGATTAAAATCATAATAACATCTTAGACCTATCATTAACCACACTTGGTTTTATGTAGCACCCATAATTTCCTGCCTTCATAATGTAACATGTTTATAAAAAAATAAATCTAATCTTCTATATATATAAAAATGAATGTTTGTCTATATGTGCTCTATGGACTCAAAAACGGCTTGGCAGATTTTGATGAAATTTTCAGTGAATCTTCAGGTTAGCCCAGGAGGTGATCCTGTGAAGTTTGGTAGCGATTATATCACCCGTGCGAAGCCGGGGCGGATAACTAGTATATATATAAAAATGAATGGTTGTCTGTATGTCCTCTATGGACTCAAAAACGGCTGGGCAAATTTTGATGAAATTTTCAGTGAATCTTCAGGTTAGCCCAGCAGGTGATCCTGTAAAGTTTGGTAACGATTGGATCACCCGTGGGAAGCTGGGTCGAGTAGCTAGTGAACCAATAAAACTAAGGTATTGTTACTGTAGAATATTCAACTTCCTTTGCTTTCATGTTTTGATTTTTCATCATGAATATACAATGGGAATGGTCGACTACACTCTTAGATTGCACACTAATCAGTCTATTAGTCACCTTTTGACGACTAAACACCAGATGTGATCATAATAGGATTTTTTACAAAAGTAGCGTAAAAATTGGAGCAACATACTAGACGTAGGTAGAGCTACTTCTTATCGCGATAACTGGATCCCTCGCATCAAAGCTGCAGGCAGAAGCTAAACAAAAAAATGCTTTATACCATCAAATAATTGCATTCGATTTTGGATTAGTTGGCTATATACACAAAGTAACCTGTAAACCTTTATAAAATAAATATCTCCTTACTTTTCAAATATTGTTACGCACCTACAACTTTGTACAGCTAACAGCCTATCAAATTTGACATTTCAGTCCGAATTTAGCACCATATGCATAGAGTATAAGAATTTACAAAGAACAATTATCATCGTCGCGAGCGTCGTCGAACGCAGTGATGTGGCAATACACGAGCTACATATTTTGCAAGCATTTATATGTACGCTACGCTAAATATTTTTGTAAAACAACATATGCTCCTACCCTTACGTACCATCTTCTACATAAAAGTTAAAATTAATTTGTAACCGGAGACTACCGGCTTTGATTCTTTGTATAACATTTTGATAGGTGTATGTACTATGCCATACCTATACACAAAAAGCTTTAACCTTGTTGGCTGTAATAGCCCATTTGTATATAGCGATGCCCATATAAGTGCCTTAATAAAGTTAACTACTTAACACTGCAGTGGCACTAGAGTCATTTAGAACCAGGTGTTTATTTTTTACATAAGTAGGTATTATAATATTCTTATAAATATCGTATACCTACTATTATTGTACAACATACGCCTTGTAATTAATTCATAATTTTCAAAATAACATTCTATAATATGGTAAATCAGGACGATTATAAAAATGATACGTACTGTGACTAGTGCAGTTTTAAAGTACTTATTTAAAATTTTATATGATGTAGTCTAGTCTAGTACAAAATTTATGCTTGTTATGAAACAATGTTTAAAGGCTGTCTGGAAATTCGTAATTGATTCATAAAAATATTTTATCATGGTAACAGAATACTTAAATAATAGCAATAGGTAAAATTGCACTAATATATTGTATCAGATGTAGAGTCATATTACATTAAAATAGTATAAAAAAGGCTCAAGTGTCGAATTATTATTAAACCACTATGTTTTGAAACTAGCGCCATCTCTACCATACTCGTTGAACTTTTTTGTGCAAGAAGAGCTTTCCGACGTCTATATTAGATGAGTACTAATGTGTAGAGATTATTACATTGAAATTATAATTTATGAAACTTTTCTTTCAAGAAACTATAAGAATAGTATTTCGAGGACATAGATTTAGCATTGTTGAGTAAATATTGAGAAACACAATTACTTGTAGTATGTAAAATAAAAAAGTTTATTAAAGTATCTACACATGTAATGTAGGTATGTATTTACAATTATTTTATAACACTCAACTACAATACCCAATGCCAAAAATAATTATTTTCTTAATAATATTGTATACAACATTTATATTAAATATTAGAATTTTTATTTGAAATTTAAAATATTAATCAGCTGTTCTTTCACACATGACTACGAAGATAAAAAACTTACTATTACTAATATTTATTGATCGTGGTATTAATAATATATATTAAGTAATATGTAGAATGTCATTATTTGTACAAAATGTAGAGATGTTCTGTCATCCAATATTGATATAACATTGAGATGGTGTTTGTAGATGGTTGACAAGACAAACGACTCCAAAAAACATCTGCGTAGGTTGTACAATTACTGGCCCAAATTCCCAAGATACAAAGGGGCAATACATTCCTATTGTTTCAGGGGTGAAAGTTACAAGCCCTTCCGCGTTGAGGTAACCAGGACTGCAATTGTAACAAAAAAGAGAAAGTCATTGTTAAGGTAAAAAGGATTTATTTGAGCAACTGACCAATCGGTATGCTAGAAAATAACTTTCTAATTTAGATACAAAACTGTCCCAGTTTTGGGAGCATTTGCACGGTAGCTTCGGGGTGAACTCGAGCTAGTTAATTTGTGAAGAATATTTATGTTGTTACTTATATAGAAGTATTTGGTGGTTGTTTTGGTAGTAGACAAATTAAATAGTATATCAAAGGTGGTGATAATTTAATTGTAGTGAAAGTTCACGATGTGCGAAGGGTGATGACAAGCTAAGGTACTTGATACTCCTGCTGTGGTAATTGATTAATATACGTTTAAGGTATATTAAAGTTAATGTTACTAAATGTCAATTAATTTAATTCATTTTCGATGTAACTTACTATTATCTTTTGAGTCAAAGATAACCTCACTTGCACGTGGTGCACGCTGCTAATTAACAAACGAAAACGTAACGAAAGAAAGGTAGAGCACATGGAAGCGTTCCGGCTGGGAAAATACCTCCCACTTCTTGGATTGCAAGCGTCTATAAGCTACGGTATTTACTTCACATCAGGTGGGTTGTATACTTATTAGTTTTTCAACATTTCATAACAAAGTACTTTATATTTTTCGATTTATTATAAATTCTATTATTATTATATAATTCTATTATTTTATTTATTATCAAAATAGTTTTCAAAGTTTTGAAAATTTTATGACCACATTTTGTCCAATTTAGGGTTAACACATATTTTTATCTATAACATTAGAATTATACTATTAACATTTATCCCTAAATTGCTGAAAGTATTGCCCATTAAGGTTCTTATTGTCTTATTATTGGTTCTTGTGGTCTGAAAGAAGATGTAGTGACAAAAATTGAGAAAGGTATGCTGAGATGGTTTGGCCATGTCGAGAGAATGAACGAAGAACGATTGACGAAAAAAGTGTATAAGGCGAGTGTGAATGAAATTGTCGGAAGGGGTAGACCTAGGCGGACGTTTCGAGATCAAATCAGGGACGTCCTGAAAAAAGGCCAGGTCAAGAGTACCCTAAACCGAAGAGCATGTATGAAGAGAATAATGAGAGTGGACGAAGCGAAACAAGTATGTAAGGATCGTAGCAAGTGGAAAGAAGTGGTCTCTGCCTACCCCTACGGGATAGAGGCGTGATTATATGTATGTATGTATGTAGGTTCTTATTTGACAAAACATTCTAACAAGACACCACATCGGCTCATTTATCTAACATTTTCTGCCAACCCTACGTTTCTGGCATTCAGCCATCACAAACGAGTACAACGATCGCCCAAATCCAGATTCAGCATCTGACGACTTAAAGAGTAAGCGAGATGACTGTACCTTTGATTGTGCGTTCGCGAACCGCTCGTATCGAGCGGTTCGTTGTCATAGCAACAGACAATGGTTTTCGGGTGCATAATATTTTAGGCTGCGTCGGGATGCCAGCGGCGGGAGGGGGTAGCGAGAGCGGCAGCCATCTTTAAAATTATATTTCCAGTTTGGACGAACTCCATCGATAACAGTATTACCTTTTTTTACCATACATGTAAGAAATTGTAGAATAATTATGAATAATTGGGTGATGCTCTTATTTTCATTTTTGAGTATACGTAGCATGTTCTATTTATAATGAAGTTTATAGAAACAATTTTTAGAATCCTGATTAAATACGGGTAGTGAACATGTAAAAAGAAAACAACAAGAATTTGATCGTGTATACTACTGCTGCATGTTTTATTAACGCTATTATGATTATTTATTTTACCTACACGATTAGAAATATATAAATGTGTTTTCTTTAAAGAACTGTATTTCTGCAAATAACCACATAGAAGTGCCAACAAATTTCTTGAAAGCAAAAAGAAAAAAATTGCCGGCGAAAGGGCGAGCATTTGTTCATTTTATTTTATCTACTGAACTCGCGTATACTGGGCGAGAGGTTGCCTCGTCTGCGGCCCAGATTCCCCTCGTAAAGCCTCCGATTAATGCCGATCCTCCGCGCAGCCTTGCCTCGATTAAGCGATATTCTACTACCTGCCTTCAGATATTTCAGTCGAAAGTAGCCTTATTTTTAGAGTTTCTTTGTATTACTTTGAACTCTTTTTAACAAGTTTTAATACAAAATCTTAGTGCACATACCTTTCGCTTGGAATTATGTTGAAGGGCATCTGAAACAATAAACGAATTATTTGCATTTGAATAAGCGTGTGATCAATATTTTTTCTATGTTTGGGAAAGTCTACGCATTCCGTATTTTGTAGTGTTATCTGTCAACTCAACCTAACACATAGAGGCATATCTCATAGAGATAGCAGGTCGTAAAATAAAAGTACAAGTGGGATATGCAGGGCCTGCAACGACGGAGGGTTAGATAAATACCGAGTTACACTAGCGACTGCCGCGCGTTCAAGCGTCTACGAAATACACAGTTGCAATACCAAAGCCACCATTTGTATATAGGTACGTTTAGGATGGGATTTTATGAAGAAAATCAGCTGTTGGGGGCCGTTTGTCAAGCGTGTAGTGTGACGTTGCACTTAGCTGTCTAGACGGCGTTCTGAGTTTGATTTCGGTCAAAGCCCCGGTCGAAAGGTCATCTCAAAATTGAAAAGAAAATATCGAACTCCTTTGTATTGTACCCAATGTTCTCTGCTCATTTTGCTGTGTAATGAAGGCAAGAGCCTAAATGTAATTTCGCTCGAAAGAAAATTGAATGTTTCGTGGCGCGACAAGAGTTTTTCTTTGCTAACTTAAATTTACGGTAGATAGACGAATATTTTGTTTGCACAACAAATATTTTTGTTTATATAAAAATTAGTAGGCGTTATAAATAAAGTGATTAAAATTTGTACCAATCTACGAGGAAACACTAATATAAATCAGTAGAAAATTGCGATCGTAAAATAATCTCAAATTTGCTTAAAATGTAATGAGGCATCTTTATCTTATTATAAAATAGCTGCAGAATAGTCAGAGGCAATGATATGTTATGTTATTCCTACTTTCTCAAAACAATATATATTTAGGTATATCACTAAAGTTCATCAATAGCTGCTACACAAAAAAATATATTTCTTTTTGTTTTTCGGTTTACAAACACAATAGAAAATAGTACTTAACTGTTTAATTTTTGCCTATTTATATATAGACTGGTTTACTTAGGACTACCTTTAGAAACCAACTCGGAACAGCATTTAGAAAATTGCGATAGATTTTCCTGTTCAAAATACCTCACTGACTCAACACGAAAGATTTCGACCTGTGTGTGCTGTCAGTGTTGACTTACGGCACAGAAACGTGGTTCCTTAAAAATAGGTATCATACATATGAAACTTAAGGTTGCACAGTGTGCGATGGAGAGAACCATGCTTGGAGTTTATCTGTAAGGTAGATTCAGAAGTGAGTACATCCGTAACAGAACTGAATTTACTGACGTGGCTCTAAGGATCTGCGAGCTGTAGTGACAGTGAGCAGGCTACATAGCTCGAAGAACCCATGGCCGTTGGGGCAGGAAGGTTCTCAAATGGTGACCATGAACTGAAAAACGCAGTACGCAATGGCAATCAAGTGAAACCAGTATTGAGTAATGTATTTGAAAGGATAATTCTTGACCTATTGAAACACTATTTTAAGACCAATGATTTTCTTCATAATTCACAATACGGATTTACTGCAGGTAAATCCACTACAGCTGTAGGGGTAGCATTGATAGAGCATGTTCTTAGAACATTCGAAAGATCCCAGGACACTATTGGAGTCTTCTGTGATCTCTCCAAAGCTGTGCCATTATGGAGTCAGAGGTAAAGCCCATAATTTGATTGCAACTTACTTTAGTAACAGAATACAGACTACTGATATAAATAGGATCAAATGCCCTGTGTTACCATGTGGTACAGGAAATGGCCGACATACTACTGTTTGCTGATGATACTTTTTTAATTGATAATATTACTCGCCGGTGCGAAAATATTGACAAGGTAAATAGTGTTCTATCTGCCATTATAAATTGGTTCACATGTAATATATTAAACTTAACTAATACTAAATGTATAAAATGTGGACTACTAAATGTGGCTTCTGCCAATACAGAACTTCTCATTGACAATAATATACTGAATTTATTAATGATACTGTATTTCTTGGAATTACAATGGACTCCAAATTACAGCGGAATTAGACAATTGACAGATGTGGCTACTGCGGGTTTAGTCTATTTCAGCTACTTTCACAGTATTATGTCGTATGGTATACTGTTGTGGGGAAAAGCGGCTGACATTGAAATTATTTTTATATTACAAAACCGAGCCATCCGCTCTATTTATAACATGAGATCCAGGGACTCACTCAGAGAACTATTCAAATAAATATCTTCACGGCTACCTTTCAGTATATTTATGAGAACAAAATGTAGGTATGCTCGTAATAATATAGAATCATTATCAAAATTTAGTAAAAATCTTAGAAGCAGGAATACATTGCGTATGCCGGTACATCGGCTTGCTAATACTAGTAGATCTTTTATGGTAAATTGTATTCGATTGTATAATAAATTACCTGAAACAGTTCTGTACTTGCCTGACAATATGTTCATAAGGTACCTATACATCAAAAACACTCTGTGTAAGAAGAGTTATTACAGAATCGATGAATATCTAACTAACAGAGATGAAATGATTCAGCACATGTATTAATATATCTTTAATTGTACCACTTGATACCACTATGTGCACACTCATATACTCGTATTTTTATTAATGATAAAAAAGAAGACCTATTTTGGCAAGTTTCATTTAGCATTTCTTCTTCGCCAATGATAATTTTCGAAATGCTGTACGTTAAAAAAGAGAGATTAAAACTATGAAAAATTAATAAGATACAATATGATCTAATTTAAAGAATGTAGGTAAGTCGTGTCTAAGTGTCCGTAAGGGCCTAATGGTAAATAAATGATTTTTATCAGTTGGTAAGTCAAATTACTTACTTCATACTGATGTATGAAGAGAATATTGCATTTTATTTTCTTTTTAACCGATTTCAAAAAAGGAGGAGGTTCTCGTTTCGATTGTTTTTTTTTTTGTATATTTGTTACGCGATAATTCCGCCAATTATAAATTGATTTTGATGATTCACTTTTTATTTGTTAGGTCATACTTCAGAGGTAATCCCATATAAATTTTATAGAAATTGATTCAGCGCTTTTTGAGAAAATCAATAAAAACAAAAATATAGACATGTAGTAATGTTTTGGTCGGTGGTTCCCTTCCGCAAAAGATTTTGATGAGGACTTTCAATCTCTGGTTTTTTTTTATTTATACCACTAAAAATCAAAAAATAAGTTATTTTTAAATGAAAAACAAAACGACCTTCAAAAAACACCCAGGAAACTAAAAAGCGAAAAATAATTAGTCACAATTACTTATGATTTTTGGAATCGGTGCCAGTATACTGATATTATCAATAGATATTATGCGGCTGGCACCGACTCCAAAAATTGTAACTACCTAATTGTAACCAATTATTTTTCGCTTTATAGTTCCTGGGTTTTTTTATTTAAAAATAATTCATTTGACTAATATTAAAACAAATTCTAGATATAAAATCAATTTTCTTGTTTATTCACAACCTCGATAATTGATGTAGAGACCTACCTCTTATTTTAAAATAAAACCGTGACATTTAAAGACACGATAAGCTTAATATACAATCATACTAAAATGCCTAAAGTATGGTTTTAAGATAAGGAGCTTTACTGACACAGCAATACTGAAACCTGTACATATGTAGATGAGAGAAAAATCGATGTAATGTATTCAGAAGGACCCGCCGAGGGTCCACACGATCCCAGTCAGGAAATATGTTCAAGATAATACCATTCTTAGAGAACTGTTGAGAACACCTGATACCCCCGTTATGGCGGTTAGGGATGGTATCGTTCACTTTTTTTTTAATTTGTATGGATTATTTAAATTGGATGGGGTCCATAGATAAAATGAAATTGTATGAGTATGTGGGACGCTCAGAAAGTTTTGCGAAAATAAAAAAGTATTCTGTAGGTACTTTTTATTAAATCTTTACAAAGTACTCTCCACCAGCCTCTATACAAAGTTTCATGCGTCTGAATCAGTTTTCGAAACACTTTTTCCAGTCAGCCGCAGACATCTCATTTACAGGGTAAATCAGGGCTGTAAAGAGGGTGACCCAGGAGTTTGACCGGCGTGCTATCCAGGAAGTCCCTCGTTTTGAGCGCGGTGTGCGCGGGCGCGTTGTCGTGGTGGAGCTGTAGCCCGCGGAACCCTGTGTTTGGTCGCTTGCTGCTCTCAACAAGCATGCCAAGCATTTGGTAGTATATACCATTCGGCGTTGATGTTTCTTTGGTTCTGTAAAGGTATTGACACCAGATAGCCAGTCAAATTGAAAAAGCTTGCGATCAAAATCTTCCCCCCGCTTCTAGATCGTTTCGTTTTCGTAGGCTGCTTCTGAGCAACGGCGAGGTTGTGTAACTATCCTCCTCACTCCAAGATGCAAGTGTAGAATCTCGTGAAGGCTTACCGATCCAATCTGCAGCATCTGATGATTGTCCTGATACGTAACTCGCCTATTGTCTTGTATTAAATTTTTCGCTGCTAGCAAGTTTTCTTCCCTAACAGCCGTCAAAGGGCGACCACTTTTTTCTTCACATCGGCCAAAGTTAGTCGACCGCGCTTGAATTCGTTATACCAACGATAAACGGTTGCCTTGGAAGTCTGATTTGTGAAATAAATTATAGTTGAATCGCTATTGAAATGTAATTTATTTCACAAATCGGATGCAAAGTATGATATAAAAACCCCTTGGTTATAAAAGGTATGCCCTTATTCTAGTAGTAGAATGAATGGTTGATATGACGTTAATATAGTAGGTATCTGTTTCACTGCAGCCACTGAGCTCTAGAGCGCTAATCCAAGTTTAGCCACTTTTTTATCTCTTTGGAGTACCTCCCTAATGTCTTTTGAGCCTTCCTAAAGTACCTTCCTAAAAGATTTATGAAGGAAACTAGCATAAAATTGTATTCAAACCTTTATCATTTAACACTATCTATTGAAATCAAAATATATAGTCAAAAGTGTCTTCATTTCATAACCTTAACTGAAGGGCGAACGATTTACTGGCGCACAATTTGCAATAATATGAACGTTTATTTTTTCCCACGTCTCTCCTTAATTCCCACCATTTTCACCACACACTGCAATGCATATCACGAGTTTCTATTAGCACTTCTTCATCTTCTATCTTCCTTCTCACCTATCTCATGTCCAACTTTTTACCATTCCTTTCTTTTCATTCGTGCCCACCATTTAAGGTGGAAACAGTCCGTCTCGTTCTTTTGTAAAATATTACAAACAGCATTATTAGTATGCCAGTCAAGGTTTCTCGGTAGAGTAGTGGAAAATACGAGCGTGTAACGGGAGCGTCTGTTTTCATCGTCTGCACAATTTTATGAATGAATATGTGTTTTACTTCACTACTATATCTTACAGGTCAGGTAGCTGCACTATATATGTATCTATGTAATCAAAAACTTTCTGACTGTGACCAAATATGTATTAACAGATACAAGTAGGTATACAGATACTACATAATTCAGTGAAAATTAAATAATTATTATATTATTCGTAATTATGATACTCGAATAATTATTTCATTCACTAAAATTGTGATTGGTAAAAACTGCGATTCATAGTTATTCTATTATATATAAGCATAAGCATATAAGCATTAAAATAAAAAATAAAATCTGGCAAAATAAACATTTCGAATAATTTTCTTCTCCGTTATATTTTTTTCCTGTAATTGACGACTCGACATGACGTTGTTGAAAAGCATTTTTCATATCTAAGAGTACCCCCGTAATAATTACGAAACTCAGTGAATTCTAAATTAAAATTTGCTTAAGTATTGATAGGTGAACAGATGAGTATTTTATATGAGTTCCTAGATAATTATTTCTTTCCGTGATACAGTGGGATAATAGGATATGTAATATAATAAAATTGATTCGAATGAAAAGTTGGAACTTTCCGCAAATAAAAAAGGTAGTATCTAAAGTAGGTAGGTACAATTACTTATTTTGTGTCGATAGGAAAAGAAAATTTCCACATGATACTCCGAAGTGGATTTTCATTTTATTGATGCAGGCATCGCATAGGAAAATTTGTTTTCTTATGTGATACCTACAGCACTAAAATTAAAACCGTTGCGATTCTGCTCTTGAATTTTATAACACATTTACACACAGATCGCCTTATAAAAGCATTAGAAAAACTAACGTTACATAATTATCTTACAGTAAAACTCTTTTATTCAAATTTCTACGAGTAGTTTGAATGCGAAATGACCAACTCCGCAAGCAAATAATTTATGCTAAACTGAAATCGCCCGGCTAATTAGCACCTGTTTTCAAGAACCATTACCCAATTATAACAGTTAACTTTTCACGGTTGATGTGACAAACGGCACTGTTTACCCAGCCCTAAACCTACAGAGTTCCTCTAATTATGTTAATCTCGAAATAAAGTTATGCCACACTTGTAAGGGACGTCTGACAGTCCTCTCGACCCTTTGTTGGTACTTTGAAACAACATTTTGCGCACTCTCCCTCTTTGGGGCCGCTTAGATACAAATTATTCCTATACGTTGATAGATATGGTTATCTCGATAGGACCTATTGATAGTCCCTCTTCCACTCTGGGTTTTAGACAGAAGTTTGTTTTGTAGCATATTCTACTTCGGGTAGTTAATGCAATGCGTATATATATTAAGCAACTTAGCTAAATGTGAGGCTACCTTGACATATTTCTTTTACGGTCAATATTTTACGAAGCAAATATGGCCAACAACTTATTAAAAAAAAAACTTAATGCTTGATCCTAGTTCGCAGCGATTCTAGTTCGTAATAGTTAGATGAGTTTAGCACCATCCAGTATACATTACGCGTTATATTATATTTTTATAAAAACTATGTATTTGTAATGGAATCAAAAAATCAGAATAAACGAAGTTTTGTATTATATATTTAACAAAGTTACTTATATATAAACAAGTCGTAGAGATAAGCTTTTGATCTATACGACGAGCCAATTCAGAGAAAGATATTACACAAATCCTTAAGTGAATTTGGAAGGTCACTGCACGAAGTTCATTTGGAGATCACGCACATGCACCGAGCTTAAACAGCTTAATACTAGTATTAAAATAACGTACAAGACCAACCAACTTCGGTATCTTTATTAAAACTAATTCATGAGAATATAACATCGAATGTAGATAACATCGAATAAATATAATTAAATACGAGTGCCGAAAGAGTATCCACTTGGATATTCTCATATCATATTGGATGTATTTTATCTAAAGTTCTTTTAAAAACAGGCACAACAGGCACGCAAGCCTAATGCTCACATGAACTGCATTTTGTTGTGTTAATTAAAGTAAATTGCATTTTGGCGGAATAAATTAGAGTTTAATTTACCGATTACGAGTCGTGCAGTGTTGATAAGTTTATTTGCACTCTTAAAAGGTCCCTCTCGACAGCTTAATTAGCTTTTCCACTGGGTATGTTTTTGAAAATGTTGCACTTCACGTGGAGCTCGGCTGATTGATGTATTCGGATCAAACGAAATATGCGTGACGATATGTTCATGTTTCTAAATAAACCCTCGAGTTTATGAGCGTGTTGCTTAAAAATGAATACCTATCCTTTTGTTTGCTTATAACATTTTCTTTACAAATCGTTGTCGTGAGCTCGGTCGGGTTTGTACAAAATGTTTGAACAAAGGATTTCTTACATGTTAACATAATTTATATTTTATGAAATAATAACGTACGCGCTTTGACGAGATGTGCGTTTGTAAGGTAATATTACGTATGTAAGTGTTTACATATATGTACGTGTATGTGTTTACATACCTTGTAGGTCTGGAGACTGTCTCATTCAAAATATAGGTGGGGTGCGCGAGGCGAATATGAAACAGAGTAACGTCAACAAAACATTTGTGTTGCTTCAATAAAATAAGCATAGGTATACACAAACTATGTTACTCGAATATACTTTTATTGAGAGTAGAGAAACGGTAGATACCTATATGAATGTGAGACGAGAACTTACAAAACTATACCCACTAACATTTTAGAGTCAAGTGCTCTAATAATAATTTACTAAAGTTATTAAAGTTTTTGAAGTAAAACTTCTTTACGCACGCTTGACTCGGGGAGTAAGCTGGTGAATGCGTGACGAGAGCGTTACGAAAAGTGTGATCGGGCGGGGCGAACGGAAGTTGAAAGGGAGATATAAGTTAGTGAAGCTAGAAGGAGAGAGAGTTACGTTTCGTATATTACTGTAGGTGCAAGAGAGAGAGGTGCGATCACACATTTTCTTTCTCTCTTTCTCTCATAGCGAGATAAGTTTCGTAGGTATATCTAAGACACAGTGCAGGCCTATTGTCTGTATCACACTATGGAGCTAAAGAAGTTTTCCTCCAGTCGTATGGTCTAAAGCACACTCGATTTTTTTTTGTACCTATACACCATCGGGGGGACATACAATTATATGGTCCATCTAATGGGTTACCATAATCTATGAATACCTACCTGCAATATGCGACTTCTCAGGGCCTTACTGATAATCTCTCTAACCGAACACATCTTCATACAACCATTGACTTATAATCCCGGAAGAAGCGCTATGTTAGCAACGCGGATGACAATACCTACATGTAATCTGTTCTGGCCAGTCGGGTGCATGTTGCTTATATTGTAAGTAACAAGCAACCACTGAAGTTTTTCGTAAACATAGGTAATTTTTAGATTTACTCGTATATTTTAGGATTATTTTTATTTATTATCTTAGGAACCGGCGAGCGTGCATGAAAAGAGCTATGTAAAAGAAGCGAGTGAAGTGTGTAAGGACCGCGTCTTATGGCGCTCGGTACTCTCGGCCTACTCCGCAAGGGACCTGGTGTGAAGATATACGTACATACATCATAGGAGTATATATATATATATATATATATGTAACAAGAACACATGTTTCTCCGTAACCTACATTATACCAACCCGCATTATATGATTAAAACACTTTAATGTTTTCCTATAAGAAGTACTTTTTTAGTATCTATAACAAACCAAACGTTATTTGAAGTGACAAAATTATTATGCGTATCTACTTTCAAGTCTCAGGACGCCGCCGCTGTAATACTCATTAAAAAATATTGCGGTGGAAAATTATATTAAATGTCATGCAGACGGTCTTTCTCAAAGGGCAGACGTGTTCGATATCAGCGTTGCAAATGCTAGACTACTCGGCCGCCTTCGAGTCTTGACTGCGTTATATCGTATTTTGTTATCTCTGTACAGTTGGCATCAAAAAGCTAACCAATTTTAGCCGAATTGTTTCTTTGTAAATATATTAAATTTGAAATGTTCGATAGTTAAGCAATAAAGAATATTTAAACGGTATTATATTTTTTTACAAAACATCGGGATGCATACAAGCATACAGCCCACCTGATGTAAAGCGGTTACGGTAGCCTATGAATGCTTGCAATATTATTGAGTATCTCTCGATACTACATTTGCTACTGACACAGCAACAGCTCAGGAGCTTACTAGTGAGCTCGCTCATACACACGAACACAATAACCCTTCAGGGAGTTGTTATTTATGAAATGAACCCACGTGGGTTCGATTTCCACACAAGACAAACATTTGTATGTCTGAACATGTCTGTTTGTATTGGTCTGGGAGTTTTAAAGAGAGATGTCTGGAGATGTACCTTCACCTCATAGAAAACCCCAGTTAAATTGTCAGGAGTCAAAGTAACATTATTAATCACTGTGCCACCGAAAATTATATGCAAACATCGCTTTGATTTTAAATGTAAAGATTTTTTTGCTACATGAAACTTTACTATTATTTGGTATATTGTCATAAAACTTAATTAACTAAACTTAAACAACCTAGTAACCGCTTGAGTATGTTTACAAAGGCTCTACACTTATAAATACCTACATTTATAATCCTTGTTTGATGTTAAGCTCGCTTACTATAGACTACATACAATTGAAACCCAAGACGTACCGCTTGCACTATGTACGCCCAAAGCCAACGTAGCACCTCTTCAGGAGATATGTTATCACTTACGTCACACATGTTACGTTTATTGCATAATGAGCTATGTTTTGTCTTTAAAGGCGATAAATAATTGCAGACACCCAAAATATACCTATTTATGTAGCTGACTCTACCAAATGAAATGTTGTAGAAAAATCCCACCAAAGTAAGCAAAACTAAAAAATGTTGTGTGGTAAACATGTGTAACGTTTGTTTTGACCTTGGATGTTGCTAATGTCTTTCAGTGAGTTCATTAACTCACTTCGCTTCTATAATATATATTATGTAGAGTATGTAAGGGCATGTATTGCTCTACGTTGGATGACTTAGAAGTAAGTCTATAGCCACATAATGTGTAGTTAAATCTGAGTCTATGAATGCTAATGAAACGGAGAGTTTTACACACGCGTTGCTTTACTCACTGCTAACGCAATACCTCCTCATTAACTTCCTAGTGAACATGCTCGTTCACATAAATACACAAATCCTCCGCAAAATTGTAAGATGCTTATTTACTTGCGGTCTTCTATAAAGTAGAGGCACTACACCTGTCGAGATGCTTATTAAATAACATTTTGCGTTACCTCTCTCATTTAGTAGCTAATAGACAAGGTGTACTAAGGGCATCTGAGATTGGTATTCACACTTAGTTTATAGTAAGCTACAAACACTTCTGATACAATTGTAATAAAATATAAAAATAAATATTTTCGCATAAGTAATACACATTATTTTATAACAATCATAAATATATTATTTACATTTTATTTGGACTCTCAAAATAGATGTGATATGTCAGCTGAATTTGAAATAACGTATTTTCTAAAAAATATTATTTATTTTTCAGTATAGCCTCCCTCTAACTCAATACTTTTCCCAGTGTTTTTCCAAATTTATAATATTACCAAATATACTTAATGAGATTTTGGTAACACTTCAAATGAGGCATTAGTTTCGTGCGTGATCTCTTTGAAGTCAGATTATCTCGCCGCTCTGGTAGACAAAATGGAAAATAAGAAAACTTCTAATAATTTAGCACTGCAATAAGTGTAAGTATTAGAGTTTTATGGCACAAGCTATCGTTTTATATATTTGAATTTATGACAACTGAAAATAACATGTTTCATTTTACACTTTTCTAATCAAAGCAGCAGTTTTTACAACACTTACTTTGCAATACAATACTTACATATTACTCAGTTTTTAACGGATTACATCAAGTACATGGAATGCAAATAAAATGTATTATGCACAACCTGCAAATAGCTACGTATTTAAGGTTGAATTATCTAAACAAATCACTAATATCGAACAATAAATAATACGTACGCCGAATTTGTTAAACAAATACCTACGCTATTCCAGAGTAGTTCAACTTCAATTCAGCTTCGATGCGTTCAGATTAAACGTGTTCCAAAATAAAATATTTTATAGACAATTTCTTATCTGATACTATAAATATGTTACGTAATCTATGAACACTATGTAGGTATACCTACATGATTACAAATACGAAGGTCAGATACGCCAGATATCTCGCCCACATCAATGACAGTTTTCGTTCGTATTTTGTTTTCCTTTTTAGGGTTTCGTAATAAAATGTGAAACAATATGAGTTACAGATCAACATCAATTTATTTATTACGTATATTTATTTAGCACACCTAGATCTTTATTCTAGAAGTAATTAATAAAGTAGAACAAGCGACAAATTCTTAGTCATAATATCACTTATTTCTATAAGCATGTACGTGTGTGTGTAGTGTTTTTCTGAGATTAATAAATTTATGATACCTACATGAAACTCATGAAATTTATGGGTTGAAATTTACTCATCAGACCGAAATGTTCCATTATACTAATATAACATACACAACACTAACAACACTTGTAATAATCGTATCATAGTTCAATCGAATGTACATATATTAAAGCATAGATTTTTTTACTAATGGGCCAAGACAAAGTTTCGTCGTGTTTGAGACAAATACGTATACGGAATTCTCGTCGCTAGTTCTATTACTTGATTTTTTATTAGTTTCGGCGTTTTCATCTTTTTTGTGAGCAGTACTGCCCGGACGATAGGTCGCCCAGATAACAACTATCAACACAAATTGTAACCCTTGTTCCGTCCGCCAAATTGGCTGCATTTCGAGGCAAAATTTTAACACTACACGGCTTTGTAAACACACCCGTTTGGATTATTAGGGTGCCTCTTTGACAATGTGCTGTTGAAGCTAATCAGAGTTATATTATGTTTGATACTGTAAGGTATAATTATATTTAGGTAAATCGATGTTATTATACATATTAAAACTATATATAATACACCTAATTACCGACCTACTATAGTGATATGCTAAAACTGAGAACGATATGCACATATTTTCACCACATCATTTTTATATAAATATTTAAATACGAAAATGTACATAATTATGTGTTTGACTTTCTGTCACGTCATTACGGAGAAATTCATCCTATTTTTTTTCCTAAGAATATTTAAAAAATGTAACATAAACGTAAAACTTTTATAAGTATAGAAAATGGGATGGGTATGCCATGTATTTAAATGGTTGACAGGTTAAAAGTTGTTAGGACTAAGTAGACAGACAACTTTAACGAAAGATGAAGCTCGTGAAATATAAAAGAGAAAACAGATAATTAGATTTGATATAAGGCCTATATCTACAGATCGTATTTTGGGAATAAAATGACTAGGTAGGTATTGATATGATTTTCACAAAAAAAAATATTTAAAATATATTTAAACAAGGCAAAATGATAGCATACAAGTATGTTTCATATTACTCAAACAGTTGAAATGGTGTGCAGTCCTTCACTGCTCCTTGAGCTTATGATATTAAATTTTATAGAACAAGGATAAGAAAACATGTTTCATTCGTTCACAAATATAACGTAGAGCAGTGATAAAAGCAGCTGGTAGACAAATTTTACACGCAACAACAACATAGTAGACGTCGTCACAATATTACATAACAAAAAAGTCAACCATTGACGAATTATAAAAATATACGCCGACCAAAGTCAAGGCCCGATGAAGACCATAGATACATTGCCCTCTAGCCAAACAAACATCTACAACAGTACTATAATTCTTGAAAAAGTAAACTATACGCGTAACTAAATAGAGTTCATTTTGCAAGGAAAATAAAATTTTCTAAACCTCTACTGAACGTAGAAAATGCGTCAATAAGTAGCCGCGCCATGACTCGGCTGATGACAGCGCGACCACAAGAATCGCTACGAATAATCGCTACACGTTTTATAGGTCGTAATAGGGCGTCATAAAATGCTAACAAAAGTTGTTTTTACGTTCGCCACGAGAGCTGTGTTTATCATCCCGTAGTAACAAGACAGACACACGACGATTATGGGTAACCAACATTTTTATGTCAATTTAATTGTTTTACGCATTTTTAGGTGTTTTCACACGACTTGCGGCAGGTCAGTAACTTTACGGCCTATATTTACGACAAATAAAATATCTTACGAGCGGGAATAAATATTTTTTTTTTTATTCTTTATATTTTGTGATCGGAAAATTTTCATATGTATGAGAAGTGTAGACGTTTGGCTTTAATTTTGCATTCGCCGTTGCTACTTATATAAGAGGTACGCGGAAAGGATGGACGGAATACATTAAAATATTTAATTAGGGTTCAGCGAAACAGGCTTCGCAAGACGTTCCATCTGTTCAAGGTCTGTAATATTTCCTTGAAGGATCTGCGCGTGGAATATAATTGGCCTAATCAAAACTCTGTTTTGTATGTAAGTCGTTCGATTGTAAGATTGGAACAGATCGAAATTATACTAATCGGATGTTATTAGAAAATTATTTCGATTAAACGTAGGTCCGAGTGGTCATTGACGCCTCTGTGAAAATTTAAAAGATACTTGCCGGAGTTCCACGCGTGTCATTGAATTATGGGCAAATACGATGCAAGACTTCATTTAGAGCTATGATATTAGTAGCTGTTACGACCAAGCATAAGGAATTGAATACGACATAGGGAATTGTAGTAGGTAAATGTTTTCGTTGACGGCCTGGTATATAAAACCGGTTAGTTTGATTTAAATATGGTGTTTTTTTTTTCCTTTTAGATTAGTTTAGTTCAGAGGCAACATTGACGCTGTAACTAATTTGAATTTATCGATGCTCTTAAACAAGTCGTGGAGGGTTATTTTCCGATTTGTAGGCGTAGTTCGACGTCCGTCCTCGGGCGCCAGCTGACTCACCGACAACGATTGTTCGGTACTAAAAGTCGATGGAATCGGTAACTCAAGCATTTTATGGTCGACTTTAATAATATATGGGGCGTTGCGTAATTCTCCTTTGCCTGAAGCCAATATTTGCGCCAACATGGGCTCTGGGCGTGGCTTTTCCAGATAATATTAATCTTAGATCGCAAACATTGCCCAGTTCTACAGGCGTTTAACTTCCTGCTACCATTAGGTTGAACACTACAATAATCATAAATATTTCTGGTCGTTAATTCAACACTCGACGACTCAGTGCTTTTTTTAAACTATAAAGAATTCCCAGTGCTCGTTAAAAAGAAAGATGAGCCTCTAACAGCTTCGGTTTATGGACACTAAAGTTGTTGGCACGCGTCGTGAGTTGTGCGACAATCGCTACCTGAAAAACCCAGATTAACTATAGTTTAAAAGATCTCAAGTGCAATATTACTGTGTGTTAATAACGAAAGGGAAATTCTAGTGTGAAAATTGAAGAAAAAAATGTTTTAGGGAATTTTCAAAAAAGGAAACTTCTTATAATTAAGAATACAATACCTACTACTATAGGTATTATGTTAGCCACAAGCGTTAGAACAAATCTTATCAATATTACGTAGCTAAATTTGTACGTAGATTTGCACACGATCTGCATGCGAATGCTCTCGCCGGCTAGTTCTGTGGCTCTACTATAGTTCTCCGATATGTAGTAAAGAATAAACAGGTCGATACCTCCTTAAAGATACACACAGCAGCTGGAATACATATGTAGGTACCTAACCTAACTTTTTTTCAATATCGCTTATGTTTAGTTTAGTCATAAATATTACTGAGGTTTATAATGGACGTATTTCGAAATAAATTGGGGTAGACGATCTAGTGAATCAATATAATTGTTTGTAGTTTTAGTTTCCTATTAAATGTACCTATTTAATTTCAAATATGTCCGTTGTGAAATATATTTCGTACACAACTTTGTATCTATTAGGTACTAAATCACAAACTAAATAGCCATGTTACAAATTTTCACACAAACACTCCTGTTTGTTAGTATTCGAATTTGCGCAAAAGGTAATATTACGTTTTTACGAAGCTCGCTTGTAGGATTTTCAGGTTTAGTACATTTACCAACTCCGTGTATTCCTTTCCCAAGCAAATTACATTTAGACGAATCATAACACTTAGGTATTCTTCTTCAAAATTTAAAATTACACGAATTATTTCTTGCAATGCTTCCCATACGATTTCGAAAACAGAATATCTAACGATACTATATCGATTGATCGAATGGCAAACAGGTAGGGAGTTGATGGTTGAGTTTATAAATAGGTAAAGAGCGTAAATAGACGATGTATCGCTTTGGGGCACTACCAATCGATACACGATACCTCCGTTTAACATCGACACAAAATCCTACGGTAATCAGCCGGAAGTTTATTCTATCATAGAGTGAATAAAGATGAAAATAGCTTGGTAGAACTCAGGAATGTTTGCTTTGGACGTTCTCGAATAAAAGACGGAAGCACACAAAACGTATGTGCATAGGTAGTTAGAAGTTAAATACTACACGTCGGATCTCTTCTTAATCAAACTAATGGATATGGCGAGTTTAAGAGATGGTAATTTCTTTAGTGTAATATCTTAAAAAATATAAAAGCAACTGATAGAGTCGCAAGCGTGTAAATTACGAAATTAATTTTTATTAAAAGCTATTTAATTATTTTTTATATTAGTTCTATACGTATTTTTCATCATTTCTGTATTACAGTAGTTTATTACAACAGTGCCTATAGCTAATTTTACTAAGACGATGATTATAAATAAGGAATCCTTGAATAGTTTTATCACTACCTCAAATAAAATGTCAGTTTCCTAAAACAGTCGCGTTTGTTTGGTGAAAATAAATATTTAACACAGTGTGACATGTCATAAATAAAGAAATGTTATAACCTCCCACGCATTTTAATGGCTTGACATTTTTTAAATGTAAGTAACATAAATTTAGGTATTTTAAGTCAAAATGTTCATTAGATATGTGCCACGATAAATACTTTAGTTTTGAATTCTGTGGGAATTCGGCAGTGTCTGCGACGCGGGGCCGTAATGGCCAAAGTTTGGAGAACAAGACCGAGCTCTTAAATAAAATCTTAAAACTTTTATCTTTTACTTTGATAAGGTCGGAACTTCTATTACTCGTGCCATTCCCAAATACTTTTTGAAAAAAATGATATTGTCCCAAACAAAACGACACGGCTTTTGGCAACCGAGTTACGTAAACCAATGTTCCTTTATTTCATATATTTGAAAGCATTTACAATATTACGTTTGAGAAGTTGATGCTTATCATGACCAACAGTAATGTATACTTTGTATATATATTTTGATATTTGAAACTAAAACAATAGAGTATTTATTAGTAAGTACTCTTTTGATATCGCTACATCCTTCTCATTAAATGTTTCTCTTTTATTATTTTCTCGCATTTTACCAAAGGGACTAATTGTACAATTATGAGAATTAGTAGAACCATTAACATACTTATATAACAAATTCAAGTAGTAATGCCTTGAGTTTCCATTAAAAAAAAAATACACACAGAAATTACAATTCTTTTACGATCGGACTTTATAGCATTTTTATATCTTTTCAATGGCCCTCAGTTGACAATTCGATATGTGTAAATTCTAGCAAAATATGAGCGTGAGCCGTCCAAAGCTATTAAAATGCAAATTGAAAATTAATTTACTATACATTATTAGGTACCATAGCTGTGCTCAGAAGAGGCCACGGTTGCAAGCTTTGGCTTGACACGTAAATCAAATATGGCACTTATTAACATAATATATTATACTTATTAATTCAGACGAAAATACTACCTAATTTACATAAACTTCCTCTACATATTTCGTTATTAAAAAAAATAACTTCCTTATCCTAAAAATGAGAAAAAGGAAATGAACGGCAATTCTCTGTAATGCTATTAAGATTTTTTTTATCAAAAACAACGATAATAATGTAGATTAGGATGCTTATTCTGATTAATTTAGATATTTAAGAGCCAATATCCTGCTAGCGGAGCACGTTTCAGGCAAAATTAAATCATTACATACATCTGCGCACAACGCTGGAGCTTGCGGACGTGTTGCAGAGATTGTGTAATTTTTACTTTGTGTCGCCGCCTTCTTTTAAAAATAGGCACGATTAAAATAAACCCACTTCAGTATGCAAATGTATTTAATATTTGACCTCACATAACTGCCTCGAATATCGATAAATCATCCAGATCCCGGGTTCAAACTGATTATACTCTCGAAGGGCCTAATTCATTAAGAGCACGTTTAATCGAACGATTAGTTACACGTGTCGACATAGCTTTCGCTTTATATTTATTATACCCCACATTTTTCCGAATACGTAGTTTTCCTTAAAAATATTGAACCAATATACACAATCGGTGCCGCCTCATCACTTATGAAAAATCGTTTCTCTTCAGAGAGTCCTCTATAAAAAGCTCATTCCAAATTAAAATTAAGGTCTAGCGTAACTAACGAAACGAAACTCATATTTTCTTGAGCCACATCATAGTAATTTAAACTTTAAATCGTTTGTGGAAGGGGCTGATTCGCGCGAGGATCTGTGCATTTATGTTCTCTTTGAAAAATGCTCGATGTCAAAATAACTGGTTGTTTTTCAAGATCCATTTGTATGGTGCGCCACACTAGCGCTGAATTATAGATGTAAAAGAACAACAAAACGTCGATATTTTAGTCGTGTTAGATAAAGTGTTAATAAGCGTATAAAGGCAACAGATATAGTTACGAAATGGTTCATATTACACAGTTTTGTAGTAGAAAAAAATCTATAGTGTGGTTCAGATTTGTGTTATGGCCAATTTAGTAAGTCATTGTGATATGTATGTATATATAATAAAGAAGATATATGTAACTGGAGTTTAGAGCTTTGTTTGAAGTTTGTTTACATACATACAATAATAAACTAGTTCTAGCAACGATTTTACTAATGAATCCCAAAAAAATTTCATATTTTATCGCTATTATTTTAAGTATTTGACATGTACTCGTATAATGTTATACATTTACCAACGTTTTAAATTAAGTAACGGTACCTACACATATATATACGTAGTCATACCATTAAACCTACGATATTCGTTCATATATGTACGCAAAGTATGCCTATGAGTATGTATCCATCTGTTTATATGTGTAGCAGCATACACATTCACCGGGCGAGTCCATTAACAGCAAGCATTATTGAGGCCGTATTACGAACCCCGACCATTCTGATAGCCCCACGTTCCATTAAAAGAAACCATAAAATTACATTATTATGTGTTAATAATTTCAAGAGAAAGAATGTCGTCTCAGCTTGTCATATTGATAAATTAAAAATTCATATATACATTCGGCGCGGTAAATCTTTTTTATTATTTTGCGTAATTAACGATCGAGATTCTTTAAACAAAATTGGATTTTGCCTTATCGAGTGCGAAATTGTTGCTTCCACAGTAGCTTAATTCGAACATCGCATGCTATGGCCTTTGGTCATAGTACTTATGATTGGCAAATAACAAGTTGTTTCACGGTTTATTTTGCAATATTCGTAACGAGTTTTAAAGAAACAACTTTTTAATCTGATCATACGTTACCCGCAAGCATCTTCTTTAATTCCTTAACGTTTTTAATTTCACTTATAAAATTAAAATATAAATTTGTTTGCTCGAGAAAGCTGTATCGTACAGATTATACTGCCGGTGTATGATTTTTCACATGCGTAATGGAGGAATTTAATTAATATATTAGATGTATTAAATCATTGATTATATTGGTAGGGGAACATTAGAGTGCTATGTCAGCTATTTTTAGGAGACATGAAGAGTAGGTATTTATATATACAAGTAATGCAAGATGTACACAATATGAAAGGTTTACTTCGCGATGTCTCATAAAATTAGTATCTAAGTGCCGCTTGAGTTTATCAGACCAGTTTTCAAGTAAACCGAACCCACATGGTGTCTGTAGGTATCATTGCATATCGGGATTAAGCTTGACACCTTATTAACCAACTAATATACAGATATGCAAACATCGAATTACTTTTTAAATAATGCCATAACTTTGCAATATGACAGGACAATTAGATACGTGTACTGATAAATTGCGGACCTCAGAACTAGGGACGTCCTACTGTGATTGTTATTGGAATTTTGTACTTATGGAAGCAAACCTACCTAACCTATAACTCGGTTGAATACCGTAATATAGAAATAATTAAATTATGGACTTTGAGTTATTTTTCCCCCAGATTTTATTTAAACTCTATGTACTCTAAGTACAATTTTAAAAGCCAGTTTTGTATGTGTGTATGTGTATTTATTGCATCAATACTAGCTTCTATATACATATTACATAATAATACATAATATCAGTTTCGATTGAGCGGATTTACTATCTCGTAAAAATGTATTGTATCCTTTTCCTTCATCTCTCATCATCGTCATCTCATACACTACTTTGCCACTATGACTTCCATATTTATACTTACTTATTCTAACTTTCCTTCATCTTTATTCTTCAATAAGGACGATGAACTATACGAAACACCAGTACTGCTTAAGTTTCACTATATAAATTAGAACTTCTGACTTTTTTAACTGTTGATATCCTTCCCGCTCCCCCAATACTCCTGCTTAGTTCTTCGGTTCAACATCATTTACTTATCTACCTAATTTCTTTGTCAATTCATACTCATTTTGTATATTATTCATTTTGCATCTCTTTTCCTTTCCTTTTATTTCTCTTTACTATCTCCCGTGCGTTCTTCTAGATACGACTTACATCATGCCTGTTTTCCCTTCTTTTTTTCATCTTTCTCCTAGCTGCCTCAAATAGCTATACCAAAAATGCTCTCTTAGGCGATGCTAAAGAAACATACCTATCTATGTAGTATATATTTTGAGAACTTCTTAGCTCACAGCTCTTGTCTCTGTTATTACCTACCCCAACTAAGAATTGATTGTATCAAAACATCACAATTTATAATATGCGTTCACGCATATTGTAAATTGTGATGTTTTGATTTTGATTTGACGCATAATGTTCAATTTATGCGTGATTATCAGTCAGGACTTCTCTTATTAGCAATATTGCTTATCAGAGTCAAATAGTCACTAGATTGTGTAGGTATTTTCTTTTCTTTCCAAGGAGGCATATAATTTTTAAATAAATTAATAGCTCGTTGTTATTTTATTTGTATATATTTACTTTAAATATTCAATCTTAATTTTTATGAATAATTATTGAATTATGAAATTTCTTACTATATTAATGGGTACAGTACCTACTCAATATGAAAGATAAACATCGTATCTGTGTATCAATACACGCTTCCTACCCCGAACTCGGTAAGTTATGCACACAGAGACCAATATTTACCCGCCAATCAAGTATGTTACTTTACTGCTGCCCGTCACTGCCTTACCACAACGAGCACTGACTCTTAGTTAATGAGACGGCAGTGTTTTAATGTCAAATATTCCTTGCTACAAAAATTGAGTGTAAAATATTCTACAAGCAGGCAGCGAACGTAGTAAAGTTTAGGGGCAAGACTGAAACTTTAAATACTTGTACGCTAATTACTGCTGTCCGCCATTAGCTGACGTTGTCATCACAAAGTTCTGCCAATTTCTGTCTCATGGCTACCGAGGCGGTAACATCTTTTTACGTGCACTACGTCTGTTCATTATACCCACATGTCATCAAATAGAATTATGATGTCAAATCTATACTAATATATAAAGCGAAAGAGTTTGTTTGTTTGTTTGCTTGCTTGAACGCCCTAAACTCTGTAACTACCAAAAAAAAAAACTTTTTGTATTTGATAGCCTATTTCTTAAGGAAATTTGTAGGCTACAGCACATGATACGACCCTTAGAAAACGAGAAAAAGAAAGATAGTAAGAAAAAGTGGTTCCCGGGGGATACCGGAATACGCGCGAACAAAGTCACGGGATGCAGCTAGTAACGTATATATGTTTATTTAACAGACAACAGGTACATGACTAGTGTGTAAATACTAGGTAGTTAATTATTGAAATCGCTAACACAGCCTTTCAATAAATTTATTACTGTTTTACGTACATTTGAACTTAAAATATTCGAAAACAGAACAGCGTGTAATTTTCGTATTTGATGTATTGATTTTTATCTATTACATTTAACGAACTATTAGCCTTCTAGTATTTACCACAAGAATAACAAATAATTTAGACTGTGATATTTACCTATATCCTCGTAAGTGGAATATGTTTGTGTGTATCTACGTCTTTAAACAATCTTTATCTAATCGACACTTCTAAAATTATACAAAAAAGAAGATATATTGATTTTGAGTAGTTACTGATTCGTGAACCGTGTAACACTCAGCCAGTAGAATCTATTTCCATTATATGATGTCCTAAATCAATTGAAATATCATATTGTTGCGGCGAAGTCATTGTGTTGATAGGCTCAGTTGACTCCAGAATCACTTGTTGATAGTATTATATGTCTGGAAATTATTTATATGACTCAATATGTTCTTTTCGGAAATAATCACATTATTAATAACAGTTAGGTACACTTTTCAATATAAAATCATTTATATTGCCAGTGAAAAAATATGTAGATATAATGTAGAGTTTAGGCAATTAAGTCGCTAATAATTGTATCTTCATTTGCATCTATTTCAATTGCAGTCGCTTAGTCTTTAACACTGCATTCTAGTCCAAAGGATGAGAATACTGATTGGATTTCTCACAATTTGACAATACAGCGATGTCATTGCAGAATAATGTAAGAAAAAATACGATAGAATATTGTTATTTCTCAGAATTGAATATATAGTAACAGATAGTTACTTTAAGTTAACCGATGTAGTACCTATAGGTAATATAGCAATAGGTACATGGTGGCATAGTATACGCCGATTCTTCCGGATACTTCGAGTTTTCTCTTGTTATTCCTTTCTTTTTTATATTGGAAAATATAATATACCTATACGTTATATTTTCCAGTAATAGTTGAGTTGCAGATTATATTATGATTACATAATTCAACTATGAGGTTGTAGGTAAGCTGTAAAATTTTAGAACAGAAATCTATTTGAAATAGTTTGTATATATATATGCAATGAGTAAGATACATAAATTAGCCCTGTTTTTAAATTTATCATTATTGTCTATATATAATTGTTCACATAAAAGTAGATAAACAGTTCACATTCCATATCAGCGTTTGGACAAATGTGTTTCGGAATGCTTATACTGTCAAAAATTGTATTAGAAATATTTTACCAGTGAGTGTAATATGTTTATAATGTATGAAATCTGTGCTGCTTTTGAATTTGATATTGCTGGGAATTCAGAATTCCACGGGTTCACTTATGCTGAATGGTTAACTTCGATATGGCTTGAGAAATTATCATGGACAAACAGTGTGATGCCCTTTTAGAACGCATATAATATCGTAAATTGTATATAGAATTTTTATTTAGCAAATTGAGTAGTTTTATGCTTGTAATTTGTCCTGGTTTTAAATTTAAGGTTGGCGTTAATTTGAATTTCCATGCGTTTACTTAAAAATAAACGATTTATCTTCGATATCATCTGGAATACATATTACAGTCAAACTATAGTTACTAGTTTTTTAAAATGCTTATGATGTCGACAAATGGTACCTAAAATATTTCAGTGAGAAAATAAATGCATAGAAAAATTCTTTCTTCTTATAGGAGAGGGCCGGGGCCACACGTCGCGGGTGCCTACATATTTTATTGACCCCAACCGACACACACCGGTATACAACACCCAGATCTGTCCGATGATATCACTAACATTTTACATGATTACCTACAACGAGAGAACCGTCCAATACGAACAGCTACTCAGACCAATATGGGCAGAGTGATCGGCTTTTTCTCATATTGACAATACGATATGTAAGTAATACCCAATTTTTCGGTTCGCTTTTTACTCAAAGAAATCCTCGATATCTTCATTTTATTTATACGTTGTAAATATTCTTAAGAAGATTATGCAGAGTTTCATGAAAATTTGTTTATAATAATTTATCTTTTGTACTTTATTGAAACAACACAGTGCATTATAAAAGGTTTTTACGATTGTCATATGAAGTTTCCAGATTTGTAGTGTACGAGTAGACTGTAACTGACTTAATTCTATTGTGATATTTTTCGTTACAGGGTAAGTTGCAAGAGACGTCACATAAATATCCTGGTTCGGTCGCAGGTATTTAATTAAATATAATGTGAGACTAGTTGTTTTTTTTAATGTTCTTTTCTGTTTTTTTTATTAATCTGTACAATGATGATTCACGTTTTATATATTGTATATATTGCGGGGAGTTCACCCTCACAAGCTAGAGCCGCAATCGTCGCGTACTGTGCGGTTCCAGAGAAGTTTTCTTTCGATAACTCTCAAGCTGTAGAATGAGCTCCCAGCCGAGGTTTTTCCAAGGGACTACAGTATGAAATTCTTCAAGAAATGCGTCAAGAGGTTTTTAGAGGATCGGCAACGCATGAGTGACACCCCTGGTGTTGCAAATGTCCATAGGCTACGGTGACTGTTTACCATCAGCCAGGCCGTATGCTTGATATTGCCACCTTAGTGATATAAAACAAATATGAAAAGTCTAACACCGAGACTAACAGAAAATGAGACCTCCATGTCTAAGGGACTCTAGTGTTATCCTGTTTCCTAATACATTATGATTGGCGAGGTCCGCTACCTAAACCTAAGGATTTTGCGAAGATACTGATTTTGGCATTGGCATTTGTCAGACCTCCGCAATCCAGAGTGAAAACCAGACCTTCCTTAGGTAAGGTCACCACAATGTCTCTTACTGTGTATGGTATATTGGTCGGCTACAACTACTTTATTAAGATTATTTAATTACGAATTGTACAATTAACTATGTACCTACTTACCTACCTATACCAAAACAAAATTCATAATATCTCCGAACGTGCCCATTTCGTTTACCCCTCGTGCCTCGCTCCCCTATACTTTACGTCGTATCAGACGGTGCGGTATTCCCAAACTGCACTTCAGAGCTCCCGTCCGGCATATAGAATAGATATATCTTCATACCTATATATACGTTACACGCACCACCGCTCGCATTCGAAACACGTAACGTACGTTTTAGCCGAAATTCTCGGCCTATATTTACGAACCTACTTTAAAATGCACTCAACTAATTTTATATTCCATTTAAGTATTTACAATTAATTAAGAGACCTATTAGCTAATTTTAGACGTTGGAAAGGAAGGCATTGTTATTTAAAGCAGTTTTTGAATATTTTAACTTACCCAACTGTTCGAATTGTCCTCAACTATAATGGTCTTTATCCTATATTGTAGACTTATTTTTATCTTCCAGATAAATTACCTGTTCCTCCAAGACATTACATTATAAGTTAATGTAGTAAAGCATCCAATATTAACTTAGTATTAAATTCAATATTAACGTAAATAATAATTATTTAATTTCGTTTTCTTTCTCTCTGCCTATTCCGAAAGGGAGTATGCCCGCTATGTGTGTCTGTTGATGTCAAATAATTTAAGACTGCCCGAATCTAAAGCGAGTAGAGTAGTAGGTATACTCCAAGAAAGGTTGAAGAAAATAAGGCTGTTATTCCATTCACCAATCTAACGAATCACTAGATCTTGCATAATATTAAATATGACAATAGGTTCCTTTTATCTTGTATATGATTACACAACATCAAGAAGTTAAGTTATCAACTAGGCAAGCAACGCACACTGACTATAGGTATGTCTTGTGTTACAAGCGTCCGAACGGTACGATACCTGTTTAACATTAGGCAGGTCGTATGGATATTTACCATTAGATGTCGTAGAAAAAAGCATATAATTGATAGATTTTCAATTCAATTATTTATCAAATCATATGTCTACTTAGCAATTAGTATACAAAGTGTCTCTAGGTAATATGTACTCACACAACGATAGATCAAGCTACAATCCTTCTTATACTCTATTTACTTGTGTTCTAAGATCTCATTCTAAATTCAACCCAAATTCTATTATTCTAGAATAATCGAAAGTACGCTATGATGTGCGTTTAGGCGTGTTAGGCGGACCGTAAATTTAACAAAAAAGCTATATAGGTATATATAATTATTATAATACTACTCAGAAATTTCACATTAATACCTCACGATTAATCACTCCGAACAAAAGTGACTTGATAAATAGACAGACTGACAACAAAATAATGTTATAAGGATTACGTAAATTCTCATTTGAACTAAAATGTAGTAAGAAATATTTACTACTAATATTATTTCTGCGACGATTGGTGATCGTGATTTTTTACATATTTGTAAAATATTATTATGAACGTGAAGAAGACCTTTTTGAGTTCCGGTTGCAATGAAATAAACAATTAGTTCTACCTACTAAATAATAAAACAGTGGAGCGTGGGGAAAGACCGATTTGACTCTCATGGAGTACACTACCTTTTTGAATGTCAAATAACTTCATTCATATTTGTGATTTGACTAGTAGACAAGTAGTCTGTTTTTGTTTTATTTGAAATCTATACAAGATATAATTTTAGTGTTTATTTTTATTTGAATCATCATTTATATACCAAATATAATCCCGAAATAAAAATATCTTTATTTTTTTTTTTATGCTCCTTCCGTTGATGAATGTTTGAGTAAGTACATTGTTTTTATTTATGCACATCATCAAGATATACGAGGTGTCATTGGCAGCCTGCCTAAAGTTAGAGGAATGCCATATTTATTTTTAAGGCTCACGTTAAGGGTTTCATATCTCTAAATTTAATCTCGAATTTGTGAAAAACCAGTTTATTTTTACAACAACACATCGTATCAAAGAAGGAGTGTTAATTACATACTTGCATTGAACAATAAAACACCCGCAAGTTTAATTAAGTGGATACAAAACGTTATTACTTTTGAACAATTCACTTTTATTAATCTTAAAGTAGTTGGATTGTTGTATATAATATCGCTCAAATTAATAATAAATATATTTATGGTTATTATATTATAAGCCTTATTGTGGTCCCACATTGATAAGATTAAAATAATTTTTCCTGCATTATAAATGTTGATATAGTTATCCTTTTATGTAATAAATACTACAAAAGATATTTAAACAGGTAATTTGAGCATTTGATTTATAAATGCAAATATTTCACCACGACACCATCTTTAGATATGACTGTACTTAGATAGTGATTAGTAATCCTTCTCATTTCCACGCACCTATAACATTCTACTGCCGCGTAGTTTATTTGTTTCGTTGTTCTGTATTCTTGCATTTTTTCTATGTCTGAGCCAACGGAGCATGCCTATTCTTGTCGTAATACCAATACTCTCTTTAGAATTTAGACCAACTCTCTTTCTTACATCATCTTTCGAACTGGTTTTGCGCAACAATCGCATCTCAACTGCTTTTATTATACTTTCAGGCTCTCTCCAGTTCCATATGTTAGCATCACGTTGTGCATAGCGAGCTAACTATATTTACAACAGACTAAAATTATCTAAAAAAATACTTTGGACGGAGACTTCTACCTCTATCATGGTAAAATTGTATTTGTGTTATTTTATTTATTATGCTTTGCTTAATTACGGCTACAAGGGTGAAATAGATGGCGATTTAACAAGGCACGTATTGAAAAAACATCATAGTTACTTTTTTATGTGTAGGTACAGTAAAATGTCCTGCTAAGATACAACCCGTCGCTCGGTTGTGAAAAGATTTCCTTAACCTATAAATGCTTGTACTTACTTAATTGCCACTGCTAAACCGTAGATTATCAATCGCATATGGAAAAGATACTGGCATTGTAGCACCCCCTTTACTTTTTAATGTTCCACTCACTCGAAGAATTACAACAATCTCCAGGGAATTATCATTGCCTCGATCTATGGATAGAGATAAATAAATAAATAAATATTGTCGGACAAATTACACAGCGCCATCTAGCCCCAAAGTAAGCGAAGCTTGTGTTATGTGCACTAGACAACTGATAAACATACGTTAATACATTTTTTTTTTGTAAATACATACTTATTATACATAGAAAACACCCAGACCAAGACAAACAGACATGTTCATGCACACAAATGTTTATACTGTGTGGGAATCGAACCCACGAGATGTAGGTATTATGAAAGACGCAATATTCTATGTCTCTTGGGTCGGAGTTTCTTAGCATTATCCCGTTTCCTAGTCCATTAGGATTGATAGGGTCCGCTACTGAAGTCCAAGAATTTGACGAAGATACTAATGTTTACATGGAGCGACTGCCGTCAGACCTCCACGATCAAGAGTACAACCCTGCGGGTTGTCGAGGTCTGACTGCAGTTGCTCTATGTAAAAATTAGTATCTTAACTAAATCCTTATGCTTAGATAACGGATGCTTAGGATTAGGAAACGGGGTAACACTAAGAAGATGACTAAGACGTTATAAAATTTTTTTGACAATTTACACAATTTTAGTACCTTTGCTGTAAATCCCTTCAGCATCGAATTAATCGTATCATATATTAATATTCTACTTTTTTTTTATACTACGTCGGGAGGCATACAACCATATGGCCCACCTGATGTAAAGCGGGTACCGTAGCCTATTAACGCTTGCAATATATTAAGTATCACTCGCGCGATGCCTCCTCTGCTGCTTACACAGCAACTCCTTGGGAGCTTACTGGTGACTCACTCGCAGGAACACAACAAACATCAAGGGAATTGTTATTTGGCTGCGGTTTTCTGTGAGGTGGAGGTACTTTCCCAGACGGGCTGCTTTGATGCGCCCTACCTTTCTTAAAACATCCAGACCAAGACCGACAGACATGTTCATGCACACAAATTTTTGCCTTGTGTGGGAATCGAACCCACGAGCGTTGGTGTCAAATACGCGTCATTCCCGACTGATGACATGACATGCTCGTCGTGAATGACGCGATTTCACACTTTATTTCATATACAATATATATGTAATACATATTGTAAACAAAAACTTGAACTGCTGAATACCTACACATATTTTAATATTATCAAGTTAACATTGAATCTGAAGTAGTTTCAATTTATTCCGTTAATTTATTATCTATATTTCTCGCATTTAAATTGATTTTTTATCACCAATTTTACCTGCCTGCAAAAATATATTTAATATTTTTCACCTTTCAATAGCAAATGATTACGTAATATTCTGACTGAGCAAAATAATAAAAAATGTATAGCAACTGTCAACAGAACGCGTACTTAGTCTCTTTATTATCTAGAATTGATTATTAGTCACGAGTTAATTAGTCGTTTATTACGAGTCACGTGGCGCTCGGTTCTCTCTGCCTACTCCGCAAGGGATTTGGCGTGAAGTTATAGATAGATAGATTATTAGTCAATATTACAAGATGCGGTCCTGTAATGTATACGTATAATAAAATTATAACTATATATATATATATATAGGTATACTGAGAAATAATTAATAATAAATATATATTTAGCAAAATATATATATATATTTAGAATTTTTATGTGTACGCGCGTCACGAAAAAACTATTGCACCAAATTAGATGCGGTTTCCATATTCTTTTTATACAACGTAGGGGGACTTACAAACATACGTTCCACATGATCTAAAATGGTTACCGTAGCTTATGAACGTTGGTAATAGATTATCACTCGCAGGAACACAACAAACATCAAGGGAATTATTATTTGGCTGCGGCGTCCTACCTCTCTTAAAATACCCAGACACACAAAAATGTTCATGCACACAAATGTTAGTCCTGTGTGGGAATCGAACCAATGAGCGTATAGGTACATTATAAATATCTTTCGTTTGTTTCAGGGATACTTTTGGAGAACTACCGCTTCAATCTACAATTGAGATGGAGTGTCAGATATTATATTTTCACTACTTTCTATAACATATTATTTTTCTTTGCCTATACATATTTCACACCATGGGAGATATCGGAATTGGCGTATTAAAAGCGAAGAATCAAAAAACATTTATCGATCTTTACATATAAAATAGCATCACTTTTGGAAGTAATGCTTGCTGACTGCATTCACAACGACAATGTAAGAATGAGAACTGATCTGAAAGGTGTCGGTGTTAAGATTAGAAAAGGCATGCTCCGTTGATGGGGAATAGGGAAACAGATAACAATGCTAAAGTAAAGGTGTGGGAGCCGAGGAAGGCTAAGACTAAATTGGTCGAGTTTTAACGACAGGTCTTATTAGTAGACCAACCGTGACGGAAACACCAAGCGCGCAGGAAAAGAGCTATGAATGCGATGGTACGTAAAGACCGCATCTTGTGGCTCTCGGTTCAGAGTGAGCCTACCCCACAAGAGACCGGCGTTAAGATATAGACAGATAGATAAAATATATAGGTAAGTATTTTGATTACACTTCGTATAATTTTCTTAATGTAAATAGTATTGAATTGTTATTACGCTAGCGAACTCTTTCTTATCTCCGCCTTTCAGCCGTCTATATCAACGTCGTAAACTCACATAAAAGATGTAAGTACACAAGTTTGCTACATCTGAGAATTTTCCCTTCGCTTATGTACTTATGATACACCATAATGGTAATATATGATGATGCCTCATGCAGAGGAGCTTATTTTTTATTCAAAGTCGATGTTATATGTTTGGAAAGTTAATTTGCATATCTGATTTTATTTATTACACGTCTGTAATGGTGAATGTAGATTATCGACAAAGATAATTCATTGAAAATAGACGCAGTTAATTAAGAATTGGAGTTTATCTCTACCGATGCCAGGGTCAGATGGCTAGTTAAGTGGGCTCCTAACTACTTAAAAGAAAGTATTTTTATATATGTAAGATCTACATATAAACTTATTAAGTTGAATAATTTTCTATCTACTGGATTTCTTTTATATAGGTATGCAAAATAATTGTTAAACTATATCATATGAAAACAGTGAATAAGTTTCTTAAGATAACTTCTCGGATCTTGATGATAGCCCCATTTACTCGTAAGAAAACAACAACTCTATTTCATGAGGGTATCGTATGTTAGCATGTTGTTCTAGGCGCAGGCGAGGTGTACACGTGATTTTGAGATTTTTTTTTATACTACACCGAGTGGTGAACAAGCATACGGCCCGCCTGATGGAAAGCGGTTACCGTAGCCTATAGATGCTCGTAGTACAAAAAGCACCACTCGTGCGCCACCTTCCCGCTCGTTAACTGTCTGGTAACCTAACTCACTCGCAGTAACGCAACAATCGCTGCGGGCATCGATCACTAATTTCTGTTATTGGTCTCCAGGGAATCTTATTTGGCTGCGGTCTTCTGTGAGGTGAAGGTATATCCCCAGCCGGGCACTGAGCCCTACCTCTCTTTCGCCAGAGCCTCATTAGCTTATCGGCAGGGTGACCAAGTGGAGGTGAGGTTGGCTTTGGCTCTCAAGGTGGTATTGAGCCGCTTACACCCAAAACATGAGATAAACAATGATGGTAAAAGATAAAGATAAAAAATATTTATTTGCCATTAGACCCTCACGGGCACTTACACATCATCTTCAAATCAAATCCTTACGTATCTTATTTACTTTTTGTTTTTAGTTCTTTATAGTTTTAATTTATCTTTTTTAATCTACCAGATAGCATATCATTTACACTGTAATGCTTTTATTGAGTAGGTACCTATTTTCACTGATAACAAATATGTTGATGAGAGAGCTCGATGGCGTCGTTGCGCGTGTTAGTCTAACCGAACACGCAGGTTAAGCTACGTTGACCGCAGCCTGTCTATGGATAGGTTTATCTACCTCGAGTTTCTCCGTGCTTAGGAGGGCAAATCCGCATTTGAGCAGCATGGCGGAGTATGCTCTAAACCCCTTCGGTTGAAGGGAGACCCGTATCCATGCAGTGGGATGAGTAAGGGTTGATTAGTAATAAATATGTAAGTCTACATTGGCTACAATTTTTTTATTAAATATAATAAATGTATTATATTGTCACTTCTGAGTGTTGTGACACTTAAACTGCGTCTTGTAACGCTCTGTTTTCTCTGTCTACGCTACAAGGGACCGAGTTTGAAGATCTATACCTACCTACAGATTAACACTAATTATTTTTTGTAGGTATAATAATTCAGTAAACAAATTAGTCTACTATTATCCACAATTAAATAACATTATTAATAACACATTACAGTCGGAAGTTTACATTTAATTAAGTTCTGAAAAATAGTGAAATGTGATTTCTTTTAGTTTTTATAACATCGAATCTTGGCGCATCAAAGTTTTTAAATGAAGTACCCACTTACTGTGATTGTAAAAGTTTTATATTCTGAATACTAAATTTATTAACTGAACAGTCACTCGCATGTGCCCCTTGAGTGCTCATCAATTTATGTGTACATTTAATTTATATAATAAATTACTCTTATTGCGATATTTGCGAAACTTTACTGTACATTAAGGTGTTTGTAAAACAAAAACGTAATAAAAATTGTTTTTTACTTGTGTTTCATTTATCGCATGACATCAGAATATTTGAGAAAGTGAAGGTAGGTATATGAATGACGGCGCATAAAGAAAACGTATGGATGTGTTTATGACAGTGCAGTCATAAAACTAAGCTATGTTATGTTACTCAGGTTTCACGTGGTTTTGATATATTTGCCAAGTTTGTATAGACTGCATCATCATCTCTCTATTCACGTACAGTTAGCTGGTTAATTAAGATACTTTTCTCCCCCAGGAGTGATATGCAAAGCATTTTTTTAATACTTTTTTACTTGATTGTATGTCACGTCGATATTAATGTCTGTACCTATTATTAAAAAAAAATTGAAATGGATATGTCGTACTACTTCTTTTCCTTTTTAGTTTGATCGCGTTGAATGATTATATATGCGAGTAGTTAATATATATGGATAACGAATCCGGTGGTGGTGTGCTTAGCAACGCTACGATTCCATCACAAGGTAAACACTCGTGTGTATGAACATGTCTATTTGTCTTACTCATACTGTTATTAAGAGAGGTAGTCGCATCAAAGTAGCCCGACCGGGGAAGCATCTCCACCTTAGATATAGAAAAATGCAGCAAAATAACAAGCTAGGGGGTTCTTGAGTTTCTGGAAGTGGGATTGCCAGAAAACAACTAAGAAGTGCCTGTTTTAGCAACGAGAGTAGCAACGTGAGAGCGTTACTTATTGTGTTTTTGTAACTTTGTCTACTTTGTGTAATGTGTGTTAGTTTAACGCATTTAAATTTTTTAAGAATACAGAACAATATTAGACGTTAAAAAAGTTTTCGCCGACGGCACATAAAATATAGGAAATGGAATGTTAAGTAGATATAATCACTACTCAGGGTTGAGTATACGGTTACTACGAGTAATCTTTTACTTTGCAAGTTAATGGAAATAGAAGACCTGGAGCAATTACACGGGATCTTGTTCGTTCAGCCCGTATAAAAGGTAGAAAGGTCGACCCTATTATCGAGCTACGTGCCCTTTAGTCCAGTTGTAACTATCTGCTTATTGACCGCTACCTATACTCAGTTGTGGGTATGTATACTTATTAGGTATGTTTTTGAAACTAAAGCTTAGAAATACTGATTACTGGGCCGTAAATAGAAAATATAATTCATATTATTTTTTCTTCATTTTCAAGTATCACGATTAGTAAGTAACTAAGCATACCTAATGTGACTTGTTATACACTATAAATTTGTTAAACAGCATCGGGAAACAAACAAGCAGAAGGGTTACCTGACGTCAAAAGGTTAATTGCTTACAATATTAGAATTATCGTCCTTGCGTTGCTACTTATATTGCTAACACAGTAACTCCTCAAGAGCTTACTAGCCTCATATACTCGCAGTGGCAACTCGAAATACAACAACTCTTTGTGTAGGGAGTTGTTATTTGCTTGCCGTTTAATGAGAGGTGGATCCCAGATGGGCAGCTTTGATGCTACCGGTTCTTTCGCCAAAGCTTCGTTAGTTGTTCATTAGGGTGCATTACGAGTAGATGAGGTATGGTTTTGACTATAAAAACTCTAAAGACAAATCGTTAAAGAATCCATATATGTTGCTACCCTCGCTGCTACCAGAACCTTTGCTGTAGCTTGCTAGTGAAATGATAGAGTCGCGTAAATGCAGTAATCATCCTGTGAATTGTTGTTTTTTTTACAACGTCTGGAGGCATTCGAGCATATAGTCCATCTGATGTAAAGTTGTTACTATAGCCAATGCACGCTGATAATACATTAAGTATCACTCGCGCGATGCCACCTTTGCTCCTATCACAGCAACTCCTTAGGAGCTCACGGTGACCTCACTTACTGGCAGGACTACAACAACCTCCCAAGGAGTTATTACTTGACTGCAATTTTCTGTGACTTGGAGGTATGTCTATAGACCGGCTGCTTCGGTACGCCCTACCTCTCTTAAAAACACCCAGAGCAAGACAAACAGACATGTTCATGCACGCAAATATTTATCCTCTGTGGGAATCGAACCCACGAGCGTTGGTGTCAAAGTCGCGTTATTAACCACGGCGCCACCGAACTCTTCATTACTGGAATATGGACATGATGTAAAAATGGTACTGTTGGGCTGCTCTAAATTGATGGAGATATGTTGGTGTATTGTGGCTTTACTCTACCTCTCAACAACAGCGTTCTCGTTTCCTAATCGAGGGTGCATACGAGTTTTGTACCTTGAAGAATTCGTAAGGAAGACTTAAAAACGAGGGTGACAGACCATACAGACCATAGGTATGTTTATTTGCCACTCGACTGTAAGAATAATTCAATAGGTACTCCGCCCAAACGTTGGCACCCATCCAATTGTTGACATCCCTACTTTTAACAATTAATAATGAGATTCCAACACAATGTGCCAATAATTGAATTGTAGTAGGTATATGGACACCCTAAATATATATTTTTTGCAACTAATATTAAAATACCGATAATTAGGTGGTTTGCCCTTCATCATAAAAAATATTCTTTGACTGATACAAGCAAGCATAGGCGTACCGTTTTATAAAGTAGATAAAAGAACAATATTGATTCCACTGGATACTTGGCATGTCATGGTAGCCGTTTTAGGTACTCCGCTTGCCCTACCTGTATCGGCCTCTATGTAGGTAAGTACATATTTACTGTTTCAATGGAGCACCAATATTCGAAACTCGACAAAATCCGAGTTTAAATCGTTCGTTTTACGATTATTGTGTACTTTGATGGTAGGTATCTTTTGAATACAAATTTGTGACTTCGAAATGCTCACGCAAACTTGGCATCGATGCGGTTGCCAAGCAAAAATAGTTTTTTTCAAAAAGCACGTACAGTTTAAAGTTGATTGTCCATTTTTATAAAGCCACCGTACACGTATAGCTCTAGATAATTTTACACGATATGAACAAAATTACATATTTTAAGGGCATTTACGTGGAAATTGTAAGTACGCAATGTAAGTTAGATATACACCGATGGGTTGTCTACAAATCGTTTCATAGTGTTCTGTCAAAGAAAGTAAATGACAAGGCATGTCCATAAAACGTGTGATTAGTGGTTTGAGATTATTTTCTGACGCTGATATATTTCTAAGTATTGATGGCAGTATGAAAGTATGTACCGCGTAGGTTTAAAAGTACTGTCACGACCTTAACTCTAACATCTACCTACGTCATTAAAGTTTCATATTTTTTAACGTTTTGATGCCAAGCTGTCATTTTTTGACATTACAAAACATGCAGGTTCTTGAATGTTTGTTTTCACGAACATCTATAGACATAATATTTGTATGCAATATTATGGAGGATGTTATGCTAAAGGAATACTTGATTTTGTTAATGAAAAAACTTCCTTGCTTTACACTTAAATACTATTAGTGAATTAAAAGCAAGGGTCGCATTGACCCCTGCAGGCAAAAAGGCTCTTGTATTGCCTTACATTGCCACATTTTCATAATTATGTAAAGTTATAACATTTTAATAATATTTCCTTTACAATTTGTTTTACAAGTTAACATTCAAAGGTAACGCATTTTCGATTTTCATGTATATTAATAAATTAATTAAATGCTTGTGTTACAATTTCAATATATAGTACCTAGGTACATACAATATCAGTATACTTTGGTGCATTGCACGTTTGACCCTATATCTACAACTGACGTAAATTTATCGGTCGACTCTATCCTGGTGGCTCATAAACATTTCATTAACGCATTTAAGTTGATGATTATTTATGTTAATGTTATAAACATGCCCATTATTTATTAAATTGTATCTATATATAGTAATAAGTAACACTTTGAATTTGTAAAATATCTACTGTTAGTAGGTAATGTAATTTATTCTAAGTATTTACATCATCATCATCTTGTACACTGTTGAACATAGGCCTCCCCTCTAGAGTGCCATTCGTCTTGATCCTGTGCCACCTGCATACATCGACTCGCTATGAACCTCTTGAGGTCATCGCTCTATCTAATGGGGCGTCGTCCCACACTGGGCACACCAGTACGGGGGAGCCATTCGAGAACCTTTCTTCCCCAGCGATTGTCGGTTCTACGAACTATATGTCCGGCCCTCCGCCACTTCAGCTTACTTATCCTTTGGGCTACATCGGTTACTTTAGTTCTACTGCGGATATCCTCATTTCTGTATATATCACGCATAGAAACCCCGAGCATAGCTCTTTCCATTGCTCGCTGAGTGAACTTGAGCTTCGCCACGCGACCTGCATTACATAAGTATTTGCAAAGACCAATAAATATTATCTGATTTGTGAGGCTATATAGAAAAGCCTTAAGAAATGCAATTTGAATCGTTTTCCAAGCTGTTAATAAGAACATAATATCAGCTCAACGTATACACTATCTATAAGTAGTGCTGTAAAGTGCAACGTATACGTTCCACTTTACAGTATACCTACGTTGCATTTTACAAAATACCCATGTCATAATATGGTAAGTATATTATACGTGTAGTCGGTATAATGTTACGTATAGTGCCTATAGGTACATTGCATTTTAGAAGCTTTAGAATTGTCCACGCATTTTATTATTAGCATAACTTTCATAACGATACCTTGCAAACAGAAATTGAATATTAATAAAAAAATAGACAATATTAAACATTTGTTTTATTGATTGTACGTAAAGGATCATACCTACTAGCCCTATACCCAAGTAGCAATATCTTGATTTTATTTAAATAGTTGATACTTATCAGATTTTCTAACCGGTATCAATATTAAATCTGAATGACCATGAACAGGTATGTAAGTGCAATAACACTTCACCTCAATGACGCGTGATCAACACAATGTTGCTATAAGCAATCGATTTCGTCATTCGATTGCCAAGAAATCGATTTACAAGTATAGAAGCGAGTATTATCGAGCAGAGAATCGATTTTATAGCCTATGGCCCATCACATTGGTGATTGGGTATTAATTTTTTTTACTAAATAAACGAGAAGGAACACACTTTGATGAAAAAGTTTTTTTAGTATTCGACTTCGCTTAGCTACCTACTGCTGTCTAAATAATTCGCTGTAAATAGTGAAAGTATTAAGAATTTGCGCAAAAATCACATTGTTCTCTAGCAGTATGTTATTCGTGTAATATTCATAAATATAATAGAAGTCCATAGGTACAATTCCTAAATACTACATAAATATATGTCGCAATTACAGTGGTTGACTTGCATTGTGATTATTTATTTTGTCTATTACTTACATTATATTTTAAATATATCAGTTATTCTTTGGAATCATATAATGAAAATAAACATTTATCCAACAATATAAGTACAGAATATACAAAAGTCTTTTTGTGAGCTAAATAGACAGACAGACATCTATCTACCTAGAAATACACAGATTTAAAAATGTTGTAAGTAGGTACAATTAGTTATTCTGTGATTAGAAATTACGAGATCTGATAGTATTCCAGAATCTAGTATAGTAGTTTCGTTTATTTAATTATTCCTTACGTATTATAGGTAGGTAAGTGTTTACACTACAAAAAGTTCCTACATAAATATACTTACCTATGTTTAAAAAATGTTTAGATATTCATTAAAAATTGGCTCAGAACAGGCAAGATACTCGTAAGTATTACAATACTCGTAAGTACTGTCTGCGTATTTTTAAGAGTAGGTAAGTACGGGGAAGTAAGTATTCATACTGCGCCGCTCGGAATGCTTTGATGCGGCGTATACATCTCTTAAAACACGCAAAACTAAGACAAATAAACCATAATTATATAGTCAATTTAAAAGACAATTAGGTATATAGGTACATAACTACTTTACCCATATTTTTCCATGCTCTAAAAATACAAGTAAAAGAACTTTCTGAAATTTAATTTAAATTTCAGATGTTCTGTAATTTTCACATACAAAGTGTACTAATCATCAGTTAAGTACTACGGCTAAGTACAAACACTTGATAAATTTCTCCGCATAACAATGCTAAAATGTGTTATTCTTTGGTCATAAATAACTCATAACGTTATTTTATCTCCCTAAATAACCTTACTTAACTAGTCTGGGCCTTTTTATTACCTTCGAGGCAGTTAACAGGTAACAACGCAACTCACTTCACGATTGTTTGACTTCTAATCGTATTGAACACGCAATGCTATTTAGCGGGTAGATAGAATATGTATTACCTACATACATAGGTACGAGATGCAGTTACATGAGTAGATCACCTGAATGAGATTTTCGGTGTCAAGATATGAAAAGACATGCTCAGTTGGTTCGGGCATGTTTTTAGGGTTCCGTACCCAAAGGGTAAAACGGAACCCTATTACTGAGGCTCCGCTGTCCGTCCGTCCGTCTGTCACCAGGCTGTATCTCATGAACGGTGATAGTTAGACAGTTGAAATTTTCACATATGATGTATTTCTGTTGCAACTATAACAACAAATACTAAAAAATAGAATAAAATACATATTTAAGGGGGCTCCCATACAACAAGCGTGATTTTTTTGCCGTTTTTATAGATAATGGTACGGAACCCTTCGTGCGCGAGTCTGACTCGCACTTGGCCGATTTTTCTTTTTACAACGTCGTGTAACAATAAAAACATACGACCCACCTGATGTAAAGCGGTTACTGTAGCCTATAAACGTTTGCAATAGGTAGGTACATTGAATATCACTCGCGCGAAGCCACTTCTGCTGCTAACACAGCAACTCCATAGGAGCTTACTGGTGACTTCACTCACACGAAGGAACATAAGTGAGTGAAGGGAGTTGTTATTTTGGCTGTGGTTTACTGTGAGGTGGAGCTTGGTGTCAAAGTAACGTAACAGGGCGTTTCGCCACTGCGCCACCGACCTTGTCAACAGCATGTAAATAGAATGCAGGGCGAAAAAATAACGAAATAGATATACAGTCCGAAAGTGGCAGGGATGTAGGGAGCCGAGGAAGGCAAAGACTCACCTACCACGATCAAATAAATAGTTACCCCAAATTCTTCGTGTTTTGTCAGAATGTGATTTCAAGAGCGAAGATCTACGTAGATATTTCTTTTAGTGCGTTCTCTTACTACTGGTATAGGTATCATTATATCGATATTAGCTTAATTAATTTTCTTATCTAGGTATTCCTACCTACTCATAGTAAGATATGTAGTAGAAGTTGTGTCAATAATGAGCTAAAATAATATTGGTAGGTAATTTTGTGTAGAAGTGGAATTTCAACAAGTCAGTCTTGTACAAATTCCCCTTACACCACTGTTGACTTATAAGAATAAGGCTCTCGGACATATTAGTCATCGGATAGTAGGTACCTTAGTCTTCGCAACCCCTTCAGTAACACCAGAACGTCACGCATTTTGAACAAACTCCACACAGCGATAGGTTATCCAGAGTCAATGTAGTTTTAACTATATAAAACCTATGAAAATATAAGTATTTAAAGTTCCGGAGATAACTTGTTAAACCAAATAAATTGCGAGACGAGCCTCGGGCAGCTGTTTCTGCTAACGCAGTAGCGTGTCTAGGTACATGAGAAAATGGTTTTAGATTTTGTACGAAATAGTCTATGATGTCAGGATCCCTAGGAACCGGCGAGCATGCGTGAATAGAGCTATGAATGTTAAAGAAACGAGTCAGGTGTGTAAGGGACTGTGTCTTTAGGCGCTCGTTTATCCCTGCATACCCCGCTAGAGATCTGGCTTGAACATAATTACATACATACATGAAATAGTCTAAAAAATCTTACTAACGTAACGTTATTACATAAGTTAATATTTAACAATACGTGAGTAGAGTTTTTCTTAAATTCTAAAATAAACCTACCTACCTATCATATCTGTCTAAATATCCCAAATCTAGAAGGTAATTTTAGTATTGATTTGATTGTGCTTGGAGTAAACAGATGGGTACTCAGCTACATGCATTGAGTAAAACATAGGTAGGTAATCCATAAAAATGCTTGGCGATAACTCGTGGTTCATACGTGATAAGATTAGCTACATAGATAAAAGCTTATAATGGAATGGTTGTATCAAAAATTGTATTTTTATAATGTTATATAACTTTGTAACTAAACGATAACTGTAATGACCTTTCTCAATAAATGTTTCGGTTAATTGCTTACTACTACTTTATCCCACTGTAATTTTAGATGCTAAAGCAAAACAGCTGACCACATGATGGGATATAACGCCATCTATCAAACCGGAGAAGAACTATGCATGCGCCATCTGTACGCTGCTTCTCGCAACTCTTGTATCACGCACTACTACATTCACATCTCTCCCCAGTTCTCTCACTCGCATTCATAACGATAGAGATGAGTATATATCACAAGATGTCTTCCAAATATCTTTGAAATATTTGCGTCCATTGATTGGTCAATATGAGAGCGGGTAAACAAGTTTTTCAAAATTAAGCCAATCAGGCGACGAGAGGCGTGCGCGAAATAAGCGGCCATGTTAGTTCAGGCGTGGCTTGGCTTAAGATCCTCCTTTGTATTCCTGACGTATGCAACATTCCAGTTATGGCTCATGGCGTAGAAATACGTATTTTTAAGAGATCTGCTGAGTTTGGCTTTTGCTGTATTATTATTCTCCCTAGAAAAATATATATGATGAGTTAGTTAATGAACATTCATGAAGTTTTATAAGTAATCTGTAGGCTATGAGAGATATATTTTATAGGTATAAAATCTCTGCACATGCATAAGTTTGTAAACAATATGTCAAGCAGGTATCTATAACCAAAATGTTATCGTTTTCCATGTAGGTAGTGGTTCTGAAATTTTAATTTAATACCTATATACATATATGTATACATTAATGTTCTTATACAATAAGTTTGATGTATTATTATTAGGTTACCTACCTTAATACAGATTATAGAAAGTACGCCGTAAAAAGATTTCTTACAAAGCTAAAGATAAAAATACCTAGTCGAACAAAAAATATCTTACGAGTACCTACCTAATATAAGAAGATAGTTACATACTCTACATTTACCTATATGTCACTATAATCTGTTGTCATTCTTTTACAACTGAGTTAGGCCAAGTTCACGACCTGAGACATTTAGTAGTCAAACCGACACATCGTAAACTCGCGACTTGAATGAAACATCGCCCATAATTGGCACATTAAAGCGTTCATTGACAAAATTTTATTGACACAATGTAGGGTACAACAGGTGACCGTTGCTATAGTTTTTACGATCAAACTCCGCGCGTGGCCGCCATAAAACCACGTCAAAATCGTAAAATTGTAAGGAGCGCTTAAATTGCCCCTAATAGAACATTATAGTCCCAATGACGTGTTTAGTTTTATGTGATTTTGAGTATGGTATGGGTATGTCTTTATGAATCGAGGCTATAAAGCAGTGCTACTGCCACGATAGTGATGCGCTTCGAGGGGCGTGCATTTTATTCCATTTTGCATTTACCTATTGCCAATGCTGTTAAATAAAATAGTTGTTTTTAATATATAATCAGAAACAATGTCGTAAATTTAGTGTCTCAAAAATATTGTTATATTTAGGTATATTTATCTTGATATACCTATTTATGTGACTACTGATATACCTAAGTAGGTAGGTAGGTACGCTATTGTAACTGCTACAAATTCGTATTATTCTTTGCCACAAGTTGTAGTATAAAACACAAATACCTATACCTACTTTTGAAGTTGTACAATATAGACGGATATTCGTTATGAAATAATACTAGTCATTGTTATAAAAGTAACTTTTTATGACATACCTATATGTACCTAAATAAATTTTATTTTATTGTAGTACCTATCAAACGTAGCTATAGCTAGTAAAATTAATTAAATATTGAAAATAACAAGAGCATCTACTAAGGATGTAGATAGATATGCTACAAAATGTGTTCAAACGTTCAATATGCGTTACAATACCCAATGAATGCCTGAGGGTGTCCGAATTGGTCCCTTCTTTATTATCTTTTTGCTGACACAGATCGAGTCGAACACACAGATTGGAGTGGTATTATGAACTTTACGTAGATAGATATGTTATACCCATATTCTTATTAAAATGAAAATCATGAAGGCCTTGAATTACAGATACACCAACCTTTCAACCTTTCAAATTCCTTCATTCGTGGTAAATATTTTAATATGAACAAAACGTTATCATTTGGATTGATTTACTAGAAACGTGATAAGTAGGTAAGATAGTTAAATAATTAGGTAGGAAGATATTTTAATTCCGAAACAATTCATATGAAAAGTTAGTTAGCTAGTTATACAAATAACATAACTACCTATTACCATTAGGTATACCAACCTGAGGTCCGATATCCAAATTGTCATCCATATTCTTTATGAATCTGTAACAGAAATAAAACAGCGTTTAGTAGAAAGTAAAAATTACGAATGTAAATTAATTATAAAGAGATCCCAAATGTTATGTTCCACAATAGCAGCAACCTTGGTTACCTGATTAGTGTAATATTCTCAAAAGTTTACTTTTTTGAAAGATTTCGTTTCAGGAAACCTTAAGCGTACCTACTTAAGTACTAAAAATCACATTTGAAACATATCATGTATCATGTTCATATCTATTTTAGTTTTGCAATGCCTAAGTAAATACAGTCGATCCTATAATACATCTTACAACAATTGTTTAAATAATGTGGCGACGCCGAGCGACGGTGGAAAGACTGTGTGACATACAATTGTGCATCACATAAATAAGCGTAGACATATTTTAATAGAATGGCAAAAGGGGTTTTAACATCAAATCAACAAAAAAGTGAATAATAAAACTAGAAATGTGAATTTGATTTTTTTAATTACTTAATTTACCGTTTACTTATTATACCTACCTATTATTACATAAAGTAGGCTATTATTTATGTTGTTTTCATGTTCAATATTATGTATGTTACCTACATATGATACCTACAGATTGCGAAATATGCCTAAAGAATATTAGTTTTATGTATGTAAGTACCTACAGCATTTTTTTTTTTGTCTTTTTACGACGTCCTCAATTCGTGTATAAAATTATACACCTAAACCTTACAATATTACTACTGCAGCATGCTTGATAATCATGCAGCACTTATCTCGGTTCAGTTAAATCAACAAGTTATTATCACCGGTGCAGTTTTAATTAAACAAATATAATGGTAGAGATAAACCGACACGAAATAATACCTATAACACAACACCTCATTAAATGAATTCTTCCAAAACATGAGATAAACTTAACTATATTAAAACCAATATACCTAAATTATCATTAAACTGCCTTGATATTTTCGAAATTCCATTAACATTTCTAAATAAAACTTAAGCAGATTTCGTGCTAAAATCTTTACTAAGTGCAATATGGTATGCGCGGTCAAGCTGTTGTCAGACTTTATACCAAATGGTTATGGCCTGTTGTGCAATGTAATAGCGCACTTGAACTTGAGGCGCTAGTGACACCGTTTGATCCAAATCTCGTTTTATTGTTGTACTCAATGGACGGACGAATTTTACGAGCGACGTAATCTGACGGTTATAACTCCACGCGTACTACGATCTGACTCATGATTCATTTGAATTCGCAGCGACTTTCCATTTTGTCGGCTTTTAGAATTAGCGTCACGCAAACGCAGTTTTTTATTTTTGTCTCTTACGTGGATAATAACTGAACCTGAGTTGGAAACAAATTGATTAGATTCATCGCAGTAAAAGTGAACAATTAAGTCACAAAGTATTTGATTGCCGGTACCCAGTACTTACCTAGGTATTCCTGCAGAGAACCGGTTTTTATTCATTCATTCATTAAGGATGACTGAAGTTATAGATCCCTATATTTTGTTTCTGTATACGATGAATCTCTTAAATGTCAATATCGAATATAACCAAATAAATAAATAAATACGAATTGTAGTAATTTCCGAACAAGCGGATAAAATTATATAAATTTTTACTGTTGAAACAAACTATTTACTTATTCTCTTTCTGACTCTACATTTTTATTCTACTTACTACCCACATTCATTCAAACAAATATACCTACCTACATACATAGCATTTTACACACGTTTGATATTCATTACGTGCATCCGTGTATCTCCCAGAGGTATATTCTAAGATAGATCGAAGTAAAGAAAATCGTGTTGGGAACTCAGCTTCAACCCTAATAACTCAAATTTGCATCAGACTCCGCCCATATTCATATTTCCTCAGAAAGGTAACCTCTGGGAAACAAATAATAGGTTCCATGCATCTGGGTTCGTATTAAGGGACATCTTTTTATTCCGTTCGAGCTTTGGTAAATATTTTTGTTATTACGTTAGGCTTCCCCTGTGCGCCTGTTTGCCGGAGGGTACGCTTTCTGATAGAGAATTGGACAAGTAGCCCATGTATTATTGATAGGGGAACTCGTTACCTTTCCACCTGTTTACGAAATTCTGTTCATGTTTTCCTAGTAAAACCTTAAGGTTTGAAAATATATTCTGAGCACAATGATAATCAGTAAGTATCAAAATGAAAATAATACTTACTGATTCTACTTAGCGAAGTAAAACCTTGTAGCCATTATTTCAATCCTTAAGTGAGTATACTTAATTCGCTAAAATATATATCTATATATTACCAACCTACATGTTCCGCGCCGATCTTTTAGGAATATCAAAAAATTTATACAACGAATTTTTAATCAACCAACGCGAACTCTCTAAATGCATAAAATGCAATATTAACACCGTTTCTGCATTACAGTATGCCGAAAACCTCTTAAACGCGAGAATAAACTCATCGACATTATGTGACAGGGCGTATCGTGACCTTACTTTCAAGCATTTTGGTTTCTGCAAACAGGAATGGCGTCTCTATAAAATTTCACATTCATTAGGTGCTTTTGGTTCATTCGTTGTGTATTTTTTAGCCAAAACGATACAATGCTGTTATCGTCTTACAAGATGGGGCGCCGAGATTGCAAGCGTTGGCTGTACGGTTAGCATAAACTATGCTATTATTTTTAGTCTTATAGTTTGGTAACATGCATGTTAAAGTAGCAATGAACACAAGTACCTATTTATAAATATGAACACTGTTCTCTGTATACACCTTATTGCATTTTACGTAGGTAGATAAAATTGTAATATCGTTGTTGTTTCTGCTTGTGAGTGAGGATATTAATAAGCTCTTCAGGAGTTACACAGAGTATTAAATGCGGGCGTGGCAACACACAAGCAATACTATATTTATATATCTTGCTAACCCCTGCAGAATGTATAAAAGAGGTAAGGACATAGTGATTTCTCTCGTTAAGTTTCGAGAAGCTAGTCTGAATACCCTAGTGTTATTTTCCGCGAGTGAGTAAGGTCGCAAGAAAGATCCCAAGGAATATTTGTATTGCGAGACTGGCAAAACTCGATGGCCAGCGAACACATCACTTACCTCCAGGCGAATTGGGCTTTCGTTTCAACGTAGGAATGTAAATAAAACTAAAAAATAAAACTATCGACCGATAATTTGGGTATGATATCGTAAGCAATGTGCATTTATGAATATCAAAGAATAATATTTTTTTTGCTATCTCTACTGTATAGAACTGCAGGAAATGCACCTCGTCTGGCATCGGAAAATGAACACGACATTTGTATGCTACATACATTCCTTTGGGAAAAATGGGGAGCTTTGCTCTCCCGGGTTTGAAAGCTTTCTCCTGTAATCATCCGCACTTATGGGGCATAGTTCAGATCCCGAACAATTTTTTATTCATTAATACGTTAATAATGAACAAGTAAGTACAAGTAAATCTATGTGCGCATACATCTACGATTTAAACAAGGTATGTCTATACCTTCGCCCTTAAATAATTCTATCTGCCTTAAATACACACATCAAAAGTGTCTAGGGATCAACATATATTTTTGCAATAACTTTTCTCCTGATTGATATTAATTAAAATTTTCTTTAAGGATTCATCAAATAAAGTCTTTTCGTTTGTCTACAGTAACGATAAACCAAGTCACCTTTGCATTAATAAAGAAATTTGCCATTTTCATAATAAAGCGATTTTTGACATTTGAACCACTAACATTAAAGTTCGAAAAAAAGACGGAAATAACAGTTTTCTTTAAAATTTTATTGGGTAACTTAAACAATTAATAATCCGTGTTTCTACCGCGAACACTAACAACACAAGAACATCGGTTTGGCATACTCAAAATGAGTTCATCCAAATCACGCTGTGGAATGGCCGCCCATGTCAGTATCAGTCGACTTTGGACACGTTACCGAAGCACTGGTACCGTGGCTGAGCGCCATGGAGGACGGTATCGCTGCACCACACGGAGACAAGACCGATACATTCAAATCACAACTCGAAGAGCTCCAACAATAACCGCCATGATGTTAGCCGTGACGCTTCATCACTCTTCAGGGAACTTAATTAGCGACCAAACAGTCAGAAACCGCTTGCATGAAGTGAACCTTCATTCCCGAAGACCGCTAAGGGTACCACCTATAGCAATGCACAATCGTAGGATTCGATATCAATGGGCTCTTGAACACAGAAATTGGGCAGAAGAACAACGGCGTTTCGTGTGCTTTTCTGATGAGTCTCGTTTTGGTATGAGACCGGATACAAGACGTATTCGACACTGGAGAACCCCTGGACGCCAACAGCGATTAAAATCCTGCCAGGAAGTCCATCCTTATAGTGGTGGAACCATCATGGTATGGGCGGGTATTTGGATCGGCGGAAGAACTGAGTTCATTTGGATCAGAGGCAACCTCAACGCTCAAATTTATGCTGAGACGATTGTATCAGACGTCATCGTTCCTCTACAAGTGCAAATCGGTCCCTTATTTCAGTTAATGCATGATAATGCACGACCGCACACCGCAAAAGTTGTAAGACAGACTCTCGCCGCAGCTAACATCAATGTCATGCCCTGGCCTGCTCAGTCGCCAGACTTGAACCCGATTGAGCATGCATGGGATATGCTACAGAGAAGAGCTCTGCTGAATATGGAGGGTATCCAGTCGCAAGAAGACCTTTTTTTGTTGTTGCAACGAACATGGGCGGCCATTCCACAGCGTGATTTGGATGAACTCATTTTGAGTATGCCAAACCGATGTTCTTGTGTTGTTAGTGTTCACGGTAGAAACACGGATTATTAATTGTTTAAGTTACCCAATAAAATTTTAAAGAAAACTGTTATTTCAGTTTTTTTTTCGAACTTTAATGTTAGTGGTTCAAATGTCAAAAGTCCCTTTATTATGAAAATGGCAAATTTCTTTATTAATGCAAAGGTGACTTGGTTTATCGTTACTGTAGACAAACGAAAACACTTTATTTGATGAATCCTTAAAGAAAATTTTAATTAATATCAATCAGGAGAAAAGTTATTGCAAAAATATATGTTGATCCCTAGACACTTTTGATGTGTGTATTTCTTCAGGTTTAGGTATATGGTTAAAAGAAGTGCGGAGGGCAGATTCCTTAATAGTAGAATGTTATAATTATATCTACCCACAGAAATTCCATTTGACGACACACGAAACTGAAGATTGTAGAAACCTATATCAGCAAGTTTTTTTTTATTATTGACGAAAAAGAAACATTTGTTTTTCGTCAATAATAAAAAAAAATTTTAATGCCAGTTATTTTAATTTAAAATGTGTAAAACGTGTCATAATGCTACATCAGTGGAAAGAAATATTATTTTGTTTATTATCTCTATATTTTAATTGAACTACAAGAAGTATCTATCATTCGCACGTTGGCGTTGCCGCTATCGCTGGTGATTCAGCGTTTGTTCAGTAACTCACTCACTCGTGGAGGCACAACATATATAGTCAATTAACACTTATTTGGCTGCGGTATTCTGCAAAGTGGAGGGACTTAGATTCGGTATGTTTCACCATATGCATTCGCCCTTTCTATGCCCAGAGGCATGTTCATTACTCGACGGCGTATACTATGCGCAGGACATGTAGGGTCAGAGCAAACTGCTCTGACTCTAAGTATAGGATCATAAATATCCGAAATAAACAGATACGGAATTAACGCGAATTTAGAACCGTTGCACATTTTCATACATCACTCGCACATTTATAGAAATAGCAGATGCCATTCACGGCATAGTTATATTACACACACTAATACGTATGTTTGTTACAATGATGAGCGAAACTCAATTCAGTATGCTTTACCTACTACACTGCTGGATGATGGTTTTTGCTAAGATTCGCAGTTCGATAATGATATCGACGTTACACCAACGAAATATCTTTTTTTTTATATTGACTCAGCATAGTGGCTCCTCTTCGCCTGTTGGTAAGCGAAAAGGGGAGCCCAAATTGCAGCGGCAACTGACAAAGGACTACGGTGTCCTGTCAGTTGACGCTACCATGCTGGCCCGCAAATATTGTGAAGGCTTTATAATAAAAAATAAAAATTGTCTCTTAAAATAAAATATATAGCTTATTTATTTATTTATTCGTAAATTTCGTTCAAAACAAAAAATAAGTGAAAGAATAGAAGTGTAGTTAAAAATGTAATGAATCAAGATGAAACTTGCAGAAAATTTTAAATACCTAATAGAATCTTTCATATTTTACCTCAATAATAATTACCTAAATAATAATATTCAAACTATTTCGAAACACCTATAAACTCCTGTTAAAAGTATCATTTTAGATGTAGGTACCTACCTATTAATACCACTTTTAATATTTTTGTTATTTTTCTTCTCCTGTTTTACTCTCAACGTAAGATAATTTTCGAACAAAAAATATTTTGACGAGCTCAGTGGCACAGTGGTGAAACGAACTGTTAAATTACTTTGACACCAACGCTCGGGGGTGCGATTCCCACGCAGGACAAACATTTGTAGGCATGAACTTGTCTTTTTGTCTTGGTCTGGGAGTTTTTAAAAGAGGTAGGGCGCATCAAAGCGGCCCGTCTGGGGAAGTACCTCCACCTCACACAAAACCGTAGCCAAATAACAACTCCCTTGAGGGTTGTTGTATTCCTGCGTGTGAGTGAGGTCACAAGTACGCTTCTAAGGAGTTGCTGTGTTAGCAGCAGTGGTGGCATCGCGCGAGTGATGCTTAATGTACTGCAAGCGTTCATATATGTAACCGCTCTACATCAGGTGGGCCGAAGGCTTGTATAAATAAATATTTTCGGACAAATTACACAACGCCATCTAGCCCCATAGTTAGCGAAGTGTTATAATGTGTTATGGGTACTAGACAACTGATAAACTATACTTATTATACATAGAAAATACCCAGACCAAGACAAACAGACATGTTCATGCACACAAATATTTTTATTGTGTGGGAATCGAACCCACGAGCGTTGGTGTCAAAGTAGCGTAACAGCGCGTTTCACCACTGCGCCACCGAGCTCGTCAAATTGTATGTCTCCAGACGTTGTATAAAAAAAATACCTTTGCAAATAATACCCATATGAAATAAAATCTGATAATATACATATATCATATTACAAATATTACTTCAATGTAACAATGCAATATAGACATGACAGCGGGGGTTGAAATTGGGACGGCATTACCCACATAACTCGATCATTTGGTCCCTTCTCGACCTCGTTTCGCGGACCGTTTTCATTATAGAGCCCAAAAGCTGAAAGAGAACCTCTATATAAAAAATATTCAGTGACATCTTTTGATACATGATAGATAATTGTTGAATGAAAGTAGACTCAGACTGGTTTGTATTTCATCTAACATAAATTGAACCACTCTAGCTACAACTGAGTAGATTTTCATAAAAAAAATATTCGTACAGATACCGCTTAAAAAGCATTTAGGATGCCAACGTTTAATTAGTGATCTAGAATATCCGTCCGTTATTATATTATGTACGTAATGCCTATAATAAAAAAAGTGTGTATTGAACCCCTTCATATCACGATCTATTTACTAAAAATAATAACTATTACGCATGCCATCATATTAGATAGGTTTTATTTTCGAGAAATGAAGTCTGCCAAAGTTCACTTGTACTTATTTACAGACAGACGCATGTGAGTTACAATTATCATTTATATACCACGTCGGGAGGCTTACAGTCCACCTGTTGTAAAGTGGTTATTATAGCCTATGAACGTTTGCAAATAGCAAGTATATCGCTTGCGCGTTTTCACCTGTGTTAACTGCTGTTGTTAACACATTACTCTTCATGAGCTTACTGGTAATCTCTTTCACTCGCAGGAACACAACAACTCTCCAAGTCGTTGTTATTCGACGGCGGTTTTATGTGAACCTCACCTACCTACCTCCTTTCTAGGTATGTAACCCAAAAAAATCCGTACCATTTCAAAAGAGTCATGTATTTACTATACCTAATATCACTGTGCAATATTAGACAAAGTTGATGTTAATTTTATGATTTTATACTCTCTCCTTCTTTATTCCTCCTGTCTCTTCTTTCTTCTACCTCCTCTAACTGATAGAGATGTTTGGAAATGATTCAGCACATGTATTAATATATCTTTAATTGTACCACTTGATTTTACTATATGTAGGTACACCCACATATATTTAGGTAATGTTATATACTTTAACGATGGAAAAAAAGACCCATATTGGCAAGTTTCTTTTGGCATTTCTTCTTCGCCAATGGTCATTTCCGAAATGCTGGTAGATTAAAAAAGAGAGATTAAAAGTAAAAAAAAAACTGGAAAATTATTAAGATACAATATGATTTAATTTAAAGAATGTAAGACGTGTCTAAGTGCCCGTAAGGGTCTAATGGCAAATAAATGATTTTTATCTTTTTTTTATCTTTATCTACCTCCTTTCCATTTTTTTTTATCATAACAAGTTTAGATACTATTTCTTCTCCTTTTACTTCTTCAATTTCAATTTACTTTCTACTTGCCATACACAGTACTCCCAGTTTTCTCTTCTTTTCTCACTCTGTATTTCAAGATTTTATGTTCTTCTCTTCATTCTACTTTCTATTTAACAGTTTAATCTTCCTGCCTCCACTATTATCTATACGGTACTTGTAATTCATCTTTTTCCCTCTATATATTTTCTTAAAACCTGTTAGTAACAATTTTTTAATTAAAATCCATTAGATTTTTACGTTATCTCGATTTTCGCCTACATCCTCGGCTTCAGATATGGCCGGGAACACCACTACCATATCAACCCTTACTCATCCCACTGCAGGGATACGGGTCTTCCCTTCAACCGAAGGGGTTTAGAGCTGGAGTATACCACGCTGCTCAAATGCGGATTGGCAGAGGACAATACCAGTTAACCTTACGAGCTTTGAGAGCTCCGTTAATACCATCGGTTCTCTCTGGATTTGTGGCTTATATATCCCTCAGAAAAACCTAGCATAGCTTTATCTGTAGACCAATCTAATACATAGTGTTATTATATCGGCACTGTACATAGATCAATATGGAGAAGACGAACTGGTCAAAGATTTTACTACTCAACCATTGAAGACCGAAAGACCAGTATCCACCAATGCTAACATACGCAAAGATGTATTTATTTATATTTATTCTACATTTGAAACATTCAGCAGAGTTGACTAGTTTAAAGCAAGTGCCAAATGAATAAAAACACCATACCAGCCAGCACCATACCATACCATACCAGCACCTACAGTAGAAGGACAATTTTGTCTGACTCACTCAGCACTCTCTACATAACGTTGTTACTTTTTATATCCTTAAAATGGGAAACAGGCTCAGCACTTCGCTGGTTTGAAGTACTTACCACAGCACATTAATGCTTGCAATACCAAATATATAAATAGTATTCTAAACTTCAGGTCGTTTAAAAAGATAAAAAATCTTTATTTGCCTTTAGACCCTCACGGGCACTTAGACACGTCTTACATTTTCAATATTACCTATATCTTATCTTTTTTTTTTTAAGTTTTTCTCTTTTTTAATCTACCAGCATTTCAAATGACCATTGGCGAAGAAGAAATGCGAAAAGAAACTTGCTTGCTTGCTATTTGTCCACAATATCAAACAATGCAATTTTAGTATAGGTATTTTGTATTAGTTTAGTTAATTATTTGTCAAATTTATTTGCGCAATGAATAATCAAAACCAAAATCTAAAATAACTTTTGCTGATATAATATGACTTATTAAAGTAACTGTATTATAAAAGTAAATCACTGTAAGTAGGTTACATTTCATCTTTAATTTGAGGAATATTAAAAAAAAAAAGTGATTTTTGGTACCTATTAGTTAATTTGCTTTTCTTGTCCTATCTCAAAACTGGCACTGGATATATTATATTACATTTAATTATTGTTTTGTAGTAATTATAGATTTGTAGTCAATTTGCCCGAAAATGTCTAAATATGTGTTGATTGAATCAGGTACTCCTCGATTGCCGATCGAATGTTCTTCAAAAATATTCGAATAAACAGAAAGAAAAAAAATCCATTTCTGTACATCACTGCAAAAACTTTTTGAAATTATTTTTTTTAAATCTTCTTTCAATACATCGACAAAAATATTATTAAAAGAGTTACGCTAACGTGCCTTGGACTAAACACCACTTATGTTTGCCAATTTTCTTTATGTTCTACTATTAATTGTTTGAACTGTGCAAGAATTATTGTAAATGAAAATTCTCTACTATAAGTGTATAAAATACGATGTATTTGTTTGCACGAGATTTTATGCTACAAATCTTTAGTTTATAGCATACAATGTTATAAATATAAAATTGTTAAACCTACTATGTGATTATTTTATGATACCAATATCAGCAAAAACAAAGGCTCCTAAGCTTATTAGACACTGAATATAAAACTGTTCATAAATAAAATGTAACCCAAAAACATCGCAGCTAATAGGTTCCAATACTTTAAAATTTTCAAAGCGCGGCTTGTTGCGAGACAAAGGGGCTTTCAGCATCGAAATAGAGTAACAAGGTACCTTGTTAATACCAGTCATGGTTCTATATTAAAACATGAGAAATCGTCTGCTCTTGGCCGGTAGCCAGTGTAATAGGTGGGAGACCACTGAAACTGAAGACTTGTTGGACATTTGGCTCAGACTGCCCTTTGACTGCTTTTTACGTCGATTTATTTGTTTTTATTGTATTTACCTAATAAATTATTTACGTATTCATAATACCTACCGTCGATTTTCCTAATATAGTGAAGAAATTTGAAAGTTTTTTGTAAAATTAAATTAATAGTATGCATAGACATTAAAAGATTAATTTCTTCTTGATCATAATGATAATTACTATTAAATCAGACTTATATACATGAGGGGTAAAGAGAAGAGAAGTAGGTAAGTATACAATATTATGTTTGATATTATAAAGATAATTTTCAGTCCGTCTGGGGAAGTACTTCCACCTCACAGAATACCGCAGCCAAATAACAACTCCCTAGAAGGTTGTTGTGTTCCTGCATGTGAGTGAGGTCACCAGTACCTAAGCTCCCAAGGAGTTGCTGTGTAAGCAGCAGAGGAGGCATCGCACGAGTGATAATTAATATATCACAAGCGTTAATAGGCTAAAAAAGCTAAAAAGCATGTGAACTTCTGAATCTCGAGCAATTATTTTGATCAAAACCTCATTATCGAGAACAGTATCAGAGCAGATGCAATATATATATATTTGTTTATAACATTTGTGAAAAGAAGTCTCAATTAACTGAAGGATTGGATAATTTTCGATTTACACTCATTACAATTTTTTCAAAGAAATACGTTATCAATTATTTTACCTAAATCCTCAGGCGTAGGGAGTGAATTATCGAAAGAACCATCATGTGTAATGCGTAGATGTCAACGTAACGGCAGAATTTCAATTCTATGGGGAGATTTTTCCTTTTTTTTTATTTTTACCAATATACAGTGTATACATACATACTTACTCCCCTGAACAGAGGAGGAGTTGTTCAATATAATGCACTACAAAACTCTACAACATTCTACAATCGATAACATCGATAGGGAATTCATCCTCATACCTATATTGGAACATAAATCGTCGCGTATACCTTTACATAAAGATTTTTTCCGCAAACCTTCAAAACCCCTTCCAAAAACATAAGTTATGGGACTTTCTGGGGGGGTTTTTCCAAGATACTTGCATTACGAGGTATGTATATGTATGTATATCTTTACGCCAGATCCCTTACGGAGTAGGCAGAGAGAATTGGAGGTATTATTGCATTACGAGGTACCTCAAAAAATCATAAAAAACACTGTTACAAATCGTAGCGCTTGCAAGTCGGTAGCCTACAATAACTGCTTACCATCAGTTAGGCCGTACGGTTATTTTCTATCGTAATATAATACTACAACACATAAATCTGTCGCAAGGTTCATATTATACTACTAGATATAAATATAAGAGTATCTATTATTAGTTATAGTTCTTGAAGTACGCAAATAGGTCAAAATAAGCTAGGCAAGTCAGTTTTATGAAAGCAAATATAATATGTAAATTCAGCTCATCAAGTTGGCGTTTATTAAAAATATATACCTTAGATTTAGCTGGTGTTCAAAGTTTTCGAATTTGTATCTATGGCTCAAGATTAGTGTTTGTTGAAGAACAACCTGACTTTAAAAATGAGAGTATGAAAAATATTTCTAAAACTTGAATATCCATAATAACAATGAAATGTTGCAGTACCTAAGTAATACATAATGTATATAGTTAAAAGATTTTTGTTGTTTTATGCCAGGAATGCTAAGACTGCTGTATACATGGCAATTTATAATATAAGTAAACATACAAATGATATAGCCGAAAAAATAATGTCTTTACAATATTATATAATATCTACAATAATCGAAATACTTCGCTACTATGTAAGTTATAAAAGATATTCATTCATTCAAATTTACCACATACTGACGGTACAAAGGTGGTCTTACCACTAATAGCAATTTCTAACAGGCTACCTATTAGAAGGGGAAACATACACGAATCGGCACGGAAAGTAATGACCATCATCTCAGCCGACGAATGTCCACTGCTAACATAGATCTCCCCTTTAGACTTTCATATCTTTCTTGGGCTGCATGCATTGATTAGCTCCCGGCGATCTTTACCATATCGTCCATAATAAAGCAAGCCAATAATATATAATTACAGAGAATAGTAAACATACGAGTACATAGATGCAGAAAAATATATATCTTCTACTTTTTAGCGTTATCTAGTTTCCTTTCCTGTTAGTAGTGGCGAGGTCCACTACCTAAGGCGCAGATACTTAGATTTTACATGAAGCGACCTGGCGTCAGACCTCCACAACCCAGAAGGAAAACTAGACATTTTCTAGGTTAGGTCACACGTCTCTCCAAATATAATTTCATGGAAGTGCGTGTTTTCTCACTGTGTTTTCATTTACCGTCGAGCAAGTGATAATAATAAATACATGTATGTAAGCAAGTGATAATAATAAATACATGTATGTACATAAATCCGAAAACACAAATTTAGTAGTACACGCGAACTGGTGGCCAGTTGTCCTTGTGTTCCTTATCCACCGGGCTATCACTCTTTTACACAAACATTACACATATAACAGCAATACATATACTTGCATAGATAAATATTACACATGAATGAACAAAATGTATATCACGATGATTGATGTTTCATTTTACGGCAAGTTCTCCAGCAAAAAGATAACATATAAACAATATACTGAAATATAATAATAATCTTACATACAAAAAGGCCGTTGATACAGCAAATACGGATACTTCGAGACATTTGTCCAGTTATTTATAAGAGGAAATATCTATCAAATTGGGATCTCGCCTAAATACTATTCCACTCTTTCAACATTATCATGCACGAGCCGGTCATATATTGGCAGAAGTCCAGTTGGCACGAAGAAAGTAGTATGAAACTATCGATTTGACTATTCTTTGAGAATGCATACTTTCAAAATATCCGGAAAATACAAGAAATACATAGTATTAGATCATTAATCTTTGTAAGAAGATAATAGGAATACTGGCATATAACGTACAATATGACGATTTAATCATGTGCAGTATGAAACGAGATAAATGTCCACATGGTGTTGTATTACATAACACCGTATACTATGGAATTAATTACGTAACTGTCAAAAATGAAACAACATTTAAGTACACAGAATGTTTATTTTCCCTATATTCGGTCAACAGAAATTTAGATTTTTTATGAAATCGAAGTTAGTGAATGTAACCACATTTACCACGTCTCGTATTGCAGGTGATTATATAAACCGCCAATGTTTATGTAATATTTAGAATGTCACATTTGGAATAGTTACAACACTTTGTTCCAATCATTTTCGCCAAACCAAACACGTCCATTGCTGAAAGTAGGTTAATAGCTTCTTCCTTATTCACCTATTCGCTCCTTGCAACATTTACCCATATGCGCTATAAACATATAGGTATAGCAGATATACATAAATTATAATTATGTATAAACCGAGAGAAGACCTGTACCTGTTATCTGTAGTCAAATAAATTAAATATAATATTGACCAAATTATAAATTAAATGGACCTCAGGCAGGTAAATTGACGCATATTAGTAAAAATCGTTAAACAAAATACACGCAAATTACATGTATATCCTAAAATCCCATCCTCAAAACACTTACGGACCTTTTTCGAACCAAAACACGAGCTGAACAAATCAGTATTACTACACCTGGGGGTTTACTAATTAGCCGACCCATTTTCACATCAAGTGGCCGACACACGTGGGTCATTGCTGGTAATTGAACCACAAAATATTCTCATCGAAAATGTGAAGACGCCGCGTTCACATGGACGTGAGGGTAATTTGAATTTGTGTCTCATCCCTACTCGATCACGTCTCGATAGGTAACAGAGAACTCTATCTGTTAGAATCGTTAACATGTGGCATCAAAGTAATCGGTTAGATCTTCCTGCGCAAGCTTGAGGAATGTGCAAATACTGTGAAGGTGTAGGTATTCATGTATGAAAAATGGAGGTGGGCGGGTAGCAACATAAATCCCTAGGATTCACGCTACCGTTACCAATATCTATGCAATGCACACATGTTTACAATCACTTAGAATAGTGTCTATCTATCTATCTACTTTTGAAAGTAGGTACTTACTTTCAATGTTTTATCCTAATATGAAATAAAAACAATCCGATAGATTTCAATATCATTATAGGTATTGACAGCAAAATTTCGCATCAAACTTGTTACTACTTATTGAGCTCTTTCGTATGATGCTCCACATGACATGGTCTATTACAAAAAACATAATGTTAGAGAAATCATATTGGCGAATGTTAAGTCCGCGTGTTACATAAATAACTATGATGAACTTCACATTTATATTTCTGACAATATCTAAGATAAACGGCTTGATAGGCAGGTTACTTTAATATCGAGTCTCTTATGGTACTTTAACCATTTTACGTCAGGTGGGCCGTATGCTTGTATGTCTCCGTCGTTCTACTAAAAACGACTCAGATAGACACGTGAGTGATCATAAGAAGGTTTAGTTATTCCTTTTCGGTATAGAAACTTAAAAAAATAAAGAATGAAGAGAAAGTTCCACACCTATTAATTTTAGAACGTAGATACGTTGAAATATACTTTTATTCAACTAAAGAAAATTAAATAATTTCTTTATATACGTATATATTTATAGTACGTACTTAAGGATCATAAACCAAAGAACCCCTATAATTTATTGATTTATTTACGTAAAAATAAACATTTATTCATGGTCAGTAATGTATAAGGAGGAAAGTTGATCTGTAATAATTCTCCGGATAAACATCCAATTTCTTATGAATAAGTAGCTTTTTATTCATTACGTCGCTTATCTTGATATGTAAATGTAGTCACGCAGTAACAATCCGCAATCACGACTCAGTCTTAGTATTTATGACCCGATATCGCTCTAACTTACTTATCGTATACGATATTTACGTCTCGAATATTTCGGTATTATTTAAACAACACTATTTTTTATCGAAAAACCGTCACTTTTTGCTGTGTTGACTATGTTCTAGGAATGTACACATCTTTGCACAAGTTAACATTAAAGTACAAAAACACTAAATTGAAAAAAATGTGTATTCATTTGGTCCTTGGTATTGAATTTAACAAAAGTTGAGCATAACTTCTTTTGTTTTCGGCATATCAAAAAACACCTTACCCTTCCATCTATTGTCATATTTTTATAAAGAAACTGAAAGTGCATTGTTAAATTACTAGTTGTGGCCTTTTTGTTTGAAATCCCATAAAAATTTAGAGCACATACAAAAAACGCAAACCCTTCCGCGTTGCAGTAATTGTTTGCGAAGGTAGACCAGTTTAAAATTACAGGTGATATAGTGAAGGTGGTTCTTATTGTGATAATGTGTCTGTTTGTCTTCGTTGTGGTTTTAAATAGCTTTCTTTTATACGATCATTGATTTATTACTGTAGCAAGGAAGAGAGGTGGACAAAGGTAGGTACTCATAATTTGTTTCTGTATTACTTTTCTCGTCAGTTAAATTTTGAAGAGTCTCAGCATAGTACGCATCTTCTTTAAACACAATGAGAGTTCAAATAGATATTAAGTCGGAGTGCTATTTTTAGATAATTTGCATTTACTCAGAGCCTGGGTCTTCATAGAGTTACGTAATTACAATGGAGTTCGTTATTAATTAGTGCATCCTCATTTGTACTTACGTTATTAAGTTGTCGCACAGTGATGAAACAGATGGTGTCACGGAGACACAGGTGATGCTATACAGTGAAATTTGTGTATTCGGATAATGGGAAAGTTTAAGGAAATTATATTAAAATGAAGTGGGTGGTGATTAAATATAAATCTTGTGGAAATTTCGCAGTATTCGATATAACTTTCAGTATTGTAAAATCTATTGTTATTTTTAAACTAACTTTCTATGTAAATTTAAATCTATAGTGAATTACGATTATATATCGTGAAAATAAATAACAAATCTAGTTTATTAAATAATCTATACTACATAATATATAAAGCGGAAGAGATTGTTTGTTTATTTAATCGCACTAATCTTTAGAATTACCTGTCAGATTTGTAAAAACCTTTTTGCGTTTGATTGCCCAATTGTTGAAGGAAATTCAATATAACCTATATTCAACATCATTATACGACCCTTAGAGGCCGAAAAAAAAGAAATAAAGTAGAAAAAGCTAAAAGTTCCCACGGGATACCGGGATACCTACGCACGGACGAAGTGGCGGGCTACAGCTAGTTATGAATAATTAAAACGATTTCCTGTGTAGTTTGCCCTAAATCTTAAATGAGAACGCTGAACACACTCTTACCTTTAAATATATACACACTCTGAATCACAAAACTCCCTCTATTGAACAAAAATGTCGATAGCGAAGGAAAAAAGAAAAAGCAATAAGTTGTGAACGTGCTGCAATAACGACAACAGAGACAATCGCTGAAAATAGCTTGCACATTTTTATATCGTGTACTATTCCCTCGCATTATACCCCAATGTTTGTTCCATACCACCAAGGTATACCCATTTAGCTGGTATTTGCCGAGTCTGTAGCACAATATTTGTTGAACGTGTCAACTGGCATGCCAAACGTCACATATCTAGGCGTGACACGTACAACGAACAACAATTTCAGTTATTATATGTGTTCTACTGTTATTATCTCATCGTCTTTTCTTTTTGTCGCAATAAAGCGTTGATTACTTCGTGTAAGACACGACGACAATTGTTCGCCGCCGAAATGGAGCCTGTGGGGCGCCGATAACCGGGTTTAACGAGCACATACACGCGTCTAATGTAAAGATAAATTGTAGTTTGTTTCCTTTTAATCCTTCGCCCGTGAAATCAACGTTCATTACTCTCGAAACGAATAAGCTTTCAAAGAAACTTCTTACAAGACTTACCTTACTTAATGCGAGGAAAGATGCAAATGGACTCTCTCAAAATTGGACGGGGATTCAAACTTTACCTACCAAAGTCTCAGATCAGTAGGGATCAGTCGTAAAAAGAAATAACGTTGGCGGTAAATACGTGCAATTTTGTTTCTTGCTGCCAAAGATTTCGAGTCTACTTTTAACTGTGGCAATTGGTGTGTTAGTACCTTACTACTTAATGCAGTACATGTAAAATATGATAGTCTTTGCGGGATCGGCATACACAACAGCTTCCAAAGGTTCTCGCGGTTCGAAGTCCAATCTTACGTAGGATTTCTGATAATATGCGAATTGGATATGAAGCTGAGATAAGACAGCCTCGTTCACCCGGGATCAAGTCGCGTTAAGTATGGAAGTTTTGATAACTCTCTAAAGTCCGGGGTGTCGGTTAATCCCGGTATACCATCGAGAACTTTATGAATGGTCCAATTTCACAGCTTGTGGCTAGATTATAATATGAACGGAGTTTAAGAAAAAAGAGCAAGTTATCAAGAGCCATCCCGGTTCATGTAAGCCACTAATTAAAACTGAGAGTACAAGAATTGAACATCAAAAATGAACTAGAAATAGCGAGTATCATAGAAACAATATAACAAATATATGTAAAACAATGCCTTAACCAGTATAAGCTATTTAAAAAGTTCACATAGTTACCTGAAAAATATTGTAACGTACGCTGACATGTTCTTAGGTATTTATACCTATCTAGTGAACATTATTACGTATGTAGGTACTACGGTCACGATTCCTTTTTACACTCTTATGTAGATTTTATATTTTAAAAATAATTGCTGTTTATTTCCAATTTGCCCACTATGAATACAATGATAGGTAGTTGATAGTCGTAATAGTGATGTTAGACACACATTTAATAGATAGTTGTGACGCCATATTGACATTAACTAAGTTATAGAATTGATATGGAATCTTGTTGAAACCTTAAATTACCAAATCGAGGTATGTATTGCTATATAAGACTCGCATGTTAAAGCAGGCCACTCTCGAGCCTACCTCCATAAAGTGTATGATGAATATAGACAAGCCCTCGCGTGTTGGCGGTACCGTTGCGTCCCCACTCTCAAGGGCTGAGCAATACAATTCCGATATCCAGTATTACTGAACACCCCGGTTCCCCGCCACTCACTAATAATGTCGACTCGAGTAAGGCAAAACGATAACGTGTACGGCTCCACTCTAAATGGACGATTGTATCAACATCGTACCGGGGTTCGGTGCACTCGGCACCATTTTTAAAAATCGAATCTCGATTTGAAAATGGCCGGTGTTGTTTCTTTTTTGCTTCGGCCTTCCTTTTAATCCTTATGACGATTTCACGGACCAACGTATCATGTTTCAATTTGCTTTTAATTTTTCAAATAGGCATTTTGTGAATCTTCTCGGCTCATAATTTCTGAAAAAGTTCACTGTAATGACTTTATACCTGTTGTAAATAAGACAAACAAATTATTAGGTATGATTGGATAAAACAAAACGGATAACCCAGCATTTAAATATATTGCAAAACCAAAAAATATGCTAAGATATTCCCAGCGTGAAGTAAGAGAATTATTGAAAACATCATTGCGAGGCTGTTTCAGGACCACCTGCTTGACAGATAACCATACGAAATACCATTTTATGTACGAGTAAGCCCTCGCATTACTAATAAATTCACAGTTTTTATACAAGGTATCGAATTAATTCTCCTTCGGCTTGTAGTATCATAAACATATGAAAGAAATCTTATTCGTTTGGATAAATAAAGTGCATTTTATTGCAATTTTAATTAAACACGGCCGTGTGAATTTTGGTGCGTAAATGGATTTCGGTGAATGTATTTTCAGAACCGAAACTGTGCACTTGAAACGAGTTTGCATTATTCGCATTTTGTTTAATGTTTCGTTATTAATAGATTGAATTAATAAATTGTTGGAATAGTGAGTGAATGTAATGATTTTGCCTTGTTTACATGATGCTACTAGTTGATAATTAAACATTTTTCACATCCATCACTCTTTGAGCCTGAAACATTTCGTTTTCGGTGCCCTATTAAAATAGCAATTTCATTAACTTGAGATTGGTTTAATCTCGACCGGCGCCAGCGGAATTTGGTCTCAAGAGGCACAAATTAATTTAAAGAACAGAACAACATTGAAGCAGCTAACTTTCAATGTTTACCTTTCAGGAACTAATATAAAATGGGAGTATATGCTTTAATCTATTGTAATAAGGACTGGAGAGTGTTGTTCGTAATAGTAAGGCAAGTTTGTGGAGGTGTTAACGTAGGCTATTCAGCTGTGGGCAAGGAACAGATGCCCCCAACGAGTTGTGCTCTATACAAACGGTATGAAGCTGTATTATTTTATTCAACGGATAATTGTTTTGTTAATAACCTAATCCGCTTAATATATTTCCTTGGCGATTTCTGGTTTCAAAACTAATTTGCAGGAGTGTTTTATTTCATTTCGTAAATACCTACACATAATTAAAATTGCTTCTACAATAAACGGATTAATTAAATTGAAAGTTTACCATTTTTATGTATGACTTTACATTGCAGAACATTTTAGGATAACATATACGAGTTTGAATTTTCAACTTTTTGTCTACTTTGTCCCACTTTTTTACTTAAACTGAAAGCCTTTAAAGCAACCAAACAAAAAGGAAAGCTAGAAAATTTATTAACAAATAGAGAAGAAAAGAGCACTGAACTGTTTTAGGTATATTAGCCTACTTAAATATAGATTAATTAAAATCATATATACATGTTTACGTATTTCGTGGCAGATATGAACAGTGATAGCCCAGTGGATAAAGAACCAGTCTACTAACTTATGATCCCTGGTTCGAATCCCCGTGTGTGCATTTACTAAATTCACGTTTTCGGTATTCGGTTTATTTATAGTACCTACATGTTTAGTTTATAGTTATTCCTTGCTCGGCGGAAAGGGAAATTATCGTGAGGAAATCCGCGCGATCCAGAAATTACATTTAAAAGTATAGGTATGTGATCTGACATAAGACGGGTCTGATAGCAGTCACTTCATATTAAAATCAGTACCTTCGCCAAACCCTAGGCTTAGATAGACATCGCCAATCCTAATAGATTAGGAAACCGTATAATGCTAGGAAGAAGATGTAGGTAGATGTGGGGTTGTACAGAACTATATCTTTTCACATATAAACAACAAAATATAAATAAAAAAATAGACTATTACTCCTTCCGTTTTACATCAGAAGTCCTCACTGGTAGTCGACTTAATTAAGCAACAAACACAAAGCTTTCCATTTCCATCATTTTTTCTTTACTCAATCGTTTGTTGGAAAACAAAGGGGAGGCAGTTAACTAAAAGAGTTGTTTCCCCGAAGCCCGCTGCAAAGTTGACGATTGCAGTTTCCCTCTTTTAACTCGTAGGTACACACAGACGTCGACTCGGCAAAAAACAGAATAAGCTGTTACACTAAAGAGTGCACCGTACCTCGGGCTTAAAGAATAAGCTACAAAAATAAAAAAGTATAAGAAAAAGTACGTTTTTACAGCATCGGAAGGCATTCAAGCATACGGCTTACCTGATGTAAAGCGGTTACCATTGCCTATGAATGCTTGTAATACGTTAAATATCGCTCGCGCTGCCTCCTCTGCTGCTACCACAGCAACTCCTGAGGAGGTGACTCTACGAAGTTGTTATCTGGCTGCGGTTTTCTATGAGAGTGCGGTTTCACCAGGCGGACTGCTTTGATGTACCCTACCTCTCTTAAAAACATCCAGACCAAGAAAAAGAGATATGTTCATGCATACAAATGTTTGTCTTGTGTGGGAATCGAACCCACTAGCATTGGTATCAAGGTCGCGTCATTCACGACTGCGCCACCGAGCTCGTCATAAATTGTGCATATTGAAAGAAATATTCCTCTACAACGTGGAGCTTAGTATTTGCAACTGTGAACAGTATAGGTATAACATGAACATTTGACACAATCTTAGTCTTGTCCATGTTCATCCTGAGACTTATATGGTTGAAAACACTATTGAGGTTACTGAGCATAGTGCTAGGATCATCTAGCAATCTCGCCATGAGAACTATGTCGCCAGCAAAACGAAGTTGAATGATGTATTCGCCATTCATGATTACATGGTATCCTTTCCAGTCTAAGAACTAGAAGACATTTTGAAAGTTGCGGTGAAAAGTTTCGGTTGCCTTAGGTACTGTATAAGCATGCCACGATGTTTCGATAGTCAATCCCGCTAGAGAGACCGTAGCACTGCCCATGTCGCAACTGATCGAAGGCTTTTTCATTCTTTTCTTCCTTCGATCGCCTTCGTACGCCAGATACAAGGACAGATTATGCTCCTCAGTCCTCTTTATCATCTGACTAAAGTCCTTTCGGAAGCCAGCTTGTTTGGGAGACTGGATTTCATGAAGTCTACGTTCGAGTTGGTTTGTTTGTTTTTGTGATAACTCTCAAAAACAGTGCGTAAACGCGAATGAGAAGCGATATCAGCCTGGAGTTTTTCAATAGGTTATTACGACTCTTTTTGAAGAACAAGATGCTTAGACTTCTGCTCCATGTTTCCAGTGTTTCTTCAGAGTGTATGACGGAATTGAATAGAAATAAAAAGCAAGACTATTGGCTTCCGCCCGTTTTCAGAAGCTCAACCACAGTTCCATCCTCACCCAGTGCTTTCACATTTTTAAACTGTTTGAGAGCCATATAAATCTCGTACAGACTAATGTCCAGGATATTTTTGGTACCTATAGTGTTGGATCAGTTTAGTTCTTGAGTCGTTACTAACACTGTAGCCCAGTTGTAACAACGTTATGTACAGACGTCCAAAAACTTCTACATCTCACTCAGGACATCAGTTTTCGTAAAAATAATGGCGTCAGTGTAGGCCTTCAGATTCGTCAGTTGATTTTGCCTAACAGACAGATCTTTGGCGAAGACTTTGGAGCCTTGGTTCTGCTCTCTGTCGCCTTTTTATTACGAATTGTATTAAATTGGTGTATGTCTCGCCGTATGCATCACGCTAGTTATGTATTAGATAATTACTTAATAGCTGTACCCGATGACTTAATCCGCGCGGATCCCAATATCCCGTGATCAATAGAAATTTTATTAGCTATACAGCTTTATTTTGACTCTACTCACGCCTGCTATCAAGAAACATTTCACGCCCGTTAAGTAATGTTTTAGATTATTACTGTACCCATTCGACGACGACATGACTTCATTCACGCATATTATACGTACGAGTATGCCATACGCCGTGGTAATTTTAGTAAAGCGCTTCTTAGTATGCTTTATACGCTAAGAAAACCTTAATATTACTAAGCAATTTGTATGCATAATTCCTCTATGGTAAATAAAAAAGTCCATCCAGTCGAACGCAAATTCTGTTATGCAATAATGTATCTATATAGCTAGAAAGACAATATCATAATTTTATAGTGAATTCGCGTTTCTTGCTATACATAATGCAATGCTGGTCCCAACGCTTACTTATGGAAGCGAGAAAGCGTTGCACAAAATTTGTGTCGTAACGCTTGTAGATCGTATTCGCAATGCTGATATTAGAAACAGAGTTGGTTTGAAAGATAGCATCGGTGTTAAAATAAGAAGAGCCTTGCTCCATTGATTCGGGCATGTAGAAATAATGCTGAATAAAAATGACGAAGCAGATATAAAATGCAAAAGTGGAAAGATGGAAGGAAGGAACATTTAATTTTTTTATACTTATTTTCTTTCTGTGCCTATTTTCCGACTAAAGTTACAGAATATTAAATACCAAAGTCGCCAATGTTAATCGATTAAAAGTAATAGTAAATTTTTATAACAGTTGACATTATAGTGTTGAGATTGGTGATAATATACACTTTTTTAAATATGCGAAATGCAAAGAGCTCTTATTCATTTATTTTGTTCAATACACATACTCGTATATTACGAAATTTTTTTGGACGCGCAGGGTCGGATACAATCGGACCATAGAATATTTTATCCATAAAAACTTTTCTATACTATTTCATCTTTTCAGGAGTCGAATAACAAAAAATACTTACTACGTTTCATACGTACGTATAATATCTACTAGTAGCTACCTACTAGCGTACGTACGCCAGTACGTGTATGTATAATAATTATTATTATACGTATATTATAATTTATCACCTTTTGTCTCTTAGATTTAAGATTTTCAGAAAAGTATACTACAATAAACTTATATTATAAGCCCTGAGTTTACATACGATTTAAGCATGTTGCAAAAATCATTAACTTTCATGTCCTCTTTTAGAAGTAAAAGAGGTAAACTTCTATTTACAACAAAAACTCTGTCTACATACTTAACTTTAGAAATCACGAACTTTAGTACAAACCTTCATTCTCAATTGTATCGTTTTTGGAATTTTAAAAAAAGGCCTTCGTTTTGTGACCAACAAAAAGTCTATTATATTGATATCGTATTCGATTTATAATTTCTAAAATAGCATTTATTTTACACTCTCAGTTTCTACTGAGTGTGTAAAATAAATGGTAGAAGAAATGAGAAATTCTAAAAAATCTTTTTTAATTGCGATCACAAAAGAAATCTCTATGCAAAGTTTCATCTCCTATTTTACACGTACCAATTTCTACGAGGAACCACTAATTTTGCTTCAGTTAATACAAGTACGAGTCCCTATATTATTAACTGATTATGCCTGCGACCTCACTGAAAGAGAAAATATGTTTATTTGTTTCAGGTAGTTACTTAGGTAGTTATAAAGTTTTCTTACTCTACCATCAGTATGTTGTACAAATATTTTTTTCAATATCAATAATTTTATTTTACCAGTATTTATATATTCACCTTGTTAGTAAAACAGAAAGAGTTTTTTTGTGATTGTATTAATTACAATTAAAATATGTACAGATCACATTTTGCTCTATTTTCACTTCAACTACCATGAATTCTGCACATTTTTTGGCATCGTCTTACATAATAGTTTACCTACCTATATATATATAGTTATATAATATCTTTTAGATACGACGTTTCATGATAATGTACTAAGTTGTTTAATTGTATATATATTACTATAAACAAAACATATAATTATACGATTGTTCATTTTAAAATTCCACTTCTGACAATATTTTATTGATAATAATTTTAATGACTTAAATAGAGACATGCGACTGGTTATCGCATATCAAGTTAATCTGAAAGAGATAAACAGATGTGTCAAACATTGCGTAATAAAAGAGCCGCAGTATAATACATGAACTATTTTCGCGAGTTCTTGTCCCTTGGCCCGTCAGTTACCCGGAATAGTTTAGCAGGAAATAAAGAATAAGGGTTAAAATACCTCGAGTTATATGCAAGCTGAAGCAACGTACCGAGCCGTCTGGACACACTAACACATTCATTCCCTACGTAACCTCACTTAGAACAGTGTTTCTCAAGTTATGTTTTTTTAATGTGTTTTCATTCAAAGATTCGGGGACATCTGGATATCAAAGCTACTGGTTGGCAATTATGTAATTATTATCAATTTTAGTTTATGTAAGAAAGATAGTAAAGACTGGTATATGCAGAGTACTAGTAATAGTACATGGTACATACGTGAATGGTGTAATATTTTTACTTACTATATGTGCATGTATTTTACATATCTATGTTTGGCCTACAAACACACAGTGTTCTTTATTATGATTAAAAAGAAGACCTAAATATGTTTTGGGAACAAATTTATGTAAAAGATTTAGCACTGGACTCTACCTTGTGTATGAAAGCCTCGTCTTTCATACCGTATTAATCTTACTCATTTCCAGTTCGCCTTCCGCCTTATCGCGTCGCTGAAAAGTGAAAGTTCTTGTAAATCCGCGATTTATAAGAATTTTTATTTTTCAGCGACGCGATAAGGCATTATCACTAAAGTTGAGAGCCACTGACTTGCTCCCTGGAAATAATCGTTTCTTGTAGATGTACCTAATAGAAGTTCCTAAGGTCCCTTTTCTTAATTGTAGGTAGTGTAATGCCTTTGGGCATATCGTTAACTGTAGAGGGGCAACTTTTTACGTAACTTAAGCGATAAAAATATATCAACTAAAAACACATAAGTATCTTATGTGTGTTAACAGATTTCTGTTTTACACTGATGATTGTTGGGTCTCTTATATGTAATTTGATGATGACCATAATGGTAGAGTAGCTAGCAACGGCTACTTTAACATCATGGGTTGGAGTTTCGATTCCAGTAAAAGACAAATATTTGTGTAACACGAATATGTCTGTTCCGGGCGTTTTCTATGTAATATGTATATAAGTATGACTTAAGAACAAAATAATATATAAAATACGTTTCAAAGTAAATGACCATGTTGTTTAAATAAAGTAAATTTGTTACCTTTTTATTACTTTATGATAAATCACAAGTATCGCCAAGCTATCTGCTAGCGTAAAACTGATATAGTGATGGATCGAAGATATGGTATTGGAACGCAATACCCATCACAGGTCCATACACAAATCACGGATTGGAAGAAAACTTGCTGTAGGCATTAATTGCTCATCATCTTATCTTACAGTCATGGGTATCCTCACCTAGTAATGTAACTCGCCGATTGGCCAACGAGACTCCAGCGAAAAAGAAATAAGACAGGTAAATATTTTTGAAGCAGCTATACAACAACATCTAGTCTCAAACTAAGTAACTTGTATAGGTACTATGGTCACATGAAAATTGATGATACATAATTTACATGTATATATTTATTATGTATATAATCTTTCCGTGTTCTATAATATTTTCACCTTATAGGATATTTCATATCGATCCTCACTTCTGGACTGCTCTAGAGTAAAAAAAGCCGTCAAGTGCGAGTCCGACTCGCGTACCGAGGGTTCCGTAAAAATATATTTTTTTACAATGTCCTACAAATTTAAGGTTTTCTGATTTTTTTTTTTAACTTTCTTCTTACCAAATTTCATGATTCTAGGTCAACGAGAAGTACTACCAGGTTTTGATTCCCTTGCCAGTGTCAAAATATGCGCATAAACGAGGCATAAACAGTCGTATCTTTTGATTGCGTTACTTTAAGTTTGATTTTTTCACTGCTCTAACGATTTGCAGACCTGAGTATTTAATTTCAGTTTGAAGTTATCAAGCTGAAATTAAATGCTCATACTGCCACCCGTCTCTACCAAAAACATCTTGATAGACGTACAACAAAGTGATGCTATAAGGGTTTGAGGTACGGAACCCTAAAAAGTAAAATAAATAATGAAACCGAGAGCGAAAACTGTGCTCTTAAATTTCGACAGGACACCAAAGTTGTTGCAAAGCAGCTAAAGGAAAAGTGCAGGTCATATCTGCCGAGCCAGTGGTAGTTGGGGACGAAAGTTCTAGAGTGGAGACTGGGTATAAAACAACGGGGCATTGAGTGCCTCCCCTCTCGACGGACTGACGACTCAAACGGGCAACTGATAGTAGGATAGATCGGGTAGGCAAAGAACCTCAGATAGTAGAAGACATTAGATAATGATTATAAATATGAGGGTTCACCATTTCTATTATATGTAGTGTATAAATGTCTCACGGTCATCTTTATTGCCAAAGCCGATGCGATAGTGGTGCGCCCTATTGATAGGGAAGCAATGCTATTGCATAAGAGAGGCAATACGGCAGTGTAAATAGTTGATGAGGTTACCAGAAGCTACTGAGGAGGTATCGCATTGAGTGGAGGGTACACAATATACAAAGGTGCTCCGTGTGTTATAAGCTCGATGGAGTCTGCTTTACGTCGTTACACCCAATTGTATAAAATACATATATTTTGACTTGTAATTAAATAGTGTAGATATTTAACCAACGTTTACTCAAACTATCAGTCGTATAGTTCCAATTCCAAAAGTGCACACACTACATTTCTCCCGTTGAATATAATGAAACTAAGCACAATCGAATCACGTCCCTACTAAATGCACTCACAAGTCGATAACGCAAATCGAACGATCAACATCAACTTCTCATCGCGATTCTCGATTCAAGCGAATCGTTCCAACAAAGCAATATCATTTTCGAATATCGAATCGTGATTTGGTAAATTCGGATATTCGCATGCAGATCTTTAGCATGGTGCAACGCGCGATCTTGTAATGAAGCGTTGCACCCTTAGGTGGGGGAGCCACACCCCTTCCCTCCTCCCCGAGGGTGGTCGCAATGATTGCTGCACAATGCCTCGGGAAGCGAGTGTTGTGTGGGTAATGTTAATAGGGTAGGTAAGTATTTTGCACAAACATTTTGGGAAATTATTTACGGAAAAAAATATGAAATAAAATAATATCTGTACGTGTAGCAGACTGCTATTGAAAAATAATTTGTGGGTGTGAGTACCCATATTTGATAAATGGATATTTGAAGTAGGTTACGGGTGTGTGACTCAGCAAAGATTTCCAGTGTATTTACGTATGAGCAATCAGTGCTTTTAAAACCTTTTAACTCTGACAGTTTTTTGTAACAGTAATGACAACATTTACACTTTAGAGTATATATAATAATTAAACTACGAGTATGTTACTAGCGCCGCAATTTGTAATAGTAAGTTGTGTTATATACTAGCTAAGTATTTATATATTATATTAGTATATGTCATATATTATCACGAATTGATCGTGGTTTATCAGACGGCGTCAGGAGACGTTGACGCATGCATGGAAGGATGTGAAAGTTCATGAGAGTAGTGAGATATTTAAAAGAGCGTAACGTATGGCACTAGGTTCCGTCTGTCTTTTTCGCTATACCACGTAAAGGTATTGGTTGATATATGGTCCATATAAGGTTATGTATTATTACGTTTCGGCATTCATCCGCCTGAATGCAGGCAAAAGTCTGTCCAGCATGTCTATGCAACGTATATGTCCTGCGTGTCGACGTTGTTATCAGTTTTACTATTATTGTCTTCTTCACACCGCTTTTGAGTCAATTGTCCTCTATCCGAAGCGTCGGTATAGCCTTCTTACTCTCTTCTCCACTCCACTTAAATGCGGGATTAAAACACTCGGCAGCGGTTCATTGCGTAAGACAGCCCAGGCAAAGAGCCGTAGCTAGAGCATAGAGGCCCGTACGCACCCGCCCGCGAGTGCTAGAACCGAGAAGACGATTATTACATTTTGAAAATAATCTCTAGGTACTTAGATGATTAGAGCTGAAATATATATTTTATGCCTGAAATACCTGTTAAATCTACTCTACAGTTATTTTAAACACAATTATATTTGACCCAAAAATACTCCTTATTTATATTTCAGGTTTAAAAAGAAAAAAAATAGAATTATATCACATCATTCACATCAAAATATAGAAGGACTTGCTCATTCACATTGCCTAAATCATAATGTCAAGACCTTTGCCTCCCTTCTATTAAATGTCACAATATCGTAAAGGTAAACTGGATGATTTTTTCAGAAGTAAAGGTCACCTTACACCAGTTACTATGATTGCGTGGAATAATGCTTAAACAAATAAATACAAAATATCGCGCCATTTATCTTTATATAGATTTGTGTAAGTATATATATACTACTATGTACGTATACATGCGTGTCGCGGTTCCATTAGCTTATATCATTGAAAGGTAGAGTTATCACAGTATGTAAATCACGCGATAGAGCGGGCGCAGGTCGACAGAGATAAACTATCAAATAGAAATATTTCACCATTGGAATGTTGGTAACATTTTGATCGTTTGTGTATTATTCTTCGTACGGTTTTAATACCTACTTTATTCCTACGTGATATACGTGATTTTGCAGCAGAACACTTTTTGTTTAGATTTTACATTTGTGTAATTGTGCATTCTATTTAGACTGAACTATTATTTACGTTGTACTCAAAGAGAAGGAAGACTCCCAAAAGTTAGGACAACCCGGTATTATTATCAACTGGATGATACTCGTAGTCTCGGAGTATCATTTTTCAAGATTATTGCATTAATCCTACTTTTTTCCAGGACACTTATTTTTTGGAATTGGAAGTAGATTTGGAATATAAACATCATCGTGTAAAATTACACCAAACTACGGTCAGTAGTTTTCGTGTGATGACAAACAGCAGTCAGACAGACACATATTTTAATAATTGTAGTTTGTGTATCTAGGTTAGTTCGATTGAAACTCTACAAAAACTATAAGCTGAAATTGTATTATTACACGTACAGATATGATATAGCTACGATTATAATATGATTATTAATTTATAAATAAATTGATTGAATACCGAAAACCAAACCTAAAAAGGAAGCTGTCGAGTTCATCAATAGATACTTATGATTTGTAAGTGTGTTTTCTTCATTTCACATTTTACGTAAAAATACAAAGGCCTAACATTTAGGTATAGCCTACATTTTGCCAAGTAGCTATCATAGAAGCGAGCGCCCGAGGGAGAGTGGCGCACTTATTGGAATGAACTGAGCTCGGGATGTAAGCTTCGCCTTAAGGGATTACATCTTCTTACCTTTGTACCTCGTACTATGTAAATTGTGAAGCACCTATTGAAAATATTATATGACTTTTAGTAATCCTAGTAAGACAACGTCATTTCTTAGTGGACTGCGTTCTCTGCGTAACTCTCATGTAAAATTTCACTTTTTAAAAGCCAGGGATCCGAACTGAGTGTTAGTACATAATTCAGACATTTGCTTATAACACTATATACACACTGTCTTCACTATACACACACCATACCTAAATAGGTATGCCACAACTATATCTGATAAATACCTAAGGGAAGCTATTCCACCTAAGAACGAAAAATAATATTCTGGAGTATTCTGGTGAGTAAGAACTAGTGAAGTTACCAGAAATCTAACGAGTAGTTGTGGCAAAGCACTTTTTAAATAAAATCTTACTGTATCTTATTCATTTCGTCTAGTTTTTATTTTTCTTTTTTTAATCTATCAGCATTTCAGCTATGACCATCAGCTAAGAAAAAATGCCTAAAAAACTTGCTAATATACTCGTAGGTCATTTTGCAAATCGTCATTTGATGTTACAATAAATTTATGTCAGTAATTAATTAAAGAGTTGTTCCGTTAGCAACGGTGATGGCAACTGGTGAGCGATGTATACACAAATATTTATAGCCATTTGATGCCCGTATCTTCATATATGATCAGTATCTCAGTCCTCAATTACATTTTCTGTCAGACAAACTTATGACATTATGGCAGTTTACCAAAAAAATCAATAAAATTATCATGAGAGTATTGTCTACTAGCTGCATAAATTTAGATCTTTCAAGTGTTAATAAACTTATAGGTTCTATAATACATAATAACATGAATCAAAGAATGGCATCCGGAAACCGCTAAATATAACATCCTAGTTTGCCAAGGCACCATTTGTGACATGGCTTTACTGATTGAAGATAACCTATATCTTGGAAAACAACTTTAATTATACGAACGTAGTTTTTTTTTCAATCGAAATTCAACTTTCCTGTTCTAAAGATACAGATCAGCAACGTTCAACTCAAGTTTAGAGAACGGTATAATTTTCTTGGCTTTGGTAAATTGAGCACTGACAGCTTCAATCGACGATACGCTGGGGTGTAGGCGAAATGTTACATTTAAAAAATGTGTGTAAATGATAGATTGTTTACTACTTCCATTAGGCAATGATTAATTTCTTACAAGTAACTTCTTATAAGAAGTTTAGGTTATGAATAATTTTCCGGGGGATAGGTACAAGTAGTAAAAAGTACAAACATGTGTAGTTTAGACTTCTATAATTATTTACGTTTGTTTTTACCTCGTAACTCACTACGTTCATACCTGGCTGCAAAGCACATCCTATGCATAATTTTACGAACATATCTTCATGGTATGGTTACGAGTCTGGTTGCATTCCTTTATTTACATGTTTTGCCGTTAGGAAGAGGTGCACAAAATATCGACCATACATAGAACGTGTTTATCAACAAACACTGTAGGGTTTTTTGTGCGCATGCGTAGTGTATGTCTGTGTGCGACTATAAATATGGCGTCGGGACGCGAAGCCACCCCGGGTTATGCAACACAGTTTGATCTAGAAACATCTTCACAAATCTCCTGCAACCTATGACATGATATTATTCAATTACAAAATGTTGTTAGTAATGTACGTACGAGATTGGTGAATTAAATGATAGTACTATAATCGTATGTATGCAAAAGCAAAGAAATACTTAATATTATTCAATATATTTTAGAGTTTGAGTTTCTTTCATACTCTTATTCGACTATCCGCACTGAGTGCTTCAATCGCATTATAGTGGAATGGTCTTATCAGAAATATTTATTTATTCCAACTGGGATGTTTAAAATTTAATTAATTTTTGGATACTTCATGTAACATGTGAAAGTTTACAAACTCATTTATGAGCAATATAAAAAAGTCGACGAATTCATATAGGTATTGGATCAATGTTCTAGTTTATTTAAAAATTATTCAAAAATCCACTTAGTATCGGACGAGTTTGCGAATTCCGATATCTTGGGCGAAAATCGTATTCAAATTTATTCAAACCAAATTCTCGGTCGTCCACCTACCTACAGAGAATATGTAAGGTGTGTATTATAAAGAAAACACTAGACATAGTAATTTTATATGAGAAAAAACTAGATAAACGGGAATTTGTGGGAATTGCTTGTGGTTGGCGGGAGAGAAAGGAAGGGTGTCATTATGCGGAGCCTAACGCCATCTATCCAAAATCCTTGGAGGCTTTTCCAAACTCTACCAAATGCTTCGGGACGTTGAGAATTTTTTTTCCTAGATATTTTTTTATCGTAATATAAATTATTTAGTCATTATAAATTAATATGTGACGTTTTTTATTGTTAGTAAGCAAAGATTAAATTAAAGCATGTTTGATGATTATACAATTACTTTATGAAATAGGTACATTTTTTTGTTGTTCATGCATCTGTAAAATGTTTTAGATTTATGGTGGAATACTTAGAATAAAAATCAGAAGAAGATTGAATTAGTTGTGTTGTAATAGTATATGAAACTTATATATATTTCTTATATATATTATAAAAAAGTGATACTAAAGTGATATAAAAATATTTGAAATAATATTATATTGTATCTATTACTAATATATAATGATATCGATCGAATTTTTAAAGGACATTTTTTTATTATGTACACATAATAAAATATAACAAGTTATCTTTATTGAATTTTGATCTTTTTCCTACCATATAAATACAAATCAACGAAACAAATAATTTGTTAATTTACACAAATAATATAGACAATATAACATGAAATAATCAAATAATTTCAAATATTTGACGTCCCGAAGCATTCGCCGAAAACTGGTTTGTCGGCAAAGCCTTATTGCGGACGCACAGCCTACTTTCTGCCCGTCTCATCTTACATCACTAAATAACGCTAATGTTGGAACGAGACGACACTCTTATTACTTAAAGGGACTTCTGTGTGGCCTGTACATAACGTAATGCTATTTATTGATACCATCTGATTCGTTCGTTAATGACTTTGGATTCTTATGCTATCTATATGCAGATAAATTTAAATTGGGTTTATGAAAGAAATCTGGAAGTTAGTGTATTCAGTTTTAATTTTGCTTTGTATTTATTGTGATTGGACTGACGTTATTACGTCGTGGCACCAAAATTGACCTTACCCATTCCTCTAATCATAATTATACAATGTTCTAACAATAATAAGAGATAAATAAAATTTGTTATGTACCTAAGTGAATTTTATATTATGAAATATTGTGCTATGCCAACGAGATAATTTACAAATTTACATAATTATGTTGCTTAAGTGCTTATCGAAAACTATGGTATTATTATAATCGTGTACCTAATCGTCACTCGTCATTTTCAAAATATTCACTTGGTACCAAAACGTCTTAATCCATTACTAGACTCAATTAAAATAACATCTAACTAATGTGGGGAGATACAACTTAGTTATCATTTAGGATCAAATCTTTTAAATCTGAAACATTTTATACCTCTATGTAGTAGGTAGATATACCTATAGGTGACATGTACCTATATTTGTTCAAAATGTTTAATTTATTCCGTAAATAAAATTCTTATACCTTTTACTGGCAATTGGTAGGTTTATTCATTACCTCCACCATTTCCAAAGGACATCATTTCCTCAGCTGCACTGCTTACCTACATCCATCGGCTCCCTGCCATATTCTCCGGATCGTCGGTATATCGCTTAGGAGCCTTACGCTTCGTTTGGAGTTCGTAGTTGCCGTTCAAGAATCTTTCTGCTCCCAGGGCCATCGCTTTTTCGAGCTACATGGCCTACTCTTTCTCTTCTAGATATACCTACTAATTCGCATAGAAATTCCGAGCATGACGCTCTGTATAGGGCTCCCTGCGAGCTTCCGTATGGGGTCCGTATTAGCAAATTTAGCAACCACGATTTTGTGCCGTAAGTCATTATTGCCGATACATACGAGTCGAAAACTTTCGCCTTGAGACATTGCGATATTTTGGAGATTGATAGGGTTATTAGTACTGATCAAATAATTTTTTTATCTATATTGATACCAATATGTAGGTATGGAATAGTGTCTATTGCAATAGGTATCATAAATACAGAAAATCACGACTATTATACTACCTAATTCGCTTTGCACACTTACAAACAAATCCAAAATCTTTGTATAACGAGAACATACTAAGTATCTGCTAATAGAACACATTGGGTGCGGCTTTTTAATATACCTACCTACTAAAGATGTAAATAAGTTTCAAAAAATTCAAAGCAATGAAATTGCACGTTGAAAGCTTACTGTACACGTGGTATGGAGACAATTGGAATGGGAGGGGGCGCTTTGTTTGTGGAGATACCGGCTGAGCCAAATTCCTGCATAATTTCCCACAGGACTACAGAATACTGCCTACAGTCGATACTCGAGCACAGAGGAAAACTTCATGGAAACATCGTTAGATGCAGACATGTTCTTATTAAAAAAATGGTCTCCTTAAATAAATCTAAACCATCTTTTATTTGTATATTTGTCACTGTGCATACTTTCTTAGTACTTACACTCAATGTTTCAAACATAGAGTATAGTAAAGATATAATAAAACCGTGATTCTGTACGAAACAGTAGTAACTACACCTACAAGCAATAGTCGTAATCCAAGTAAATGCACATTATTTCGGCGTTTAACCTAGATATTTAGCAATATGTCCTTCATTTTCCCAAGTCCATGAGTAGGTATAGCCAATTAATAAGTAATATCCGCAACCTTGTACCCGTATCATAACTCTTGGAAATATGAATTATGTTCACAAATAACCAGACTAATAAATTAAACAAACTATATGCAAAACGTATACGGGTAATTATAAATACCCGCTGATTTTTTTGTATTGGAAAAATCAGTCGAGACGTTTATTTTTCGACCTTCAAAAGTTCAAACAGCCGCAGCCGGCTGACTAAAAGCCAATAATTGGCACCTGCTACCACGAGACGTTTGCGATTATTTGCTAGGCATAGCACTGGCTCTTTCTACTCCATATTAGTGAGAAGGGCAGAGTATGCGAGCCCTCGATCCCCTCGTGTCGTCTACGCGAAACGTCAATGAACTTTAGTAATCTGGCTGCGATACAACTGTAGGCGGCCGTCAACGTGTCCTTGGTTGGAACAAAATGTTAATTTTGAATTTGTTCCACGCTGTATTGCTGTCGGTATACACGATGAAATAATTATAATTAAGTAACGTTGAACACGAAACTACGTCATGCCATCTAATTAAATCCACTTAGATAACGAATACAAAAAAGAAGTTCATAGACGTTATTTCAACGGTATTTATCCTATCACTGAGTGATATTTTCATCGTCATATCAATTATTCTAATAGTTACATTGTACTTATAGTTAATTTCAAATTGTAATAAGCAAATAAAACTGTTCCTTAAATACTTCCTAGTTCACCATCAGTTACTACTTTACGTTATCTATAAATACGTAGTTAGTTATTTAAATTGTTACTCTTAAATATTTGATTTGCCTCCAATTCACGGCCATACTTTAGCGGTACTTTGATAAAGATATCTATTTTAAACCACATCCGTGCTGTAGAGAGACGCAACTGAATTTTTTTTAAGGATTTATTTTAAACAAAAAAAAAAACAATATTTATGGTAATATTGCAAAAATTACTGTAATGAGCATTATGATGTATTTTGTTTTAATTAGATGGAGAGCGCTATTAGCAGGAATGGAAGTTACACCGCTGATGTGGAGAGACGAGTGAGTACAGGGAACTGTGTGAATGGAACATTGAGTAAACTTCTAAGCAGTCGAAACTTAATAAACAACACGGTCCCAATCCTAACGTCAACTTATGGAACTAAAATCTGGGTGTAGCAGAGAGAGTATGAAAGTAGAATAAATGCGGAAATTTTGTGCCATAACTCTTGTTGACCACGTTAGCAATGATTATGTAAGAAAGAGATTTAATTTGAAGGGCGTTTGTGTCGGTGCGGACATCAAAAAAGAATGTAGGAAAAGATAATGACGAAACATATATAAAGTGTAAAAGAGAAGAGAAGAGCCGAGGACGCCCAAGACACCATGACCAAATTGGTCGTATTTTATCAAATAGTGATGTCAGACCCCCCTGGAAATACGGCGAGCGTGCAAAAGAGCTGTTAAAGAAATGAGTGAGGTGTATAAGGACCACATCTTATGACGCTCGGTTCTCTTTGCTTACCCCGCACCTGGATAGAAGATAAATATATAAATTTGTTTAAAATTTACTATGCACCGTTTGATATTCAAGTAATATCTTCATAATTTCTTTGTAACGTATAATGTGACCTCGCTCTGGAGTTCTTGAGTGAAATAGACACTGCATAGTGTCTCCAGTACCTCGGCTCTTATTGTACTGCAGCCACCAATTAGTTCATGCCGACTTACCTCGACCGGTACCCACCTATTATCGTTCATACTAGTACCGGTAGTATGCGAGTGCCACTCCGGTATATGAAACTAGGTGTTACTTACATGCGGGATGCGTTCGCTGTGTCCTTGCATATAGCCAAGGGGTAACGCATGGATTACATAAGTTATAGGGTCATCAGTTTTATAAGCTTAGCAGCAAAAGTATGTGGAAAGACAATTGAAAGTAGAATGAAGATGAAATCCGATGGGAAACTGTAGGGGGCAAAGGGAGGATTTCGAATTGGAATTGATCAAATTTTCTCACTTCGAAATAGTGTGGAGAAGCAACAGGTCATAGATCAGAAGGTTTTTTGCGTTTTTGTGGATCTTAGGAAAGTATTTGACAGAGTTAGGCGAAGGGAACTATGGGACACATACCTAGACGACTGCTCAGCATGCATGCGGAGAGATAGCAGCATGTCATCCTGGTTTGGTGTCACGCAGAGTTACATGCTGTCTCCTGGGCTGTACATCCTGTTTCTCGATAGTTGTATGCAGAAAAACAAGTCAACGAATGCAGGGTTGCGTATGGGTAACCTGGTGGTAAACTGTCTGCTTTAAGCAGACGATGCCGTGTTATCATACCAGAAACACCAGCTGAACAAGTACTGGTCACAATAATTAATAAACGATTGTATGAAGAAGGGCATACTACTTAATGCGAAGAAGATAAAGATAATGGTATTTGAAAGAGAAAAACAATCAAACTTGCAACAAGTGGATAAGACTGTATATCTTGAATGCACTTTCAGCAGGGATGTAAGGTACATCGCTGACGTGGAGACTCGAGTGAGTGCTAGGAATCGTGTGAATGGAGCGTTGGGATAACATCTTGGCAGTGAAAGCTTGAACCAGAAGGCACAACTCGCTATACACAATGCTAGTCCCAAAGCCATCTTACGGAAGTGAGAGCTGGGTATGGCAGAGAGAGCATGAAAGTAGGATAAACACGGTCGAAATGCGAGCATTGCACATAATTAGTGGCGTAACGGTAGATCGCGCTCCAGACAGACGCTGTTAGAGACAGAGTTGGTCTGAGAGTCTCGGTGTTAAAATAAGAAGAGGCATGCTTCGTTGGTTCATTTAGAAATAATACAGGAAGAAAGAATTATGAAACAGTTATACAACGCAATAGTAAAAGCATGTAGGAGCCTAGGTAGGCCAAGACTTACCTACCACGACCAAATTTATCGTATTTTATCAGATGACATCAGGGGCCCTAGAAACCAGCGATCGCGCATGAGAAGAGCTATGAGGCTCAAAGAAGCGAGTGAGATAGAAAGACCGAGTCATAGGGCGCTCGGTTGTCCCCCCAAGAATTTGGCGTAAAGTTAAAATAGATAACTAAAACTTCACTTAATCATTCAAAAATATACCTAATCATATTTTATGGTCCAGTCGAGATAATATTTCCTAACACTCCTAAGGTGTTATTATTTTCTTTTGTTAGATTTAACTCATTCACCTCTAACTCGATCTTGAACGACAGCAAAAGCCTTATTTTCATTAATTTTGACAGATAACTTTTCGATTCTGATTATTATTGATTAATGAAGTATTTCAAGGCAATGTAATTCCAAAAATTTTGGTTGATCTTATTCATCTAATTACAAACCCATCACAATAATCACCATTTTATTCGACTTAATAGTGTCCGTAATAAACATATGACTGATAAAGTTTTTTGACGAGCCCAGTGCTCGAGTGGTCAGCAATAGCTAGCTTCACACCAAAGGTTGTGAGTTCGATTGCTACACAATACAAATATTTGTGCATATGAACATATACTAACAAGTTGTCTTGGTCTGAATGTTTTAAGGAGAGGTAGGGTGCGTTAAAGTGGATAGACTTTGAAAAGTACCTCCACCTTACAGAAAACTGCAGCCAAATAGCAACTTCCTGGAGAGTTGTGTTCCTGTGAGTGAGTGAGATTACGAGTACCAGTACTTCCACGGCACTGCCGTGTCAGCAGCTAACATTCTGCAACTACTGTGTACTAACGCTGAGCTTCTTTCAAACTCATCAACCTCTTCACGCATACTCTTCACTGATGTGATGAAAATCATCAAATCAAAAGCACCCTAAACCGAAAAGCATATAGATATCAATCTACATAAATACAGGGTACTGCCAAACCATCAATTATTTTAGGTGCACGTTCAGTATATATGTACAAATTAACGAATAACTTTTACTCGTATAATGGCAATCAACGCTAAAACATGTAAAAAAATCTATTAAAATGAGAATTTTTTTTTTAATAGGGGTAAGCCGCATCAAGCCCCTCCATCCCACAGAAACCCACAGTCAAATAATAACTCCCTGGAAGGTTGTTGGGTTCCTGCGAGTGAGTGAGGTTACCAATAAATTTCTAAGGAGTTATTGTACTAGCAGCAGAGGTGGTATAGCACGATTGATACTTAATGTTTTGCACGCGTCCATAGGCTATGGTAATCATTTTGCATTAGATACGCTGTACGCTTGTATGCATGTATGCCTTCGAGCGTATTATAAAAAAAATTGAGCTGGGTAGTAAATAGTATTCAATTGCCTACTCTAAATTGTATTTATTTATATAAGTTTTGTAAAGAATTTATAAACATACACTGTATAAAAATTCTAGAAAATTATTCGTGAGAAGAATTTAAAAAAGAAATCTCACGTGCAGCTTTTTTCCAGAGCTCCGTTCGGTTATAGTCCCAACAAAGTGTACTAGGTGTCGCTACGGGAAACTTCGTTCAAAGAAACTTTCATCTAAGTGTGGGTCGGTCGTACGACACATTATACACACTGCTACAATTCTTTACAGCATTCCTCGTAGAAACACGTGCCACGCACACAAACGCTGTGTCAGCGTTTAACCGCATACGTAGTAAATAAATACGATACGGATACTACAGTAGTGTGCGTAGATGTTGTTTACGTAAACTTATTCAAACACACAAAGATAACTTTGAATACACTGTAGTTTTATGGTGCGATAGATGGCAATAGGGTGCTCGATTTTCTTGCGAAGTGAATATCGAATTTTGTTTAAAACTAAGATATTATAATTTAACATTAAGTTTTGATTGATTTATAATTTGTTTTGATAAGTTCTGTATGTTACTTTTATGTATGTTTAGTGCTCGTTATACATAGGTAATGTAGGTATTAAAAATATAATATCTAGGTATTCTTACCTATTCCAAACAATGTAACAATACTTACTCTAAGTAGATTGAAATTACAATAACATACTAAAATAATACATAAATAAAATATGAGCTAGTTTTGTTTTAATAATAATGACCAACATTATTATGTTTAAAAATGGAAATACATATTATATACAGATGTTGGCTGGTAGCAAATGAATATTTTATAAACAAATTAATCGTTGTATATCTACCTACTTAAACATGTATGTATGCCCCTACATAATATGTCACAGAAATAATTATATCATTGTCAAGGCTCTAGTGATATTGCTAGTACACTATATAGTCCGTAAACAAATTTTGCCAAATTAAGTAAGAAAACAAAATCGCGCGTCTTGTTTTATTACTAAAAAAGAAAATAACGAGTCACGCTATGGATCTTTCAATTCACAAATACATGCATATGTATAGTACAAGTACGTAAATACCTATTTATTTACGAACGCTGCGTTTATGCATACAAGTATAGCGAGAGTAATACTTTCACCTATGTTATTTTATGTAAACAGGTTGTTATCTATTGACTAGCGTGAATGAAGATTGTCGTTTCATTTCAGTAATGTTTACATGTCACTTCGTCACGTACTTTATGTCTCGATAGAGACGGTCTAATATAGACGATGGTAAAGCTACGTAACATACACCACATTACGTTAAAGTATATCTGTTTAAGCTTCTTAACAATAAATACTTTCTTACCGTGACGTAGTGCTTAATAATTTATTTCTGTTTTTAGACTTTTACGCTGTGCTGTGCTGTGGGTAGAGTGGTAGAGCTAGCATCGGTGGAAATATCAACGGGAACATTTCTTTAAAGTGTACTGTCAACGTCATATTTAAACATATTGATCATTGTTTCATATGGTCTGAACCGTGATGATTTTTGCAGTGGATCATGCAGTATTACTCCATGTTAATCGTGCATTCTAAGTGGTAAGATTCGCTAATATAATCACTAGTTTGTGAATTCAGCCCATTATTTTATAAATTGCAGTATTTAATGTAGTATGATAATAAAAATCGTAGGCCACCTAGGAGATCCCCAAGGAAAGCAACCCGTTCAACGAATCAGTCAGTCGAATGAAAAAGTGCAAAATTTTCTCTTCAAGATAATGACACCTAAAAGTAGCACTGTCTCGCTTTTACAAATTGAAATAAACTAAACACCAAAAATGCGCATTGGCATCTATTCAAAGAATTCAAATGACTATTACAAAAAAATGATATGATACAAAAGCAGCCATCTTGAGAAACTGTATCGATTGGCGCGAAAAAATCTTTTGTTATAGAATGGGGCATCCCATTGGCCTAGTTTTTACATGGGGGTGCTTCATGGGACCCGCTTTCCCCATTTTTTGCTACGACCCTCTTGAATATTAAATTCTTTCTGTTAAATTGTGCATTAGTTCGATGTGGCCGGGTTTTGCTTTACGTAGTCGGATTCCTCAAGTCACGTTTTTTTGCTAATTATAGTAACAACACGCTTAAAGCTTGCAAAAAAGATCTGGTAAGAATTCAAGATTATATAAAACAATTAAAATAAATACTGTTTAACACTACACGCTGGTTGCCTTTGTAGGTTTAGAATAGTTGTAGAATTAAGTTTACTTATTTATAAAATTTTCCCTATGTTCTAACTTAATTACTAAGTTAAAATTATATTAAATTTTATCATCAAAATATCTTTGAGATTCGTTTGGGTTTATGATCCACAAGAAATGAAGATGATGAAATGTTCATACGCAATCCAAAATACTTAACTTATTTTGACTTTGCTAAAAAATCGAATCTTCGTTCTACGTCGTTATCCAAAGGAATAAATAATAACTTGTCAAGTTCTACGTTGTAATAGGTACTCGTAAGTGTCTACGGCATGAATATACCAACCATGTAAATGTAGCAACCAGACCAATAAAATAAATCCAATATTTAAAACTGAAAAACAATAACAAGTATTAAATCAAATTGTAGATGTTAATATAGTTCCATGACATACACCGACATCGTACCCAGATGTAGCTTGAATCGGGGTTTCGTCCATGCATTTTTGGATCCCGTTATCGCGATGAAAGTCCTTCCCCTTTTTATTAACTCTTTCCACTAACGCTATGCTAAATTCTCTTATGATCTGTTCAGTGGCAGTAACAGACATATAGTATACTATTAGTCGGAATTAGAACACATGTCTCGTTATCTACAAAGAGACTCGTGTCTCTAAAAGCATGCGCTTAGTCTAGTCTTAATTATTTCTCAAATTGCTACGAAATGCAACCAAGTATATAATAGATCCTAAGGACTTCTATTTCAGTAAGTATTTTATTTATATAGTGTACTGTGATAATAGTGAAACCGTGAAATCAACGTGTCTATAAACTGCTAGAAGATAAAATGATGAAAGTGTGTTTTACGTTTTTATTTGATAATGAGATTTAAGTCAATATTTAAGCTATTTTATAGGTTCCTACTGGAAAAGCTACTTGTGTACGTTAGTAATAAAGAAAAATGTGTAACAGAATCAAATTTCGATTTTATCGATTATTAGACATTGCTAAATAAACTAAAACAATTAGAGGAATTAGAGGAAAGACCCATAAGGTAACATGTTATTTAAATAATAGATTACCGACTGTTGTCTTCATATTCTGCTGTGCTTCAGGGCATAATTTAAGATCGATTCTTGATTATGACATATGTAAATGATCTTTCAACATGATGCAAAAACATTTAAAATATATTAGATTTTGTTATTAATTCACAAAGTGAAAATATTGGCAAGATGAATAGTGTTGTCATTTTGCTATTCTAATATGTTTTATTTGTAACAACATTATACGTAACTCGAATAAAAATAGAGTCGATAAAAGTTACACTTGCAAATATTAAGGCATGTTGACATATAAGTCTTTAATAATAGTTAATTAGAATATGTCAATGACACGGTATTTCTTAAAATTATAGGGATACAAATCAATACATATCATCGGGAGACTTCAACGGACATGGTTACAGCGTGCCCCGTCTATTTTAGCTACTTTCACAGTATGATGTTCTATAGTGTAAGTGTTCTGGGAACCAGTTGCTGACATAGAATTAAGAAGTATTTCGGTAAGAACCACTCGCTCCATTTATTTCAGGGGTCCCAAGAAATTTATATCTGAATTAAAATAAAAAAAAACATTATGTAACATATATAGAACTGGGAAATTCTATGTTGTAAATTGTATTTGATTCTATAACGAATTATTTGAAACAATTTTTGCTTTACCTGAAAAGAGGTTCAAGAACCGCACTGCAAATTGTCTTTTCAATGAGACTTATTATAGAATCGATGAATTAATGTATAAATTGACCATCTGGAAAAAAAACTGGGTGAGATGGTAAGTTTACGTGGACACCAACACTCGTGGGTTCTATTCCCTCACAGGACAAACATTTGTGTGCATGAACATGTCTGTTTGTCATGCACTGTGTGTTTTTAAAAGAGACGAGGTAAAGCAGATCTAAGTACTGTACCTTCACTTCACAGAAAACCGCAGCCAAATAACAACTCCCTAGGGGGTTGTTGTGTTCCTGAGTGTGAGTGAGGTCACCAGTAAGCTCCTAAGGAGTTGCTGTGTTAGCAGGAGAGGTGGCATCGCGTGAGTGATACTTAATGTATTGCATGCGTTCATACTACGGTATCGCTTTACATCAGGTGGCCCGTATTGTATGCCTCCCGACGTTGTATATAAAAAAAAGAAACCGCTACCTTGACCCGAAATAACTAGGCTTATACTGAAGATCATAAATCTTACGGTGTCTTTTCAGTGGGACTATTTCTCATAATTCGCCATGATATCGTTAAATGTTCGTTGGTTTCGGCTCTAAAGATGATAAAGAGTCACTTACACTTTTTGGTTTTAAAGATTATAGTGAAAAATTATGCATATCAATGCAATTTTTTTTTCTAACCTTTGAATCTGGGGGCGTAACAAGTACTACTTATTTTTGGGACTAACGATGACCAATTCTTGCGAACTAATCTAGACGTTGTTAATATCAGGACTTTAGTTAAAGCTTTTGCAGGCATAGGGCCAAAGCCTAGCTATAGTAATTAAAGGGACCAGCGGACCGTTTAAGCGACCTTGTACTCAAACCTTTTAACAGTAAATGCTAATCGTGACGTAATTCTATTTATTTTGTAGACACTCGCCTACCTCTTACATTCCCCATTCTACTATATTTCCGAAGTTCGCAATGTAAAAGAATTCAAAAAGAAATATATTATTAAAGATTTGGTAAAACTTTTAAATACATTTTTTCGTTATGGGTGTGATAAAAATTTGTAAATTAAGAAACACAACAATTCTCAAAAATTTATCAAACCTTCGGACTCGCACTTGGCCGTTTATTAATAAGTTATATAGTACGTTACCACCAAAATCGCAATGTCCTCACACCAAGTTCCTTGCGTGGTAGACAGAGAACGGAGCGCCCCATAACTCTACCTTTACACACCTCGCTCAATTTTATGTGTTACTAGCTGCTGCCCGCGGCTCCGCCCGCTTGGAGTCAAATATCACAGCCTATGTGTTAATCCAGATCATAATCTATCTATCTGCCAAATTTCATTCAAATCCGTTCAGCCATTTAAGTGTGAAAGAGCAACAAACATCCATCCATACATACAAACTTTCGCATTTATAATATTAGTAGTATTATTATAACATAAATATTTGATGTATATAGCAGAGATGCAAAAAATAATGTATTCACTTACTACTTAGCGATACACCATTATGGCACAGTATTAAAAATAATAATTAAGTACCGGCGAGCGTGCATGAAAAGATCTATGAATGTGAAAGAAGCGAGTGAAGTGTGCAAGGACCGCGTCTTATGGCGCTCGGTTCTCTCTGCCTAACCCGCAAGGGGCCTGGCGTGAAGATATACATACATACATTAAAAATAAATATTATGTGCTCTACACAACTAAAAGCAAGATAGAGCTAGAGTCGGTAAATCAATTTATTTAAAATACATTAGATACAAAACAAATGATTTAGGTACTTCCACTTTTTTCTACTTTTCGAACCGGTTTCCCATCAGTTAACTACCTTATGTAATATGTATACCTAGTAAAAAATAGTTCATAATTTCGGTTATTGACCAATTGACATACCACGTAAATATTGGAAATAGTAAGTAACAGTAAGAGATAAACATTAATAGTATTAACAATTTTTTAACGTAAACCTCGTATAGATTTATTAAAAAAACATAATAAGTTATAAAATATATACCTTTAAAAAAAAGGAGACTTTGTACAAAAGTCGCCTGCGTGGGTATGTACACGGTAATACCTCTGTCTCTCCTATTTCTACCGCCAAACAGACATATTTATATAGCTGTATTCCGGTTTCAAGGGTGAGATATGGCAGAGAAATTACTGGATACTGTGACGAAACAGCCTTAGTTCACAAGATTAATAGCGCGAGAGTAACATCTCCGTGGTGATGCGAGCGTCAATAGGCTGCGGTGACCGCTTACCATCTAATGCGGCCGCATGCTTGTCAATCCAGTTGCATAAAAAAATATGGAATCGTAATACAGGCTATCTTCACTCTCATACTGAAGAAACTTCTATTTTCTGATGAGGAGAATATACAAAATATAAAAATTTAGTAAATATTTGGAACCCTCACTTAGTTATTATAATCTTCTGGTAAACAATTCAAATGTTAAACAAATGATATACATAAAAAAGAATACTTTTATATCAATAAGTACACCTGAATTCGTTTTCTGCAGATATGTTAATAAATAAATAAAAGTATATTACCTACTAACATACAGAAAACTTCTAACATAATATTGTATAATAACATAATAATGTTATCATTCATAACCCATCTCATAATAACATAACAAACAGAGAAAACATTGTACCGTTATTCAGAGGTATTCTTTGTTCCATGTGTGTCCTGTACTATCAAACATAATACAACGAGACTCCAAGATACCCACTAAAATACAACGTCCCGTCGTTTCAATCAATAAGCACATATTTCCCACCAGTAGTGCGGTGTGGGTGAAGTATCAGCACTCTGGTACCACCGTGCATCTCACGTTTATGCCCCATGCATTACCAGTGGCATTTATCGAGTGTCAGTGATCAGACGACCAAATGCACTCACCAAACAATGTCTTATGTCTCGGACATGTTAGTAAAATTATTTGGTGCACGGAAGCTTTATCTATATTACACAATATCTCTAATATATGAGACAGAATTATTAGGGTATGGCTATGAAATTAGAAAATGTAGCGGTCGCTCCTGCATAAGCAGGGTCATCATAGTACTCCTATAGAGAAGCTGACTACCGCACTTAGACCTTTTTTGATATAAGTGCTAGCGTTAGGGCGGTAGGGTCATTACTTCTTAATCTTATAAACAGCGAGCAGCCCGCTACGGAAACGTGACGTGAGGACGTGTCCGATTAGCTCGAAGTGTCAGCCAATATTGATTTCACTGTTTGACGCTTTGATTTTTATTTTATATCTATTAGAGGTGGGCAAACGAGCATGTGGGTCACCTGATCATAAGTGGTAACTACCGCCCATAGACATCAGTAACCCCAAAGGGTCACTGATTCGTTGCCAGCCTTTTTTGGGAAACATAGGTGCTCTTTTTGAAGGCACACATGTCGTATTTGTTCGGGAACACCGCTGAGGGTACCTAATTTATTCCAAAATTTCACCGCACGTGGTAGAAAATGCCTCAAAAAGCGTACTGTAGTGGACTGCCTCTCATCAAGATGGTGAAGGTGAAATTTAAATTTGTGGCGAGTGGTACGATAGTGGAATTCAGCGGCTGGTATTAAGTTGAACAGCTCCTCCAAACACTCACTATGATACAATTTGTAAAGTATTCAAAGAGAAGAAACGAATCTTCGTGTTACAAAGTCCAGCCGAGCGGAGACCGCCGGCGATTCGAACTGCTCAACGTTGTATACAATCAAATGGAGTAAGCAAATATTGTGGCGCCAAGATGTGAACGCCGGCCCAAAGATGTGAATAGTATTCCAAGTGAGGCCGGACCAGGGCCTTATAAAGTGAAGGGGATGTTGAAGTGTAAAATATTGTTTAGATAGAATCGAAGAATCGTGCGTTTTTGAATGAAGGCGACTATTTTTGACATTTCTTTGAAGTCATTCGACTAAAAAACTGTATACACTAAAAAAAGATTAGTTGAATTTACCAAAGAAGCAAAGGTGGGCTATTTTACTAGTAAATTTTGTTAATTAATGCAAAAATTTGTAGTTAAATTTACAAATATATTACGGTTGGTCTTCATACAAAAGTATTTTGTAGCTATCTCTGTTTTAAATGTATAATTTACGGCTAATAAATGGATTGTACATATAATATGGTACAGTTTATCATACTAAATAATAAATTTTATTATTTTTACTGGTACTTCATTAACCTTTTTTGATTGGTAAAATCAACTTAAATCAAAGGTAGGACCCAGTTCAACCGTCGACTTTGGTGAATTCTATTAGGAATCTGGGAAATCCAACTAAACATTTTTTTCAGTGTATGTAAACTATAATACTTAGTTTGTAAGTTCATATACCTCGTATTTATTTTATGTACATGCGCCTATACATGACTCTAGTTTTGTGGCCACGATTATATTGTATTGAAGTTGAACAAATTGTTTTTATTTTGTTTGTACAAAGTCTATTTAACTGACAACTTTGTCACAGAAAGATAAAATAAATTATTGTTTATCTTTCTTATTGTAGGATATTCGCTTGTCCTATTTCAAGTATATCGCTGGGAACTTCAATATAATACCGCACAGATCGGTCTAATGAAGTGAAAAGTGAGTCAACGCGTCGTGAGATAATCGAGTGCCGTAGAGCCCCTGGGGAAATATTTTTAGAATTATTCTAAAGATCTGCCTAAATAACACAAATATTAAAATATCATGTATATCTACTACAAAAATTTATGTATCCAAACACAAATATTAATTATACATGAAGTTCCTATTATTATTTTCATCTTAAATCTTTCGAAAAATTCGTGTACTAATTGATTAGATACGTAAAATCATTTACTAGTTTTGGTAGTTTCTGTAATTAAGAGATTAGTCATAGCCAAGAAATATGTATCGAAATACGTATGACCTAAGAAAGGTCTGATTTTTTTCGGTAAGTTATGTAGGTCTGTTGGCAATCGCCCTATATCACGATCAGTAACTCCGCCACATGTTAGGCTTAGCGAACCTCGCTAATGCTAATGGATTAGCAAATGGCATAACGCTAGCGTATGACCTAAGAAAGGTCTGATTTTTTTCGGTAAGTTATGTAGGTCTGTTGGCAATCGCCCTATATCACGATCAGTAACTCCGCCACATGTTAGGCTTAGCGAACCTCGCTAATGCTAATGGATTAGCAAATGGCATAACGCTAGGAATAATACGAAATTATTCTTAGTAATTACCGTATCCGCTCTCAGTAAAGCATTAATTTAGTTGCGAAACTTTTTGGTAGCTACGGTCGTCTGTGAGATGCTACTTTCTCAGATAGAGGATCCCAATGCGACCAAAACCTATATATCCCTATTTTTTCAATACAACTTCAGAAGGCATACACGCATACATCCTAATATAAATTGTTACTGTAGCCTTCGGAAGCGTGTAATAATAAATACAAGGAGCTGTGGTCGCACATCGCTGCCATCACCATGGTAACGTTACACCTTCACAAAAATCCTCTGGGAAATTTGTTAGGCCATGGTCTTTTGTGACGTAGAAAGGAGTCCTCAATCAAGCTGCTTGTATGCGCCATAGGTACTCCTCTTTCGCCATGGCTTCGTTTGTTAAATTTAAAGCACCACGAGCAAATTAATTATTATTTTATTACTTTTACTTTTACTCTAAAAGGTGATAGTGAGCCATATGCCAAAAAATCCTTATAAATGAAGGATAGGTAGGCTAAGTTTAGATATTAAAATGTGAAATGCTTCATACGCTCAATCTCATATGGCAAACAATACTTGCCATACGAGATTATACAGGGATTGCTAATATTATACATGTTTTAATCCACATGGTTTCTGCTGCCTTAATACATTTATACTTTCTTGTATTCATTAAATAATACGATACCGTGGAGAAGGCATCTACAATTATATATTTCTTTTTTCGGACCTACATTCCTATCGTCTCGTTTAATCGTTTACGCATTACTTACATAAATCGATTATGCACAAACAATTATCGATTGAATTTAAGTTTAGTGTGACTCTCTGTTGTGCATCTTTCAACTAAAAGCAATTACTGAAGACTAATTAAATAAATATATTATATATTCAAATGACAAGTAATTTAAATAAAATGTCCGCAAATCACAATGAACGAAAGATCCTTGTAGATTTGTACACTTCGTATATCCATGGTTAAAACGCTGGCTTTTAAAGGGGTGAATGGTAATCAAATGGGTAGGAAGTGAAGCCGCAATCCGGCCCTGTCTTAAGGTAAAAAGCCTTTAGGCTTGTTTGCTCGGCGCCCTTCGCATATACGGAGGTATCTCAATCTCCTTGAGCTTAGATGGATTCCGCACATAGTGTTCAATAACAAATTCACGAAAAACAAGATATTTCTGCTAATAATTTACAATATGTAGTTTAGCATATTATCTAATCAACGTTACCAAAGAAACGTGGGTCAGAAATATAAAAAAAAAACTCTGTGTGTTCCGACGCACGACCTGTGTTGATTCCTTACGAATGATAATTATGATATGTACCGTATAGAAAAGGGGGTAAATGAATGCATCTTCTGAAATAATAAGAATAAAATTTATTTTATTCATAAATGTGAAGTATAGTCCATATCCTACATACAGGCTTACGAATTAACCACATTTACGTGTTTTTCGGATTCTACTCCGTTTCGACTTCTACCTACGAATTTCTTCCATATTTTCCAATGTTTTTTTAAATTTAATTACTACTTGATTTGTTTAATAGTACAAAAAATATACGTAAAATGAACCAAGGTTCGTAATACGCAGGCGCGCACACACACTTACTAACACACAGTACAACGCTCGGTCGTTATCTTTGTATTCGCGTTCGCCCCGCCTTTGCGTTCGCCTTCGAGTTCGCGTTCGCGTTCGCCTTTCCTTTCGACGTTGTATAAAAAAACTTATAAAAAAACTCAGTTAAATCCTTTAGACACTTCTATCTCACTCTCTCGCACGTTAAATCCTACAGATGTATATATTCGTCTCTTTATAAACGGACGAGCGTAACGTTTTTTGTTCGCGTTCACTTGATTTTAGTTCTCATAAAATTTCCGTACCGGGCCTTTTAACTCAAAATCGTTTTTTAAAGAGTAAACTCCAAAAATATTTGACTTCTTTTGCAAGCTGACTACATTTATACGGAAGGTGGTATTTTTTCAATGTTTCTGTCCTATGTAGATTAGTAAAATTTTCGGTAGGTATTATGGGTGGAGCTACGTCGTTTGTACTTATGAACCATGGAAAATTATATATTAAGACACATAATTACGTGCATTACAAATAGTTATTGTATTTAATTTACATGATTTAATCACAATAAATAAAAATAACTTTTACGTCATGGCAACTTATCAGCTGCTTTAAATCTACATCAGCCCGCTATTATGATAGCCTCAAACTGGATTTGCCACCAATCCCATAAATAGTAATTAGTAATACTATAAATGAGCGCTTTGTAGGTCAAAATATAATTTAATTGAATGACCTTCAAAAATTAAATGTGATATAAATTCCTATCAAATGTTGTGATAATTTTCGTTTATTCCTAAGCATCAGCAAAATCGAGCATTTTAACAAATAAACTCGTTATTTAAATTTAAAGGATAGTTAAAAGTCAATTTACTTATCAAACTGGTTGTCTCTTTAATTTTTACACCAAATAATGAACTTTTATATTTAGCAACTTGGACTAGGCAAAGGAGAAGTTAGCCAATACGAACTTGGCCACCCCATTTCTCTCCTATAAATGAATATAATATTTCAAGTAATATGGAAAAAATATTTCTCAAACAGTTATCCTTCTCCATCAGAAGATGAAGAAAGCTTGCATTTGGTAAAATATTTTTAAACAATACGTAGATAGGTAGTACTATATGAAATCAACATCATCTCCAATCTAATTTCTAATATTTGTACCGACAACTGCTAAGTTACTTAGAGGTTCACCATCTGTTAAATGATCACCAATATGGCTTACCCATAAATCGTTTGTTCGTGTTCTAAGGAGAAACTAGTAATAGGAAAAAAACATGTAGTACCTACCTATGTTTTTTGTAGGTATAAGAATAGCAAACAAGCATATGTGTTGGATAGTTAATGGTATATAGGTAAATGAAATGAAATACCTTTCACGGTCTATGAAGAGCTTTGCCTTGGTTACGATTTTCCCTACGCGGTTAGAATATTTTTTAACATATCAAAAAAAATAATTATAGAGTGTGGTATAATATTGCAGAAGTTAAATTTATATGCAATTTGTCCTTAACTATGTTGTGTGCTTTCGTCACTAGAGAAGAAAGGAAGTTGTTGGTCACGGAAGAAACACAAAGTATTGTAAATCAAATTGCTTGTAGGTAAAAAAAATCTGTGCAAGATTTATTTTATTTTCTCTGTCATATTTTTGTAATCTTTATGAACGTAACTATTTTACTTATAAATTAAGTACCTAGTCATATTAGCATTTACAGACACAGACATCAGGCAAACGGATGGATAGGGACCGGCCATAAGGGGTTTTTGTGTTTAGGTATATTAGATACAGATCCCTAATGACATTACGTATGTCTTTGGCAGATCTTGCTTACTTAACTTGCTGACTTTATCATGTAGGGGAAAAGAAGGAACGAAATTGCTAAACATACTTATTATTATCGTCGTCATTTATGCATTCGCAGCCACAGTGTATGGAGTTCGAAGTAGATTTTTAGGTATTGGATAACATCTAAAACAAGTACCTATATCAGTATATTTTTTGTACTTATATGTAGAATATATGTGAAATAGACAAAAGCTAGTTTATCTCTAAAAAGCTTTCTTCGTGCCGTTTATTTGGATGAAGTTTCCGGAATGAGAGTGCCTACTCGTAATTAAGTAACAAAGATTTTGGTAATAGCATGTGCCACTTTCTTGGATTTTAGTAGCATTTTCTAGACAGATATGGCGATTTGTAACGCCCTTTAAGCGAATGTAAGTACTACATTGCATTACAGTAAAGAACTCATTAGAACATAATATGCGATTATATCATGAATGATACAATTTTATGACTGATGCTGTGAAAATAATAGGTGTGTAGATAGGTATATAAACAGAATATTAATATTGAAGTCATCTTTTTAATTTTATTGTGTGGCTCAAGTTAGGTATGGGTATGTAAAATTATTTTCTAACAGAGTTAGGTTTTATTAGCACTGCATATTGCATTGCATATGAGCATAGTATGTAATCTACGTCAAGAGAATGTCGTGAACAGTCTAGCAGCCATGCATGTAGGTATTAAAAGAAATTAAGTGACATGTGGTGGGTCTATTTGTTGTTAAAACTTCAGGGGTATTATGAACACGGCATATTAGAATGGGGACTGAGTGTAATCTAATTTTAAAAGGAAACCTAAAAACTATGCAGTTTTACTTTAGAAAAAAAAAACGATGTGACATGAGACGAGGCGACTTGCTGTTCAAACTTCAAGTGGACATAAATAAGAGCCGCAATATTCGGCGGGCTCGTCTCGACGGGCGGCACGGTGTTCTCAATTTGAGAAAATATTTTAGTGCACGCCATTTTAGACCTACAACTCATAAAGAAAAGGATTTAGTTTTCTTTACCAGCAATCATAACAGGTTTTCAATTCTTTATAAGGGAAATAGAACTTACCGAGTCACAAAACAGAATTCAATATCCAAAAAAATAACACACGTATGACGATATTTGAAACAAAATTTCTTGGCAAAACTGTACTGTCACAGCATCAGTTTTCGGAACAAGTTGGATTAAATATTCTTTCGGGTGAAATTTGTTCCTAAATTACAAAGCAAATTTGTTCTTAATGGATATCTTTCCAATAACTTAACATTATAATCATTACATAGTGAGATTTGCTCATATTGTACATATTTTAACTTTACATTTGGTTTCAAATAAAAAGGCTAAATAATTGGTGATTTTACTGACAGTATGCAGTATTTGTAACTTAAGAGACATTAAAATGGCAACCATACCGGAATTATCATTTTTATATCAAACCTAAATACGGCAATTAAAAAGAAATGCATCAGAATTTTACTTGAACATTTGTGTAGAAAATAAGGCCCGATGATAACACACGTATGTACCTACACGTATTTTGACCCCATTATGAATCTTAAACACATCCACCACATTCCATGATAATTCATTGAATGTAATAAGTTGCGTAAGTCGTATGGTGAAAATAAATTTATCTCGCTACACCTACACATTACACCTAGGGGCTCCTTTCTTCCTGTCAACGTTTCCCTTTTATGTTTCTATCCGACCAATGTTTGAGTTTCAATTTCTGAGTCGCATGGAATGAAGGCCCGCGCAATACGAGAGAATAACTCTAACCATTTGGGAATTGGTACCCACCTTTGTGCCTTAATACCGCTCAAAAGATTTCCCTTGTCCGCGCCATTCTATACATATCCACCCGGATCACGTAGAAAAAGCGTAAGAATATCCTAGAGACACGATGGTTTTTCTTTCGGCTCCGTTTGTCGGCCCAAGAGACTTATTATACTGTGTATACACGAGATACTTGGGTATTTTGTTCAAATATAATCAGGGATGTGAGTTTTGTCCAAACAATGCTTTCGTTTTATTCAACGTTATATATTTGGATATTCGCCGATACGACGGACGCCATGGCGGAATGCAAATGTTTAACTTCATATTGGATCGGGAAGGGTCTCTAGCTTTTTTTTCGTTTTATATATTGCCGATATCGATATATTTTAGGAGGGATATTTTTTCTCAGTTCCTAAGCGATACTCATAAAATAAATACCTACCTAGATAGATACACAACATCACGTATAAAAATATCGTCCATCTTCGGAGATAAATTTGATATTTTAAACTCTAACCATAAACTAATGTAAAACGAAGAGTCAGTTAAATTTATACTTGGTTGTAACACTTACTATGTGAAAAAGACGTCATAACGTTGCAAATATGCTAATTTAGAAATGAAAATTAAGAGCGAAGCGCCACCCTGACGAAATGTTGATGAAATTGAAATTAATTAAGTCAGGCGAGGTATACTGCAATTAATCTACCTCTTAAAGACTTATAAATTTAAATTTTAAAACGATCTGCACAAAGCGTGTAATTGAAGTTTGCAACATATAATCACATATATACACTTATGTTTAAATAATAGTGATTTCGAATATCTGTCTCATAAGCAGATAGTAATGAATGAGTTCTTATATTATAGGTACTAAATAATATTGATGTGATTGAACATTATTATTTACACAAAAAACAACAAAATATTTTGACAAAATAAATTCTTTAAGTTTGCAAAAAAAGGAACACGGCAAATAACAATTTCTCGGGGTTCATACGTCTGTAAACAAGGTAGACTAGGCCCGCGGCTGCCGTTGGGGCCTCAATAATATAAAACATGCGCTCATATCCCCCACCTATATCTGAATCCACCCCTCATCCACCTGCCTACACAAACACGGGACTACATACTGTTGAATAAAACTATTGGTAAATTTATATCAATGACAAATGTCTCAATATTCTAGTGCAAAATATTATATGAAACGGTAATCACCATTAGTATTTTATGGAAATATAGGTACTCATCAAACTGGAATTTAAACATGCTTTCTGATTTTGTCAAAGAGTAAAATATATAATTTACAGAGTCGCTCAACCAATCAATGTAAGCGTAAAGAGTATATTATTTAATTTATTAAAATTTATCATAATCATCGCTAACATGGCTTATTCCTAGCTATTTCTTATAATATATTTTTAATTTCATGGTTTGCATCAAAGCCCGGTGCTAGGCATTTTAGCACTTGAAACGATCTAAATCCGTTCTCTATTTATTTTAAATCGAACTGCAAATGTCTAGTTTAATGTTATCATATTAAAAGTAAATGGGTAGGTATATTTATATTTAGATGTACCATAGCAATAAAATCCAGTCCATCACGATCGATAGGTAGGTACTTTCGAACTTTCTGACGTGAAACAGAACAATAACCAAGAAAATATATTTCCATGTATTTTGCATCTAGAAAATACCTTTCGTACTCTTGAAACTAGCGAAGGTATTTCTGTATTCACACAAGTTTCACGAATAAAACCTTAAATGTACCTACTCGTGCATACATAGGGGTACTATAAAAGAGTCCTTAAGTTGGACCTCTCTTTAATTTGGAGAAAGGGGAAATTGGTCTCCCTACAATTTTATTGTAAGCACGAGACCGAAAGTAACATTTAAAAAATCTTTTTTGTATATGTTATACGGTAAGTTAAATATCCAGGCTATTTTAGTTTGACAAAGTCCTTTTCGCTCTCATATTTATAAATCAATGTGAAAATATGTAATTAATAATATATTAACTTAGACTATAAAGTTTTAATTTAGACCTTTGGGGCCAAATTTCCCTTAAAAAGGGAACGTATCGTCATTATCCCAAAAGTGTACTTTAGTATAATAAGTAAAAAATTACTTACTACATGCAAACCGTATGGAAAAGATCTTTAAAAGTTTGACGAGAGTGTAAGCAAGGTCGTGCATTGAATTTCATAATAAATAATCTAATTATTTAACACCAAAGAAATTTTAAAGGAATTTTAGGAAATATTAAATACAAAGCACTTTTTGCTATATCTGTGTAGGTACGTTAGTAACAATTTACCGCTAAAGACGAAGTAATCAACATTTCGAATAAAAAAAAATATACACAGATATCACTTTTTAACAAGCGTACCTAATGGTTTCCATATAACGTATATACAGTAGTCGTACTAGTCGTTTACAAACTGGTTTTGTTGTGTAAAAAGCTATTACTACCTATTAGTCGATTGAAACTCATATGTGTACACTAAAATTCATAAATATACGAGTATCTACTGACATTTTTCAGCCTCGCTGCGGTTCAGTAATCTTTGGAAATTTATGTATTTTTTATCAACCTTAATTCGATTAATGTTGTAAGAATTATAATGTGCCGTACTATGAGGTTAATTTAATTGCTATGGAATCCTTTTTGAGATGCAACTCCGACAATGCTCAGTGATAGAAAAAGTTAATTGATTGAATTTGTTTTTTTTTTTCAAAAAAGAAAGAATAGGACAGCAATAGATAAAAGTGCTTTGTTACCTCTTCAAAATGTTTGGTTCATTGTTTAAAAAATATTGAGGATTTAGTCATTCTTCCTATTTCCAATTATTTTAGGTAAATAGGTACCTACATTTATTTTAATGTTTTATTCCGTATCCACAATGAAAAGACTGCACTTATATGATAACTCACGCATCTGCTTGTCTGGATGTATATGTGTGTCATAGTCATCATAGCAATTGAAAATTAGAATAGTATAGAGGAATTAATATATCACAGTACCTATTGTCTTAGGTTTTCGCGATTGTTACACATTGAATTAAACAATTTTTAACGGAAGTATCGCGTGTTTTACTTATTTTGTTGAACCTGACGTTGGTATTTGTCTTAAATGTAAGACATATACCATAGTCTTCCTGCGACCACGGAAGCTGCAAAGCGTTCGAAACGTCAGATTCAACAAAATAAGTAAAACACGCGATACTTCCGTTAAAAATTGTTTAATTTAATATATCACTTAATGAGTTAAGTAATATTTCTTAAAAATAATGCGCAACAAAGTAGTGAAGGTTCAAAGTGCAAACATTAAAAAATATATATGTTTAGTATCATATAATAGAATTTAATGCTGTTTGCACTGAACTCTATTATATGTTTAAATATATGTTTTTCTTTTAATTTTTTTATACGACGTCGAGAGACGTAAAGCATGCGGCCCACCTGATGTAAAGCGATTACCGTAGCCTATAAAAGCTTGCAACTCATTAAGCAGCTATCCCTAGCACGTTATTTAGCTGCGATTTTCTGTGAGGTGTAGGCAGGCACCAGACCGGCTGCTTTGATGCGTCCTACCTTAGAAATTCTGACTAGTTGTCGTGTAATATAAAATGTTTTAAATTTTACGTTTACAGTTGGCAATCAAAATCAGAAAATAATATAAATCGAACACTTATAAAGCAGCTAAATGTATTTCAAGGGATCTCAAAATCGTTTTTTTTTAATTCATAACACCTTTTTTCAGAGCGTGTCTCCGACTCGCACTTGGCTGATTTTCGCTTCTGACAAAAAGGAAATTATGTCTTTGGAAAGGACGTTGACACGACAAGTGAGTCGTGACTGACTCTGTAGTACCAGCGTTTGATCTAGACTATGGATGAGGTTGAATGGTTGATACGAATTTCATCGCCTGGGGATGTAAACAAAGAGCCGCAATTTTTCTTTGATATTGTACTCTTTGCGGTATAGGCAGGTATGTATTCTATTATCAGATCATACGCCTGTCTTAAATTTAAAAGACCAACATAGTCATAATGTATATATGTATAAACATGTAACGTAGTTTTACGGTTGAAACAGTTCTTATTCTATTAACTAATGTAATTTACGACTTATTAAAAATATTTAAAGTTCACTAACGTAACTTTAATGGGTGTAAAAGTGCGATATATCAATCTGTACAAAACCATACATAAGTCGCTTTTACAGCTTCGGCATAAGATGTATGGATGTATAGTTTTATCTGTCATTACCTGTATCAGACCAAACTACGGAGGCGCATTTTATTTTACAACGGGAAATTTAAATCACAGTAGGTAGGTACTAATATTGATAATTCAATAAATTGTGTAGTTGTGAACTACACAATTTTTTCGTGATAATGGAACTCTTTTTACAGTCGATTATATTTTATAACGCTTACCTAGAGCCATACATTTACTACAGAATAAGTAAATAAGCTTAAATAATAAATAAGCTTCCTGAAACTCAAAGATTCAGTTAAAGTTTGAAATATAAAGAATATGAACCAGCTAAAAATTAAATTTCCAGTATCCACTGTTTGCATTTGTAGAATCCCGGTAGAACAGTTTTGGTTTAACTAAAAGTTAGAGAATTGAAAAAGTTTTTAGGGACATATTTCAAATTGTATTTTTACTACTATTTTAAAATAGAAATTGAATGTTTTTTCTTATCTGGTTATTATTATCACTTATGCAATAATACATTAAACTGAAAAAAATCATCTGATCACACAAGCTCGGTGGCTCAGTCGTGAATGACGCGACTTTGCCACCAACGCTCGTGGGTTCGATTCCCACACAAGGCAAACATTTGTGTGCATGAACATGTCTGATTGTCTTGGTTTGGATGTTTTAAGACAGGTAGGGCGCATCAAAACAGCCTGTCTGGGGAAGTACCTCCACCTGACAGAAAACCGCAGCCAAATAACAACTCCCAAGCAAAGAAAAAATCGATGGTTGCAAGAAGGTATAAATCAAATCTCTTTTACATTTGTTGTCTTCTCTATCTTACATATATGCATATATAAAAAAAGGATTCGTATCGAGACTGGTTCAATGCTCAGGCGGCTGGTGATTTGAATACGAGAGACTCGTACGCTTGCCCTCCGAGACTCGTGCGTTGGTCTCTCGCCAAAGCTGTTCAGGGTAACTTTTGTCAGTCCTCGTTCCCTCCATTACGCAAAGCGGACTAATGGCTAGCCCATACTGCAAAGGAGAAAGTCGATCTCCTGGGCTCTTTTTTGCATCAAACTCGACCCTTGATGACCAGAGAAGAACACCGCCGACCATCCCGAGGTGTGAGAGCTCTATGCCAGAAATTCATTTCCCGCAAACACAGGTCCGTGGAGCCCTTATCTCTCTGGACATTCGAGCGGGCCGAATGGAATTTCACCCATTACTTTGAACATGTGTGCACTGGAGTTAGCTCCAATTCTAACGCACCTCTTTCGGTACTCCTATTAACTTGGCGTGGTCCCCAGCTCATGGAAGGAGGCTTTGGTATGATCCCTAAAAAAGGTGCTTGCGCGGATCCGTCCAACTATAGGCCTATAGCAATAACTCCCATATTTTCCAAAATCATGAAAATATCATCAACCAGCAACTCTCGGCTGGCGATCTTCTCGTATACTTGACCCACCGCTGGGCGGAGTCAGTAGAAAATAAAGGCAAGGCTTTAGCTATTAGTTTGGGCATAGCAAAGGCCTTCGATCGGGTGTGACACAAATCACTTCTCACAAAGCTTTTTTCTTTTGGGGTACCCGAAAAAAATTCTCATTGGGCGGAGCATCAAGGTCGTAGTTGACGGTGGCGTAACACAAGGCTGGGTGTTGTCTCCCACTGTGTTCCTTCTACATACTTCTTACACTTGCTCAACATTCATTGCTATGCAGATGACAGTACGGTGGATGCACGATGCACTGGTCAAGCCAATATTTCTCAGGATTGCGTCAATGAGTGCCGATTACAGCTTATGTCTGAAATTGAAACATCACTAGAACAGGTCTTGAATTGGGGTAGACGGGATTTACTTCAAGTTAATCCCCTAAATACACAAGTGTACGCATTTACCGCGAAAACGATCCCCATTTATCGTAGCTCCTCGATTAGAAGGCATACTTCTCAGCGTTACGCTTTGCATTGGTATCCTGGGTATCGTCATATCGAGCGATGTAGGTATAGTTTCGCAGTCACCTGGAGAGCAAAGCTAAGTTGGCGTCCAAGAAGATCGGTATAATCAATAGAGCTAGACGTTATTTTGCACCTCAACATCTCCTTTAACTTTATAAAGCCCAGATCCAGCCTCACATGGAATACTGTTCACAATTTGGGCCGCACTATGGAAAATGGTAGAATATTAAAAATCGTTTTTACTAATGTTGTTATTGGCACACTTGTATTAGTTTATTAAATAGTTCGTGAGTGGAACTTTACTATAAAGTATATGCACATATGCAGTGGCGTGCACTCCATATAGACAAAAAGACATTGCCTACCCTATCAATTTGATAAATACCATCCGATATTTCATTCTTAAACATAGCTTTTAACTAATATTTCGTATCAAAAACAAAAAATTAAAAACAGCTCCATCTATCGGTATCGGTAAGTTATTAAAATCATCGCTAGTCATATTCAAATCGCAGCTAGGCGCTACGCTACACCAGCGCCGCATTGGCAGCTTTTAACGGCGGAAGACACTAACTATTTCTGTCTAAATTTACGTATATGTGCCGTGTTGTTAATACAAATACTGTAGTGTGCATTCGTGTAATTACATTGCCCACAATAACACAAATAACGCACACTATCACATATATAGACAATGTCTTTTCAGCTGAACTATAACGTAAATTACCTAAGTGTCGCGAGCATTGCTACGTAACTATTTTAAAAAGTAGTTTGCTGCATATAATTATAGTGAAAGATATTGCCATTTCTTTTTTTCGTATAAAATTGATGTTAATTTTATTTTGATTTTAAGACGGCCGCCATTGTTTTTGTTTTGAATCGATTGACTGGTAGCAGACGAAATAAGATTTTAAAGTTGATAAATATGTATGATATTCACTGCGAAAGTTGTTCATGTGGTGTGTGTAGTGTTCGGTGAATAAAAACAAGTGATCACATACATCATTATTTCCACAAGACTGGGTAACCAAAATCAATATTCTGTATTTTTTGGTAAGTTAATAGCTTTAAAAAAATCTGCCTACCCTGTCAAAAATCTCTGTGCACGCCACTGTACATATGTATATTTCACGCCAGGTCCCTTGCGGAGTAGACAGAGAGAACCGAGCGCCATAAGTGGCGGTACTTACATACTTCACTCGCTTCTATGACTTTCAAAGCTTTTTCTTGCACGCTCACTGGTTCCTGGGGTTCCTGACATCACCTTCTGATAAAACACGACCAATTTGGTCATGGTAGGTTAGTCTCGGTCTTCCTCGGCTCCACCATCCTTCCACTTTTGCATTGTATATCTGTTTAGTCATTCTTTCGTCCCGCATTCTTTCTACATGTCCATGTCCGAACCAACGGAGCATGCCTTTTCTTATATTAACACCGATACTCTCTTTCAGACAAACTCTTACTCTTGCGTCTTCATTACGAAGGCGTCAGCAAGCGTTATGAGAAGGGTACTAAGTACTACAACAACAAGTACAAGTACTAAGGGTAATAAGTATAAAGCAATCATTTTATATATAAATTACATGAAGCATATTTTTTATTACCACAAAGTTTATGGCTCTTATAAATATCTATTTCAGGTTCATTCTCTCAATATTTCAAAATTATGTTTTGTGACATGTAACACAAAAGTAACAGGTTTAAGCTGCTAAATGTTTCACGTTATTACCGGTAGATGGCGCTATAGTTAAAAATGTATAACATTTGTACTTGACATTTGACTTATTATGGAATGTATTAATTGAAATAAATGAATTATTTATAAATATCGCCGCTACTACTTGAAAGACGTTTTTTTAATTTTACTCCAATAACCCTCCTTATAAAATAATAATATATTATAAAATATTACTATTTAATATAATTAATACTAAATATTGTTAAATTATTAATGTTAAATATTTATTAAATTATGCCAAACAAGTATAACTTCTCACGCGCGGAAGTACATAAGTACACGCACCCATTTTTATTGTAAAAGATAAATACGGTTATTGTGGGTTATCCTTAGGAGCTATACCATCACGGACTTTTTTTAGATCTTTTTACACGTACAGACGGCGGGAAGCAACTTTGTTTTATACTACTTATGCAAAGATAATGAAAATAAGAATACTTAAACAGAAACTGACCAATTTAAAAATTTCTTTTACAGATAAGAAAATTCGCGGCATTGCAGAGCATTCTATGCCAAGCATGGGAGTCAGAATGAAAAGGGCTGAAGTGTACCAAAGATGCAATGAAAACCACATTGCTCTCACAAAATAAAATTTAAGACAAATCAATGAAACAAAAAAGCTACTTATACTTATACTTTATTACTATGAGCAAGATGCTTCGCCCACACGGTTACAACATTTGGAAAATTAAAATATAATATGAATAGCACAAGCTGTCTTATAGGTAATTGCTCGCATTTTTATAAGTTAAGACTTGATCTTGTCTAATAATAAGTATTATTAAAAACTTGAAAGTAAAGTGACTATCCTCCAAATACCCTTTGTATTTAAAACAAATTTATCCTCACAATACACATGTAATCAAAAGCCATCCGTCGCCCGAGAATTCTCAGATACAATCTAATAAACAAAAGAACATCACGCAACATCGGTGTATGACATTCAGCTGTCAGGTGAGCCGCCATGGTGCCTAGGCCCCTCTCCCCTCTCCATGCGTCCCGCACTTCTCATTGACATGCAAATGAAACGGGCCACGCTCGCGGACTGTCGGTTATTTATCTCTGATTGGCTTCGTATATTTCGCTTTGACAGGCAGTTTCGAATATCAAATGGAATTTGTGCTTGTGTTTACGTAATTAGATTATGCTAACGAATGAACAGATTCCTGAAATTCGATTTTTAAATTTAACACTGGGATTGGTTTTTATTTGGGTATAGCAGATTATGTGTCAATGGCCTTGAACTTTACACAGTACAGTCAACTAGGAAGTATTTAGTAATGTCACATCATTACAATATCTGGGTATACTTTGAAGGTTATGTAATTTCTTTTCAAGCAAACTTACTAGCATAGGAGAATAGTCCCCCCATTGATGCACATTGGGAGAAAAGCAACGGTTCTCCACCAGTTAGACAATTTGTCCATCAATATCTTCTCACCAAGCCCGTTGCCGGGTCGCATAACTCAGTCCATAAATCCGTCACTCGCTTTTTTAACATTCATAGACATTTTCGTTACCACTGTCTGATAAAACGCGACCAATTTGTCGTAGTAGATGAGTCTTGAGCTTTCTTGGCATCATCTTTCTACTTTGGCGTTCTAATTTAATGAGAGATCATTCATTATAACACATATTATTTCATATCTTTTAAATAACCTCTCACATTCCACTGTCTTTTCGACGCTCAACTCGTCTCGACCCGCCGGAATGGGCCTGAAAGACGGCGCCCTTCATCACTGCATGTATTTTCTTTTGCAACGACGACGGTGGTAAATCAGTAGTGTCGCCTACAGGGATCACCTTATTTGGCATTTCGGTGCAGTCTTAGGCAAGGATTGTAATACACTGAAATTTCAGGGCATTACGAGCGCACAGATATAAGACCTCTAGTCTTTCTGGTAATGACAAAATTTATCAAAGAAACTTTCAATTTGATTTTGGTGCAATGATTATTGTTTGTTGTAATAATACTAATGTCCAATTTTTAGAAAGTATTTTTTTATACTACGTCGGGACGTATACAAGTATACGGCCCACCTGATATAAAGCGGGTACCGTAGCCTATTAACGCTTGCGATATATTAAGTATCACTGGTGTGATGCCTCCTTTGCTGCTTATACAGCAACTCATTGGGATCTTACTGGTGACCTCACTCACATGCAGGAACACAACAACCCTCTAATAGATAAAGGTAAATTCGCTTTATGGTCCATTGGTGGTCAATGTTACTTCTTTCCCAATGTTCACAAGTGAAGACAGAAGTAGGAGACAATGGTAATAGACCGTCATGTATAACTAATAAGTAATAATGGTTGATTGTAGATGATGTTCCATAAGTTTAATTGTTATATACCTAATCGTCCAAAATGGTCCATTTAGTCATCGTCATATTTATTACTAATTATTAAAGCAATCATAGTCAAAACTAGGAGGAGATTTGATTATGAATACGTATTTTAGTAATTTTGGTGCGAAAGAAAATTAATGAAAACAATTTTTTTCTCTCTGTATCAAGTGCGTATAAAACAAATTTTAAGATGTTAGATATAATGAATTAGTGAATAGAAATGGTCTCCAAATTATTGTTGCAAAATAATAAGGAAATCCTTTCTGGTACAGGGAGCTACTATTCCAGACTGGGCATAATATTATGCCTGCAACCGTCTACAAAAATAACATACCATCTGAAAATAAAACTAAAAGTAGATAAACAGAAAAAAAAAATAGGTACCTATACCTAGTGATATATTACACCAGGTCAGGTTAGACACATAGTACGAGCTCGCTATGCCTAACTACAAATTGTGATAAAATCTGTTTTCCGGAATTTTTCAAACAGTACCTATACATATTCGGGTTCCAATAGGTATGACTTTGTCTTGAAAGGCTATCACAAGAACTAATTGAAGCTGAAAGCTGCCCTACTGCACACAGTATCATTTTTTATTCGAATACAAAATATTTCTATAAACATGTTCGAAAATATATCCAAACAAACCCATCCTCCATCTTGGTTGTAGATTTACTACCAATTTGTTTTTGTTAGGATAAGTAAACCGGGCTTATTTTCAGGAAAATCTTGTTTGTCTTCGCTAGAGCGCCCTCTTAGCGGATCATCTGCATTTTTCTGGCACATATACCTACTCAAACATTTTATCTCGAAACACCCTGGTCTTTCTATTAAGGTGGGTATTCGCTTGTGACATTTCATGGAGATGACGTGGCGCGTGTATTACATTACTGAGTAAGTAGAGCATCGAAGAAATGCACGTGTCGAGTGGCTACCCCATAAGATACAAGATTTCGTTAATGCAAACAGATGTATTCACAATTCTATTATTAAGCCAAATAGGCTTCGTAAATAGGTTAGGCATTATAGTAATAATGACATCAGTATAAATACCATTCCGTCGTAACATATGATTTTTTACTCAAGCCGTCAATAGTAATGTAATTTCTTGAAGTAATGTCATTATTACCGGTAATACTCGGACCACTTAAAACTACTAGATACCTAAGTATTACACCTGTATTTGATAGCTTTCTGGTAATTATTACTAATTCATCCATGCTAATTTCCATATACCGATATTGAAAAATACGACAGCAAGAATATAATTTGAACATCAGTCTGAGAAAGAATATGATTTGAACATCAGTTTTCAACCTAGAGGGTTCTAGGTTGAAAATCGAACTTCATACCGCGATTTTTCTGGACTATAGGTTATGCACAGGGATGGCAACACACGTCATATATACCCTGGTTCCGGAAGCGTCCATGAGCACACTTTGTTTAATTATATAATAAAGAAGAAAAGTAATTTACATACGTAAATTGGAAAATACATAGTTAAATCGCATATGTCTGATTTCCACAAAGTGCACCAGTGGAGAATGCTCTTAGCATTAAGATTTTTTTTTAATTTTATTGTATAATTTTACATTAAAAACACATAATAATAATAATACAAAAAAAAAACAAAATTAAATTATACAATGGCCGACTTATCCCAGTCTCTTCCTGTCAACCACAATATATACATAAATTGCACCAAACCGATTAGATAAATACACACTTCACGCTCACGCTCGCAACATAAAATACCTTAAGCTCATTAAAAACTAATTGAATATACATGAGCATTGCAAAATCGCAGTAAAATAATATCACTTTTCTTATCGTATACCTACTTAACATCCAAATTAATAGAATTGCCAATGTTTGATTTGTACTAATTCGACAATAGTTGATAAAGTCATAAAAGAAACATAATCATTTCAATTAATTAGTCCAGCTATCACTCTAAAACTTTCGGCCAGTGACGAAGTGGGACCCAAACAACCGACAGTTGTACAAAGTTAGACAGTTTGCCAACTCAGTAACTCTCCAATCGATAGACTTCGATGAGGGCCTTTACTGAAAGACGACTACCGATTCTACGCAGTACAATAGGCCCCTCGTATATAGGTATATTCATATACATTATCTTCGTTTACGTAAATATGAAGACGGGAACTTTATGAAGGGTCTTTTCAACTAGTTTGTTCATAGAAAAAGTTAGCATATGAAGGAATTTGTAATATATACAATCCTTCTTGTAATATAAACATATGTTTTAATTTATATCTATCCAGATATAATTCGTGTCTGAAGCTAAGCTAATTCAAGGTTTATCAGTTAAATACCAATATTCATATTTAATTACATTAACTTATATAGAAAATTATTAACTATTGGTTTAGTTTTATTTGACAGTAGGTACTTATACGTGGCTTAACAACGGATTATTATTGACTATGGGAATGACTATATAACCAGTACACATATATATTTTTATTATGCTAGTAAGTCAAGGTTTTTTACAACGTCAGGAGGCATACAAGCATATGGCCCACCTGATGTAAAGTTCACATTAAGTATTACTCGCACGATGCCACCTCTGCTGCTAATACAAAAACTCCTGAGGAGCTTACTGGAAACCTCACTCACATGCAGGGACACAACAACCAACTAGAGAGTTGTTATTTGACTGCGGTTTTCTGTGAGGTGAAGGTAAATGCTAAGTATATGTTTCTCATTATCAGTGGTCTCAAAGTCAACCTCAGCCGCACGTGGTGCACTACTACAGGGTACGTACTACCAGTTATCTTCTGAGGAGTTGCTATGTGAGCAGCGGGGGTGGCAACTTGCGAGCAAATATAACTCTGTTATGTGGTGAGCGTTGAAATTGATAATACCTACCTATCCCGACGTATAAAAAAATACGTTTTAACATTTTTTTTTAAATATAAATAAAAACAGATTGTTCTATTTACGTGTATCTTCAAACTAGGTCCATTACGGGCTAGGCATAGAGAAACATACTTTGATTATTCCTTTATCGGGGTACTCCTGTGATGGTTTTGTGAAACAGAATTAAAATGTTATGATATAAATAGTTTTACTCAAAAATGAATTCAACTTCATTGAAGTCGACTCCTATTCACGTCATTGTTTTAACCTCTACTGACATCGACTTTATTAAAATCAGTTTCGACTTTTTATTTAATATTTTTTATAATGTTATCTACAAGAATTCCCACATCTGGATAAGTAATTCAGATATCAGAATTCTTCTATTGAGTATATATACACATAATACCTACCTATTACTAGTAGGAACACATACCTACTTTACGTACTGGTAAAATAATATTGAGAATATAGATAAAACCAACCAACTATCTTTCATACCTCAATGCAATCTCTCAAGTCTACCTGATTACACCTTCATCGATACCCTTTTATGACGCAGCCTTAGGTAAGGGATCACATAAGAATAATATTACCAATGTACGTATTCATTATATTTACGCGTGTTGGGTGTACGAATCCGTAGCCGAGAGATGACTATTTTTCGTCAAGTCACGTCCCTATTCGAGCTTATCTGGCGTTAGGTTTGATGATAATAAGTGATACCACGATATATCGGTCACGTAGATATAAATAATACTAGATATGCCAGTGACAAAAACTCTGTCTATCTAATTAATATTAGGTATATATAAAAGTCCTTTAATTTTGCTAGGGTATTAAAAGATAGTATTTTGTAGTTTGTGTTACTCAGTTTTTTATTTATTAGAACTAGCTGTAATTGCGACATTGTTCGCGCCACATGATTAATATTACAAACGGTTTTATTTACACAATAGATCAATTAGAAGGGCGAGATTTTAACAATATGTTTTAGACTATGGACCCAATATAAGAGCACCATCTGCATCAAGAGATTGCCTGATATATAGTTTAATATTTTTTCCACCGCGGAATCTGCATATTATTTGCATGTAGGTACTAGTAATGAGTTTCAAAAATATGAAGAGCGACGTTATAGTATTATTAAATTTATTTTATTTTTTATTGTTTTGCTGAAATAATATTAACATCTAGAATATATAGTACCTACAAATGTCACTAGACAATATGAGAACAACATTGTTAAAAACGCATTATTAGGCAAGTATGTAGGTACAAGTCGGCCCAGCAAGTGCGATGTTTAATAATAAAATTAATTAACCCTCTATCCTTTAGCTCCACAGTATGTATTATAATTATTATAATGGAACGCTACTTCAAAAATGTATCTACGTACCACAAAATTATGTCAAAAGGAACTATGAATAGTTTCTACCATCAGTACCATACACGGTACGGACAGCTAATTTTCATAGCTTGATAAACCGCAACTTAAATGAAATTGATCAAGCTATGAAAATTAGGGTTTTGTAAAGATATCGCCAAGCCAGAAATGTGTGTTGAATTTGACAGGTATTAAGTAATATTCTTCACAGATGACTTCACTCTTCGCGAAGCCGTATAATATTTATTATAAGTATTTCTACATAATTACGGCACGTAATACGTTATTAATTTTGTAAGAATATAATTAAATCAGAGATGTGTGTCGAATGTGAGTGGTATTAGGTAATAAATCAGACTCATTAGTACTTATGTCACATTTCGCGTTACCGTACGAGTTATTGTTGTTTCTATTTTTTTTTCTATATTTGTCATTAATTACTTTGTAAAAATATCATCAATATTTGTATTTTTGAAGGACATAATATTTTCATATCCTTTTCTTGCAAGAGATTTCCATACGTTAAAGGATTTAAAGACTAAATAAATATTGGGTTTTTGCATATTCAACAATAACATCTAGATCCAATATTTACATGTCATTTTGTATAAGAGAACCTTTATATACTAACGGACAGACAGTATTGTTTTTACAGACCTTTGGTCATCACGCACGAAATTTAAATATGGAAACAAATTAACACTTACACAAAACGAAAGAAAGAAGGAAGGTAGAAAAGTTATGTAAATAAAGCAAATGTCATTTAAATAATGAATTTTTATTTCAGCCTTTTCTTCGACCTTTCCAGTATAAAATATAATATTAGAGCAGAAGCATACACGAGGCGTCCTCTCAGAGTCAATATCAATAAATGGGAAGTTGGAAATTGGATGTGTTGCGGCTCGTCGCGGCGCGGCCACACCGTACGTAATAAGATAGTAATGAGCCGATCTTGCTACTCGTAAAAATATGGTAGCCGGCTCCCGATCTATGACTAAATATTTAACTAACTCGCCACGTCTCCTCTGGGAGTTAGGTATATTAGTAAAACGTTTGTTTGGTTATATATTAGTTGTTAGTTATATATTAATTGAAGTTTTATTAACCATATTGTGTTTTAATTAAACTAGGTAGACCCAGTCTTTCGACACCATACTCGTTCTTTTAATATTCATATGTTCTTTCACTTCGCTCGCGAATTTTTGTACTCCTGAAGGCCAATTCTACTAAAAAATTGCAACTGCACTGCAGCGCGGCGTGTATCAAAATGTGTACATTTTGACGTATCGTCAAGCGATCTGACAGCAGCGACGTTTAACGAAACGTCAATATGTACGCATTTTGACACACGCCGCGCTGCAGTGCAGTTGCAGTTTTTTAGCAGAATCGGCCTACTGGCCGGTGCAGTGTGCGAATCTTGGTCCTCTTGACATTCGATATCTTTTCACTGTGGTCAATAAAATACCTAACTTATATCGATCAACTAAATGCTTGCAGTAAAAACGATATACGATCAATAAACTGCACTGTTATTGTTTTATAAAATAACAATGTATCTATAACTTCACGCTCAAATCTCTTGCGGGGTAGGCGGAGAGAACCGAGCGTCGTAACACGCGGTCCTTAGATACCACATATCGTTTCTTTGACATTTATAGCTCTTTCCATACACGCTTTCCGGTTCTTAGGGCCTCTGATATTATCTTCTGACAAAACACAACTCCTACGTCTTTTCATTTTCGCATTGCATATCTGTTTTGTCATTCTTTTATCTTACTTTCTTTCTACATGTCCGAACCAACGGACCATGCATTTTCTTTCTACACACCTCACTCGCTTCTTTAACATTCACAGCTCATCCCACGAACGCTCGCCAGTTTCTAGGGCTCGTAAAATCACCTTCTGCTAAAACACGATCAGTTTGTGGTCATGGTAAGTAAGTCTTGGTCTTTCTCGGCTCCCACATAGGTACTTCTACTTTCGCGTTGTAGGTAATACCTATCTGTTTCGTAATTGCTACTTCCTACATTCTTTCTACATGTAGGTACTAACCAACGAAGCTTCTTCTTATTTTAACACCGAAACTCTCTTTCAGATCAACTCTCTTTCTAACATCGTCATTGCGAACACGATCTACTATCGTTTGGCTACAAACTTCGCGCAACGCTCGCATTTCATTTCGACTCGCATTTCGTAAATTTTCGAGGGTAGATTGTTTTTACTTCTCATATAGTATAAGTATAAGTGATTACAAAATATCGTTGTGGCAGTACAATCATGAGTTATGAACATTAATCATATTAATCAAGAACTTCGAAGACGTTACATATTGAATTAATGATCCTTGAGCTGACTATTGAGAATTTATTTAAGTAGAATAATTATTCGCTGTACTACTACCTTCAGTGAATAATTATACCATGTAGTACGAGTAGTATAATTATTCACTAATTATAGTGAATAATTATAGTAGGTAGTAGTACCTATATCGAATAATTATTCTAGTGGAATTCTCAGTAGTCAGCTCAAGGATCATTAATTCGATATGAAACTTCTTAGAAGTTCTTGATCACTATGATTCATATAGTATAGTGAATAATTATAGTAGGTACTCGTAGTAGTATCCTACTAATATTATAAATGCGAAAGTTTGTACGTATGGATGGATGTTTGTTGCTCTTTCACGCTTAAACGGCTGAACGAATTTGAATGAAATTTGGCACGTAGATAGATTATGATCTGGATTAACACATAGGCTACGTTATTTGACTCCACGCGGGCGGAGCCGCGGGCAGCAGCTAGTGATGAATAATTATTTTAATGGAATTCTCAGTAGTCAGCTTAAGGATAATTAATTCGATATGAAACTTCTTCGAAGTTCCTGATTAATATGATTCATATAGTATAGTGAATAATTATAGTAGGTAGTACTCGTAGTATATCGAATAATTATTCTAGTGGAATTCTCAGTAGTCAGTTAGCTCAAGGATCATTAATTCGATATGAAATTTCTTCGAAATTCTTTGACTACTTTCTTAAACATTTTAATCTATCCAAAAGTTAAATATACCTACTTAATTTTAATTATAAATTAACGTACCGTTGCATCCACGCGATCAGCTGTCGCCTTCAGCATCTGCAATCAAACAATCTGTTCAACATTAATTGCATTCAGCCATTTTCTATTTCTACATATTACTTTTGCTAGCTTGCATCAGCCTACGAGAATTGATTTGACATTGACATGGGACGCATGCGTATTGTCCTAATTTTGTAGGGGACCCGACGACTTGAGATGGATTTATTGCATCCCACATTGGTGGAAGAGAGACAGGTATACGTGCACACAATCGTCTCTGGACAGGTCGGTAACATGGCCGTCGGGTTATTGCAACTGCATGCATTTTAAGCGGAGACCAATGCAGGGAATGTTTTTAGGGAACGTGGAAGGTGACTTATTAATCTGTCGTACCAACTTTTTTGATAACGTGATCGGTACCCTTTTCTACTAAATCTTTTGCTAATAGTATAGTTTGCGAGTTTATTGCCTCACCATTTCATGGATTGCTTCTTTCCAATTCATAGATGTCCAATATTTTTTTGTATTTTCTATTTTGGTCACACACCTTTTTTGATCGTCTAAGCTAATTATGCGTTTGCGTTTTTATTCTTTTGAGTAGTAATATAGAATACAATTTAAATTTGTTAATTTATCTATTTACTTGTAATGAAACAAATTAGACCCTGTCTGTAGATACAGACTAATATAATTGATTCTTTTGATTATTTTTACTCACAGATAAATGTTACGAGAAAAATATACAGAAGAAGATGAGACTTATACAACGTTGATATTTAAGTACCTAAGCGGGAGGAATTAAAATCAACCTTAAAATAAAAAATATTTAATAGGAAATATCGTGTTAATGTTGTTGATTTTGTTTCGAAATACATGTGTTTAATTATATATATCTTCACGCCAGGTCCCTTGCAGGGTAGGCAGAGAGAACCGAGCGCCATAAGACGCAGTCATTACACACTTCACTCGTTTCTTTCACATTCATAACTCTTTTCATGCACGCTTGCCGATTCCTAAGGCTCCTGACATTATCTTCTGATAAAACACGACCGTCGACACGGCTCCTACATCCTTCCACTTTCGCATTGTATATCTGTTTTGTCATACTTTCATCTTGCATTAGTTAATAATGTATTTATCACTTAATTGATTTGGGCTAGGCTTGCGATAGAATTCGGTTATTATTGGTTTTATTTAGCTAGGTATATCAGGTTTAGATCGGGTTTACATCATGTTTAGGCCGAGTTTGGATTGAATTTAGGCCAGGTTTAGTTTGCTTAAGGTCTAGTTTAGGCTAGCCTTAGGCAATTTAAGCTGGTCTGAGATCTACCTTAGGCTTAGAACCGGTTTATGCCAGGCCTAGGTTGCGCAAAGACACGATTTAGATCGGGCTTAGTTCCGACTTAGTACCGTGTAGATTCGAGTTAGGTTCGGTATAGATCCAAATTGGGTTCGATTCAGATTTTAGCTGCTAGATATATCTTGACAAATGCCTATAAATATGAATTATCCCAATTACCTACATTAGTATTTAAATTAAACCATGTTGCAAATAAATTTATTAACTAAAAGGCTGTACCCATAGTCATAGGTACGCACATATTCTGGTGTCTTTGGTTCGCCGCACAATTAGAGTTTCCTACTATGTGCGTCATAGATCTTTTATTTGTTTGAGCAAAACTATATGTCACATGAGCAAAGTCGCCGTTAAAACTGTCTTATGTGAATAAGTTGTATTATATTTACTACTGCTTGTAAATTTACTCGTAATTTCATATTGGATTGTTAAATGTTCTTAATATTCCATATTACAACTTGTCACATAACTACAGATATCTATCTTGATATATCCTCGCCCCGTGAGCGAACCGTGCAGATAACAGATTGCCAGATGAGTCGGTCATATTTATATCGATTACTAGTAGGTACTTACCTCTACTCGATTCTTTAACATGAATAAAGATAACACAACACGACAGACATGCATTTTAAACTTTTAATTTGATATCGCCGAAAATCAAAGACCATATATATACAGATTGGGATTCTCAATATTATCCCTAATCGCTGTGCACCAATAATTCTGTTTAATTTTATACGATGCTTAAACAAAAACATTTCTCGGAAGGCGGGGAAGCTACTAATCGTCCCAATTCGGGAGCAAGTAAAGTAAATAAAAGTTTAAGCAGATTAAAGTCGGTAACGAGGGGCGGTGCGGGACGGGGGTGCAATTATCTCGTCCTATTTTCCCTTCTAATTTCACGTCAGGTCCGCCCTTCGATGTTTAGACGGTTGCTCTGACTCCGCTAGAGGAATGTCCAATTCTTGACAAAAATCACTTTTATATTCAGAATTTTTATTGTTAGATAAGATTATCTTATTTCGTCTAACTCTAGCATGTCTGAAAATATAGCTCTATAAACAGATACCTATCAATTCTGATTTTGATAAACAAAAAGCCCGTTACGTACAAAATAAGTAAAATTCCTCTATATAGTAGTACGTAATATTGGATGGTATATCGGGTGAAACTCGTTCCATACTAGTAGTATTAGTAGAGTCAGGTAAGGTAGTACCCATCCGAGGAAACTACGCAAGTATAGTAAACTGTGGAAACATATTCAAAATTACGTGAAAATGCTATAAAGAGAAATCTACTCACACGTCAACCTATGGCTATGGCGTAAATTCGTCTGATAGGTACGTCATTGTAATAACTTACCTCGTGTGCGTAAATTATATAAAAATAATACACTTTGGTTTACCTATTTATTAAATGAATGAACTATTTGCGCTCTTTCAGTTTAAGAATGAAACAGGTGCTGTCTAGATTTGAAATATACATTAGGTATAGCAAGATGGTATGTGTTTCATTCCTATAAAATAACGTAATAACTATAAGTAGATACTACAAGTTGGTAGTGTCTCTCACTATATGGCTTGTATTACTAAATGCACTAATGCGAACATGCATGACAGAATTTGCCCCATATACCAATGTAACATTCCGTCTTAATCGTGGGTATATCGAAGACCTTTTAGGAATAATGTAGAATGTAATTTGTACTCCAAATAATCCGTTCCATTCCGAATTAAAAAAACCTGTTTAAATACACGTGGCAATTGTGTCAAACTTCGAACGCTCGTTTGCAATCGTCAATGTTATCGTCTTAAAGAGTACTTACAATTTAGAATTAGATCGGTTAATGGATATAATATTTTAATAAAAACAGCGGAGCAAACAATACCCTACTGATGTGAACAAAATAATTTTCTGAAGATATATACAATAAATGAAGTCAGTACACCGTTCGTCATATGCTCAGCTACGTATGTAGTTGAAGAGCGAACTCGGCGCATAGTGGCGTAGTGCGCGACTACGCATAAGAACAAAAAGTTCAATATTGAACTTTTCGTTCTCGTTCGTATGCATATACCTACATGTAAGTATTCTCATTATTTTTATCATAAACACAATTACACACTAACTATCATAAACAAGCCTATGGCTATTTTTCGTAAGATGCTTACCACTTAATCTGACACGATACACAACAAAGAACGAACAACTTTGATACCAATTTATGTCACCCAACATTTACTTGCGGGGTTGTATTCATCATTAATCATAAAATACATAGAGATATGCCATTCCAGTTCGCAATGTTTCCACTGTCTCGGGTATTAGAAATATATTTATAGAACTTTGAGAATAATCCCTCGAACAACACATAAATAGTCACAAGCAACATTATAAGTCGTATCGTACTTTGATTTTCTTTTTTTGTGCAAATTAATATTATATCTCGTATCTGAAGTATATATTCAGTAAGCGCACAACAAATTGCAAGTTCTTCGAAGTGATTGCAAAACTTTGTCCATTCTTTTTTTTTCTACAGTCGCTAATAAGACAGTCGATGACCTTTCAAATCAATACCCGAAGACACGAAGCATCTGTATACAATTTAGTGTCCCAAACTTGAACTGAAAGAACTTTATTACTGAAAGATCATCTTAGGAAATCAAATTTCAATTACTTGTACAATATTCACGTGATCATTTCAAACAAAGTAATACATATAACTCCGCATAAATAACCATTTGAAAGCAATTAATAATATAATAGTAAATACCGATATAAACTCACATATATAAAAAATATATAAACGAAATAAATAAAAAAATGGAAAGAAACATTTACAGCTATACAACTTTCATTTTTTTTTAATTGCAAATTTGAATTAAAGTTAAATATAACTCCTTATATTCAACTGAAGAGTAGGTAGATAGGTACTCAAACATACCATTATGCCATAAAATATTATTGCACGATACACTACATTATTAGCTACATTCGTAAACAAGATGATTAATGCAAACAGGGGTGAAAAGTCTCGTGATTATTCTTACTTTGGGCATAACTCGAAAATATTGTAATTTACAAGGGCAAGAGTTGTACAATTTGCATAAAGATCGGTCTAAGTTGACATCATTGTACTTTATTAACGAAGCGCCCTTCGTAAACACCTCATGTTGTTTTATCGTTCTTAAGCCGGTGGATTTTGGATGTATCGTAAATAGTATAATTTCAGTTTCATTGTATGGTGGTGTTACTGATGAACTTTACATAAGAATCTCTCTCTCTCTAAGAGAAGGACTCATTATTTTATACTTTATTTAGTTTGTTAAAATTATTTTTTAATGAACACTACTGGTAATTTTAATATTTAGAAACACGTATAAAAAAATATTACAATAGATTAATTTCAAAATGTAGATAAGTCCTCCTTGGAAATACCTAAGCGTATTAATTCTACTTGTAAAATATCGAGACTTCTTCCCGCGCTTTTGACGAGTGACATTGTTCTTATACTTGAAATTTTTACAATTTAGTGTAAAATTAGTTTTATGTGACAATTTCGATAGTGTTTTGTAACATAAGTGCTAGTGCAATTATACAATAATAAAAAAAACTCAACGTGACGTGAATAAGTTCATCAAGAAAACCTTGTAAAATTCCTATCGTTTTACGGGAACTGAAGCTGGAACATAGAATTAAGATTTTCAAATGGTTCTAAGCTGATGACTTGGCTGTATGGGCTAGATCCCTTTGCCTTTCCCCTCGGGGATAAAAAGAACCAAAAAGAAATGTAAAATATCTACATAGGTGATGTTTACATGTGGTTTACGTAACTTATTGGACGACTCCGGTGGTTAAGGAGTTCAGGCTGTTCTAAAACCAGGGGTGCGTTTGTGTGCATGAATATTTTGCTTGAATATCTTATTTTCTGTGCACCTATATTTACAAATTAATATTTAAATATGTTGAAAAGTTATTAGCAATTTAGGACAGCGTAATTTGCCTTGAAATATTTCTTTATTTATCGTTATTAATGTATATGATATACCTATGTATATGGTATTGAAAGTATAATTTTAGTATGTATGTACTACATACAGTATCTGTATCTTAACGCCGGGTCGCTTGCGGGGTATGCAGAGAGAACCGAGCGCCATAAGACGCGGTACGTACATGCCTTATTCGCTTCTTTAAGATTCTTAGTTCTTTTCATGCACACTCGCCGATTCCTAGGACTCCTGAAATAACCTTCTGACAAAACATGACCAATTTGATCATGGTGGGTTAATCCTGGTATTCTTCGGCTCCTACATCCTTCTACTTTCGCATTGAATATATCTGTTTCGGCATTACAACCGTGACCAGCAAGCGTTATGCCACAAATACTTACATACACTATCTGCCTTACTCACCTCTTCTGCTCTGCCAGAATTTTAGTGTAAAATTTATATAAGATTAAAACTAAAGTGAAAAAAAGATTGTATAAGACCACTTTGAATGTCGGGCCGTTGAGGAGATACAATAAAAACTACTAAGGCGCGAATAAACACGATATAAAATGAATTAATAATAGGAAGTACGAAAGAGGCATCTGTTGGTGAAGTAAGTGTATCTTGATATGTGTAGGTATATGGTGAGAAGAGTTGAGAAGGATAAGTCAAAATTTGTTTTGTGACATATTTGTTTCTTTATTTGAAGTTCTCCATGCCGTTGCCTTAGCACATCAAGCCATGTTGGGCCTAGCCGTTGCAAGTATTATCTCCCTTAACTCCAACCTTCTTAACCCCAATGGCTTGGAGGGGAGACGGACGGACCAAATAACCATTCCTTGCCAAGCTTCTAACTTTAGTATTCTGGTTAATTCATTCTAGTCAAATCGCATTCTGTATCTATCTACTACGTACTTACTACATCGAAATGTATTATTGGGAGTGATATTTTATTTGCTTAAAAGATTTTTCAATAGGTATTATCATAATACTCATAAACTAGTTTCACTAACAAAATAAACTAGAAGTTCGCAAACAAATGTATCAAAGAGAGTTCTGACAAAATACTGTATCGAAAAGAATATCATGAGAAAGAAACTAACAGGAGCAAGCTAAAGAAACTCGAGGAATACAAATTGAAATATCAACAAATATGTTAATGAAATCAATCTCTTTGTTTCAGAGGGCGGGATGTGACGATCATACAAACGTTGCCGTCAGCAGACGGATCCCACAGCTCTATATTTACATGTTTTCGTAATCTACATACCGATATTGGGTTCAGTCGTGACTTGCATAGAGTTTCGGAGCCTATTAGCTGAGTCCGATTCAGATTGTCTTCGTACTAAAGATTAAAAGACATTTACATAATGGGACAGACATACCGACGCCTCGAATAGCGCTGTCTTAAGATATCCTACAAACTAAAATAGGAATACCAAATTGAAATTCACAAACGTAGAGAAATAATAAAAGGAAAGTTTGTATTTTTATGCCAATGAATAAGAACATAGCAGAATATATAAAGATTATTCTTATACGTACAATAAATTTTGGCAGTTCAAATTGAATATAAAGTGTGTTCAAGCATTGGAACTAATTTACTAATTAGCCATATATTATATCGTATGTAAGATATGTTAATGCATAGAATGATTGCTATCACCTATAGGTAGGTATATCACGTACTCTACTGATGACTGTTAATATGCATTTATATTAAGTAGAGAATTGAAACAATACGGGTTTTTATCTAAACCCTTAGAAGCATAGGAAGATATTCCATTTCATCATATGCAGGGACAGAGCGGAGGCGTCATTTTATTATAAAACAGTGGAGACGGTAATTATCGCGGTCAAGTGTAGGTACTTACACGAGGCGGTCTACTAACGAGTTCGCTCGAACTCGTGTTGTAAATGTGTGGTGTGAATACAAGCGATGACGCGACGTACACTACACGTCATACTTTAGAAGGCACATTATGTTTTATCTAGTCGCTACGAGAGGCTAGAAGAGAGAAAGTCGTAGAGCAGGCACAATGAGAATAATCCGTTCATGTAAAACTTTGCTTAGTAGAATGAGCGTAAATTATATGGCACTCATCATTTATAATAAAATTCAGCAACCCATTAGGTCAGTAAATGATAAAAAACGATTTAAAACTGCACTCAATGGCTTTCTAACTGAAAAAACTTATTATGACTTGAAAACATTTCTAAATGATAAGATGAGTTAGTAATTTATTATTAAATTATGAATATCATGAAATTTAATTGTATACTACTCTGTTGACTTTTTTTGTATTTTTATGTTTCATAGATCTTTAATTTTAACGTAACGTTTAATTGTAAAGTTTAGTAATACCTATTTATTACTAATAATTAATTTCATATGTCAGTAAGGCTAATCATGGCTGCACTTATAATTAATTTATTTACCACTAATGTATCGACTCATGTTTATGAATGAATAAATAACATTTTTGTGAAAAAGAACAAAAACTCAAGCAAGCGATAGAAAAATACCTACATAATACTTTTGTATTAAGACACTAGGAACATTTTAAATCGGTTGGATTATACGAGAGTACTCCGATACTCTGTCACACAGTATTACGAGTATGATATGTAATGCATACCATAATACTAAGTAACATAATACTGTCACATATCGTGGAGTGTAAGGCGCTGACCGGCGATCAGGTGATCAGCGGTATTGCTAATGTTTACGCTGAAATGCCAAAACGTTATTAATTCCTTTTATTTCAGCATTCTTCGCCAGTCAACATAATGTTGACGATAAGCTCTACGTAAAACGCAAGTTTGCTAACGATACTATGCTAACCTCGCATTGCGTGTGGCCTAGAGATAGTTCCATCACTGTTGCGTTATTGTTTTTGCACCCGTAACGCTTTCTATAAGTTAAGGAATTTTGCGTCATACTTCACAACTGGAATGGTAGCGTCTTGACCGATTCCAGAGTTCTGTGAACCGAGATTGTGGAATGATTTCCCTGGCAAGGATTTCTCAATACAGCATGAGGTCTTTAATAAAAGCATAATGAGATTCTATCGTGGTCAACCGCGCGCTAGTACAACTAGCTACTAACTAACGGCATTTAATTACTTTTTTTCTACATCGACATAGCTCTCAGAGTTATAACTTGAAGTAGAATAGGAGCGCCACAAGATGGGGTCAGAAACTCTTAGATTAGAGGCCGCGTATGAAGCGAGGAAGCGTCGGGCGTCATTACACTAATCGCTAGTGTCGAGGTAAGCCTAGTAGCCACGTGGTCAAGCCAAAGCCAAGGGTTTGTTTGATGCACGAGTCAGACAATTACTTAAAACAGGTGGGTTATATGCTTAAATGGACCTCGGCATAGCATAAATAAATATCTACAAAATTATTTTTTATTGTATGTCGATGTAGTTTATACAAGACCACACATCATGTTAACATTTTTAGTGCTAACTGCATTATCTCTACTTCCATCTTTGAAAGAGTCTGCTACCGTTCGGCCGGACCGACACTATACACAATACGAACAGTGCTTTAACTTTCGCTTTTAACAAAAGAGTTAAAACACCTTTACTTTATTGTTGTATTCACTTTCGATATTCACAAAAAAGTAATGTTTGCTACTTGTTTGTGTTTTGCAGGTAAATATGAACTTAACAAGGTGACAATTTTTCATAGTAACAAGAAATAAACAATGGCATTTTTATACATTGTTGTTTATTTGATGTTCTTTGTGATGCCTTGTAGAACAAAAGTAGAAATAAAAATAGGTGCGCATTAATTCCAAAATTTGAGTAGATAACATATTTTTAGACAACATGGAGTAGGCGACAAGTATGTAGCTTTTAAGAGGGTGCATCCGAGATATCGTGTTTTACTCATTTTTCAAACATGATTACGTAGCTATGGGACCGCATTGGCAAAAAAATGCTGTCTTCGAAAGGTAAACTCTTCCTTAATTGCAGTATAGAGTAAAAACATTAATTTTATTGACGGTTTTTTAATAAGACCTCAATTCCTTTACCGTACTTATCAAAAATTGACCTCAGGTACTTTTCAGTTAAGATTTAACCATTATAACATGCAAGTATGTTATAATATTTTTACTTTTATCTAAAAGAACAGATAGTTGTAGAGTGGATAATAGATCAAAATTTAAAATACATCGCGGTTTAATATACTTTAATCTGATTACAAAGTGGGTAAATAGGTACTTACCTACATTTCATGTTTTTTTTTCTATATAAATTCGATAATATTTATAAATAATATACTTATTACATGAAACAAGAATTGTTGTTTAACATATCGTATTTTTTTTATCCCTATTATTTTGATTTATCTATTTTAGTGGTTTTTTTATAATACAGCCTATAAAACCGCGGGCGCAAACAGTTTTCATTTACACTTCCAAGACCTTTCCAAGCGGTTTTTCGAAACCGCTAAAAGCCATCCAAACCCGCTTATCCAGCAGGCTGTGTCCTATAACCCACCACAGCCTCCTCTGTCCCGTTACCAAAACCGCAGGCCACGTAGTGTCCTTTTAGACAAACCAAATAAACTTTCGAGTGCCTTGGACCGCTATGCAACGGCCGAAGCCTCCTTAGGGCAAAAGTCCTCCACCATGTGAGCACCCTTCTGGTCGCTCGTTTAGTCGCTTTTAGGGTCCAGAGTCGACATCCTCAGGAGGACCGTCGACTCTTCTCTAAGCGTTTGCTCTTTTCAGAGTGACGCTTGCGTCACCCCGTTCCCTGGGGTAATCGCTTCAGGTGAAGCATTTGACGCCTTCCCGGCTAAAGCCAGTCCCAGGGGGTATTTTAGTCAGTAGGAATCTGACATAACTAGTTCGTTCGCACGAAACAGTATCTTATGCAAGATCTCACCTCCTTCCTCCCGTTTTCCGGAGGGTGCCCCTCACGGAAGAATGACTAATGCACACCCGCGTATGCAAAAAAAAAGTTTTCATTTAGTACGCGACGGGTCTTTCCAGTGACATGATTTAGCTCGCGCTCTCATCACCCAGTAGCGACTAATATTAGGGATTCGTGCCCGCCGGCGAGTAAATAATTATATTGCGCGTTCATAACCATTTGATACTTACTTCATAGTATTTATGAACGAAACATTTATGAATCTTCTAATTTTCTTTTTTTTATAAAAATATACGCTCTAACAAACGCGCATATACACAGACAGTAAACGAACAGTGAAATCTTTGCCAGAGAAACGCGATATAATCACTATAAAACCTATATATTTTGATGATGAATACCACCTTAAAATTTATTCTCATAATCAAAACACAAGTATCAAAATGGGTCATACAAAAAATATAGGGCTCAAATTTCGCATACACAGAGCGTGTGTTGTAGTGTGTGTTAGAATCTAGTCGTAGAAGTTTCCAGTTGCGTTAAATAGCGTGCACGCTCTTAAGCCTTATTTAAAACATCCTGATGGTGTTCTCATAACGTAGGTATATACCTACGCTTGCAATATAAGGGGTACCGCTAGCGCATTAGGACTCTCCTGCTAATATAAAGTAAAGGTAGCCTGTGTAAAGTCCCTGTTGCAGTGATCGTGCCCTAGAAGGAGCCCGGGGTGGACTCTTTTCGTCACGAAGACAAATATCCGACACATCTTACTTACAGCCCGGGGTAAGGCACAGAACACTTATTTGTGCGTCGTGCCGGGGTATGGTCTATAAGGTGAGGTATTACTACATACCGCTATGTCCAAGGTATAACTCCTTCACCGAAAGCTGTTCAGCTGCTGCTAATTGGGGTGTTTTAGTAAAGTTAATATTTTTGGGCGTCATTCATATAAATTCGCTCGAGATCCAAACGAAATCATTTTGAGTGGTAGAACGGTATTCCTCCCCAGATACACATATTACTTAAAGTATAAGGTGTAGAATACCTACCCACATTTTTTATTAGTCGATATTTTGCAATGTTTTTACTCAGGTTCTATTTTTTGCAATATCATTACCTTCCCGCTAGTAACTTACACTGGGACCACGACTTACCTAGTAACCGCACACCACATTAAGACGGGACGTTTGCCTATAAAGCTAGAGTTTTGAGTTCCCTTCAACTCGCCTCATTCAAAGTTCGCACTCGCTATTGCAGTGAATAGACGTCATATATGTAAGGGTTTGACCATAATAATGATTTTAATTATTTTGAAACCATTAAGGTGGCAAACGAGCGTACGGCCTGCGTGATGGTAAACAGTTACAGTAGCCTATGGAGATTTGCAAAACCACGGGTCCTTCTTGCGTTGCCGACCCTGTAACAACCTCTTCACGCCTTTATTGAAGAACCCCATACTGTAGTCCCTTGTCAAAAGAAGGACAACACACATATTTCAGCGTGCAAATTTCTTCAATTCAAATAGCGGTACATTTAATTTCGGCGGATAATCCCTTTTTGTTTATTTGTTAATAAATTTGTGTTTTTAGTACATTTTATCATAGTATAATTTGCATAATAAATCTGTAGGGCTTCACTACGCTCCAGATGTCTTTCTTCGACCAGAGCCTCTATAATATAAAAATACCTTTATCTGTCTTTGTCCCTCACGGGCGCATGTTACATTTCTAAATTTAACCTTATTGCATTAAATTATTTCTCATAGTTTTGCATCGTTATCACCTTGCTAAATAAAAAGATGATTATCTGTGATGAATTTATTTACAGACATTGTTAGATAAACATTGATCATTTCCATAATAAGCCTCTTTACATGTGATTTACCTACACATTTCTTTCTGAGATAAAACACCGAGATTATATACTAAGTTAAAATCAGATATCATATATTAACAAATCATTATAAATTACATGACTAATTACTGATAAGAAAGAATAAGAAGAATATCTTATACAGTGCAATTTTCACGATACAAAATATTTTTAAAAGAAATTCAGACTTTGTTTTCTTTAGTCAAAGTATATATAGTCGTAAAGTGTGAACAATGGTTGTTCTGTTTTGTTCCTAAATTATGTATGTGGATAAGTAAACATGGAGGGTACGTCTTTACCAAAATAAACCCAAGAATGGCGTGTCTCAGCCCCATGAACTTGAGATAAAATATTGGTTTAGTCAAAAAAACAAGACACGAGAGGGTTTTTTGTCTATATAGAACCATGCTAGCTCACCAATTTCTTACGTGATATATCTAGTAGGGAGATATTAATAGGTTTTGCGGGGTGTTTTTGCTAAGAATCAAAAAGATACCGATATCAAGATTAAATCAGTGATAGGTAGATCTATTTATCTATCAATATTTTCACGCCAAGGCCCTTACGGGGTGGAAGAGAACCGAGCGCTATAAGACCCGGTTTATTCGTTTGCTTCTTTAATATTCATAATCCTTTTCATGCACACTCGCCGCATCCTAAGTCTCCTGACATTTCCCTCTTTTCAATAAAACACGTAAATTTGGCCATAGTAGGTGAGTTTTGCCCTACTTCGTTTCCTACACACTTCGAACTTCGCATATCGTTCTTCTCATACTTAAAACTCCTAAATCAAGACAACAAAATATGCAAAAAGCCCTTAAGTAATACATTAACTAAACCAGCTTGAAACTTTCAAGAAATATACTCGTAGGTACTTACTAGAAAGCATACCTAATCTTATTCAAACCCTCTTTTCCAAGGTTTTCTATTTTTGTCCAAAAATATTTTGCGTGACCTCGTACTCAATTATTTAACCCTACAGGTAAACGAATTTCATAGATAGGGAACAACCCTTACCTACACGTACGTTGTTAGGGTTGTTTATCTGGAATATAGTAAAAATATCAAACTTGCCCGAATAGGGACGGCAGAACTATCCCCCCTGATACAATCTTCACGAAGTGTGCAGAGCATCGACGTATAGCGATATATTTTGCATAGACTCCAAAGATGTACGTAGTCTTCAGAATATTTTCAAATTACACACATAACAATTTTTACGTTAAGTTGGCGTTGGTTCTATTAATTGGTAGTCAAGAGCATGTCAAAGCACATGCCGTGCTACTTTATTTTATATTGCATGTATAATAAGGATACAACCGCAAGTAGCAAGCAACAAAGTTGTATTAAATACGTTACCTAATTGAAATAAATTGTAACTAGCCGTGACATATATATGATAGCCCTCATTCGCACGGCGCGCTTTAAAATTGTCATTTAATTTGTCATTTGTAAAATGATTTACGTGTACTACATGTATACATACACTAAAGGTTTACTGACAGTAATCTCAATAGGTACACTACAAGTTATCGCTTTAATTTAGTACTAACATTGTGGGCATTTTTTATACAAAATCGGGAGGCAAATAAGCAGATGGATGCTGGTGTAGGAGGCTACTATAGACGATGACCGTTTGCAAAACAAGATAGTAGTCCTGCATTATCACCCCCGCTAGTGATAGGGGATGTCCTCAAGGACTTGCTTTGTCAGCAGCGGCAAGGGCAAGTTTACCAGTATAATCTCATTTACTCGCAGAAACATAACAGACATCAAGGAGGTTGGTATTTGGATGCGGTCTTGCCGTTCATATTTTTCAACCATTTTTTTTATATTACCCCCAAACAGTCCACAACACACACAAACACACACTCACTCAAAATATTTTCTCATTAATCGATAATTTTCTAATGTCCACAACGTCACTCCACAACTTGGGTGTGGAGTGACGTTGTGGACATTAGAAAGTCTTGGATGGGGAAACGGGACTAGTGACCTGTAACACTGGGAGAATCATGCTTACCTAGCTCGAGCATCAGTTTTCTCTCCAAAATGAGACATTATTCTTAGTTTGAACTACAGGTCTTTGAGAGAGAAAATGAACGAATTTTGTAATAAATATATATATAGAATGTCCTTTGCAATTCGTGAATTCAAAAAGTGGATATTTATGCACTTAGATGTTTATTTGTATTACGAAATAGAATTGTTAGGTAGGTATAATGTCTAATTAAGAAACACCTGCTTGTGCAAATGTTAATCACTAGTCGGCAGGTGATACTATATATATATATATAATATGACTCATAAATAATATTATATTTTAATATTTCAGACATCGTAAAAATGTGACACTCATAGTTATGTAGGTATACTATTCTAAAATCAATTTATATAGTAAATATAACAACTGATAGGTTATTAAACTTAATGTTAGATATATTAGGTAGTATATTTAATTTTAGCTTGATAAAAAATGTCTATTGCGCAAATAAATATAGTCTTTATTGAGTTAAGCTATAAGTATTACACAATTTGTCTGAGCTCATAATGTGTACACAAGAGGTCGATAAACATATTAGTGAAAGTCCAATTAAAATTCATCCCAGCTCACTGTACGTTTCATACTTTATTTAAAAAATAATAACTTTACGCTTGAAGCTCTACCTACACATCCGTATCCAAATTAGTGGAAACCCTCTAAAAAATTTAGCTTACTTGTAACCTTAAAGCGAACATCGTAAGGTTCAATATTTGTTCGAATTCTACATTGTTGCATGATACACGTCTAAAATCTTGTTTATGCTGGACCTGTGTTCCATTTCACTCATTGCCGTTTCGTAGCGGATTGGTTTAATTAAATTAAGAAGTTTATTGATATAGTCGTGATGCGACATCGTACATAAGGAGTATGGGGACATTTGGCAACGGTCGCTCCGTTTGACGCAAGTTGGGTGGTTAAATGAACTTTTATTTTTTAAATAATATTCTGAAACAGAGTTACCGTTCCTCTCTACACTTATCACAAATTGTAAGTTAAAGTTAAGCATCTGAAAGAATGTGCGTGCATAGATACATTCTAAGCATCTACTTAGAATGCAATATAAAATTTAAACGATTTAATAAGTCAGGTCAGGTTTAAGTTAAAATAACAGCAAGTAATCTACGTAAGTACTTAGATAATATACCTATTAGTGATTTTTTGCCAGCAGACAAGAATTAATAGATAAAAATACATATAAAATAATTACGTTTAGTACCTACTGATTTCGATGCTGCTATTTATATGATCTTTAATTGTATTTGATCAATTGTTTACATCCCTAGCTTTTATATACTCGTAGTTTAACTATTTTTGTCTAAACCAAACTTCAATAATATCGTGCATTTTTAACACTTTAATTTGGGAGACTGTTTGCTGTTGATAAAACGTGCGCTTCAAACAATACGACTGAATCAGAAACTAGGTCACAGCCTGCCGTAGATCAGACAGTAGTTCAAAGAGATCGGCCGTGGAAATACTATTGACAAAAATAATATTCGTGTGCATTTCATCTTAATATCACTAATATATTTGTGATCTTTTCTATATTGCCTTGTGTAGGCGTAACCTATTTTTGACAATATTATACAAAGTAAACATAGTTTTTTCCATGGTACTAAAACATTTGCTATATTTTATTTTACTCATTAACACAGTTTTTAAAATACATGAAGTTCATTTAAAAAATATATTCCTTTGCCTTAATAAAATACTTTAAACTTATTGCTTTCCTTCTCTATATTTTTTTTTGTAATTGTTTTTGCCCACCATGCCACAAATGTTCTCAGTATTTAATGAGCCCGCCTAAATAGGACTTGCACCATAACATGTCCTGACAGGAGGTGACAGAGCAGCTCGTAGTTATTGTGGCCTCTTACATGGTTGTAAGTTAGTATACATGTTTTAGAGAGAGTTTCAAGTTAAGGCGAATTTCATGCGGAGATGACGTCAGTGGCGGGGGGTTTAGTATGGTGGCACAAGTTCAGGCCAGTATATTTGGTGAAGCTAGTTTTGCACTATGTGGGCGAGTCGTAACTCAATGAAAATTGAGAAGATCACGCTCTAACCAGAGAGACATCCAGACCATTCATCATATTCCAGAGAGATCTCTAGGACCAGTGAAGAATCTATAGGGTTAGCCTAGCCGTACTCTTCAGAACCCCTAGTCATTGTTTTATGCTTGTTCGTCACCCCAAAACAATATTATGGGTACATTTCATAATCATAACAGTCATTCATACTTCATAAATTGAACATTGTATTTAAATACATCTACTCAATAGACACATATGTGAATATTTGTACACAAACAATATAAACACGACAAGTCATCCCCGGAATGTTGGAGACATGTTCACTCACAAATTGGGCGCCCGCCATCTATTCCCATATTGGCTGATATAGCCTTCAAATATAAGTACAGTACGCGCCATTTAAAATGTCACGCCGGAAACTAGAAATATAATACAAAATTGCTCAAAGGCGACTATGATTTATATAATGGTAATTATCTATATATACGAAATTACTTTACAATAATCTATCGTTATTTTTCTATAGCTTAGCGACTAGTTTTTTGCTCGAAACTGTAACAAAGTATTGTCAATTGAGAAACTTTGTCATGTCGACGTCCAAAACACGTGTTGTTTGCAAAAGTTTGGGAGAGAGTCAAACGTAAATTATGTTTCAGTGATGTTATTCTATTTAGAGTTCTCGATAATTGTCGAAAGTGCCAAATAAAATGTTTTGAAAAGTAATGGACGGATTTCTCACAGTTTTAAAAGTTAATCAGTCTAACTCATAAATATGAAGGTAGTAATATAGAGGAATTAGTTAACTTCCCTTGCCAAGCACTTCGCGTATCGGTGGAAACTAATGATTTCCAGTCACCCTAAGTCCGTTCATTTGACTTCAAACCAGTCATCTATCGACAACAGCTGGGAGCGACAGATATACTTCTCCTAAAGCACAAATGTACTCCACAAGTGCAATATTTTTCAGAGTATACACATTTATTTTGTTTTCAGTTTTCAATACAAAACATACCTACTTTTTAGATACCACTTTTAGAAGAACTTTGAGTTCATCATTTCATTTGGAAAGTTTAAAGACGAAAGTAATCAAGTTTGATAATGATTTCTAATATGAAAATTTCAAACAGTTTACTTGCTGAACGAGACTGAGTAACAACGTCATCGGCTCTCCCGGTCTGCTAGTCTTCTTCTTTTTAACGTTATCCCGTTTCTCAATCCACTAGGATTGGCGGGGTCCGTTCTCTAAGCCTTAGGATTTGGCGAAGATACTGTTTTTTACATGGAGCGACTGCCGTCAGACCTCCGCAACTCAGATAGTAAACCAGATCATTCTTTGGTTAGGTCACACGTGTTTCGAAATATAATTTCTTGGACGTGCGGGTTTCTTCGCGATGTTTTCCTTCACCGCCGAGCAAGTGATAATTATAAATATGTACATAAATCCGAAAACACGAATTTAGTGGTACATGCCAGGATTTGAACCGGGGACCTGTTGTTCACTGGGCCGGTTTTTTATCAACTGGGATGTCACTGCTCACACTGCCGGCCAGGTCAGCTAGTATTTTTCACAATAAATATAAATAAAATTATGCAGATTGTCTATGATCTGAATAAATTCATTTCAATTCAGAGTAGCGGTACACTGTTGAAGTTACATAACCGTAGTTCGCCGTGTAGATACATAAAGCTCCTGATAGCATATAATATCCCATTTTAACGTAATATAGCGTACCGTAATGCGTTTACATTCATATAAACTTCGCGCGTGTAGATTGTTTAGTGCGCCGTTATACTCACACTGTCATACTGCTGTTCTGAGAGCGTTAAATGGGCAAAGATCTTGTATAGTAGCATAATAATAAGGGCCTTATAAGGGTTAATTAACAGTGTTCATAAGGCTTACTATAAGTTAACCCTTATAAGGATAATATTATTATATACCCAAAGCGTACTAAATGACTGAGATTTGTCGCAATATAGGACTTGGTACTCATCCAATTAGGTACGGGTAATATATATATATATTTTAATATTTCCGGTCGAGTGGTACAGCTCGATCTGAGCACCCAAATTCGGTAAAGATTTTACTATTAGAAGAGTTAACTATTAAGCATACATTATACGTTTTGACTAACTTGGTAATGGTTAGTAACGCTACTGTGACACCAACCCTCGGGGGTTCGATTTCCACACAGGACGAAATTTATATGCATGGACATGTCTGTTTATCTGTATCTCGATGTTTTAAGAGAGGTAAGGCACATCAAAGCGGCCCGTCTGGGGAAGTACTTTCACTCCGCAGAAACTAATATATGTACAATAAAAACGCCCTGGAGCATTGCTGTGTTCCTGCGAGTAGGTAAGTGTGGTCATCAGTGAGCTCCTGAGGAGTTACTGTGTTAACAGCAGCGGTGGCAACCAGCGACTGATACTTAATATGCTGCAAGCGTTCATAGGGTACGGTGACCAATTTATATCTGGTGGGTCGTATGTTTGTATGCCTCCCGACGTTGTATAAAAAATGTGTAGATACTTTTTAAAAATAAACATACTCTTAGAATATTCTAAGAGTATGTTTATTTTTAAAAAGTATTGTGAAACAACAAAATTTTGTCTTTTGCAGATATCGGCGTTAAAGAAGATATTTCTCGGGCTTTTTTTAATCACTAAAGCGGCAAACAAACGCATGGCCTGTCTGATGGTAAGCATTTACCGTAGCATGTGGACACTTGTAACAAGCGGGAAACTGTCTTTTCAAAGACAAATGATTAATTTTCGTACGAACTATGTAAAAGGTCACCCGGTATTTGATTGACATATATATAAACGTAATCTACAAATAGAATCATAACCACAAATTATTCAAGGAAACTCATCACATTCACCTGAACCTTAAATCGCGACAGTGGGAATCGATATGAGCTTTATTTCTCTTTGTGGACATTCAGTTCAAAGGCGGGATGGGCGACCAGAGTAACGGGCGCACGTGCTCTGCAGCTCTAAGGAATAATTCTTATTCACCGACGGAAACAGAATATCTTTCAACTACCTATAGAATATTTCATAGTATAGGTGAAATAAAATATAATAAATTCATTGGAACTCAGAGTATAGACACAAAGGTATACGGCGAGTCATATGCCGCTCGGTTCTTGTCTGGTCCCTTGCTGGACCATACTGGCACAGATCAAGCAAGGGACTTGGCGTGAAAATAGATAGATAATTATATATAGAATCAAATATATAGTATAAATAAATCAATAAATGTAGTCAAAGTCTTATAAAGTAAGACCAAAACTATTATTGAAGTAAAATACACATTTTTTAAACAAAATATTTTTATTTCTGTTACTTTATTTTATTATCTACTACCAGCCAGAAATGGTAGGTAATTGGCGAAGAGAAAATATCTAAAAAGTCTTAAAACAGGTTAATAGTCTTTTTTCAATCTAGAATTAGAATAAATATGAGTATTTATGATGCATGATTTTTCACTATAAATCAGTGCAATCTTTAGGCATATCTATATGATTATCGTTATTGAGTTTGTAAATGGAATATTTTTGAACAAAAGCCACGACCGCCATTTTTAGTAAACTGTAAGTTTGCCTGTTTAGTAGACAGGCAACTAATTGTAATAAAAAAATACACCGTGGAAGCTTACATCTCAGTTTAATATTTAGGCTAATTTTTATTTCGGTAATATTTAAGGTTGCTGCTAAAACTTGAAAAAAAAACCTTACACAGGTGGAACCGCAGATACCAGTCCAAAATAAAAAGTAAAAACGGGAAAAGTTGCTAGCACTGGATCACAATTTGCAGTTTTCAACAGTACACACATAGACATTATATACCAAATATATGTATGTAATTGATCTGCGCATAAAATTCATATTATCAATTAATTTGCATAAACCAATAAACTTGTAATTAAATCAAACTTATGTTCAACATGAACACGACAGTAATTTATCAAACAGGACCACCACAAATAGCAGTATACGAGTATTATTAAAGCACAATAAAATGGTAATAAAATAAGTGTTTACTTTATTTATAGACCCCGAGATGAAGATGTCAGATTGTAATAAACCTTAATATGCTGTTTAGTGTTATAGACTTCTAATCGACTCTTAAATGTTGACAATGGATTGCTAATAAAAATGTTATGTCTGAGGTATAAACACCTGTTAAAGTGATTTAGAAGTTGTAAAAGTAACGTGGTCTCACCGCACTCGTAAAAATGAAAATGCACTGTTAAGTGCATTTTTATACCAATTCGTGTCAAACTAGGCAACACATAAATCTTTTTTTTTTGCCCGACTGACACATTCTTAGCTTAGGTAAGTAATAGGTATCTGAAAATTACCTAATCGGATACGTTACTTAATTATTGTAACCTATTAGTTACATAATACTACGGGTAATAAAAAAATCTGTGAGTTGTAACATACACGGTTATGGTGGTAGCACAGCGATTTTCAACCGGTGTGCCGCGGCGCTGGCGCAGCAGTGTGCCGCGAAGTATAAAGCCGCATTGAAATTATGAGTAGCTTCTTTAATGAGAAAATAATCATAAAAATATTAATTTGTAACCATGCATTTTTATTTACTTTACTTTTTAGATAAACATTCGTACCTAAAGGGTGTCAACGGGACTTTATTACTAAGCCTCCACTGTCCGTCATACATATTATAGCTATAGGTACTGTACGGGCACGTGGAGGGGAACCGTTAGATTCGCATATGGCTATTTTTTACTGCTGTACCGTGAAACTATAACGAAACGAAAAGTGTGCCGGTGAAACCATAAGGTTAAAAACTGCCGTAGCCTGTGGCCACTTGCAGTGTAAATAGTAGGTACCATTCACAATGCCATACGAGAATTTAACACACCAAATGATAGGACGCTTCCTCACTCTATTCTCTTGTAGAAACACAATAACTATCTAGAGAACTGTTATTTGGCTGCGGCTTTTCTGTTACCTAATTATAAGATAGTCTAACTGTTCTGTACGACTGCTATGTTCTTCGCAAGAACCTCGTCTGCTAATCATCGTTTGCTGTACCCCGCACTGGAGATTATACTCTTGATATTAATTTTAAGCAAAATTCTGATTAAAGATTTTTTAATTTGATATTGATATATATTCTCCTTCATAGACGAATATATTTCGAGGAGGTTTATTTAGCACCTATGCCATAAGTGCCGGAGCTTACTTGGCCTTGCATTGTCATACAAGTACCTATAAAGAGTTACAAACGTAACTTAACTTGCGTTTTGAACATGTTACCACACGGATCTAGCCAATAGGTATTTGATTATTGGTTGAATTTCTATTTTGTTTCTGTTAATGTTTTATAATATAGGAATTAAATTTGAATTGAATTAATGAAATTAATTTGAATACTTATTAAATTGTAACCGCGATTGTAGTACAGTTGTAATAAAGCCCAATCTCATTTTTGACACAATTATAATTGTGATTTGGACATATTATTAAATATTTTAAATTTAATTATTATTATATTTGTCCAAATTTTAAGAATTGGTTTGTCATTGGATTTCGGTCTGGTACCTCTATAGCCGAAGTTGGCTTTGATTCTTAAACCCGCCACACACATAGCTATAATATATCGTAAGATAACGTGCTCTCTCACTCTATATGTATGGAACATGCTGAAACAGGAGAAGATAGAGATAGAGATTCATCATGTTTTATTGACTTACGATATACTATAGCTACGTCTGTGACAGGCTTCATGACTGTGAGTTAATTATGAATATTATGATTTAACCTATTTACTATTTGGATCCACTATGTTCTGAACGTCGGTACATATATACCAAACCTCAAATATAGTAGTTAACTAGATTTTCCAATCAACTTGAACAATCATTTGAATTAAAAGGATAAACTTGTTGAAATGATCATGATGATAAAGCTTGAAAAATGAAATCTATGTTCGAGCTTTCCAAATATCTTAGAGATAAATAGGTATTTACCTATTGATAAATGATTGTCTTGATCGTGAAATATACTTGTATTTTTTTAATCAATAAATAAACGTACCTACAGCTGCGTAATAAAAAAAACGTGTAAGTTTGTCATTAAAAAGTCTTATTACGAATATTATTTAATGATGAATGCATTATTTAAACTCGAGAAGGTCAAAGGATATTCGTAAGTCATTCTTTTTGGACGAGAAAAAACCAGTTCGAATCTCCTTGCGCAAGTGAAGCATCCGCATCAACATCCCACTGCTGAGTTATGGATATTCCTTGCAAATTTACGAAGCGATGACTGCACACTATAAATACTATTATTTTTCTATGACAACCAGAATCGATACCAAAAAGTGGCTTAACAAGTACTTGAGATTGAGAATAATAAACACATCCGCACGCAGACTGCGTTCGACATTGCTTAGCTTGTGTATTCTATTAGAGTGGCAAGCACATTCAGTTTCTATATAATGCATTACAAATGTTAAATATCCGAATAGGTAACCGATCCTACTCATACATGTTCACCCAATCCCTTTTATTGTTTCGAGCCGCACAATCTAACGGAGTCTGCCAAAGCCTGCGGTACGGTGGATGTGCCATCATCCTCAAATTTGAAATTGGAACGAATGGAAGAGCCCCGTAATGGAACAAGTTAGATGAGAGGGTGGCGGGAGGGGAGAGGTGACTTCACTCTCTATCGGTACTTTACTCTGGGTTCGTCGCAAAACTTCAACTAAATTTACCGACTATGGTTACTTTAAAATGAGATATAAAAAAGATGGGTTTTGTTAATCTAGCGTCTTGAAGGCAAAAATAGCCATTGGAGTTATGTGAAGTAGGGTACGAAGCGTTGAGATGTTTTTTGTATACATCAGCTGGTCACTGAATACTAGCAATAGCCCGCGGCTTTATTCACATATATTAAAAATCTATAAATCACCTTTCATTAATTGTGAAAGGCCGGGTCAAGAGTACCCTAAACCGAAGAGCGTGTATGAAGGGAATAATGAAAGTGGACGAAGCGAAACAAGTATGTAAGGATCGTAGCAAGTGGAAAGAAGTGGTCTCTGCCTACCCATACGGGATAGAGGCGTGATTATATGTATGTATTAATTGTCTACATAATTTTCATATACGTAGATTTGCAATAACAATACCTATGCAGTCGTTCAAAAGTACCTACTATGCTACAGAAAATAGCACTTTTTCCCTTCCAACCAACTAAACCGATCAATTAGTTCTGCCGAATGGAACTCAAAGTGTCGTATGTTACTAACAAAACAATTGAATTATTGTCTTGCAAATTCCATGATGGATATATATATATTGGCTTGGTCAATACCATTAGGCATACCTAAAAATATATTCATACTAAAAATATTTTTTCACATGTTTAATATTTACCTCAGTGAAATAATCAATCTACTTACATAATATTCTAATACGTTATCTCATATCATTATTTTTTACGTTGCAAGTATTTCTAAAGGAATAGGTATCAGAGGATCGGTACGCGACATATTTCTGAATCTCTTTGTTTAGAAGAAACTACAGACGACGACGTTTTCTATGCTTTTCTACAAGAGATGCATTTTACAAGCAGCGTTCCTATGTAATCGAGCAGGTATGTTATGAAACAGATTATACACTCAATCAAAGTTTGAAAAAATGGCGATAATAAAATAATTAAGTTATTTACTCTAAATTAAAACATTGAAAACATCTAAAGAATTGAACGATTTTTATCGCCACGGACCTGAAGTATTTTCTTTGAATTAAAAAAAATAACATTAAGTTAATTCACGAAATGCATGAACTAATGTCTCAGTGAATAGTATTTTTTTTTTTCATGATTATTTCCATGATATTTTAGTACAGCATACCAACTAATCAAATACATTTTAACTGCCGTAGGAAGACTACTCGTTCTAGAGTGCACTATTATGGCGAAAGTTTGAAGCTATAAAATTTAATAACCAAACAAAAAGTCTTACCTTATTGGTTAAAAAATAAAGGCATGGACTAGCTACGAAAACACGTGCAAGGGAGGCTTGTTGTTAAAGGGTCGATAGTATCGTGAACGTTGTCGATAGTACATGTAAGTACCTTAACTACAGCAGTTTATTTCAATAATTGGGGTGTTCATAATGCAACCTGTATATTTTTTTGAGTATCTTATACTCAAAGCTTCTCAAAGGTCTCAAAGCTTACTTATGAAAGTGAGAGCTGGGTGTGGCAGAGAGAGCATGAAAGTAGAATAAACGCGGTCGAAATGCGAGCATTGCGCAAAATTTGTGACGTAACGGTTGTAGACCGTATTCGCAATGATGATGTTAGAAACAGAGTTGATCTGAAAGAGAGTGTCGGTGTTAAAATAAGAAGAGGCATGCTCCGTTGGTTCGGACATGTAGAAAGAATGCAGGATTAAAAAATGACGAACAGATATACAACGCAAGAGTGGAAGGATATAGGAGCAGGGGAAGGCCAAGACTTACCTACCATGATCAAATTGGTCGTGTTCTGTCAGAAGGTGATGTCAGGAGCCCTAGACAACGGCGAGCGTGCACGAGAAGAGCAATTAATGTTAAAGAAGTATGTGAGGTATATGAAGATCGAGTCCCATAGCGTTCGGTTCTCTCTGCCTACCCCGCAAGGGATTTGGAGGAAAGTTGCAGACAGATGTTACACGATATCTTCGCCAATACATTTGGCTATAATAATTTGACTTTAATTTTCATATGAAATTTAGGTATATGACATAATTTAACTGTTGGCGCACTTCCAATGCTGGAATAAATTTAGGTAAAGGGCTCCTGGAAAATATTTGTAGTACGTATGTATAGTCCTCCAGAGCAACTGTGCTCCAGGGGTTGCCATTCAATGTAATGTTACGGTATACAAAGAAAATAAATCTGCGTTACAAAATTTCCCATATTTACGAACAAAGTAACTTATAGTAAGTAAAGAATTCAAAATTCAGATTCAGAGGAAATTTACCTGCCTGTAAACAGGCATTTTATAAAATTAATGAATATGTGATTGACAAAGATATCTGGAAATAATTCAACACATAATTTTTTTCTTAATAATATTTAATTCTACAATTTGTCATCATTGTTGTACCAATATGCTGGCATGAATTTATTATAATATCTAATTGTTTCTTTCGACATTTCATTATCGCCAATGGCCATATCCGAAATGCTAACAGATGAAAAAAGAAAAATAGTAACATAAGAGAATTAAATAAGATACAATTAGATTTTATTTAAAAAAATGCATGTCTAAGTACCCTGACACGTCTTGTTTTTTTTAATATAATCTTGGCGAGGGTCCAATAGCAAATACAGAAATTTTAAATCTGACACTAGGGACGGATAGACAGTGAGTCTGGTATCCTCTGCACACATTAATAATTACTACTACTACAACATTGTTAATACTGCTTCGGCTTCTGTATCGATATTAGATACCTGTTGAATCACTATTTGCAAGAAAAATTGTCTAAGGCAAACTACTCGACTTCCTCCGAATATACCTTTAATAGCAAACTATATTTTTTAATATATTTTCGAACAGGCTGAAAATATGTAGGTATTATATATTTTATAATACCTACATATTTTCAAACAGAAATTATGTTTTTCTTCGTATCACCCATCTAATAAATATTATGAACGTGTAATATAGAAATTTTCCGTTACCACCATTTTGGTAGGTGTAAAAGAAAAGTTGGAAGCTCGATGGCGTCGTTGCGCCTGTCATTCTAACCTAACACGCAGGTTAAGCAATGTCGACCGCAGCCTGACTATGGATGTTTATCTATCTCGAGTTTGTCCGTGCGTTAAGCTGTCGGTCCCGGCTGTTGTCGATAGATAACGGTCGTTAAGGTAAGTCGGTGACCCTTGCGGTGGCTTGAAAACATTGGCCTCCGGCAATCCTCATTTGAGCAGCGTGGTGGAGTATGCTCTAAACCCCTTCGGTTGAAGGGAGACCCGTATCCCTGCAGTGTGATGAGTAAGAGTTGATGTGGTAAGAGAAAAGTCGAGAAGAGTACCTAATTGTAGGACACCTATAACTATTTCCCGACTTTTCTTTCACCATTCAACTCTCCATTCGCGACTCCATAACTGTCTTTTTAAGATTTGCATGACTATCATCAAAAAAGATATACCATATAAAAAATATCTAATATTGTTTTGCGTTTGCTTTTTAAGTCAGCTGAACTTATTAGTTCCGCTGATGTAAGCGAAAAGAGGAGCCCAATTCGCAGAGGCAACCTACAAAAGAATACAGTGTCCTGTCAGTTGACGCTGTCATGCTGGCATGGCTGATAAGGTGCTTCTTAACGCTTCGCTTGAAGGTTCCCATATTGTAGGAAGGAGGAAACACATGTGCAGGCAAGGCGTTCCACTTTTTAATAGTACGACAGAAATAGGAGTTGACGAACTTTTTAGTACGCGAAAGTTTCTTCGCGTACTATAAAGTCATTATGTTCTCGACAGTGGAATAATGACATTCTTCAGAGCATTCACCATGGTAAAATACGCTTAGCGAGCCAAAGTACTGTATGTACAATTTTAATTATCTTGTTAAGTATATAAACAAAGTATTTGATTTATATGCAGAGATTTTCAACCAAGTTTTTTAACCATATATATGTGAAAGAATAAAAATATTTCTGAAAACGCACAACATACAATGAAAGTGATTATGTGGTATAAACAAAGATAGATAGACATAATCAGTTTCATGATACGAATATATCATAGGTACCTTAGTCCAATATATTTTCTCTCAAATAATATGTTGTAATAAAAGTTCAACGACAAACGCAATAATAGGTTAAGATTAAACAGTTCAGTACCTTTTTCTCCACTGATTGTCAACCGATTTACGATTTTTTGTTACGAGTAGTAGGTGTGGACGAGCTTCGGTGTTATCAATAAAAAAAATTCAAACAGTACCTATCTCCCAAAAAAATTTATAATTATTATAGTGAATTTTCACCATCGAGGCGAAGCTCTAAATAAATATCCAACAAAATCTCTCTATTCTAATCGGATACTAAATAAACGAGTTTACTCAACCACTTAAAGGTCCTGTAAGACGAGTAGTTACAAAACTTGCCACAGCACAGTAGCGCCAAACGCTCATAGCTCTACATATACGACTTAGATACAAACCTTTGCACAGCGCCACCGCGCGGCGAACAGCTGAAGCTTTTCAATTGCTGTTTTACGACTATTATCGCCCGGTGGTGTGCGTAAATTTTCGAACGCACACTTGGATTGAGAACGATCTTTGTGCGTGTGAAACGTTTTATGTGTTCGTATCACGTCCATGTAAAAAGGTTGTACCATTGTTGGATCTGTCCTACAGTTGTCTATTGGTTAGATAGATGGCATTGGGTGTAACGCAAGGGACGGTTGTTAAGCTTAGTATACATTGAATACTCACCGAAATGTAACAGATGCAGTAGGCGCGTTTTTCACACATGTTTTTCAAACACGTCTGTAAGTACAATATTCTGGGCATGCGGTAGGTGCGGGAACTTATTTAGGCACACGAGAGGCACTGGTTTAATTAAAACTGTAAAGACGTGTTGGCTAGCGCGTGGTTTTCTCATAACTGTGATAAATAGCGTGAATTTTGTTTCACAAACAAAAACTTTCCTCGTACAAATATCAAGCGAAACTGCATGAGCCATTGTTTAGTTTGCCAATTTATACGGGTCGGTTACACTTGTGCCTTTTATTGATGCATTACCGATAAAAACAGTCATAATACGTTTTATAGGCAGATTTTAATGACTATATGTTAGCGTTTAGAGCAGATTTACATGACTTTCAGTAGGTTATAAGAGCACGAAATAGGATTACAAATGCAGTTGCGAACGCTAAATAGGTTACTTTATTAGGAAGATAATAGAGTAGATATTAATGATGTAATCTTTATACGTAGTTAAACGAAATGATAACATTACTTCAGATGATAATCCTAGTAGAATAAATATTATGACGAGAAGTTAGATTTTAATTTAAATAAATAATCAAATTGCTATTGTAAATTCTGTTATGACTACCATATTAATTGGTTTGGTATTTGTAGACTATGATGAAGGTAAGTGGTGTATAATATAACTATAATCTTTAGAATAAATACCAACCTGCACGTGATGTTACCCTGCTAACAACAACAAGAGTAGGGCGGGAGGAAGCTAGGGCGCATCAAAACTTAGCGTACTGAGAAAACTTAGTACGTACACTTCCAGAAGACCGCATTCAGATAGCAACCGCCTGTAGCGTTGTTGCATTCTTGTGAGTGAGAGAGTGAGGTTTTCAGTAATTACGTCATTTAACACTTCTACCCTTGGAGCGTATAGCTTTAACTACAACTTGTGGTGGGCCAATGAAGCAAGCCAGAGCTGACAGTCTTGTGTATCTTTTTGGGTTTTCGCTCCGACTGACGAAGACACACCGGAGAAGAAGGCCCTGATCAACGTTCTAGAGCACTCTGTACGTAGTGATGCTCCTTTAGTATCTGGAGGAGCGATACTAAGTGTACAGACAGAGGACTCTAGAGTATTTATCGAGTTTATCTACCTATATTTTTGACACGTAAGAAAAAACTTTGTACCTACCCCTTTTTAAGCACATTGCGCGCACGGACTAATATGAGATTTGACATAATGAAAGTTAATTTAGAGAGGGAGTGCAGAAAGATAGTTTATGTATGTATTAAAATATATTAAATCTAACAAAACAAAATATTAATTGCCTTCGAATTTTAAACCTGTCAATATCAAATACTTAATAGTTAATAGATTCAGGCGTTATTTTGTGGAAGTCAAATTTACATGCAATTTGATCTAACCTGCTTTGTGTTCGGAAGCACACAAAGCAGGTTAGATTAAATTGCATGTAAATTTGACTGTTCGGAAGCACACAAAGCAGGTTAGATTAAATTGCATGTAAATTTGACTTCCGCGAAATTACGCCTGAATCTATTAACTATTAAGTATTTGATATTGACAGGTTTAAAATTCGAAGACAATTAATATTTTGTGTTGTTAGATTTAATATATTTTAATACATAGGTACATAAACTTTATCTTTCTGCACTCCTTGTCTAAATTAACTTTCATTATGTCAAATCTCATATTAGTCCGTGCGCGCAATGTGCTTAAAGTGTGGTTAAACAGTTGCACTGAGTACAGATTATCGTTAAAAATTCGATAGGTACATATAAAATATGCATTGTTTGCTTGGTATGAACATTATTACATATTTGTGTCATATATGTTAGTGAAATACAGATGGTCAATATACATTTGTTTTATATCATTGCGTGATGAATTTTGGAATGGACATGGTACCTACTTTCAATTAGCCGTCAATAAAAATGACCTAAGTCAGTCAAAACATTTGTAAATGTAGGTAATTCTTATCTTATTTGGTATTTATTTCTTTAGTGAAAATAAAGACTTATCCTCAGTATCAGAAGAACAAATAAAATAACAATAATAACTTTTAAACTCAATAATTATATCAATTGTGGTCGAATTTCAGCCACTATTTATTATTAAAATAGTGAATTACTGTACACCGCTGTCGTTACTATTAACTTGCTATATAAAAAAATACATTTATCGTAATATAATCTATCTATCTATAACTTCACGCCAAATCCCTTACGGGGTAGGCAGAGAGAACCGAGCGGCACGCGACTCGATCCTTACATACCTCACTCGCTTCTTTAACATCGTAATATAATTAGCCATAAGTTTATATTTCGCGTTATTTATAACATTTTATATAGAATCATTATTTTGGTATTTAATATTTTGACTATCGCCCTTTACGGGACCGTATTCTATTTACTAATGTTATTCGTCGTTTTGTCAGTTAACACTATTCTGTTGATGTATACCTAGGTGTTAGTGTATAGTCGACCACATTCACGGTCGACTAACAAAACTCTCTGGTACAACGTACCTACTCGCGTGATTGTTAGGATTAGCTCATCTCTTTATTATTTTGTACCTCACTATCTACGCGGATAAATTCTATCAAATCATGAAAACAAAACACGCCAAACAAAATCAATCAGTAATTCGATAACATCTCAATTTTAAATCGAGATCTTTGATTAGTAACTGAATAACAATGACGGCTTATCGATACTGTTTATCAAGTTTAATATCCGTAGAAAGTCGCGTTCGTTATCAGCACCGTTGAGAGCTGTTCCATTTTGTTATCGCTGGTCTTAGCGCAGGTTGTTATTGTACTCGCTATATGGCCTGTGTAGATTAGCCATTAGAATATTCTAATTTTGTTACTTCTGAACTGGTTTTAGGTTCTCTATCAATATGAGGTAAGAACTCAGTTGGAAAACATGGATGTTGGCTTGCATCGTTTAATTATAATGCACACACTAAGATAGCCTCTACCATTCTCGTCAGTCCTCAGATACGAGGTATCGAAGGTCTACACACTTTGGTCATAAACCCAGCATGTTTGTAATTATACATACTACAAAGATGTTGGCCAATTAAGTCAAGTTGTTATTTTAATAAGTTTTTGTAATGCTTAGCCGGCTTCTTAGTTCTTAACTGCATGAAGCCGAGTATTTTTTACCAAACCAAAATATATAATTAATTTATTCAATGTAATACAAGTATTATCATCACCATCCCATTTTTAAAATACGGGTTGTAATTAAAAGAAATCGATTAACATGATCATCTGACACGTTGTGCCGCTGCGGAATGGCAGAGACCATGTTTTCGACCCAGATTAATGCAGATTGAAAAAACTGTTCAAACTTTCGTATCGTTTGAATAAAAAATGTATAAGGTAACAATTTAATAATGACATAACATTTTTCTTTAATCACAGATACTTGATAAAACAGCTTTATCATCTACCACGACAAAGTTAATGTAAAATACAAAGTCATATGTTAGGTAGGCTTGTTGTGTTACATAGGTAGCCCTAGTTATAATTAACTAGTTGTAAGACGAAGACAGACGAAACATACTTTACCTGTTAGTCGGCACTCTGGAAAAATTATGGAGGTTTTTAAAATTCTTTAATAACTGAATTTTGTCGAAAGTATTGCAAACTCAGTAAGGATAAATATAGAAATAGAGTAATTTCTTTACAAGCTACGTTAACAATTATTGCAATAAAGCAATCTGTAGTTTGAAACTGACCAATAGCGTCCACCGGTTGCGAATTTATATAAGCCTACAATTTAAGTCACGGTAGTAAGTCCTACACACGCACGGGGAATGAACAGGTACTAAGGTTTTTACTCGTACAAATACTTCAATTTAATTTATTTAATGAAAGAATGAATGACAAAAGAGTTACAAAAGAAGTATATCGAGCAAGTGCAAGTGGAGATATATAGCAGAGGCCACCCTATGCGCACATATATGGATCAAATAGCTCATGTGCTGAATTTAGCACCCGAAACCGAAGAGCATGCGCGAAGAGGTTGATGAGTGTGGAAATGGAGAGAGAGGTAGGTATGTTTAGACCAGGGCAACTGGTTTTTCATAATCTCTGCCTTTTTTTTTGTGACGCGGGGAAAAATGCGTTACGCACACCACCGGTGCCTGGGTGGCCTCCGGTGGTAGTGTGGGACTCCCCGTCGGCTGTCCGACGGTATACCCACTAAACAACCCCGCGAAATGCCATCGGCCGCGTTGGTGTGGTGCCCCGGATCTGTCAGCAACAGGGCACCACTGCGACTGGCCAGCCCCTCAAAAGGGGCCGGACTTCTTCTCTCTAGGGGCCATCCCGGCAAATTGGGACAGCCCCTCCGGCGGCGGGACCATTATGGGGCCAGGTTCCCAGCCTGACCCCTAGTCCCACAGGTTAGGGAGGCGGCAGTAGGTGCGCGTAGCGCCTACGCCGCACTCCCGTCCGCCGTCTCCGGAGCGGGGCAGCCTGAGGATCGTCCTCCCTGTCCCGCTCCGCGGCCTCCTTCTGGGACATGACGGTCTCACAGAAGGAGGCCATCGCCTGCCAGGCACTGTCACTCCCGAGCATGGAGCGGACCACGCTCGGGAGCGAGAGGTCCGCGCTACCTAGCGCGGACACCAGATCGTGGCGCTGCCGAGACCATCTGGGACACTGCTCTAGAGTATGCTGAGCAGTGTCCTCGGCCGCGCCACAATCGTGGCAGCCTGGCCGCTCCTCCCGCCTCGCGACCCGGTGCAGGTACTCACCGAAGCATCCATGTCCGGTGAGCACCTGCACCATGCGGAAAGTGAGGGGTTTGCGCCTACGACGCATCCACGCCTCCAGGACCGGGCACAGCGCCTCCGCAACGCGGACTCCGTACCGCGGCTGCGCCAGGTCCTTTCATAATCTCTGCCTACCCCAATGGGAGCCAGGCGTGATAATATGTATGTAAGCGTGTACAATTAAAACATGTTTTCATAACAATAATTATAACAGAAAGTAGGTAGAATGTACTTTCTATCTACTTCCTATTACGATTTAAGGAACAACAAGGTATTGGCTAAAGCAAATAATTTTAACGGGGACTTCGGTACAGACGCAGTAAACATTTTGTTAATTCTTTACTAGTATTTTAAGACATTACAGTTACAAGTAGTCAAGTTTATATTTAAAGGAAAAAAAGTCATTAATTTTATATCACTGAAAAATGGTAACATTAACATTTATTTGTGCAAAAGATAGGATATTATCAAATTCAAAACAGTAGTACCTAAGGCGCATATAGGAGCCTGACTGGGGTAGTATCTCCCCCCATCTCAAAGAAAACCACAGCCAAATAACAATTTCCTGAAAGGCCTAGGTATAATACAAGCGTTCACTGGTTACGGTAACTACTTTACATCAGGATGTAGGTATTGAAATTAAACAATTTTTAACGGAAGTATCGCGTGTTTTATTTATTTTGTTGAACCTGACGTTTCGAACGCTTTACAGCGTCCGTGGTCCCAGGAAAGACTAATATCCGTTAAAAATTGTATAATTTCAATGTGTAACAATCGCGAAAACCTAAGACAATAGGATGTAGGTATGTTTATGTGCCTCTAGACATATTAATACTTTGAAAACACATTGTTGGAATTAATAAATACTGATTTTCTTAATGACACATTTAATTTTAATTATTACGTCTATCATATTTAGAAATGGTTTTGTAGTCTATTGAAGTGTTGAAATTGTAATGAAAATTAATTCACATATTCAATTTTTTTACAAATTCAAAACAAAATCTTTTAAGAGAGGTAGAGCGCTTCAAAGCAGCCCGTCTGGGAAATACCTCCACCTCACTGAAAAATAACAACTACCTAGAGGGTTGTTATGTTCCAGTGAGTGAGTGAGGTCACCAGTAAACTCCTAAGGAGTAGCCATGTTAGCAACTCAACAAAGTGGCATTTATGTCGTGTTTGTATATATATTGTATTATATCCACTAATTAAAATAATGCAATTAATTCCTAAACCTTGTGTACAGGAATAGATATAGGTTTATTCACTGAAATTAGCATCTGCTTGTGTCCTGATCCTCTAGCTCTAAATCTAGTTAATTGCAGCCTAAGCTAAGCTCCAAATCAATGAACTCACTGGAGCTACAGAAGTAAAGCTAATCTATTATCTTTAAATCTCTAAAGCTAATCTATTATCTTTCTCCTAACTAAATTCGATGGTAGGTACCTAAGTATAGTGTAAGTAAGAGTTACATACAGTTTAATAGTTAGTTTAACTCTACTACTTCAGTCAAATATGGATCTGTAACGATGTTGATTTTATGATTAACATATGCATATACAAAAGATAATCTACAATGATTCCAGGATTAAGTAACCCATGATTGTAACTTTACATAGAGTACCTAATGAATATGAAGAAGGTTTTGTAAATTCGATTTCCATTCCTAGATACGTATAATTGTATGACAGTTTGTAAATCTTCAAATACTTAAAAAATATTATACAGTTTCTTTGTATTTTTCATATTTAGAGTAGGTATTCTATATCTTCTTTAAAGTAAGGTAAACCATGGATGTTAATAATTAGCGAACAAAATAAAAGCGAAAGACAGGTTACGTTAATATTCCTCTATCCTTATGTACCACGTGAGATTTCCTTATATATCAGCTGTACTACGGTTCGCTATATGTAGAGCTGTTACTGAAACCATGTGACAATTGTAATCACAATCGCGGGCATGTTGATACCCGCGTTGCTAACACATTAATTTAACAGAAGCTTCTCGTTGATTTTCTCAGCTAAGTGGCAAGTATCTACCCCTTTTACTAAACCAATATCTCCTAAGAAAATTCCTGATGAATACACTTACTCACAGGAACACTACAATCCACCAAAATTTGTTATTGTCGGACAAATAATCAGCTATGTCCCTTTTCACTATAGAATTTGATCATTGATGGGGTTTACTACATGTAGGCATTTAGAAGGTACTTTTATATTCAACGTCGGAGGGCATATAAGCATACGGCTCACTTGATGTAAAGTAGTTACCGTAGCCTATGAATGCTTGTAACACAGACCTCTCATAAATACACCAGACCAAAACGAAGATGTTTATCAACATAAATATTTATCCTGTATGGAATTCAAACCTACGAGGCTTGATACCACAGACCTATAAACACGCACTCACCAAAAACGCTGTTCTGTTGTGTTTTAGCGCCTAAAGTCTCAGCAATTTGAGCCTACCGACCAATGAGAAAATATTTTAACCAATCAGCCGAAAAATGCCGCAACATTGATTCACGAACTGGTCAATAAGCGCTGCGTACTTTATCCTCGAACCTTAACGGTGAATTGAGTTACTACGCAATATCGGTCTCGTCGGTTCTTCATAGGATATTTCCTTTATGCCTGGTATTAAAGTTGCTATTGCTAACTACTCGGCCATCGAGCTCGTCAAACCGTATCTAGTATATATTGATAGGTAGGTATTCATGTAACCCACGTATTGATCCTAATACATACATTAAGTATTTTGCGGCCACGGCCACTCCCCAGGGTCATGGAAGCTGGTGACCTCACACCTCAGCTGATCGCCCGTTAAACCTTTACAACGTGTAACGTCGCTGTTTTTTCTCCCAATGATTTACAACTGCCCATAAAACCTCTACAATAACTGTACCGATTGTTCAACAGTTAACCGCAATGTTTAAACCCTTTCTAGGTACTGTCCGTTATGTTTTTTCTTTTAACTTTTTGCTCCAATTTTGTTTGTCATTTAAAGTTTGGACTCTAGGAAGTCGTTAAGATATTATGCAATATGCAAAAAAGGGTTAACTTTTGACAAACGGTGCCATTGTAAGTTTATTCAAAGTGATTTTGTTTCGGTATTGTTTAGAATATTTTAGCCTGACGTGCCTTGGGTATTTTAAATCGAGGCCGGCCAGCTTACCATTTTAAAGATGAAAACATGTTTGTATTGAAGATTTTAGCCTTCAAAGGTATGGTTTGCATTTGGGGTATGAATGCAATTTTTCAACCAACTTCAAAAAAGTAGATGGTTTTATGTTCGTCGCGTATATTTATATTTTTAATTCATGCTCACCGATATTCCGTCTACTACTCACGGCACCTTTCGTTAAAATTGCTACAAACACTTGCTAAATATATTTAATACCTATTTTGTTATGTGTAAATATTTATAAATTGGTAAGGTATCAACATAAATTTACATTGGAAGTACTACACAAACAACATTTTGTCAGGGATAGGTCAATATAATATCTATTATAATAATAACAGCATAGCTCAGTGGATAAAGAACCGGCCTATTAACCAACTGGTTCCCGGTTCGAATCCTAGCATAGGTATACAATTAAATTCGTGTTTTCGGATTTATGATACCTATTTGTAATTATCACTTGTTCGACGGTGAAGGAACATCGTGAGGAAATCCACAAGTGCAAGCATATTTCGCAAGACGTGTGAGCTAACCTAAGACGCGTCTGGTTTTCCACCTGGGTTGTTGTAGAGATCTGACGGAGGTAGCTTCATGTAAACTTCAGTATCTTCACCAAGTCCTTATGCTTAGGTAACGGACCCCGCCAATCCTAATGGATTAGGAAACGGGATAACGCTAATTTTGTAATCGAGTGACAGCCGACACAACACAATATTTGTCCTCCACAAAACAGAAGGATCCCAGACCTTTGTTAGGTTAGGTTACACGTCTTAGAAATATATTTTTTTTAGGGCGTACGGGTTTCCTCGCTACGTTTTCTTTCACAGCTGAGCAAGTGATGATTGCAAAATTGTACAATTTCCGAATATATTTCAGGAGTTTCCACAACAGCTTCCGAATCAGGAGTTAAAACAATAATATAACCAAATAATATAAATCCATTCTGTTGACTATATTTAACTGCATACCGAACGTAACAAGGTTAAGAAGAAACAAAATAACACCAAAAATACAATCCAATATATTTAAGCTAAAACACGAGGGATACAATTAGGAGCCATATAAAATTATACGAAGAAAAAGCGAGGGGGCTATTTTCACATAATTGGCCGTAAAATTTCGTAATTGAGGACTAACTGTAGAAGAATGACAATGATTTGGTAAAAATAATGTTCAGTTTGGGGTCGGGAAAATGACGCCGGTGCTCTTGTGATTTGTAGGATTTATATGTAGAATATCTACGTGATTCACATACATTGTGTAACCTAGTTTTTTAACATACCTAGTATAATATTTACATTTGTTGTGCTCGTAAAATGTTACTTGCCCGATAAGAGGAGCTAGAATTGAGAGTGAGCCATTCTCTGGTATTTTCAAAAGTTCACCGTATAACGGCCATATAATACGCGATCTATTAAATTGACTAGTTCGCAACGATGATGGTCCAAAGTCGACCTTAAACATTATTGATAAATTTAATTGAAAAAAGAAAATATGATTTTTTATTCTATTGTTACCATTTTTTGTTATAACTTCAAAGCTATATCGATTATAAAAAAAAATACCAACAGCTACTGATAGTAAAATCGGTTCCCAACCAAAAAGAGAAGGTACTGAAGGTACTGAACTGTTTTGCCCATTTATATATAGATGTTATAAAGTGATTTATTTATAATGGTCTCTTTCTGTTTAATGATGCATGTATTTACTTATGAATGGTCGAATATCAAGATGAAAGTATTATGATTATAATTTTGCGGGCTTCGAGATTTCGATCGATGTGTACAGGTTAATAGAAATCAGCAATACTCTAATAATCTACGCATTTGAAAACAACCATTGAAATCATGAAGTAGAAAAACGACGATAAAAAATGTCTGCTTGTGTGTCGTCCTCATATCATCTGGTTTAGCTAATCTAATCTAATGATCGAGGCTTGACGAAATTCGGTATTTTGGAAAAAATGTAAAATGATTTTTGATTGTGTTTATTTTTAATTTCAGTAAGAGAGGAGCATTACATACACGTAAAATGAGAAGATATATTATTTAATGGAATCAAAAAATAATCATAAACTAAATATATATATATCTGTAAACGAATGATATTTTACTAAAGTAAAATTTCACCATACAAAAGAATAATTTGATCCGTAGTCATACGTGTGCTGATTGGCACTATAAAATACAGTGTTTTTTTCTTGTTTTTTAATATATTCATCGAGACTCAAAGGTGCCCTGCAGTTACCTGACTCATTGTCAGCAGTGAGTGCTGATTGCCCATTTTTCCATGTAACTTATCGCCATCGAGTACATTTTTGACTGCTGTTTAGGAAAACTATAGAGTTATGCAGGGTGCAAAAAAAAATATTCATAGTATTCATGCATATTCTGTTATTATTTATATACAAACCTAGATGTGGAAGTGTCTCTCGTTCAAGAAAAGCAGCTCCCTGGAGGCTATTGCTGTAAAATCAGTGACCTGGTAAGGTAAGAAATTTGCAACGTATCATTTATGCCTCTTACGTTGTAACATCCATAGACAATCGCTTCATAATTGAGCCAGGCATTTATGTGTAAGCAACCGATGATAAAAAGTAAATAATCAGTTTGAAATTGTTCTCAGGGTTTACCAATACTTCCAATGTTTGTTCTTCTAAAGTAATCGTATACTAGTATGGATTTTCGAAGATATTTTTTTGTAGCACTAAGTATATGCACGTATTGTGTAGTCAGTAGACATAAATCATGTACTCGTTACGATTTACGATCTCGGTCGGGCGTAGCACCGATTGGAGCTTTAATTTTAGATCCGCACTTAGTAATAAGCGTTAGCGAATAGGCAAATATAACATCTGTTTTATAGTTGTAATTTTTCATTAATGTATTTATCATTCAACTGAATGTTAATATATGGCATCTCGTGTAACTTACACGAGATGCCATGTATTAATTTTTACTTACATATATTGTTCTTGACATGAAAATATTTCTAATTATTTGAAGATTGCTTCTGAATGTGCCAATAATTGGAAGATTTTGCCAATATTTTTTAATTACATTACCTAAAGATATAATTTTCTAGTAACAGTTATGTAGGTAGGTACATATTATTAAAACTTGTGATACATTATTATTATATTAACATTTTATTACAAATTGAACGTCTGGGTTAGGCTTGATAATATAATATTAAATCTATTATAGCGTAATATGCTAAACAAGAATCAATTTTAAAATCTACGGGCAAACATGAAGAACTTCATCAATGTGAAACAAGGAAAGAGGTTTTTTATACAACATCCAAAATGATTATTTTCCCCTGATGTAAAGTGGTTATCGTAGCCTAGGAACGCTTACAGTACATTAAATATTACTAACATAGCAATCCCTTAGGAGTTTACTGGTTACCTCACTCACCGCAGGAACACAACAGCGGAGTTCGTTTTATGGGAATATTATATAGCTGCGATTTTCTGGGAGCTGGGAGGTGTAAGCTTAGAGATAAGTTTGAATTGAGGTACCAGCGTATAGTCTCTGCCTACACCAATGGAGACAGGCGCGTATGTAATATAAGTCTGCATAAACTTGACTTGCAGTTTTAGGCGTTCAGACAGGGGGTATGCTTGCTCGATTCCCTATGTTGTAAAAAGCCATTACATAGCAATCGAAAGCAGAAAAGCAAACCAAAGCTTGTACCACATAAACGTAAATACATAAACATAAATGCTTATACCTGAGAACAAGGAATCGCCGGTAAGCTCGAAAATATTTTTAAATTATGATTTTTTACGATTTATAAACAGAAAATACTCATACCAGGACAAGACATGTTTAAATTAGTGTTTATTTATATCGTTTTTTATATACCTAAAAAGAAAAACTTAATCATTTACTTATTGTAATAGACTCTAAAATCGCTAAGCTTATGTAATAAAATCTCTTCCAAATCGCTTTCAAGGGCTTTAAGCGGCCATGACCCGTCGTAAGTGTTGGTCGGGGGATAAACCATCGCGGTGCATGAGCATATAGATTCATATATATGAGATAATGAGGGTTTGTTCAACTTTCTGTATCATCGGAGATTATGGGATCTTTAGTTCAACGCACGCGGCATTACTCTAAGACAGTCTAACTAAGATATTGATATGGATTAGTTTCATTGTGCAGACGAGCAACTTTTTATTAGTTACTCCGATAGCCTGTTTGTTTCAAGAAAATTATCTTCATGTAAAATAGAGGAGATGATATAAAATTAATGCTTTATATCCACCTTGGTATCTATATAAATAAAAAACAAAGTAAGTATGTTTATCCTCTGGACTCCAAAATGGCCGGTTCGATTTAGATGAAATTTTCGGGCAATCTTTAGATTAGCCCAGGGGAGGATCTTGTGAAATTTGATAGCAATCGGATTGCCCGTGCTAGATCAACAATGATAAGCCGGGGCAGGTCGCTAGTTTCTTAGGTATAAACTTGAAACATTTCTAAACTTAAATTTAAAATGTTTACTTCCAAATACAACATCCTTAGTATATCCTCAGTAAATAATGTAAGAGCGTAATATACAACATTTTTATAGCAATTTATATTCTTTATTATTTATTTATTCAAATAAAATCCTGAATTGATTCAATAACAATAAATGTAATTGTACCTAATAAAAAGACTTCCAAGTTATCAGAGATTCTTTGCGCTGATAAAATTTCGTTTAGTACCTAAACCCAAATTTATTCATCGAATCGCATCGAAACTTGATAATCTTCAACAATTTGCTCGACCCAACTTCATATCCATACATAAGTTATTATCTGATACGCTTTCCAGCAAAGTTGCGTGCGTCTGTACATTACTGTAGATTGCGGTAACTTAGACTTTAATCTCGGGATGATATGGTTGACTTTCCGTCGGGTTCGGAGTTTAAGGGCTGGCTAATGGGGTCATTTGGTCGTGTGAGGTGTAACGTTGGATATACGCATAGAGGCGTGTAGCCAAAGTGACAGAATATTGGCATCGTGTATTTGTCACCGTTGCGTACACTGCTTATTACGCGACTGTGTCCAGAATCCATGTAAAAGATTTTTAGCTATTCGATAAATCTTACCGCAAGAATTATATTGCTTTTATAGTATATATTTCAAGTTTAGTTAGGATCTGACAACAAAAAATGGAAATCTTTTAGCAATAAACTACTTAGAATATCAGAACTACAATAAAAAGCGGGAGGCAAAGAGAAATAATCGATTTTGCTTATCCCGCAAGATACTTAGCTAGTAGATAGTATGAAAAAGATAGCATAAAATTTGACAATAAGAATTTGATATAAATTCTTACTGAGTATAACATAATAACTATGTAACAAAAAAGCCAAGGTTTCAGATTAACGCGCTGTACAATGCATTTATTTAAAACACATGTTTTGGTATTAAATTTATTAAACATATCCACTTCCTGATAACTGAATACCAGTGTACGCTAACAAGATGTTACCCCATATAAGCCGGCCGGCTATAACACAGTGGATCGGCCATCCGACGCATCGGCCATTACTCGCGGAGCGGTCGCGATGGTCTAATGACGGACTAAGAATTCGTGAGGACTCATTAGGGACTCGGGCCAACTTTCAGATATTTGGCAACTGTCGCCGTCTAATGTACCTACACCTTACCGGCTTAAGATGCTTTAAAGCTCGAATTTTATGGAATAAGCGCTTGCATTATTTCAGGATGAAAATAAGTACAATAAAAGAGTGACGATTATTTTTTAATAAAGCAAAAAGGAAGGTAAGGAATACAGACGTATACTGGACCTTTCAGAAAGTTATTTTATGATGCTAACTATACCAGTTAGCATCGTAAATATTTTTCTCAGCATAAGCAAAGTAGGTACATCATACGTAGACATCTGCCTAATTATACTGGGCCAATTCTATGAGCGAACGTATATGGGCTCTATTGGCGCATATTAGTCATTAACGGTGAATGCTTATCGGCAAACCGTATCAGTTTTTCGTACTCATTTCAAAGGACCACGACTACGATCCGCTAACAGCATTCACTCATCACTCTTGAGTGCATAACGACATTTCTGAGTTACGATGACTGCGTGAAATAGAAATAAATTTGTTGAACCTAAGTGATTTTTCGATATGAATGAAATATTATGGAATCCTAAATATTCACGACATATAATGAATGCAGTTTATTCATTCAACGGCCAATGCAAATTGATCGATCGCCAACATGTAAACATTACTCATATCCTATCAGAACACTGAACCAATACTTTGACCCAACATATTGGCTATACGGGCAGTATGTTTTTAGGTACCGATTTAGATAGTAGATACAATTTGATATTTTATTTAAGCATTGAGTGAATATTAGTAACGTACATTACATAAGAATAGGAAACAACCGGTTGAAACAGCATAGTCCTTCAGGCAAGATATCTTATCTAAGAGAGGTAAGGCGCATCAAAGCAGCCCGTCTGGAGAAGTAGGTACCTCCACCTCACAGACAACCGCAGCCATATAACAACTCCGTAGAGGGCTGTTGTGTTCCTGCGTGTAAGTGAGGTCACCAGTAAGTTCCCAAGGAATTGCTGTGTAAGCAGCAGATGAGATATCGCGCGAGTGATGCTACGGTACCCGCTTTACATCAGGTAAACCGTATGCTTGTATGCCTCCCAACGTAGTATAAAAGAAAACCTGTTTCCCATCTTGACATAACATAGAATATTACATGTAATATTTATCAAATAGATGTAACACAGAATAGGTAACAGTTTTTCAGGCTCATAAGTCAATGTCATAAGCTTAATATTCTAGTAAAATCTACTGTCTTAGCGTTTATCTAAGTTTTAAATTTTCAACGTTGGAAATGTAATTTTCGAAGAGCAGACGGCTATTGTCTAATTTATTATCTGAATGGAGACCTGAAAAACACAAAAAATAAGCGAGAAAACTCATTCCCTTTCTATTTTCGTTGTGAGAAAATGTCGAGCTCGCTTCTCGAGTTGAAAACCAAAATAAAATGTGAAGTGCCACACCGAATCACCGGTGAATTCTTTGAGCATTTTATATCGTTAAACCTGCATCGGTATATACACGGACCTATTTGGATATACTGCCAAATATTTTCTGTTGTAAGAATAGAATAAACCCTCTATACTGTAAGTAAGTCGGGTTCAGGATTTTGTGGCGAATAGGTATCATTAAATTTATAGGAGACGGAATTTCTTTCCGCCTCACCTATTTGCTTCTTGTTTCTATGTAGGTGTATTTACGATAGTTTTATAAAGATATAAATATACCTAACTTGATTACAAATGATTTCATAAATTTCTTGTGGAACAAAGTTACTAATATTCTAGTCATTAAATTGAATCTACCTTTAGAATTCGTGAGTAGGTGCTACGTTATGATGGGATCGTGAGATATACCATCCAACTTATGGTATAAAAAAACTATTTAATAAATGCTTTTATTAAATAAATTGAGGTTATATTCGCCACTAGGGAATATACTCGTACCTCCACCTCAATAACAATTCCCTAGAGGATTGTTGTGTTCCTGCGAGAGAGCGAGATCAGTTTATAAATACGCCTCCCGAAGTTGAACAAGAAACTTAATTACAAATCAATAATATATTATATGCTTACGTGCAATTGTATATTTATATGCTCTGAACGTATAATTAAACCAATTAATAAATTAATTTTCCTTTGTTGTTTCCCATTATTTTTATACTACGACTGTTGGTCAAAAAGCCCACGGTTCATCTGTCGGAAAGTTGTTACTGTGGCCTTAACCGCTCTTAAATGCAGTGATTCTTTAAAGATTGTCTATTAAAAATAAATTAAAATCGAAACAATAATACATCGACAACAAAAAAAAACAAATTTTACAAATGCAGAAGAACAATATCCCATGTATTGTACCAAGCCACTAAAAAGTATTGCGAAAAAAAGTTTTTATATATGAGAGACTGGCCGGCTATAATCTATTTTGAAATCAATCAAGTAAAAATAGGTACATTCCAATTTTAAAATTACACATACCTACAATTTTTTTGCGCGCTAATTTAAATTATCGTGTGTCATAGAAAAATGGATCTGCGCCGGGAACATTTTCTACGATTTCAGGTGTCACCTCAAACCAGATTCGTCCGGTTACGATAGACTTCAGAGGGCATTTATGGATGAAGGCCCTTCCAAGGCAACCGTATATCCTTGGTATAACGAATTCAAGCGCGGTCGACTAACTTTGGGGGATGAAGAAAGAAATGGTCGCCCTTTCACGGCTGTTACGGAAGAAAACATGCTAGCAGTGAAAAATTTAATCCAAGACAATAGGCGAGTTACATAACAGGAGATTCAGCACACATTGCAGATTGGATTGGGAAGCCGTCACGAGATTCTCTACACTTCTTTCTTCTTTTCTTTTCGTTCGATTCTTCGCGTGAGGAGGATAATTTCGTGCTGTGTGGCGCACAACCTCACCGTTGCTCAGAAGCAGGCCCGGGTGGAATGGTGCCGTGGTATGATAAAGAAATTTGAAGCAGGCTCGTCTCGGCGTATATACGATATCATTACAGGTGAGGAGTCTTGGATTTATCGATACGATCCAGAAACGAAGCGCCAGTTGACGGTTTGCGTGTTTCAAAATGAATGAACGCCTACCAAAGTGATGCGATCTAGGAGCACACCGCGCTCCAAACGAAGGACTTCCTAGACAGCACGCCGGTCAAACTCCTGGATCACTCTGCAGCCTTGACCTAGCACCGTGTGACTTCTTTTTATTCCCGAAAATAAAGGCTCAAAGTGATATAATTTTCGTCGCCGGAAGATGCGCTGTCCGATTTCGAGCAGGCTGGAAATGAGATATCTGCGGCGGATTAGAAAAAGTGTTTCGACAACTGATTCAGACGCATGAAACTTTGTATAGAGGCTGGTGTAGAGTACTTTGAAAAGATTTAATAAATAAATATTTACCTTATAGAACACTTTTTTTGCAAAACCTTTTGAGTGTCCCACGTATCTAAATATTATAGACATGATAATGGCTTTACCTACATTAATTAAAAAAATATGCTGTCTTTTATCGTACCTAGGGAAATATTTAAGAGAGCCCCCGACTGAAGAAGTATTTGAGAGAAAACTACAACCAGATAACAACGCCCTCGAGGGTTGTTGTGTTTCTCCGGGTGAGTGAGGTTACTAGAAAGCTCCTGAAGAGAAGTTAGCAGGAGGGTGGCAATGCAGTAGTCACACTTTCTGTATTGTAAACGTTCATAACCTACGGTAACCACTTTTTCTTATATTTTACCGGCAGGCATACAGGCATAAGGCCCACCTGATGTAAAGTGGTTACCGTAGCCTCTAAACGCTTGCAATATATTAAGTAACCACCTCTGCTGCTAAAACAGCATCTCCATAGGAGCTTACTGGTGACGTCACTCACACGCAGGAACACAACAACCCTCTAGGGAGTTGTATTTGGCTGCGGTTTTCGGTGAGGTGGAGGTAAGTACTTCTCCAGACGGGCTCCTTTGATGCAGCCTTTCTCTCTACTTTACATTACATGAGCCGTATGCTTGTATATCTTTCGACGTAGTATAAAAAACTAGCTTTCTAATAACATGAGAATACATTACAGAAAAAAGTGTCAAGTGTAACTATGATAAAATGTCATAATATGCGCTAGATATACATACCAAACCCATTTGGGAACTCGCAGTCCCAAAACCCATTGACTGAACCTCTTAAGGGTTCATAAATATGAGAGGTATAACAAATGAGAACGCTTAGAAGCGGCCAAAGTAAAGAATTTATTCAACGTAAAAAGTATAGTAGACGCTTATTTATTATGTAACGTAGGATGGGCGCTAGATCCCAAGAAATAAAAAAGATACTTTGTTAGAAAACATTTAGAATAGTGGAAAAACTATTATTTCTTTATTTGCTGACGTGCAAAACATCATTTTAATAGTATTGTATCAAATAATATACTTAGAACCTAGTTCATGCTTAGTACCTAGTAGCTAAGTAGGAACGATACTCGTATGCTTTATACTTTGGGATGTAAATAGTTCCCTATCATCTTTATACTCAAAGGCAACGTGGAACTCACCTGTACGTGGTGTACACTGCTAATTAACAAACGAGGCAAAAGAGAGGTGGAGAGCATCAAAGCTGATCTATCGGCAAGTCCACCTCAAAAAAACACCCAAATACAAACTCCCTAATGGGTTATTGTATTCCTGCAAGTGAATTTCCAGTAGCCCTTGAGGAGGTGCTGTGTCAGCAACGAATGCAGCGTCGCGAGAGTGATGCTACGTGTATTGCAAGCGTTCATAGGCTACGATAACCACTTCACATGAGCTAGTTCGTATGTGTAGTTTTCTTCAACATTGTTTAAAAAAAATAATTCTAACTACCTAGATACAAATTCAACATACGAGTACATTGATTACGGAGGTATTTTACTATAATATGTTTATATTGACTAGTTTGCTGAACGTAAATATCGATGTCTAAGTAAGTAAGCAACGTTAGGAAGCAATTTGGCATAGGGAATATGCCAGTTTGAACAGAACAAAATAATAGTAACACGCAATAATATCTATATGAAAAACACAATAACGTTTTCAATAAAGTGAACTGAAAGCTTAGTTATCTTCATACTTGCCAAAACATTTCAACTTGATATTTTAAATAGTTTTCGAAGAGCATAGTTTAAACGAATATTTCTCGTCCACCATTATTATTAATCTAATTACAGTAATGACCCTTAGGGTCCAGAAGCGAGACATCTGATCGATGTAACTGACGACCTAAGAGCTAGGTAAGTACGTAGCTTCCTCGCTTTACGCATTACTATTGCAATTCAGCTTGAAAATGCTGTATATACCGTTTAGGTAAAATGCCGCTGGGATCACACTTTTTCAGTTATTTTAGGAATTGATTTTTTTAATTTAATTTTAGTTTTGTAATTATTTAATGAGTCTTATATTATATTGCCCTATTCCTTAATAAATAACTTTTAATGGGCTTTACTGTATTAATAAAATTTTAACGATAAAAAACATAAGATTTTTTATGGTAATATTTCATTCCACAACCATTAGCACACCATAGTAGCTGCTACTTAACCTGAGTATTCTCTCGTGCCGTTCAGTACCTGTGGTTATGTAAGAGCGCCATACATCTAGTACGGTTCAGGCATTTAGAAGTTTTGGTGTCTAATAACTCACATACTTACAAACATATACGTTTTATAGGTATGTGTATGTTGTTTTATTTGTTTTAAACATTACGGAAATTAATATGAATTCCTAACTCCTTTTTAGAACTGTAATAATAGAAGATAGGAGAGATGATAATTCGTATGGTGTATTTCATCCCATGATCAAATTTTTCTCTGCATTACATTACGAGAAATATCTTCAAAGTAGTCAGAATATCCCTTATCCTTATCTGTTGTATCTAGATCCGTCATCGGTCAATTAGTCGGCCTTACGAGCAAACACGTCGTAAATTAGGTTTCACACAAACAGAGTTAATGAGATCGCGCAAACATCGTCGGGTGTGAAGAACCCTTGTACCCAATAAGGGATGTGATCCGACGCGTGTACGATTGTTTGAGCATGGGGTATGGAGTGAGTATTTATTTTGGTATGTGAGATAAGTGTTCTTTATTTATTTTGGCGATTGTAACTATATCTTTTCATTTTCTGTAAGGTATGTAAAGTTTCTGTAAGGAAATGATTCAGATATTGTTATTTATTAGTTTCATTGTGACAACGTTTATGATATTATTAGCTACTTAATTTGTTTATAAATATTTCTTATTTTCATGTGTTTTCATTTGTAATAAAAATGGCATTCAAATTTAATATCATGACCGACATGACTACCGAAAACGAAAAAAAAAACAGCTGCATGCAATTTTGATTTAGTAAATATACCTAAAGATTCAGTATCTACCTACTATAAATTACTCATTGTAAATATATAAAACAGCTGAAATTTTTTAGTTTTTGTTATTTATGAATGTAAGTAGTTAATCGATTCAGGCGTTATTTTGCGAAAGTCAATAAATTGGTGGCGGAAGCACACAAAGCAGGTTAGACCAAATTGCAAGAATGTAAGTACTTATATGTTTTCTAAGTCAGCATGAAACATTTATTTTTTAAGATTTTATATCCTGAAATGTATTAAACATCGATGTATAAAATACCTGCTTAATTTTCTGGAAATGTACTAATATGGTAGATCACAAGTCATTTCATATTTGTAGCCACTAGAAACGCAGAAGTTTCGAGACAAATCATTATGTTTCAACAAAGCAGAGGTGCAGCAAGTACTAGGTAACTTAAAATTTCTGACCATTCGACGTAGACCCCCAGATAAAACTTGAGTTTCCTTCCTGCCTTATCCTGCTAATACATCCAGAGGGAGGTGGAGGGTCTTTGCTTACAAGTTGTGTATCTTCAAGAATATCAGTCGGACAAACAAACCGGGGGGTGAGGTGGGAAGTGAGAGGGGTGGTGTTTACTACGCTCTAGGGAGGTGAGGAGAAATGAAATTGGCAGATATTTCGGCGATGTGTCACACACGTGTACGTAAGCAGTAAGCTTGCCGTGCAATGAAACTTTTGCGAGGTTTTTCTGCTCTCTACAACACGGGCGGAATAAAGTAAAAGGTGAATTGGTACGGAGTACGTAGTTGGTAAACGAGAAACGCATACATAAAACTTATATGTTGCATACATATACAGGGGTAAACAATCCTCCTTATATTGCTGCGAAGATGTCGCAATTTGTTGGTTTATTTATTGAAGGCACGTAGCCTGAAACTATTTGGCTTGGTTCTATCTCTACGGTTTTATTATATTTTTGACATACACGAGTTATGTATATACGGCGTAGAACTTTTGTCTCGGTCTTATTAGTGTTCACGTAGATACTCCAACCCTCATAGGAACCATAACACAATAACTGATTAAGAATGTGGTGGTTCAATACGGAACAAATATATCAAATTTAAATACTCCTACAAAAATTTAATAACCTACTTACCCTAGCTTTGTCTGGGTAAATCAGATGGCGAAAATTTATTTTCAGAATTGTTTGCTAGCCTTTACAATTGTTGCGTTTGTTGCGTTATATCTCAATTATATCATTGCGGTGTTTAATATCCCTAAATATGAAAACTTCTGCATTATTATTTTTTCTTTACTTATATCATTTTTATTTTTTAATAGGAACACAACAACCAAACTGCCAGTTCATCGGACCAATAGTGTAGTAAACCATACGTTGATCAAACAGCACTTCTCTTTTGTCTCTTCTCTTTAGTTATAGCAAGATAATGTGCAATTTGTTCTTCCTCCATTTCAAAGCAATCGAAAGAGCAATGAGATCTCAGAAATTTGATAGTTGGCTCTTATTTGCAATATTTACTATAAAATACCATCGTTAAGAAGTAAATATTAGATATTTCCTTTTGTTACTACTCGCTCTCTTTTTCTTTAATAACAATGGATGGACTCTTCCTAGTTACTATAATACTACTATAACTTCACGCCAAGGCCCTTGCGGGTTAGGCAGAGAGAACTCGCTTCTTTAACATTCATTGCTCTTCTCATGTACACGTTCGCCAGTTTCTACGGCTATTGACATCACCTTCTGATAGCATTTTTATTATTTTTTCTTCCTAGTTAATTTACACAATTTTATCTTAGTGTCTTTGTTTTCTCTTTACTTTTTCTTTTCCGCTACCTTGTTTCCACTTGTTGATATTTTCGATACCTATCCTAAATCACTCGTAAAACAAAAGTAAACGACTGATTTTCTTGTATTATGATCCGAGAAATTAGTATTATCTAGCTTCATTCATTTTGATTTGAAATCTTCAGTTTTCTGTCTGACTATTCTAGCAATCCGCGGCCATGATGCTAATTGAATAATATCTGATCCCTAAAATGTTTCATAGGGACTTCCATACCACTAGTATATATGTGTACATTACCAATATAATAGACATATCTTCTCGAATAACAACATATAAGTATTGTTGCTGAGTCTAATTAAAAACAATGAAGAGAAAACTAAAATTCTGTAACATTAGTCTAAACCTACGGTGGATTCGTCAGTTTAATCGGAACATACCTACATCAGTACAAAATCCTTGCAACAATGTGTTTTCCATTTCCACAAATAGCAGACCAACTGAGCCAAACACAAACATTATAGCTGTGTTTGTCCGGAACACGTATTTGTTCAAACTCGAAGTAGAAATTCGCGAAAACAACCAGGGAGATAAAGAGACAACTGAAAATACGATCCGTTTTACATAAGGCAAGCTGATTTTATGCCAACCAACGTGGTATAATCAATCTATCATGTCTTGAGGCACCACATACGAGGCATGCAGCACACATGGTGCCTCAGATCATAGACATACCACACTCGCTTCTTTGGCATTCACAGCTCGTCCCATACACGCTTGCTGGCTTTTAGCAACCCTGAATTAGAAATTAACCTAATTTATACGTGGTCTTTCTTCAGGCTTACATCTTTCTCCTTTCGCGTCTTTGTTTATTCTTTCAGATAGGATTCATTCTATATGACCTCTATTAGACAAAATACTTTTTTTTAAATCTTTATTGCGAGCGCGGTCGGAAAAGGTACAATCTTTACGTTGACCACGTTCATCTACCTTTGTGCTTTCTCTGCCATATCATTACACTCTTCATTCTCGTTTTGAACATTTTTCCGTATACTTTTACTGTTAAGCTGAGTAGACTAGGGTACTATGAAAATATTTAAAATATTTTGAAGACTATATGACTACAGGTAGAAGCGAACATGAAAAATCTATGAATCACGATTGTTAAAGAAATGAGGAAAGTCTGCCCACCCCGCAAGGGACTTGGCGTGAAGATACTGATAGACGCCGCAAATCAACTAAGATTCGATTTGTGAACAATTACTCTTGTCGCGTTATAGAGCCGAGCGCGTAATGATAATATCTTAAATATTTTTTAACTTGAAAAAAGCAAGCAAAAAACTTTCATAAACGTTAACAAAATAACTTTAAATTAAATTTGTAAATTAAAAATTACTAATGCGATTACCGAAGCTAAAGTAAAAGACAGGCAGGCGTGTTTCTCTACAGAAGCACCCGCAGACTCACTGCGCCAGCAAGTATTAAATTATTAATATTCCTATGTAGGTATTAAACAATTAATGATCTTCTTTCTTTTATCACAATTGATAACGATATTTTTCTTAAGTAATTAATTAATAATTTATATAGCGTAGGTATTATAACTCATTTATAATACATACGCCATGACGTATAAAGTTGTAATTTTAGATTGGAATTTTAATCCTTATAACACAGCTACGGTTTGGTATAAGCCCTACTTATAAAATGATACCTATCTACTCAATATTTATAAGTCTATAATAGTGACTTTTAACCAAACTTCGATTTTGTTAATCCCGTAGTATCGATTTTAAATGTTTAAAAAAATACCACGTAGACTGGATATGTGTTTAGATTATAATATCTATAAATATATATATATATATAAATCCAAAGTATACTTAATTATTTTTATAGCTGCTGCGTATGATATACGAGAACTCTGTGATGGCTAGAATACTAATAAAAGAATAATTTATAGTTCGTTAACTCGTGACGTCTATTTTCATCAATGGCGAGTGTTCGTCACTAGAATATTTCATTAACACTTCATTGAATTTAACACGTTCACATTCACTTCTGTTTTGATACTTAAAAGGAAACAATAATAGCTGAATTACTACAATTTACCTCATTACACTTTTTAATATCTAAATACTTATAAATTATTAAACCATTATTAGATCTTAATTTATGTAATTCGTAACCTTGATATATATATATATATATACACTGATAATAATGTACCTAAAAGTTATTGTTTTTCTTTATTTTTATTTTCGGCAAGCGGGAACATTCTATTTATAAAATTAGTCAAAGTATTTCCAGCCAGTATTCCAAAATTAAAATAATAGGTTCTGACAGAACTTATGACCCGGCTAGATATATATACGGTGTTATTACCATTGAAAGTAAATTGCGCCCAAGTTATACACTTGACAATACACGTCACTGAATTGTACCTATTCATTACGACCTTTACGTTACCAATAGACACCAAACACGATGAATAAATGAAATGATGAAAATGACGTAAAAGATTAAAGTATTTTATGCCATAAGCCATCATGTTAAATTTTCTATGACTTCATGTGGCCTATAACTACCGGAACAGCAAGATTCTATCTATAACTTCACGCCAAATCGCTTGCGGGATAGGCAGGGAGGACCGAGTGCCACGTGACTCGATCCTTACATACCTCACTCGCTTCTTTGACATTAATTGCTCTTCTCACGCACGCTCGCCGATTTCTAGGGTGCCTGACATTACCTTCTGATGGAACACGACCAATTTCGTCATGGTTCATCATCATAATTCTTACAATGACACCTTATTTACCGCGTTTGCAGAGTGCCGCTATTGGCGCGGGGCTGAAATTCAAGAACATCGCCGCTGGCCAGCCGAACCGGCAGTACTGGCGGCCGTCAATGTTTAAAGCAACGCCTGCCGGCGCCAACGCTTAATATGGCAATCAGCGATAGAGGAATGTGACGCACAAACGACACGCTTGATTCTAAGTTAGAAGGATCGGTAACGCATGAGTTACACTTTCATAAAATTTTGCAAATATTGTTAAGTTAATATAATTGTGAAGTTTGTGTATTAATTAAATGTGCTTGATGAATGAAATGAGAACCGAACGCCACGTGACTCGATCCTTGCATACCTCACTCGCTTCTTTGACATTCATTGCTCTTCTCATGCACGCTCGCCGGTTTCTAGGGCTCCTGACATCACCTTCTGATGGAACACGACCAATTTGGTCATGGTAGGTAAATCTTGGCCTTCCCCGGCTCCTACATCCTTTCATTTTTGCATTGTATATCTGCTTCGTCATTCTTTCATCCTGCATTCTTTCTACATGTCCGAACCATTGGAGCATGCCTCTTCTTATTCTAGACCAACTCTGTTTCTAACATCATCATTGCGAATACGATCTATGAGCCTTACGCCACAAATTTTGCGCAGCGCTCGCATTTCGACCGCGGTTATTCTACTTTCATGCTCTTTCTACCATACCCAACTCTCGCTTCCATAAGTTAGCGTTGGAACCAGCACTGCATTATGTATAGCGAGTTGTGCCTTCTGGTTCATGTTTTTACTGCCAAGAAGTTTTTCCAACGCTCCATTCACACTATTCCCAGCACTCACTCGTCTTTCCACATCTGCGGTGTACCTTCCATCCCTGCTGAAAGCGCATCCAAGATATACAATCTCATCCAACTGTTCCAACACTTCATCATCAACCGTAATCGTTACATTAGTTCTGGATTCTTCTCTTTCAAATACCATTATCTTGTTTTTCTCGCATTCAGTAGTAAGCCTTTCTCCATACATTGGTCTTTCATCATTGTGACCAGTGTTTGCAGGTTAGATGGTATATCTGCTAATAGAACGGCATCATCTGCATACAGCAGACAGTTCACTACTAGGGCGCCCATGCGCAATCCCACATTCGTTGACCTTATTCTCTGCAGATAACTGTCGAGATACAGGATAAACAACCTAGCAGATAGCATGCAACCCTGTTTGACACCAATTTTGACATCAAACCAGGGTGACATGCCACCATCTATCCGCACACACCGCAGAAAACCTTCTGGTCTATAGCCAGATGCTTCTCCACGATATTGCGGAGCGAGAAAACTTGATCCGTACATCCCCTTCCATTTCGGAACCCTCATTGTGCGTCCCACAGCATTTCATCGGATTTCACCCTCATTCTCCTTTCAATCACCTTTCCATATACTTTTGCTGCTAAGCTGATCAAACTGATGGCCCTATAACTGGCGCAGTCCATGCGTGACCCCTTGCCTTTATACAACGGCATGATGATTGCGCGTCTCCAGTCCATTGGGATCCTTCCAGTTCTCCAGCATAGGTTGCCTAAGTACCAGAAGGCGTCCCGGACGTAAGTGCCACCTAATTTGATCATCTCAGCTGTGATCAGATCAATTCCCGCTGATTTTCCATTTTTCTAGCTTCGTATCGACCATGCGATCTCATCCATAGTTATGCCTTCTAAGCTAGAGCCGCCGGCTAAGCTAGAGGAGAGTACGACACCTTCACCAGCACTGGCATGATCGTTCAGGTCTACCCCAGACCATAGGGCCATCACCCCAACGGGCAGATCATCGGTGTCGCTCCCCTTGCGCTTAATCTCAGTCACACACAAAGCATCCAAACGTCTATCATTTATTACGTCTATCAGTTCGTTCATCTTATCACTCAATCCACCTCTCACATTCCACGTGCCTATGCGGCACTCAACTCCCCTCGTCCCGCCGGAATTGGCGCTACGTGGTGGGTGGCGGCCCCCACCGCCGCATGACATGTCGCATGGCATGATAAATGTTATTGTTAAGCAAAAATAACATTTAATTAATACATAAATTTCACTTTACTTTCTCAAGAACGTAAGTACACATGTATTTTTCATTACCTAACATGTGTCACACATGAATAAATGACGCAATGCTGAAAAATTGTATTTGTCCTTTTATGTAATAACTTTTAAATAAAAAGATTGTATGCAATTTGTTTTTGGTCTTAAGTAGATTTTTACCAGACTTACAACTTCCTTAATTTAAGAGGGTGTATAATGCTAAGTGGCGCCCTCAGTTTGTCTCTATTAACAATGCTAAATGCAAGACTAATTCCAAAAACACGCTAAATATTGGTACTATAGAACCATATTTATGTTTTTTTAGACATATTTTGTACCTACCTATTTATTATTTATGTACAATAGTCATAATTTTGATTATTGCTATAAGTGGCCACAATAAGCTAAACATAAAATTTTGGTTACTTATACATAGATAATAAATACAAGTATGTTTTAAAAGAACATAAATATGGTTCTACAGTGTTCATTGAGCGTTCTTTTTTTGAATTGGCCTTAAATTCAGCGCTGTTAATAAAAACAAAATGAGGGCACCACTTAACTTTGTACGTCCTTAAAGGTAGGTGTTGAATAAAAAATGTTTGCTGAAGTCTAAGAATTATTGCTTAAACTGTTTATATTTGTTACTAGCTGAAGCCCGCGGCTTCGCACGCATGAGATTTGGACTTTTAGTAGCCTTTATTTCTCAAATTCTTTCTGTTTAAAAAACCAAAGTTCAGGGTCGTAGATGCAACCATAGAGCGATTCAATTTTCATACAGTGCCTTCTATTGACTTTTACGGGAGACAACGTATATTTATTTTATTTTTATTACATAAAAATGCGTAGTTATTTTATGTCACAAAAATACATATTCTGTGAAAATAATAAAAATAAAATCTCACAGTTACTGATATTTGCCCCTAATTTTAACAGTTTTTCATTTTTTACGCAGGAACCCTAAATATTTACGGGATAAAAAGTACCCTATATTCTGCTCTGAACAGTCCTCTACCTACCAGTGAAAGTCCCGTCAAAAGCGGTTCAGCCATTTCGAAGATTAACACGCACCAACAAACAGACAGACACACAAAGAGACAAACAAAAAAGTTAAAAATACGTATTTAGGCTTTGGTAACGTGAAAATAATAAGATGAGCTTAAAATAAAGGCTTTATTTTGAAATCACAGACAGACACTTCAATTTTATTTATATGTATAGATATAGCCTGACTGAATAAGAAATAATCACATAAATACGAACCTATATCAAGTACATAAAAAAGAAAATGCAGCTCACGTTATCATAAAAACTACACTCAAAACAGTCATATGAGTAGAGCTATTATAGTATACAGTTGTCAGTCGTTATCGAACAATACGTCAATATTCGTCAACAGATAGCTGTAATACTTTATACAGAAGACATATTTCAAAATGGCGTTCACAAAACCGTTCGGCAATCAAATTGATTGCTGCTCTGTTGGTTCATTTCCTTTTTGTTACGTAGACAGGCTCATTTACATAAATTTACCTATTGTTATTCTCGGTTCGGATCCATCTCCACGAAGACAAATGAGAGCTTAGAAACTTATTCCTATAGAAGCCGTAGCGGTGGATGATGTGAATACTCGAGTGAGTGGTTTAAAGTATCAGTGACGTACTACATACTAGTGATTTAAATAACGTGATATTTATCAATTGGTATATAACGTACATATTATTATAAACATTAGTGAACTACTTAAGGTTCTAGCTATGACTACATACTACATAGTACAAGACCATAGTATTTTGCTTTCACAACATTGTTTCTGAATTTTTCAAAATATATCTATCTATAACTTCACGCCAAATCCCATGCGGGGCAGGCAGAGAGAACCGAGCGCCACGTGACTCGATCCTTACATATCTCACTCGCTTCTTTAACATTCATTGCTCTTTTCATTGCTCATGCACGCTCGCCGGTTTCTAGGGCTCCTGACATCACCTTCTGATAGAACACGACCAATTTGGTCATGGTAGGTAAGTCTTGGCCTTCCCCGGCTCCTACATCCTTCCACTTTGGCATGGTATATCTGCTTTGTCATTCTTTCATCTTGTATTCTTTCTACATGTCCGAACCATCGGAGGATGCCTCTTCTTATTTTAACACCGACGTTCTCTTTCAGACCAACTCTGTTTCTAACATCATCATTGCGAATAAGGTCTACAAGCCTTACGCCACAAATTTTGCGCAGCGCTCGCATTTCGACCGCGTTTATTCTACTTTCATGCTCTTTCTGCCATACCCAGCTCTCGCTTCCATAAGTTAACGTTGGGACCAACACTGCATTGTGTATAGCGAGTTGTGCCTTCTGGCTCAGGATTTTACTGCCAAGAAGTTTTTCCAACGCTCCATTCACACTATTCCCAGCACTCACTCGTCTTTCCACATCTGCGGTGTACCTTCCCTCCCTGCTGAAAGCGCATCCAAGATATACAAACTAATCCACTTGTTCCAACACTTCATCATCAATCGTAATCCTTACATTAGTTCTGGATTCTTCTCTTTCAAATACAAATTATCTTTGTTTTCTTCGCATTCAGTAGTAAGCCTTTCTCCATACATTCGTCTTTCATCGTTGTGACCAGTGTTTGCAGTTTAGATGGTGTATCTGCTAATAGCACAGCATCGTCTGCATACAGCAGACAGTTCACCACTAGGTCACCTATGCGCAATCCCACATTCGTTGACCTTATTCTCTGCAGACAACTATCGAGATACAGGATAAACAGCCTAGCAGATAGCATGCAACCCTGTTTGACACCAATTTTGACATCAAACCAGAGTGACATGCCACCATCTATCCGCACACATGCTGAGCAATCCTTGTAAGTGGACTGCACAGCACGGAGCAGTGAACCGTCAATCCCATATCTCGGCAATATTTCCCACAGTTCCTTTCGCACAACCATATCAAAGGCTTTCTCATGATCCACAAAACCACAGAAAACCTTCTGATCTATGGCCACATGCTTCTCTACGATATTGCGGAGCGAGAAAACTTGATCCGTACATCCCCTTCCATTTCGACAACCTCCTTGTGCGTCCCACAGCATTTCATCGGATTTCACCCTCATTCTCCTTTCAATCACCTTTCCATATACTTTTGCTGCTAAGCTGATCAAACTGATGGCCCTATAGCTGGCGCAGTCCATGCGTGACCCCTTGCCTTTATACAAGGGAACGATGACTGCGCGTCTCCAGTCCATTGGGACCCTTCCAGTTCTCCAGCATAGGTTGCCTAAGTACCAGAAGGCGTCCCGGACGTAAGTGCCACCTAATTTGATCATCTCAGCTGTGATCAGATCAATTCCCGCTGATTTTCCATTTTTCTAGCTTCGTATCGACCATGCGATCTCATCCATAGTTATGCCTTCGTCGGACGCCGTCAACGTGGAGTAAGCATCTGACTCACTCTCATTGTCAGCGTCCGAGGCATACTCATACATTTCTTCAAAATATTCACTCCACCGTTCTAACACTTCCTGAGTGTTCGCAAGAATGACACCAGCTTTAGACTTTATCTTATCCATTCTGGATGCCGACGAACCACTCCGAGACTACTTTACCTCTGTCCAAAAGAGTTTGGTATTTGCCTCGAAGCTATTCGTCAGCCTCTCTTCCTCATTCATAATTTGTCTTTCACGCTTCTCTTTCACTAAAGCCTTGATTTCATTCTTGCTTAGACGGTACATTTATTTCTTCTTTTCTCTCATATTTTCATTTAAGGGCAAAGATGTTACGTAATCCAGCCACGCTTTCCTCTTTCTTGCTACGAAGGATTCAACCGCCGCATCCCACCAGGCATCTCCTTTCGCTGTTTTACGTCTCTTTGCGCATCCACAAGCTTCTTTTGCACACAAATCAATCACACTTTTTAGGTCATTCCTTCTCTATGTATACGTGTGAATATCCTTATGATAAATAAAGTATTCGACACGAGGAGGTTTCGTTCCATACGTTCGTTCCATTTCAAAATATATGATAAATATTTAGTATACCTACGCTGCAATATATATGCACATTGGTTTGGACAACATATTTTTAGATTGTTATGGGATGAACTATATGTAAATATGGCAAATTTCAACTTTATAGAACACATTTTTCTGAAATAAGCCTGAGTGAGCAATTTGCATGGGGTTCTTAATCGTTTTTGGTATCTACCAAAAATAAATGCATCTATTTTCTCGCCAGAATATTTTGAAAATGAAATTACATTATTATATATGAAGGAATTAGGTAAATAAGAAACCTTGTTACTAATAATAAAAATATTTACTAGTGCATCGTGTTACAATACGCGATACCAACGATACTTCTACAGATTTCGAGCGAGTTGTCCCAACCCGTCTCTAATAAACGGAAATTTGTTTCTTCGATACGACGACAGAGGCCGTATCGGAAACGAGTTAAATAACAAACCTCTTTTGTTTTGTTGAAAGCTTTGAATAAAATGACGAAGAAAATAACAAGCGAGCAGAATATTAAACAGGTTTGAACAAATCTAGTAATTTCTGTATGTAGCGAATATGAGTTTTAACAATAAACTTAAGATTATAATAAACTTAATTTTAACCAGTACCCTACCCTAGCCTACGAGGCTAATAGCGAATGATAATATAGATAATGAAAAAAATGGGTACTGAAATTATTAACATAAAATCTGGATTTGTGAGTAATAAAGCAATTATTGTATACTAATGTTGTGAAATATATGTATATTATGTAAATGGGTATTTATTCTAATGGGCTTTCTCAGGTCATATAAATTCCTACATCGACATCGAAACTTCTGGCGGGAGTTCGTTTTTAGGTATATGAGTTTATGTATAAGTGTACTTATGTATATGCGTATAAGTATGTGCATAACTTTAAGTATTGACGTCAATATAAATTAATTGAGTACTATTCTCTATACCTATCTACTAAAATTTTAAATAAGAAACGTCTAATTAAATTTAAAGTATATGTATATAAGTGCGCGTTTTACCTACTTACCTACATTTAAAAAGCAAAGTAATGAATGTTTAAAATACCTATCCTCCTTAACACATACAAGGCTGAATGTTACATTTAGTAAAGTTCCCTGCGGGGCAGGCAGAGGGTCCTCAGCGCCACGGGGTGTTTAGAAAATAAATCTTTCGCCATTGGTTTAAAGAGTAACCTACTAATTTAGCGGCCGCCAGCACAGATATTTATAAACGAACGGGACAATATAAGTATATATATAGACTTTCGTCTACCACCACGTAAGTACTTGGAAATGTTTATTTTTGTGAAATAATGTACAAAAATTCAAACTAAGAAGAAGTAGCATTTGTAAAGATGAATTAAAACTAGTCTCTTCTGACTGATTTTGGTGAAATTTTACTTACACCTTTATTTTCTGGTTATTTAATAATATGGCAACAATCTTTCATACTTTTTATATATATATATATCAGAGCTCGATGACGTCGTTGCGCGTGTCATTTTAACCGAACACGCAGGTTAAGCAACGTCTGTAGCCTATTAACGCTTGCGATATAAATTATCACTCGCGCGATACCTCCTCTGCGGCTTACGCATCAACTCCTTGGTAGCTTACTGGTGACCTCACTCACATGCAGGAACACAACAACCCTCTAGGGAGTTGTTACTTGGCTGCGGTTTTCTATGAGGTGGAGGTACTTCCCCAGACGGGCTGTTTTGATGCGCCCTACCTCTCTTAACTACTAAATACTAATGGGAATTCATTTTAACATAAAAGAATAGTAATTTTGATGTTATTGAATATTAATCGGACTTCCTTAGTAATTATCTACTAATGCTCATTGCTCTCTGTAAAAATTGTCAATTAAATTCTTCAACGTCGTATCATATTAAAAATATTCCTATTGCAGCCATATTGGATTTTTGAGGCTTTTGTTAGCTGCATACATTTAGGCAACATATATCTTGAATAAAATACTGTTTAGTAAGACAGACACGGTTAAATACCTAGATTTAATTTCAATGGGCAAGACGTGCATGTAAGACCGGTAACATAAAGTTAGATTTATTTTTACAACATTTTGATTTGAATATTGTGAGCATCCTGTGCTGACCAGTGAAATATTTAATTAAATACTAAATATATTTTTTGTTAAATTATTATACTTTGTTATAAAATATCATAAACTAATTTTGACAAATATTGGAAATCGTAGAGTGTGTACATAAAGATAGAATAAAATATTTACCTACGATGAAACGATAAAAAAATCTTTAATAGATTAAGGCGTTACTTTGCGAAAGTCAAATTGACAGGCAATTTGATCTGAACTACTTCCGCTCCCGATTAGTTCATGCGAACTACTGCCGGCCGGCACCCACCCACTAAAGTTAGTAGATGCTACGGTCGTCTCTGCCTCGGCTGCTGCTATCGTCTCTGCGAGTGTTCGCTATCTGAACTGTGAGCCGCATTACCCGCCACCGTTGCTGCCCTGGCTGCTCCGGTCGTCTCTGCGACACGTGTTTTACCTCTCCACGAGGCATCCTAAGGCGCTGTAGATTTTAGTTGTTAGAATAACATTCTACGTCAGAGACGACCGCAGCAGCCGAGGCAGAGTCGACCGGAGCAGCCATGGCAGCGGCGGCATGCATCTACTAACGGTAGTGGATGGGTGTCTACATTCTAAATTTGTTTACGCGTCTAAGATGTACTAAATAACTACATAAAATAGACATATAGACTGATTCTTGTTCCTGGCGTTATCCCGTTTCAAAGTCCATTAGAACTAGCGGGATCCGCCGTCAGACCTTTCTTAGTCCAGGTCCACGTCTCTCGAAATACATAGTCCTTGGACATGGTTCCTTACGATGTTTTTTTTCTCCGCCGAGTAAGTGATAATTACGAATATGTAATCTGAAAACGCGTATTTAACTTCTATAAATTATATGGTCTTATCTTAGAGCACACCTTATAAGTATTTATTGTGTAACCTGCAATTTTAAATAAGTTAATGCTTTTGAGGAGGGATATACATAAATATTTACATAAAAGTATAGTTTGATTATACGGTTATATGCTACAATACATCTTATAGGCATTTATTTTGTAATCTGCCATTATACGTCACTAGTTTTGTCGAGCCCGGTGGTCACGTAGCCAGCAATCTGTACTTTGTCACCAAGGAACGTGGCTTAGATTCCCGAGACAAACATTTGTGTGCATGAGCACTTCTGGTTTTAGTAATTTTTATGTATTGTAAGTTATAGAAATATATAAAAAATGATAAATACATGTTACAGATAGAAGGCGCTCCGTGATTCGTCGATTTTAAATATATTGTAATATATAATTCTTTTTAATATATATTTCTTTGAAAGAGAGCGTCGGTGTTATAATAAGAAGAGGCATGCTCCGATGGTTCGGGCATGTAGAAAGAATGCAAGATGAAAGAATGACGAAGCAGATATACAATGCAAAAGTGGAAGGATGTAGGAGCCGGGAAAGGCCAAGACTTACCTACCATGACCAAATTGGTCATGTTCTATCAGAAGGTGATGTCAGGAGCCCTAGAAACCGGCGAGCGTGCATGAGAAGAGCAATGAATGTTAAAGAAGCGAGTGAGATATGTAAGGATCGAGTCACGTGGCGCTCGGTTCTCTCTGCCTACCCCGCAAGGGATTTGGCGTGAAGTTATAGATAGATAGATAATTCTTTCCATTTTTGTAACATTCTCATTACGGTTAAAAATATATTTAATCTACTCTGCCATATATTTACTATGTCTATCTGTATTCTATGCTTTCCACGATTGCATCGTATTTATGTGTGTACCGTGGAAGCGTTTCGTAATCAGGGGACGGAGCTAGCCATCATTTAGTAAACGCCTACACCTATATGACTTACACAATTATTACGCTTTGCTTTCTTCAACAGAGATATCTATTCTCCATAAAATGACGGGTTCTGTGGAAGGGTTTTAAACCTACAACATTAATATAATCTCGCAGTCATATTATGTGTTCCTGTCAGCATTTATCCCTAAATCCATTTTTTGTGGCACAAATAATCATCGAATTCGGTGATTTGATAATTTACAAACTAAACGCAAGGCTTATTATCGACCATCCCATGCCCGAGTAGCAATTTGTATGTCTTATATTTAAATTTACGAAATATATTTTACTCTATTTTAATCGAAATTTTCATCGAGTACACGGGTTTAAAACACAATAGACCAGCACTTCGGACGGAACATCGGGAAGTTAATGAAAGGCATTTGTATGTAACGGACTTGAGCAAGCTTCCTCTCGGGTCCGATAATGGCGTAGATTACATGTTTTTATAGCCACTACTTCTCTACTGCTTCTCGTGAAAGCAACCGCTATGTTATCTCTATTAAATTAGATAGTAATTTTTTTTTGAGTATTTTTTATTGCCTTCTCGTAATAGGTACATTACAGGTGTTGAGTATATGTGATTAATTTTAACGTCGATTTGATTTATCTATGTATGACTTCACGCCAAGTCCCTTGCGGTGTAAGCAGAGAAAGCCGAGCGTCACATAACTCGGACCTTACACACCTCACTCGCATCTTAAAAAATCATAGCTCTTTTCATGCACGCTCGCCAGTTGATAGGACTTCTGAGAGCACTTTCTTACTATGATTTTATTTGTACATTTTTTTATCTGGATTAACGCTCCATTTTGATGTTTTAATAGTAATCTTTAATGAGTAAAATATGAAATGGACTGGTTTATATATCAATGCACGGTCCGAACGAGACTGCGCCTAACAACTCGAATTTTTATACGTAAGTTTATTTAGGAGGCGTGCCCGCTGTCGTTAGAACCAGACCAGTATAACAACAACGTATATATTGTCGTTGTATTACCTTGAGTTGTATTTTATTGCAATGTCCGACTCGCACTTAAGCGAATTTAACATTTTTCTTGCATAAAAAATATCTGTGTGTATAGTCTCTTCATTTTACTATAGAACCTTAAATAAGCATACCATGTCCATGGTATAAGTTAAACAAAGTTATGACTCTGACCTTATTTTGCAGTTTGAAAAGTATGATTAGTTATTAAGTATTTTGTTGAGATAGAGTCTATCTGCTATTACACGGTGCGGCGATGATACGTAATTGTTCCCAGTAGTCTCCATTCCTGTGGAAACGGCCGCCCCGTAGCATTGGAGAGGTGGCCATTTGCCCGCTCTCGCTGATACTTCCCGCCTCCGTTTCGTATAAACCGAGCTCAGTTTCCAGCTAGAGTTGAGAACAGCATTTTAGCCGTGCGTCGTAAAGCGAAAGATCTCGAAACCCGTTACTATGCGACTCTAGCGACATCTAAATTCAAATTTTTCTCTCGTCTCGCTCGAGACCTTACGACCTCCCTATCTGCATAAAACGAGATGAATTTCATTTTATAACGCATTTTCACACTATTTTTATTCTGTCTCTATTTCGATTTAGTCCTTCAGAATACCTATGCTTCAGGTGTCAATTCGAAAATACGTCGATTTAGCTTTAAAGTTTTAGTACCGTGAAATAGCTTAAATTTTTCCAGGTCTCGTAATTCAGTTTCATATTCCTACGTATAGTGGAATGCAACGTCTGTATACATCTCATTTCGTTGTGGTATCTATACCGTATCTTGTAGTATAGTGGCGTTGATGTAAATGTATTTTTGTATGTATAATTGGAATTCGTTTCCACATAGATCAATTAACCTCAAAATTGAAATGCTTTTAAATGTCCAATGCTTGGCTGTAATTGTCTCCAATTAGTAATGTATAAATCTAAGTTTTTTTATACAACGCCGGGAGCTATACGGGAAGCATGCGGTTAAATGGTTAACGTATCCTATTAACACTTACAATAGCAAGTATCGCTAGTGCAATTCTACTTCTACTGCTACTCCGTCAATTCTTTAAAAATTTACGGATAACCTCACATGTTATCAACCTAACCTCACATGTACACATAACAACCATCCACGGAGTTGTTATTTCGCTGCTGTGTATTCTGTGAGGTGGAGAGATGTAGAATGGCTGCTTTGATGCGTCTCTATCTCTCTTGAAAACACCCAGAGCAAGACAAATAAACATGTCCATGGACACAAATGTTTGTCCTGTGTGGTACTCGAAACCACGAGCCTCGATGTCAAAGCAACATTACTAACCACTCCGCCGCCGAGCTTACCAAAAGTATTATGTTATAAATATCGTCGATTTTCAATAGATTACATTTGAGAGCGCAACGTGACTATCAATTTTAGAATTACAATTACAAAAATTAATATCAGTGAATATTTTAACTATCTATTTATCTAGAAGGTTATATTTGTGAAAAGACTTAACTTAGTAAGGTTAGTTTATTTTCAATATACCTACTTCGAATTTGCGCACGCTAGTGGATATAAATATTTACACCTTGCCCTTCGGCTAGAAAGATATCGTGAGAAAACTACGTACTCCCAAATAAACTCCAACGCGTTTAGAATCCTGAAAGGTGAATGACATGCCGTATTGGGAATGAGATATATACAGAAATTTAACACTTTGAATGCAGCAGTCACTTTTGATACAATTTGAATGGTAATCGGTCGCTGCCTACAAGAAATACTAATGAAGGCTCAAATTCTCTAATTTAAATTTTACACTATATATTTTTTTTATGTTTTATATTAATTTGATGAGCTCGGTGGTGTGAAGATTGTAATGTTACTTCAACACCGGGAGTTTGATTCACACTTGTCTGTTTGTCATAATCTAGGTATCATTAACAGAGGTAGGGCATATCAAACATACAGTACTATATATGTGTTTTCATTTCACACTTGTACCTATATCAAGTTTTTACCATGAGTTGAAAACTTAGAAAGCACTCTAAGTTTCTTAGGTGCCAATTTGACCTTTTCCTCCAGATGACTTCGAAACAAAACTTGTAAGTACATCGCTTGAGTTCTCGACACCAAGAAACATATATCTTTACGATGATAAAAAGGGGTCTATTTTGGCATTGAGGAATAATTGTTAATGGAGTTTTCTTGACTGTTAAATTAAACCAATTTCAACGTGCGAAAGATGAATCAATCTAGAAAACCACTCTTTACCATACAACACCCTTGCCAGTATGCCGTCTGGCCCACACGACATGTCAAAAATTCAGTATATGTTTATATAGTATAGTACCTAATTGTTAGCTATGCAGGTTTGGTATTTCATACAAAGTATTGTGTAAGTTGCTAGCGCGAAGTACATAAACAACTAGTGTAGTATAAATTTACACATTCCAGATATCTCGGTTTAATTTACGAATATATGTTCATAGTGAAGTGCATTCGACAACGTCACTTCATTCGGCTGCTATGCGCCCGCTTTCAACTCACCGCCGCCTAATTAAACGCTACATTGTAACTTAAAGCTACGCATACTCACACAACAGGTTAATGTTATAATTAATATTGGAAATACTTGTCCGGCAACCAACGGCTTTATCTAGACGATTAACCGATACCAAAATTATGTACATAATATAATACTTACGCATAAAATATTACAATGGGTTTTTCTTTACAACCGTTTGGTTTTTGTTTTTGTTTTGAATATTTTAGTAACATTTGTCTTTTATGTTTTTAGTTCCGAAAGTGAAAAGATGCAGGAGCTGAGGAAGACCTTAAGCCGAACATATATGAATAGAGATATAAATGTTAAAGATGTAAGCGAGGTATTGAAGGATTGTGACCTGTGGTGATCGCTTCTCAGCAAGCGACCTGAAATGCAGGTATATTGTAAGTCCCTGTAAAACTCAAGTCAGGCACTCTTATGTTGCAGGAATACTTTACATGCATAATAAAATTCAAAATATGTTGACGATTACATTCTTATGGCATTCTCAATTCATACAATACATGTTAATACTTATGTATAATTCCTATTATAAATAGTTTCGCAAACTAAAGTACATGGTGTCCATACATAAACTTACGCGATCACGACGAGCGTCTCTAAATATTTTTTCTACTTGTAAATCTCTGAAGTTACGAAGCTAAAGCATTGCGAATAGAGGCGTAAAACAACGAACAACCATTCATTTAGGGTTCTTGAAGTTACGTCAGTCAGCGGCTTATGAATATAGACGGACGGCTGCCGGAAAAATAACGAAGTTATTCAAAGGGAAAAGTTTTTACGCAAAAAGAGACGGCTAAGCGGTGGATTATCATCCATCGCTGACAAGAGTTTTGTGGGACTGAACCCGGAGTTACAAGAACAAGTGTTTTTTTATCGCTTTCTGAAAATATTACACAATGTACTCGAACGGGCGAATGACGAAAAAGAATTTTCGATGAGACGCAAACACTATTTCGGGACAACGTATATTACTTACACTCATTCCTTGTGTAGAGATCCCTTGAGAAATAAGGTAACGTGGAGCATTTACTTATATTAATATGAATAGGGACAGCTGATACTTGGAAGTTATTATGGACTATTACTACGGGTAGCTATAACGTAGAATTGTATTGTAATATGATTCGTCAGTGAGCTCGATGTCGTCGTTGCGCGTGTCATTCTAACCGAACACGCAGGTTAAGCTACGTCGACCGCAGCCTGTCTATGAATGGGTTTATCTATCTAGAGTTTCTCCGTACTTCTTAGGGCACGTTAAGCCGTCGGTCCCGGCTGTTGTAGATGACAGTCGGTGGCATTCGAGCGGCTTGAAAACACAGGCCTCCGCCAATCCGCATTTGAGCAGTGTGGTGGAGTACGCTCTAAACCCCTTTGGTTGAATGGAGACCCGTATCCCTGCAGTGGGATGGTAAGCGTTGATGTGGATGATTCGTCAAATACTATGCAAAAGAATAATTATCGATAGATTTACAGGAAAATTTTATTGATTTTTTTACGGGTCTGAAACTGTCGTATAGAAAGAACCCCGTCAAGTACAAGTCAGACTCGCGCACTCAGGTTTCGATGCAATTTTATTTCTGAATCTGTACACTATTTAGATATATATATATGAAGAGCAGTGATAGCCTAGGGTATAACGAACCAGCTGTTTAACCGATTGATCCCCAGTTCGAATCCGGGTGTATATGTTATACCTATGACATGATGAAGGAATATTTTATATGATTTTCGGAAATACGAATTTAGTATGACCGTACCAACAAATGTGTGCATATTTGTAATTGTCACTTGCACGGAGGTATTATTATTTATTAATTTATTTAACATACCTAAATATAATAGTGTTATTTATACAGCATAAACATACACTTACAAAGTTTTTCCGTACATTGCATATTCGCCGATATATAGCAAAAATAGAAATTGTAAAAATGATTAAGTGGGCGATGAGATGTTCAGTGTGAGTGTGTGAGTGTCAATGCTATGCACGCGGAGCTCAGTTGGTGACAGAAGAAACTGAACCTCTTCTTCAAACTTCTCGCCTGCGTAAGTACGCTATATTACATAAAAAATAACAGAATACTAGACAGAAACAGCGTATTGTTTTTTTATCACGTTTTTTTACTACATGGGTTTAATCGTCGCAGAAAGTTACTTCAATATATTTTTTTTAGTTTATAATTTATTTTTAACCGGAATTAATACTGATCAATATTTGTATTATTGATGAATTCAGCTAATATATGTTCAAGTGTATATTTTAAGATTAACGTAAGTTGAATTACCTAAATCATTTGTTGTTGCATTACGTGTTAGATTGTTGGTTTAGAAGTGTCTTGGATGTCTGTATTAAAAAAAACTGTTCTACTAATAAGCATATATTTAATTTTTATTATACAGGAAGTATCTTACAGTAGTGAAATAGTCCGTCAGTCATCTTTAAATTTTGATTTAATTTTGTGGTTCCACCATGGGTTTCAGAATACGTAGCTGTAGTAGAAATAATTTGTTTAAATGTTTACGGCATGTTAGTCCATAGGAACTCAAAACATATTCTATAATAGATTCACATAAGGCATAATAATTTTATGGAATTTTGTATTTATTAAAGGAAAATTTTGGAAGAATTGTTTTCAGATTATTGCAACCAGTATCTAGTAAACCCATTTTATATGACTGTCGCATATCATTCCTAGATAAGTTTGCTTTTCAATCATTCTATGTGTGGGCATAAGTACGGATTAATACTGTCAAGTGAATACAACTATCATTGCATGCAATAACTTTAAGTTGAAGATATTGTAAGTTGTAAGTCTAACTTATGTGTAAGAGTGTATAGTTTTAATAGCATTAAACACCACACTAGTGTTATGTGACTATTTATATAGACTATCGAAATCCCCCAGAAGTTGAATTTAAGCAACTTTAATATCTTTATGAGACACCCAAGACAAGTATAGTCCGCATATTGAAAAAAATTTATGACTTTAGCCATATTATTGGCGCAGAAAATATTTTTTTTTACGTAGGTCTACTAAAACTCATTTGTAAGTTTTACTTTGTAATTTATTGACATACAGTCAGCGATCCTGTTAAGGTCCCCTTGGTACTTCTTACCGTACGGAAATCTAAAAGATGATGGGCATGTGAACTTGCCATTATAAAATATTTTACTGTGTATAATATTCATATGATTATGTCTAAAACCATATAGAATATAGTCATGCATATATGTTATAGTGTACCTAAGTAGCTACAACTTTAAAATTCATAAAAGGCTAAGAAACAATGCTCGTCATTTGTATCTATGAATTGTCCTCGTTAACTGACGCCTCATTGTTTAGCTAATGTCCAGTACACAAAGAACTGCCCTCGAACCATATAAGAATAATCATAATCATTATCTAAATATGACATGAACCATACTACACGCGGAAATACAAACTCTACTTCGGTGGCTACCATTAAGGCGTACATCCCACGCCCTTATCCGAGGTACAAATTTAAACTACAATAAATAAGCAATTTCCGACGTGTTCTCACGAAAACCCGCCATCTCGGAGCGGATGACTTTATAATTATTTTCCACATGCGGCCGAGTGATTCGTTCCAGGACATTAGCGATGCCCGGGGAGCCGGGACCAAATCCCGGACGAGTAACGAGATCTCCGCCTCAGCGTGAAATTGTGAAATTACCGGGTCGGATAAAGTCAAACTACACCTGAAACTGACTATTTGAAACATTCGCGTTTCCAGTTGTACAAAATATACGAAAATAAACGCAACAGAGTTACTTACCTTTGATAAAAGTAGCAATTTTATAGTAATAGAACTAAAAATCATCCTACGATGCCAAATGCCTAATACAAGTCAACAAAGCCCAAACTACGAGCAACAAAGCCTAAAACACTACTGAATACTTTAGACCTCTATGATCATACATTATATGTTATCATATTATTTCATGTTACGCCTTACTTGAATAGTGGTTATGAGAGGTGGTAGTAAGTAGGTTCGTCTAAATATGCACGCTATTGTTACCATTACGCCATCGCTTTACTTATTATTTTCTGATGCCTGTTAAAACACGTAAAACCTTAGGTAGTTATTTAGGTAATATAGTCACTATTGTTCACACTTCTCAATACGAATCAGCCTTCTGATGCCTAAAAAATGTGGATTATGATAGGTGTTGCTAGGCGAAAATGGAATATTCTGGTTAGGGTCAAGCGACCTGTTTTGAGTCCATGTACACTAGTAGTACACATTAGTAGTAGAAAAATACATACAGTAAATAAACATTATATTTTACTAAAATTTCGCAGCAAGAAATGTTATATAAAAAGAAAGAAAAGTTGTCCTTCTTCGTCATTACCGTAGCCTTACGTTAAAGAAACCCATTTTATTGGTATTAAATTCGATTATTAGAGTCTAAAAACCAGTTTATCTAGCACTGTACAGCTTTAGTGCGTTCTGCAAGTCAAACATTTTTTATAGATTTAATTATATAGGCCCATTTTACCCCAACGAGCATGTTGAAATCAAGTCTTCATAGTAGCTTATTTATATATTACTCGATTTGAACTGTATAAACTTCGTATTTTATAAAATAGATTGTGTATAATTAATTACATATTAATAAAATAGAATCATCTTTTGTAAATATTGCCTTCACGTGGTGCACCCAGATAAATATCCCGATTTTGGCAAAAGTGAGATGTGGCACATAGCGACTTTTAAATAGTCCAACTGGTAAAATTTGTGGTTGACTGAACTTAATGAGGCGGATTCAGAAGGCTATACTTAAATACCATTTAGTAAGTTTATAGTATTCTTCTATGTAGGTTAGGCTATCATTTATCATCTACGAGAAACAGGCAACTTTCCAAAATTGTACAACGTGGACTGCTTGTTAAGTAAGATTCACTAGAATTGGGAATGAGCTGAGTTGATTATTCGGGTCAGCATTAGTTTTGCTCACGCCGCCACGGATACAAATGGTGTATAGTATGTATGTACTTGCAATATAGAAAAGAAGGAGATATTGTAACTACGCCACCCAAACGTTGCGCTCTGAAACTCAGAGATAATGCTTCGTTCAGTTCAGCGAGACCTTTGTCAATGTTCTGCGAAATTCTGTCTCGAGATAAAGAAAAATGTCTTAAGTAGCGTATCACTCAGCAGAATACTTATTTACTTATTATGTACTCTTTGTAGAAACGAAAGGTTTTCCTCTTTTAAATAAATTGGTTTCAGTTTCAGACCAATTAGATTTATTTAACTTTTGTGTATAGAGGAATGGATCTGTACCCTAATCTAATATTTATACTTATACATTTTGGATGTTTTTGCGTCCACCATTCATGAGTATCAACATTAACCGTATTTCAAATACTACTGAGAATAAAAGGTATGTTGTCATTAAGTACCGTGCCGCGCCTGTGACTACTGATTTTTTCTTTTCGTATTTTAAAGCACTAGAGTCGCATAATTATTTAATTACGCCCGCATGGTACCAATATACAACATTCTTCTTCTTCTTCGCGTTATCCTGTTTCTTAATCCATTAAGTCCGGCGGCAACGAGAGCGAGATACTAATTTTGAGATAGGGCAACTGCCGTCACACACTCACAACCCAGAGGAAAAACCAACCGCTTCATAGATTACCTATGTCATACGTCTTTCAAAATGTAATCCAACATAACTTGGTAAATGTCGCCTGTCCTCTACAGCCGGTTCCACGCCTTTGCCACTTACCACAAGCTACAAAAGTCATAAGTAGAAAAATAATTGAGTGGAGAATGAGGGTGAATTCCATGATATAGTCGACTTCCATATCATCACTTAAAATTAAATAACAACTATAGACTAATAGACAATTAAAAATAACTATGTTTACGTAACAACTAAAAACGAGTAGATAATAGTTTGATATTGCTGAGTTACGTTAGACCTGTGAACATCAAAATCGACTTCATCAAAAACAACCAAACACTGTTTTTACTGCGTTGTATTCAAAATGTTGTCTTTTAACAATATTGGTTTTTTTTCTGTAAGCTAAATAATCTAACATTAAAAGCCTCGGTCCAATGTTGAATTAGAAATCAAAATATGGGTATGCAGTTAAAAATAATAATCAATAATCGGAATTTCAGCCAGCTATCATTCGATGAGTTGAAACGATTTCGATATAATAAAATTCGTACTAAAGCAACTCAAATTTACAATATGTAACCCTCACAGTTCTCTCTGCCTTCACCACAATGGACTTGACGTGAAGAAATGGATAGATAGAGATAGGCTACGGCAACCACTTTACATTAGAAGGGATTAAGACCATACTTCTCTACATGTTCCATAACCGACTTGCTTGCCTACCAACTTTGTATAAAAAACAAGCGAGACTGAATGATGAATGACTGTTATTTGCCACAGGGAGCGCCTACACATGGTTATTAATAAAGATTATGCTCACGGTACTGACCAGCAAAACCTTATACTTACTTTGTGCCTACACACAACGTAAGGTTGCATATGACAATGTTATTGCTTTTGACTCCATCACAGGCAAATGAAATCTCATGAAACCTAATAGCCAATGCTCGTTTAGGGCAGTGTTGCACACTCTTTAAGTTCAAGGTATACAACTATCAAATCAACAAACTAGATTAGTGCACCCTTTATTAACCACGGTATGTACAAGTGTGCCGCAGCCATGAAGGAAATAACGTATGGAGAAACGGTGAAACCGATTGTACGTGGTAACTTAATTCACTGCTACGGGGCAGGAGGGTAATGTAGGACGTGCAGTTCTCATTGGTTAATTCACGGATCATCATCGTGGTGCTTATCGGCTTATTGGTTAAAATATTCTCTCATTGGTCAGGAGGCTTGAATCGTTGAGATATTTAGGTATTAAAATACATCGTTACTGTGAGTGCGGTTGACCATTTTTTAGGGTCCGTACCCAAAGGGTAAAACGGAACCCTATTACTGAGACTTCGCTGTCCGTCCGTCCGTCCGTCCGTCTGTCACCAGGCTGTATCTCACGAACCGTGACAGTTAGACAGTTGAAATTTTCACAGATGATGTATTTCTGTTGCCGCTATAACAACAAATACTAAAAAATAGAATAAAATAAATATTTAAGGGGGCTCCCATACAATAAACGTGATTTTATTGCTAATTTTTTCTCGATATTGATAACGGCAACAGGTAGACGCTTGAAATATTCACAGAATATTTAGTTCTATATTCACTTTAAGAATAAATAAGTAAATTAAAATAAAACAAATGTTTAAGGGGGGCTCCCATACAACAAACGTGATTTATTTTGCCGTTTTTATAGATAATGGTACGGAACCCTTAGTGTGCGAGTCCGACTCGCACTTGGCCGATTTTTTACACTACGTCGGTAGATATACAAGCATACGGCCCACCTGATGTAAAGCGGGTACCGCAGCCTATTAACGCTTGCGATATATTAAGTATCACTCGCGCGATGCCTCCTCTGCTGCTTACACAGCAACTAACTAAACTAAACAACACACCGACATTGTGTCTCAATGTCTGAAGCAAGCAGTGGCTAAATTTCCCAAGGAAACAGTGCGTAAATCCATAGATTCATGATCAGACAGATTAAAGACCTGCATCAAAGCTAAAGGTGGCCATTTCGAATAGAATCATTTTTTTTTTTACTGTGACTTCCATAAATATCATAAGTTTTATTAAGATTACATTACTTCATAAAAAATCCATATTCATTTTTAACAGAACTTATGGCAGGACTAGGTATGTTGTTATATAACTACAAAAAAAAACTATTTTGTTCAGCACATATTATTCACAGTCTTAAATTGTCTACTATGCTTAGTTACAGCAAAGTGAGATATCCGGGGCAAGGTCAGCAGCCTGTTTGGAGCCTATCGTGATTAACACAAGATTGTAGTTATATAGCTAGAAAATAGTTTTTTCAAAAAAAGCGGTTTTTACAGTTACCGCAACAGCTATATGGTAATTGCTACATACCAAGTGGGCCCTCCTTGTTTACTATCCAACTTATAATATAATATATATATATATATATACACTTACACTTAATCACTATAATCGTACTTTTACATCCCGGATAGATACCATTTATTACAGTACATTTATAAAAACTTTTTAATTCTTACTTTTTCAAAGTCACTCCTTGCTTACTTTGCTTTTAAAAGGAGACTATATTAACAAATATCAAGAAAATCAACGAAGTAAGCACGCAAAAGACAGTTTAGAAATATATATATATAGAGAAGTCGATGATTGGGGCATGATTACGATACCTTTCGGAGCAATTGAACATTGGTCTATCGAGCTTCCTAACATTTATGATGCTTATTTTATACAAAACATAATTTATCAAAGTCATGAACCAGACAGAGAGGGCTTATCAAAATTCAATATCTTTATTTGTGCTGGAAAAGGACGGTGCACTCATAGCTCGACTAATCTCGATGGAACAATGTTGCGTCTCAATTCAAAACAATTCCGAACGAAACGTTTAAAGGGTAGTCGTTCCTTACACGAATTCAGTCCTAACTTCCAATATAATAAGTATACATTTCACAAGAGTGTTGGTTGACATGGTACGTTTTTACTTGACATTGATATTTCATTCTGTACGAGTACAGTATAAGTTGTTTCTTACATTGTAGCCGTCTGAGTCAATTCAAATACCGCCGGGTGAACATTTACGCCAGTGTTGCTTACTCGCAGACGTAATTATGAGAGCAATAATTGATAAAATTTCATTTTATACGGTTAATTAGTTTTCAGAACCTACCTACCGCAGCGCTACGTGTACCCTGCTGCCTCTTTTTCCAGTAAAATAATGTATAGGTATTAATAACCTCGGTAAATTATCTTCATAAAATGAGTTTTTGTATTTTCTTTCTAAATTATGAAACTTTCTCTTTCAGTATCGCGATATTAAAATTTCTACAAATTATTTAGTCAAAATTAATGATTCAAGATCAATTTGAGTAATTGAAATAATGACAATTATGTCATAAAACAGTAGCAGGAATTAATGGACACGCGTAATTAGTCGGTTAGGTACAGTCACTCACACAAAAGTGTGTCAGTACTGGCATTGGGAAGTGGGACGATAAATCAAACGGCACGGTATCGCGCGCCGCCCTCCGGCCGTTCCCAACATGGCCGCCAGACCGGGGCCGACCTACAGCTGACAGCTCTCTTCGTTTTTTGCAATCCAGCCATTTTATCTCGAATGAATATTATTTTTAACAGATTCGTCATGGCAAGAATATATATCATGCAAACGTAACACAAACCTATATTCACACGTTTGTACCAATGCGCACAAAGTAACATATCTATTTATATCTTCATGCCAAGTCAAAGAGTAACGGTGTTATTGTTTTAATTGTGCATACTTAATTGTAAAATGGAAAGAGCAGTGATAGTCTATTGCACAAATAAATGACCAACTGGGCAAATCCTGGCATGTAACCACTGAACTTGTTATTATCACTTGCTCGGTGGTGGCAGAAAACATCGTGAACAAACACATGTCCATTGTATTTGGAACGTCACCAAACCTAAAAAAGGTCTGGTTTTCCCTCTGAGTTGTGGAAGTCGGTCCATGTAAAAATCAATATCTTCGACAAATAGGCTTATGTAGCGCTCCCTGTCAATCCTAATGGATTAGGAAACATATAATACTGAGAAGAAAAGGCACATTTTAATGTGCCTTGAAATTGAAGAAGGCCAAATTTACATCTAGAAATGAAAATTTCTAGATGTAAATTTGGCCTTCTTCAATTTTTTAAAACTTAGAAAATGGTAATAATGTATAGAAAAGATAGTTATATATATGGGGTGTAAGTGGCTCACTGTCATCTTTAGAGTCAAAGTCAATTTTATATGTACGCTGTGCACCCTGCTAATTAATAAGCGAGGCTATTGCAAAATAAAAATAGAGCCACAGCTAATTTACAACTCCATGGAGGGTTGTTGTATTCAAGCGAGTACGCTCACGAGAAGTTGCTGAATTAGCGACGGTGGTGGTCCGAGCTATAATCTTTATTATGAGCGTTCATAGGCCACGGTACATAATTTCATATAGAAAAAGGTTTGTCTAAAAATTAAAATTGCTTACATTAAAGAACTTTTCCATAAAACTAGATATTAAAAGTGTGTCCTTATATGCCTACTTACTTTTGTGATTGAAATTTAAGGCAAACGCATAAAGTGATAATAGCAAACTCACCTCGCCGTACTGTATAAAAAAGGTGGCATTGATTTACTTTATTCATATTCAAAGTAACTGAAAATCTTTATGACTTTTGATTACCTACATTAGTAACGATCTCTTTGTTTCAACTTCACGTGTCTACATTTTTGTGTTTTGTAAAAGCTGTAGGCACTTACCATGAAATTAGATTACTTAAGTTTATACTTACGGAGTGAAACGAAAAATATCCTTTTATTATTTTCACGAAATGGGACTTTTGATTATGATTTATTGAATACAATCAAATCACAAGGATAGCTCTAATGGTGATTGCTTACATCTCCCATTACAGATGCAGAATAAACACAGAGACGACCTCAATAGTCCACGATGAGACAACCAGCAGCAGAGTTTCAGCGCAGCGGAAACGTATTACATATATCCAGTTATGGTATGTGGTTCGACCGACGCTAGTTCGAGTAAACTAAATGGTGGCGGAAATACACAAAACACTTAGGTGAACTAAATGGTCATAACATAATAGTTTTCGATACTTGTATACATAGTAAATAAGCTATCGATATATCGTGATCAACGCGTACACGAGAATGTTACTAAAATATATATAAAATAAATATATACTTGAGTCATCGGAGAAGTCGACGTGCATAGCAGCGATCCATGTTCCACTAAATATACTCTTGTACGTGGCTTTAATAACTCCTTAATCTCCTCGAAGGATAATATTTGACTTTACTCTGTACAAGTTGCCTTGTTCCATCTTTATGATATTAGGTTAAGTTCGCTCCGAAAGGATTAAGGCAGCTCTTAATTCAACGCTCGCGGGCCGAAATAAATTTTACGTTTACAAAAGCTTATGAAGAAAAACTTGTGATGTGCGGACGGGTAAGCTCTCTTGAAATTTCTCGTGATATCGTCAATAATATTATATTCATGAGATAAAATATAACAGAGCAGAATTAATGCAAAAAGTACAGATATTTTTACACATTTATCGATGACTGTACCTTACATTGTAAGTAGTGAGTATATCACTCGATTTCGAAAGAAAGATTGAATGTAGAGTTTAAGTTATCAAACAGACAAGTGGTATAAACGCAGGATTTAGCGTTTCACTTGTACAAGTGGCTTTTAAATTCAGCAGTATTTTACAGTCGTATTAATCGCGCGCCAACGTTTTAATTGCTGCGCGAAATTTACGCCAGTCCAAATGACAGTTGCATGTGTAAGTTGTATGAGTACGCCAAACCTTATAACAGTGCAGATACGTATCTGCTGTAATTGGAACCGTTCAGATATTTTATTTTCTGCCTCAATTTTATTATATTTTCAGAGCGGAACGCCTCTAGCCGAATGGAAGGTAATTGTAGGCTGCACGGCGAAGGGTTCCCTTTAGGGAATAATTGCATGAATATAGTAGAGCCGCTGGGAGAATTTAATGTAAGCTTATGTCGAGCGGCGTTTTAGGCCTGCGCATTATACGAACGGGCTGGACTGGACCAAGGACGAAATTATCTCAGTAACGAGTTTCGTAAAAGCGGCGATGGGAACTAATGAGTCTATTGGGCCCTCTAACTTGTTGTGTGAATATTTTTATAGGGCATTACTTTAATTTTCTGAGTGGACTATTAATTTTGATGGTTATATTGTTTGTACTAGCGTTTTGTTGAAGTGTTTTGTTTAATGAACGGTACACAGTGCGTTGTACAGTAAAACGATTAGTCAATTTGAAATTATTAAGAGCGTTACATTGCTCCACGTTTTGTATTAAATATGCGAATTTTTAATATAACATACCTAAACATAAACTTGAAAAAGTTATTGGTAATAACCAGTAAAACATTGTCGTAATCTCGTAAAAATACAAGCAATGATGAATATAATTCTGTTAGAATTAAAAACTAAATGTGTTACTGGATGTACCACCAACCAGTACAGATAATTTTGCTTGCTTCCAACAAAACCAAGGTTTTACTAAGTCCGGGATTAAACACCGGATGAAAATACGAGCCTACCTTTGACGCACGTTTTCCACGCGGTTAATTAGTCGCATGACATCGTGTGTAGCGTACCAGAGTGTTTTAGTCTTTGCTGCCTTTTTACAAAGGTCAAATCGGTGTGAAGGGACACGGTATGGTGGCTTTGGGATAAAAGCAACGAAATGGTCGCCATAACGCGATCTGTAAGTTAATATAAGGTAAAAGCATACTCACCGTAGGAGCGGGCGGTCGTCACACGGGAGTTGAAGCTCGCACACACTGCACACCACTGAATATTTTAAATAATGAAAAGCCCGGACAACGGTCCGGGGCGGGTCCTTTTAAAAATGCACTGCACTCGGGTTTTACTGCGGCCGTGCAGGTTGGTCGGACAGATATTCTTAAGACCAGGCTAACAGTATCGTAAAGGAGGTGGTTCTAGGATCCACCACTAAGAATAAACACCTGTCGACCAGAACGAGAATGATCAGTCTTAAACCAGAGTATTTTAACTAAACGCAATAACTACGAGGTTCACGTTTTGCATCTATGTAGTATCTATTTTTACGAGAAAATAAAGAAAAATAAAGAAGATATATCGTTACAATACTTAATATTGGTTGGATTAAAAATACCTATACAATACTACTAAAAATGTAATATAAAAAGAAATAAGTTCCTGTATAACTTTTTACTTTAATTCGCATATAATACGTACTATATACGTTTTTTAACTAGTCTGCTCCAAAAACAAAGAACTTAAGTATTTTTAATCTAGAAAGTACCTACGTAGTTCTAATTAATGTTAATTAGAAACGGGGTTTTCCATTATTCCAAAGTGAGGAAGTGGGGAGGGTTGGAAAAAACGTCAATGTACCGTAGCCTTATTTAATACCGCTTCCCCGGATTTGAGTACCTTGGCCCATTTGAATAATTTTGTCGTAGATCTAACCTAAAAGAACCCTCAATTTTATTCGAAGATATTCAGATATACTATGACCTTTTTGTGTAGATACTCGCCTGAAAACGTATACATAGTTAAAACGAAAACAGGTTCAATTTAGAAATTTAGAATGAGTTTGTAACTTATTTAATTAATTAAGAATTGAGTTAATAAAATTCCCACAAAATGTATTTGTAAAATAGTGTGGATACATGAAATTTGTTATTATAATAATAAGTGTATGATAGTTGATTATGAATGTTTCAGGAGCCTCATCATAACTATACCTTCAGCGAACTATACAAGAGGAAAGTTATGGAAAACTGGTAGTTTTGAATAATATGCGCAAACACGGATATATATATATATATATATAGTATAATATATAGTAGACTATAGTAATTTTAACCTATTTCATTTCATATTTGGGGGGGGGGAGGGTTTAAAATGTACCAACATATATGAAAATACGAGTAATAGTGATTCTATGAAAAGAATAATAGGTACTCACTTCTGACATGAAAAACAAATTTCACTGTATTGGACCATAAGTATTAATTTACATGTACCTAATATAAATTGAAAACATATCTGTTACCTAAGTATTGTTTACAGATCATTAAGTACTCATGTCCCGTTTGGGTACGCGACTCAAACTGCTTCTTAAATTGGAAGCACTCACTGATTCCGCATTATTTTTGCATAATCAAGTCCTGATGCAGTTTACATGCAAATGACGACCGCTTATTACATAAATGAGTTTGAAAAAGCTCTTATACATTGTACTACCGGATGAGGGATGGAATATTATGTTTCTAAACAACTAACCAGAAATCATGCTTCATCCAAATTAAATAAGCCAAATAAACTGCAAAAAAAAAACATTTATTTTACAGTCTTGCATAGTACCTTCAAACAATAACAGGTGCAGTAGTTATACGATATTTACAGAATATTGTTGGTTATTTTCTGTGTTATAGGTAAATTATAGGTACCTTCATCTGTAACAAGCTACATCTGTGTCAAAATATTTCGAGAGAAATATACAGAGTACATATTTATCGGACAGATAAAACATGTTTACTTTAATAATTTTATACAAATTCTTACATTGATGATAAAATATCGTTTATTTCTTGATTCGACATAAGAAGGCGTTGATTATGGTCTCAGAATAATACGAGTAATATCTCTCGTACGTCTCGTCTACGTAAAAGCGATTGTTCAAATAAAAATATGTAGCAATGTGGTTACAAAACTTACCTCTATGCATTTTAGGTCTTCGTTTTAAATTTTTTGATAAGGATAAAGATATATATTAGTTTGAAATACAATAAAAATAATGTCGATTTTGTTATTTTATAGCGCTAGATGCATCATAAACGAAAACTTTTGTTGAGTATGTAACTATAATATTTCTATTTTTCTGTATTTATGTAAATATTTATATAATATATTTATGTAAATATACATCTATGGGCGGGGGCACCTGGTTAACAGCTAGGATCTTGTGACTCAGTGCAAAGACGAGCTCTGAGAATCGTCGATGATCCTAAACTCACACACGGTATTGAGCCCTTGAGTTTAAGGAGAGATTTCACCTCCCTTTGCGTGTTCTACCGATTGTACAATGGGTTATATACTGAGGAGTTGTTCGATATGATGCCAAGACCCTCGTTTTACTATCGCACAGCTCGCCGATGGCTGGGAGTTCATCATCACTCACTGGAACCGCAATGGTCGTACGTATAATGAACGTACTGTGCGGTTCCAGAGAAGTTTTCTACCGAGAACTATTAAATTGTGGAGTGAGCTCCCAGCCAAGGTTTTTCCAAGGAACTACAGTATGGGGTTCTTCAAGAAAGGCGTGAAGAAGTTCTTACAGGGTCGGCAACGCAAGAGTGACAACCCTGGTGTTGCAAATGTCCATAGGCTACGGTAACTGCTTACAATCAGGCAGGCCGTACGCTTGTTTGCCACCTTAGTGGTATAAAAAAAAGTAGAAACAGGCGACGACACCGATTGATATACAACGAGCAAACGCATGCTGACTCACAAGCATGGGATTGTACAGGCTGCGTATGGTACAAATTGCAAAAGCTAAGCGTTTGGTTTGTGTGTAACGTGCTAGTGATGATTCCATTGCGCATTCTCTTTTCGTACAGGCAGGTGAATGTGAATACTATGTTGTTGGAATTTTTAAACACTAGCACCGCATGTTTTGTTTTTTATATTTTGCATAAGAAATCTAACTAATTTCGGAATAGTATGTAGCCTACGTGTTTATCTAGAATGTGTTATATTTGCTCTGATAAACTAAATTTAAATTACTTTCGTCGTCTTGCGTGAAAGAGTAGTACATACACAAACTTACACACTTATATTACTAGTAAACAGTCGATAAGCGCGTTTATGTAAAACATAGAGTTTCGCATTACTACTCCGATTCTAGTCAAGCACTATCACAGGAACTCCTGATAATCTCACTCTCTACTAACGCTAATAAAATCGAAATTTCAGCTTTAGGAACCTGAGAGAGCAGGTGGGGAGAACGGCTTTTACATATTTTAACTCATGTCATTGAAACCACTAGAGTTAAACTAGTAAAAGAATAAGTCCACAGAGTTAGATTGTTCAAATGATACTTTTTTCATACAATATATTTTTATTAGTGCAACTAATCTCATTTCCTAAAATAATCTGGTTTTTTTTTTGGTTCAGATAATGCCATGAAATATATTACAAGTCGAACGTCATCCAAATGGGTCCCAATGATGGTGCGTTTAGGTATACCCTCATATACCTTTGTGCCAAAGGTCATTGGGCATAATCTGACCCGGTTTTCGAACGGCCATACGAGGATAGCATTTACGCCGAGCCTTTCATTAATATAATTAAAGAAAATATTAATAGAAGGAATGAGCTAGTGGAATATGTGAGTGAGCACAATTTAAATAGCCAAAGAGTAGCCTTCACTGCAATTGATGCCAGTGATGCAGCGTTCGATTTCCCACAATTGACGTACGATGATTTGATCGTATTTACGCTGGGCAGCTATCACCTGATGATCGCAAGATCATACGTCCATGAGCACTTACGACCAAATGGCTTTTATACCGTCGAACTCTACCGGCACCACGAATCGGTAAATAACAGAACATTGATACGCAGTACAATTCAGTCCCGACACGTCAGGAGTAAACAATATTACACCTACATATTGGTGAACCCTACAAGAGAGGGCAGAGAGAGTATAGCAGATTATTACTGTTCGTGTATACACTGCCGCCAAACTATCGGATGCTGCGCACATATAGCCAACATGGTGCACTTTTTGTCATGGGCCAGACATCAAGCATAAATAGATGCGCCAGCAAGGTTCTTAGACGACACTATCGTGCCTGTTGACATTGATCATGTTGAAAAAAAACGATATAATTCTACATATTTGTTTTATTTAAAAATACATCAGATTATTCCCATTGTATAGTGAGAGAGAACAAGTTTTTATCTTTTAAGTGCCCAATCGACTTATATTGTTAGAGCCAGCAGACGAACACGACGAGTTCAGTTGCTCTAGCGTGTAATCAAGACACCCATTCAATGCAAATAGTCGAAAAATGTCTTATCACTAGAGGATTATATTATTTTATTTTTAATTTTTGGGCAGATTCCCATACTCTATATTAATGTGACATATATATTCGTAAGCTAGGGACGTTTATCTAAACATCCAAACCAATTTTGTTTTTGTAGGCCGTGGGTATAGTTTCTAAGTTGCCCAGTGACCTTTCAAGTATAAATGTCACAAATTTCTATAAAAAAAGCTTCTGTCACAAGAGAGATCTTATAGAGAGTTCGCTTTTCCTTTTAATATATGGAACCGCAAAAAAAACTTCTAACCACCTTCTTTTGTTCTGTGATAAGTAACGCTTGCTGAACGTTTCTCTCAACTGTAAGAATAATAAACCCAAAGAAGAAAGACTCGCAAAGTAATAGTAGAGGAAAGTCGATCAAATTAAAACTGCACGTAGCGCAAAATATACTAACTTGTGTTGTTAAAAAAGTAACTTCTGTTTTCCTCTCAACTACTGCTCAAGACGGGACTCAATGATTGGCTAAGAAATTACCTACTACAATCCAGCAAAAGCAAAGGAATAGAGCAGAAATCATAAAAACATCGCCAGCTAGGCTAACTGCGAAGCTAGAAAATTTAATCACATTACATTATAACTATCGAACGCATATTGTAACTCAAATTTTGTTGTTACAGTAATTGGATGTCTTAACAATTAATTTACATATACGAATACAATTTGTTTAAAATGTCAGGTAAAATCTTTTGATGATTAATAATTGTAACTTCTACCATTCTCATTATCATCGCGCCTTTAATATAGGTATAGTAAGTTAAAATGGGTATTTTTTATTTTCCATCATGTCATGTTGCTGCAATAACAAGATAAGTGATTAAATTATCTGTATTACTGGCAGTACAATTGGTAAGCAACACGGGCAATAAAGGAAAACTTATCACATAATATGTGCACAGAAAATATTATGACTATCTCTTTTAACTTGGACCGTGGAATAAAACGTATTACGTGGAATGTTTACCTGAGTACTACATTAAATACGCTCAAAGAAAATTACTAGTAAAACCAGTGAAATGATTTTGAAGAGCAAGAAAAAAATCAGAAGAAAGGATACGAGATAAGAGAAAATAAAAAGTAGCCGTAATGTAACAGAACCTAAACAATTGATTAGCTATTTTCTGTACTGATAGTTTTATAAATGTATAACGCTAAGTAAATGCCAAAATAATCCGGTGGGAACATTTTATCGTAATATTACATTATATTGAATACTATATAGGTAGCGTTGTATTAGTAGAGAATATTGAATTTGAAAGCTATGTGTATGAAATTGAACATTATTTAGAAAATATATCTTCCCATATGTAGTAGTGGTATTTCTTAATAATGAACAAAGTAATAGAACGTGTCGGGGAAAGGCATAGCTATACTGTTTGAGTACATCTGTGACATCACGTAGTTGGTACCAGCCGGGCACAGTGTCGCCGCCGCCAATCTAAATAATTGACCCGTCCGCTGTCCGCCGACTTGCAAGTTCTTACTCGGAACAGAAAACTTATGGAGTTGAATTACGTCCGCATAATTTTATATAACGTATAATTTAGAAGAAAGAACTACGGCCACGGGGTCAGGAGAAAACAAATATTGCCTATTCAAGTATGCGCTCTTAGACACAAAATTATTTAATAGATAACAAGCTAAATCAATAAATGTAATATGCATAACTTAAACTTACAAGATTCGAAGCAAATATTCCACAGCTATATGATAGTCACGTCTGTATGAACAATGTTGCGGTTGGTCTTAAATAGGCACCAAGGAAGTTCTACGAGGTGTCAAAATAATACACGTTAGGCGGTAAATTATGAAGGCGTACGCATAACCAAGAATGGTGCACCAACGAACTATACGATGCGATGAATATTAAGACTTTGTACTGGAAATTAAAATATTAAGCACGTGCTCAATGAAGTTTTGTGATTATTATACAATCGTAGCCGTATAATAAATATTTTATTTTATTAAAATTTTAACCCTTTTTGCTTGCAGTAATTTATGTTATCTATAAAATGTAAATAAGTGATTAGCTGTATGTTTAGTAAATAAGAATTGTCATTTTATATCTAAGAGCTGTTGGATTTTCGTATAAAATAAAATTAGAAATTCTTATATGTCCTGAAATATAAATAATAGTTTACTTGTTTATATTTCAGGACAATCATGATAGAGTGAAATACTAAATGCAATATATAATAAGAAGCAAATGTAAATTTTTCGCGAATAGATAAAAATTATAAAATATATGCAATTATTTTATATTTTTTTTGAGGGTACTTGTTCTAATATCGAGCAAATTATTAGGTAGGTATATTCATTCGCTTGGCCTTTTAATTCTTATGGGTCGCTGAAAGAACAAATAAATTTGCAACTCCATGACATTCCGTTTTCGTATATAACAGTAAAGGGTGGAAGTAAGAAGTAAAAAGAGGAAAAAAGTGTATTATTAGTCTCTTACCGAAATGGAATTGGAACATTTCGCGCAGAAATTCCAGCAAATATTCGCTTCGCTTTACTTAGCTGAGGGCAACCATCATACTTTTGCCACTTTTACCTACGAAATTTAAGAGAAATCCGGTGCGTAATATTTTTGTTGCACCTCATTTTTTTGTATATTTTCCTCAATTTATCAGTTCACGTTGCCTGTTATGGCCATTAGATTTCTCAAACAATTACAAATACATAACAGTACAGGTGCGAACTAATAGCTTTACCTTCAAAATCGAATTAACTCATTTTAATTTCATTTTATACCCCTACAGCTAACGATTGATCCAGTGAAACTATTTCAAAGAAAAGTTAATAATCCGAAGAATCGACATGACCGTTTCAAAAATAGAACTGTCAAATGTCGATATAATAAAGACTTTATGTATTTTAATTCTTTTACAAAGCCGCCAAAGACGGATGAGGAAAAGGATATAGTAGCGGCCGAGGTTAGGCGTCATTGTAAAGGTATCCTTCGGGAGAAGTTACGACCGTGACAGGTGTGATGTCGAATTAACTTCTTATATAAAGTCTCTTTTTATACAACACCGACTGCTTATTAAGCCCGAGGGATCATCATAATGAAAGCAGAGGTCTCTTGGATTTTTCCCAACTTTGACCTCTTTTTAAGGAGTTAATTAAGAACTTCGGGAATTCAAACTTGATTACTTAACTTGTATCTGAGCGTTTAATATCATTAATATGCGGTTTATGTTTAGTCTTAATGAGCGACCAACCTGCACGTGGAATGTCTCTCATACCACACGGATTGACCAAGTTCGAGTACCTGCAAGAGAATATAAATTGTATGATTAGAAATTCTATTATCATGTATACTGACGATAAAGAAAATTAGTGTCACAATAAATAAAATGCAGAAATTTAAACACACCGGGGAACTGGTTCGACTTCAGTTGCAGCGTTCAAACTGGTGGTTATTTGATCGGTTGTTGACCCTACGTTAGATTGAATCATCAAAATGTAAAACGCCATAGCACGCAATGTATGTAAGTCGAGACGAGACTGATCGGGAATGCGGGCGTCCGAGACTAGACAGAATTTGTTTTATTTAATGAAGAAAATAGATGAATTGTTCGTACTGTCGACGTCCTCTCGTTGAAACCCCTGAATTTAGGATGCATATCACCCATAAGTAGCTCCGCCACTGGATAAACCGACACACATCCATATATTTTTATAATAATTTCTATGCTTTGCACCATTTTGTACTGACAGACAATTCAAAAGATGATGTCAACGTTTTCTTAGTGAAATTAATCTAATTTTCAGTAAAGAGATCAAATAAACTTTAAAATAAAATAGACGGCTGGTGGGTTCCTACGAGTAAGCGAGTTCATAAGAATTTCATAGCAGGTGCTGCGGTAGCACCGAGTTCTTAGTGTGTTGCAAGCACGCCATATGTGGGTATGTACTTATGTACTTACGCGCTGCTATAACCGCTTCATGATAAAAGACGTTTGCTTCTTTGCCATTACAGTGGTATTAAATATCATACAGCTGTTATATACAGTAGTAGATGTTGTTTCTGTGTTTCTATTTTTGTTTTCGTCGCAATTTGTTATTTAGCTTAAAATTGTTCGTGTAAATATTCATTATTAGTAATCGTTCAAGTTATTAACAAATTCTAAAGCAAACCCTAGAGATAACCAAGACTCTAGAGGTAGCCTCTAAATCGGTGATAGCACAATCTCATCTAATTTATTTCGTAGTATGTTCAAAATTTAAAATTTAATTTCAGTTTAACACAGACAAAACTACGATCGACCGTATTAACTGCTAGGGATTACCATATTTATATAAACGAATTTATCGATACATCGCTGTGTTGCTCAACGAAATGACATAAAAACTAATTGAACTGCGAGAGAATGTCATCAACACGATAAAATTACAATTCATGAAGGCGCCAGATGTACCTACGGTTTATTGTCGACGCGTAAATTGAAACCGCTGCGCTCAGACAATTGTTTCAAAGTTATTGTTTTCCTATTAAAATTTATTGGAGAATTTTCCGCGTAAACAATGTCTTGAAACCCATTATTGCAGCGTATGAAAGTATCAGTAGTGTAATAAATGTAAAGTGTAAGATATTGAATTATATTTAAAGTAAATTAATAAGCGCATGCAACCGTGAATAATAATATAAAATCATATGCTAGGTGCAATAAAATTAGTACATGTTGAGACTTTTAGAAATACATGCAATTCCATAAAATAAAATGCTTGAAAATGAAAGCCCTTACAGAATACGGAACACTGTTAGAAAAGATCAACGTAATGCAATGTGCATTGTGAAGCTATTACTACTACCCCTGGGAGAGCGTGAGATTGGAGAAAGCGATACCTACAATCAAATGGCGAATCCTCTATCAGCGGTGAGGAATAAGAATCAAGAACAGACGAAGACTGGAGGATAAGCATTGAAAGATATAGTCCTGTTAACCGAGAACAAATTGATGTAAACTACGCTATTGTAGATACAAATCGAAGGAATAAACATCTTAACCCGCCGTAATCAAGTTTACATTTAGTGGTTACCGCTCTATTTTGTTATTATAATATTCTACAGCTTTATTCAATTACTATACTTAACAGGAAGACTATGAATAACCACATAATTTGATGATAATTCTAATTATTCTCCACTTCTGACTTCGTAAAAGTCAAACCTCTCATTACATCACTGTCTTTAGTGAAAACAGAAGAAATCACTACAGAGTCTTTGGTTCTCATTTTTTAATACTAAAAATAAGTTTGTTTTTCACGGAGGATGCGGCTTCTTAGCAGCGTTTCTTGTACTTTTTTAAACATTTACAGTGGCAAACAATAAATGACATTTCTTTGACGAAGACCAAAGTTGGCTTGCGTAGACGTGATTCGTCCAAGGGGAAAAAACTATAAATATCCACGTTTCATACCCTGTGATAATATCAGGAACAGCCTTCAAATGCTCGATTGGTAACAGATTTATGCATCAATCAATACAAATTCATCTTTTGTTCTAGCATTAGTTAGTAAGGAATCCAAAGTCATAAAAATTTCCTATGTATTTTTTTTATTGACCCGTACCTACCGCAAAGTGCTTTGAATCATCCTTGAAACTTATCGAAGCATAAGTTTCAAGGACAAATGTATCACGGTAGTCAAATTGAAGAAGGTGTTTTAGAAAAGCTCTGTGACAATAAACGCAGCAAACTTGCGGAGAGAGTTTTCGAGTTTTTTATTAGAATTAAAAAAAAAATATCGTTAGTAACTCTTTTTAGTATGATTATTATCATTTACTTCAGTACTTTCAATATTAAAGGTCGTAAACCTTTTGATCGATTTTCTTCTGACCTTAATATGTGAAATTTCTAGGTTTTGATATATACCTATGTAACTTTAACCACACCATGCACATGAACAGCTTCCGTAGTTGCTCATGTATGCTGGCGGACGCGGACACGGGGCGCCTGGTGCGACGTGTGAATGCTTGGAGAGGGTCGTTTTAGAACGGCGTTCTGAAATTGAATATGGCGAAGTCTGAGTACTTGGCCTGTAATGTAACAGGATCCTACACCCGTCCGCATTGGCAAAGACATTGTAGAGCGCACGGACACGTGTTGCTACTTGGGACCTGTCCTCCGCGGGTCCGGTGATATCGATTGCGACATCAATGTAGTACGTATTTCAGCGGCTTATGCCAAGTGGCGTGAGATGGTTGATGTCGTAAGTGACCCCAAAATCCCGGTAAATCTGAAAGGGCAGTTTTATAAATTCATCATATATCTATACCTACTAGACCTATATACTAGCAAAGTGAGGCCGGTACTTGGTCGTGAGAGATGACATGTGTACCAATGAGCTCACAGTAAAACATACCGAAGACCACGTGAAATGGAGAGGTAAATTCGAAAAGCCGACCCCGGGCTCGGAAGCGAAAACATAGGATTTGACCAGGATTAAGGCACGGATGATAATAATTATGTAAACTGAACCACAACGCCTTCGGAGTGTAGCCGATTACTTTGTTACTCCTATAGAACCTATGTAAACAAGATATGAATTCTATAGGTCTGATGCTATGATGATATCTGTCTCTTAGGATATTACTGCCATGAAAATTCGTTTCTGATTTAGAATAAGTAACATACCTATGCACATGTACGCCAATTTTAGTTTTACGAATACATGTAGCACACGCACAACCTTATGAATTGTCTCATTTTACCCTTGGTATCGGATACATACTCGTATTTATCATTCAATAAACAAAATGTGCGTACACCGTAGAATTAAATTGACCTGGACGTTCAGCAATTGATATGTTTGGTCATTGTATTGTAGCGAAATAAAATCAACGTTGTTACACAAAAAATTCGTACGCGCCATTTGCAATGCTCAACCACTGATTTTCTGCAGTTAATAATTTTATCTTTTTAAATAGAGGTATTTGAAAAGATAAAATTATTAACCCTACTATCTTCGTATATTTCGAAGGAATCCAGAGGTATTTCAGAAACTAAACGAAAACGAAAAATATTTATCTAAAGTCTTAACGAAACTAATGTTGAATGACTGCAAAAACATATAACAAATTCCAAAATGCATGCATGAATTAACGATTAACCTATTTAAAATTAGATTAACAAAATGACTAACAGATTAAGATTTTTATTCAATTCATGATTTTTTATTGACGAAAACTGCCATTATATAATTGGAGAAATTTGTAGTTTTTTGACATGATGTTAAATATTAATTAAATAGTTATTAAGTATGGAATTAATGAAAATTGTAGTAATTGTATCAAGTTTATAAATATTGTGTACTCGTAATAGGTATATCCGCACGTCATTTAGTTTTGGCAAAATATACTAACATTATCAAACTGAACCTGAATGTAACCATCTTTTATGCAATTAAATTATATTTCAATTCTATTATTTGTTAAAGTAAATGAGCCCTGATTTGTATACATACTAAAAGTTAGGATGTTTATTTTTCATCCAAATTTGAATAGAAATGTAGAAGTACTGAACTGTTTTGCCATTTTATGTTTTAAACTGTGATAATAAATATCTACATTTATATTCTAGAAATGAGAACGATATACCGATCTTATCCAGACGGGGTACAAAATCCGTTCCATTAGGTATTGACTGTCATTCCACATCAATAGGTGTAGGTAACAGGTATAAACCATAATCCGATAAAAGATTTGATGTCAAAAGCATATAAATATAAGAATTACAAGTTCACACAGGACAACTCAAATAAATAGTATTCTTTTGACTTTGGTCTTACAACCTAGATTAGTAATTTTTTTATAGCATTCATAAAGGACGAAAGTACTAAATGTATATTTTATAACACAGAAAAAATACTTCACGATGGCAATTAATGCTATCAGTTCATATTTTGTAACTTATGTAATACTTAGATACTTTAGACGTTTTCCCGATTATTACATATTTAATTTAATCATTCATATTTTTATTATAAAATTTATTACCATATGTGATCCCAGCATGTTTGTTATTTTTTGTAGTAGGTATTGTTTTTAGTTATTGCATGCTTTTTCTTAGAATTATGAATAAATTTGACCAAAACACAGGACACGTCTGTGTGACACATTTTACAACGATACTGACACTAAACTCCACGTTTTACTAGTACGCCTACGATACCTATTTGAGAGCAGCGTACACCAATCATAAATGACCAAATCCATTGTGCGATGTCGAACTAAAAATACCTGTTATACAGAAATATCTTTAGCTGTCCTCTCATGCATACACTGAGAGTCATCTTGCAATCGGTTCCGTTAACCAATCACCCGTATCGAAGTCATTCGAATAACCGATTACATTATTTATAAATATTTTTTATCTGTATACACCGCAGTCTCCGCCTTGCAACAATGTCTATTGATTGAGCGAGGGCAGGGAGGAGCGAAGAGACGTTCTATTTTCGTATCTCGATCCCCAATTATCATGATCATCAAGACTGGGGATCATATTTTGTTCGATATTATTGCTCGCCACTATCGACGTAATTAAGACCACTCAGAATCATACGAAATTAATCGATTTATAAAGACATGTATCGAAAAGTATTGGTATTTATGTTACGCGTGGGTATACTGGCAACATTGTGAGCGGATCGTTTAAGAAACATATTTTATGAAAGATGATAATATGTAAATTGACGGCATTTTGTGCGACATTTTTATAATACGCTTGAGTTGTTATTACCTTGTTGTATATTTACAATACACAACATATACAATACGGACTCTCATTTGGTTCAAATAATAAGTTCAGTGCAAATGAAGTTGACATTGTTTTATGGAAATGTATGAAAGTATGTAATATTTATTTCATAACGAAAATGGGAAACAAGGGTACGGCCTGTCTAATATTACTAAGCAATTACCGTGGCCTATGGACAATTGCTATATAAGGAGCATTATACGTGAGTTGTTGACATTGTAAAAACTTGTTTAAGCCCTTTTGATGAACATCATATTGTAGTCCTTTAAAATAATCTCGAAAGGGAGTTCATTCTTCTTAGGATTTCTCCCAAGAAAATACCTACCGTGGGCGAGCAGTGCGACTGTAGGAACAAGGACATCATATCGTCAAAAAAAGCTTGCTAACTAATAATTAAAGAAGTATATAATAATGCATCATCTATTTAATTATCTATCTATATATCTTCTCGTCACGTCTCTAGAAGAGTAAAGGAGATAACCAAGCGCCATATGTATCACTATCCGTAACTGTGACTTATGTAAAAGATTTACGCACAAATTTTACGTATGCCAATATAGGTAGGCATAAGGCAATATGGTTCAGTATCGTTTTCTTTCCCTATGTTTCTTAACCGGTTTTCTATTTTTTTTTGTTTTGGTAGTAGAAGTTGACGAACTTTAGTGTTTTTAATAAAAAATCTATAAATAGAAGAAAAATTGTAAATTTAAATTCGTATAGGTTTTACTCAAATTTTCAATAATGGTTATCATTAAATTTGGACCATTGGGGATTATAATTATATTTATGGATCAAGGTTGAATCTTGAAAGATATTATAATGAAACCTCGACTGAGCCGTAAATATACTCGTAGATATCAAAAATCACTTGGCGAAGCATTGACCTTATTATCTACAATGTAATCATAACGATGCAAGTACCCCTAAATAAATGAGTAATACAACCCAATAAAATAAAAGCAACTAATAAAGCCTTATAAGCAGATATGCTCATATTCCGAACGTCCAATCTCCGGATACGTCTCATATCTCAAGGTACTAGGCTCCTAACCAATAGAGGAAGCAGATAGATACTGACGGTTTGCAATAACAATAATGCGGGAACGAATCTGGGCAACCTGCCAGCGATCTATCGATCCACCACAGAAAACCACGCCATCGTATCTAGAACCCCAGAAATACCCAAAACGCCCCCCAAATATTTTCGAAGTCGCATAATGAAGAGAGGCACGGGAGGTCTACGCCACCTGGTCTTGCAGATATTCAAGTAGGTCAGAGGGAAAATTTACAAACACTACTCTCCTTGGATGTGGATTTTTTTCCAAAATAAACTGTTGCGATTTCCGGGTCAATGGGTGTAGGTGTATTCGATACAGTCATCGCGGATAAATCGAGAGGAATAATACATGAAAAGGAAAATGAAACGTAGCGATCAAACGTAAAGCAAGATATGATTATTTTCTGTAGTAGTGCTTAATAAGATCTTTTATTTTTTCTAAATTTAACTTATATTTTGTATATAGTAATTTATAGTAATTATCTGTAGACGGGCCATGAATCATGATATTGAAATTCGATTACAAATAATAATAATATTATTGAAATATAAAAAATAACTGTATAATGTCGATTAAACAATTTTATCTTAAAACAACCTTCGAAAATAGCTTTTTTTAGCTTTAGGTATGCTTTCATAGCGCCGCATGCGTGTAAATCAAATTGTAAATATATTTTGATACTCCGATAATAGAAAATAAAAATAACCAAACTTGGTCTGTAGATAAATAAGTCTCATAATCTTCCTAATACTTATAATCTAAAAAGATGTTGCAGTAAATAAATTACTTATTTATAATAATAAATAAATAATAAATAAAATTCATTTTATTGCAGACTTTTCTGTCCGTAGTAGTAGTTAGTAACAATATAATTAACTTAATCTATGTTAGTAAAACAAAAACACAAAAGTACAAAGAACTATAAATATATATTTATATCTGAACAATTATTCTTACACATACATTAATATTTGTACATAAGTACAACTGTATTAACAAACTGTTCCTTGAATTTAAGTAACTCTATATATCCCAAGTTTCATTATATAAATGCACTTCGAAATATATTTTTGATGAAACACATTCCTATTCCCGCAGCAGACTTCCGCACCCGCTCGTTACAAACTTTTTCAATCTGCGCTCAGTGTTCCGGACTGTGAGATTCTAGTTCGCCTTATTACTCTATATTAGTTCGTGCGATGGACGTAGGTTACCTTACGTCATTGAATCTATAATGTATGCAATATCAGAATGAGTAATAATACTCTGTCCATCCATAGGCACCTATGTATGTACCTATATCATAGATCTCTAGATTGTAAACGGAAATAGTAACACACTTAAAATTTCGATATTTTATGTAGAATTGGTGCCCCCTCGCTCCTCATCTTCGAGTGCCAAAGTATTCAATTTATCTATTACGGCGTCTCACCAAAGGAGTGAACTAGTAATAAATATGAAATTTCACATAGTAGTAGTTTATAAGCTGTGACCATGCAAACAAACAAACATATATTTATACGAGTTACTGGGATACAGAGACAAAAGTGGAATAACAAGAATGCTAGGTTCAACTCTTCCTTGATTTTTTTTGTATTAACCCTTCGAAACCCGGGTGGTCGTATACGACCGCGAAATGTATGGGAAAACGTATATAATGGGTTCTGACTGCTCAAGGATGGTAATGCCAAATAGGCAGAAAAAAAATTAATTAGTCAAACAAGTAAAATGCAAATGTCGGATTTTGTTTTTGAACCACATTCGTCATACATAATCTATAGTATTAAGGGGTATACAAAAGGGATCAATCATTTTAAAAATTAAAACAGTAGTACAAACCTCTATTGGCCTGACAATACCTCGTATAAACCTGTGTTTATGGAGTACGTGTATACTAATACACAAATTGAAAAGTTCCGCTATTAGCTAAATTGTAGTAACTAAAACCTATTGAAAACTAAAGTCATGCCATTATAATGGTAAATTTTGAGTATCGCTCATTGTTCTGTAATCAGAAATATATAGTCCTTTCAGGTTGCGCTGTGGATAAATGTAATTTTGCGTATGTGATCTATACTATTTAAAAATAGTGTTTCACTCACATGTTTGTTGCTGTAGGGTAATCTACGACCGCCGCACAGACTATACTTTCCTATCTACTTTTTCAACTAATATAACATAAGTACAAAAGAAACATACTAAAGCGTTGGTGGAAAAAATATTAGCTGTTGATTACTAATTTTCTAGTAGGTAAGTAAAGTACTACGATGCATTAAAAAAATGATTTTTTATACTACGTCAGGCGCGTCATTGGTGATCTTTTTCTAAAGAAATAAACACGAATTTATTTGCAATAGACCGAATTCATGAATTTAGCGACTTTGAATGCACTGCAAGCGTATAGGGAAGCTCAACGAGCGACCCGTGCGAGTGAGCTTCCCCATACGGCCGGCTTGAGTGTGCTATGGGAAGAGCTATGCTCGGTGTTTCTCTGCGCGATAGTATCAGGAATGAGAATATCCGCAGTAGTACTAAAGTAACCGACATAGCCCAAAGAATAAGTAAGTTGAACTGGCCGTGGACCGGCCATATACTTCGCAAAACCAACAACCGCTGGGAAAGAAAGGTTCTCGAATGGCTCCCCCGTACTGGTGCGCGCAATGTGGGACAACCCCCCACTAGATGAAGCGATGATCGCAAGAGATTTATAGAGAGTCGATGGATAGGTGGTATAGGATCGAGGCGAATAAAAAAAAAAAAAACTCTGAGGAGGGGAGGCCTATGTTCCGCAGTGGACGAATATGAGCTGAGATGATGATGATGAATGCACTGAAAATATGATTATACTGAAAAATCTCTATGAATTCTATTCTTTTTAAAACATTCTATTTGAAAATGATTGTTGTATGAAAACATGTTATCACTTTTATTGTATTACATTACATTTTCTATTGTTTTAAACATTTACCATGCTTTGTTTTCTAATAGAACGTACGTACCTCTACTTTAAACCTTTTTTAAACAATATTTATACGAGTATTATATACATAGTAAAATGTAGACAGACGCGCCCAGTCGAGATGCTCCTGTCTAATAGAAGTATTACTTGCAGGGTTATGGATAAAATCTCCATCAAGCTCCTATGGAGATACTATGATATCAGGGAAGGTAGCAACAACCGATACTCCGAGTGTTGCAAGCAAACAATAGGCTACGGGAATAAATTCACATCAAGAGAATTGTCCAAAAATGTCCAAATCCAATTCATACATTCGTATGGATTTTGTATCTCGATATTTCATAAACAAAATGTAATGTTTTCGGTTCGTAAAATATAATAGGTTGTTATTAATTATTTGGGTTCCATGAATTCACAGAGCTATGAATGTCACAGAAGCGAGTGAAGTATGGAAGGACCGCGTCTTATGGCGCTCCGTTCTCTCTGCCTACCCCGCAAGGGACCTGGCGTGAAGATATACTTACATGAATTCAATAAAATGTCAACTTTGCCGCACCTTGGTATAAAAAGCAGATTGTATTCTGATATTCATGGGTTTTGAACGTACAAATGAAGTCTCATTTTCTTTTATTCACAACCCAAAGGCTTCAATACGGTACAATAGTTTCAGTTCCTCTAGCACTGTGAATATTTTAAATTCTATAAACTTACGAGCTATGAGCGCAAATTTTAATCCTGCCCTTTTCACTTCACTACTTCTTGTTACCTGTCTAATTTTAGATAGGTTAATAAATTTTGTCATGCTTACTTACTATTACAAAAGTCAGTAAATGTGTAAAAACATACAGATAAGTAATTTAATTACCATTCTATTCATGATAAATATATTTTATGAGACTGTGTGCTGTATAGAACCTATGTAATTTTTCTGAAATAAGTTTCACAATTAAAACTTTTTATACTGATTTTATATCAACATAGAATACTTACACTTGTACCCGTGTGCCTTTCTTTATAAATATGTATCAACTATTAAAATCAAGATAAGGCCATCAGTTTCGTAAAATTTAAATTATGTTTTTACATGCATAATAAATCGTCTGAACTCGAGCACCTCTTATTTTCGAGTTTCTACGTCGAGTTTCTGCTCAAGATAAGTCTTACCTACCAATCGTATACTTAACTGTAGTCCGATGAATGGTGACCTCTGAAAAATGACTCGTTTTCCGCTTCTTAAGTGTATTTCCTTAGAGGGGAACGAGGGACGAAGTGTCGGGTTAAAATGGTTTGTTTGGAGGTAGGGAAGGGCCGCTGGGCGACAATCAAGCACACTTGAGATAAAATATGGAAAGGTCACCTCAGGGCCTTAACTCCATGAGACTTGAAAGGGCTGAGCGATTTAAATTCCTGCCTTAAGTGTGCTCTTTGTTTAGACTATTCCTTGACTTTCATGGAATTAAGGATATTTGTCTCGCTCCGAGAGATTCAGTATTCCTTCATAATTGACATTTTTGAGATGTTATAATTAAAACTTTTAGGGTGGTCTGCGCTATCACCAGCCAAGTAAACTTCTAATATTACTAAGAAATGCAATAAGGTGTCGACTATATTTTCTGTCCCTTAACATTTGCCTCAAATCTATATAGTCACATTATAAACACAATTGTAGTAGAATCGCATTTAAGCATGAAGTATATTTTTTTAAATAGTAACGTAGCTGGACTCTGCTATCAATACAGAAAGCGAATCGTTTATTTTATTGTTACGACTGTCTGTTATGTATGCATCACGTTGAAACCACTGAAGAGCTATTGATACAATTTTACATGGTGTTACTATGGATTAAAATATGTATTAACGTGAAAAACAAATGTTCGTATAGGTCAATAATACAACTCTAAATGCAGTCTAAAGCAAACTTGATGGATTAAAATTTCTTTTACCAGCGCATACATAATATACATTATGTAGTATGACAATAATATACGGCTGTTATATATTAGTACGGAATAAGTGTTGGTAGGCCTGGGGACAGGCACCTGGTACTTTTTGTGTTGTGTCCTTATGCTTGTTTGCATTCCGACGTCGGGTACAATATACTTAAGATTTATTCTCATGGTAGAGTCGTGTTAAAACTATCATTTTTAGAGTAAAGACATTTTCTTTTTCTATATAATTTAAAATTGTTTGTTTTGTTGATCGTGAACGACGGACGTTGTGACGTATGTGACGTTTTACTATTACGCTTCTATATACATATAAGTATGGATTATGATCTAGATCTATACCGACTGCGTGCTATTACAAAAGTGAAAATGTTGATTGTTATCTGTCTTGTATGCTAATAAATAAACAAAATAAATAAAGAAATAAGTTGTAATGCTATTGCCTTTTCACAAGTATACACCCAGGCTTTATTTTCATATATAAGTTCAGCATAGTGACCCTGCTCTGCCTGATGGTAAGCGAAAGAGGAGCCCAAATCGCAACTGCAACTGACAGTGTCCAGACTGTAATTATTCTAATCATAAATATTACGGAAAAGGTAGCCTGGGATTATAAAGAACATATGCTTACCAACAGTATACCGAGTTCGATCCGAATGAAACGGCGGGCGTTTTCGATGTATTGAAAAAAAAATGTGAGAGCATAAAAAATGATTGTATATATTTAATTTTACTACGTATTTTGACACAAAACTAGAAATTATTTCTGCAAGTGTAGTGTAGGTATTATGTAGTGATTATGTAAGTAATAAATATAATTTAAAGAGATTGAAACAAGTTCTGTTAGCTGTCCAAATAGCACGCTGAGTTAATTGATTATGGATATTATTGGTACATAAGCTCAAAGTTGATGTGACAGATTGTAAATTATTGAATTTGATTACCATAAAACAAGTAAATGTTTGTTAATACCCGTAGTTGCTTGTCTACGCCAATATTATATATGTAAAGTTTCTTTGTTCTTTTCTTATAGGAAATAATCTCTAGTAGTAGAGATTATTTCCTACACTAAATATTTTTATATCACTGAGGTACAATAGAACATACCTTTCTGAGATATCCAAAGGTTACAGTAACTACTTAAATACCCTAGCTTACGGTACTTGTAACTCCATGGGTTTCACTAACGCGTTGCTGATCCTATCATATTTTTTTTGTTTTACGTCCGACTTAAACGTTGAACCACAAAGGATTGACTAATCCACTAAAATCATGCGTTGGTAGTTCTTCTGAGGTATTAAGATATGGGTAATAATGATGTGGTGGTGAATCCTCATGGATACTCGTACGGAAGGCCGTACGAGTTATATCAGACTCATACTGACTAAACTCCACCTACGGAAAACCTTTGGTCGAAAAGGCTTTAAAGGCTTCATCGGAAGGGATCGCCCCAGGGGCTGCGGGATGTGGCAACCCCATAATAACCTCTTTATACCTATTTAAGCATCCCATGCTGCAGTCCCATGGGAAAATGTTGTCAGGGAATTTATTCTACAGCTTAAGTGTAAGCTTAATAAAATCCCTTGAAAAAGGCGTGAGGATGAATTCCCTATCGATGGGGAGTAGTGCGATTGTGAAAGGAGGCAGAAGGTATAATGTTAACTCTCCGAATACAACACACTGTATAATCGATAGAACACACAAAGAGAGACAACATCTCTCCTTAGTGGGCTCAACAAAATAATATTTACAATTTAGGCCTCCTACCATCTGTAAGCTTGGGATCGTCAACAATTCTTTAGCTCATCATGAATTAAACTCCAGAAGACTCAAGCTGATATTCAGGAGTCCCCGGTTAAAGGTAAGGATATGTGCGGATGGACTTGCAATTTATATAATATTGCGTACACCAAGTTTCATAGATGTCAGTTTGATCTTCTTCTTTAAACTACTTTGAACCTGATCTCTGGAAATCTCAATATTAAGAATCTCAAAAGTATTGGTGATAGTAATGGTTGTGGAATTGTGGGGCTAAATCAAATAAGATTTCCTAAGCGCTGTGCTAGATGGAAATATCATACCATATTTCCCGTGACGAAAAAAAATACTTTGTAAAAAGAAACTTTTGTCTTGTGTAACTATGTCTAATTTTTTGCTTTACTGACTTCAAAGGTAAGGTGGAGATGATGGTGTATGTGTGATAATGAACAGACTCGCAAGAAAGGAAGGAAGAATACGCTTTTGGGCACGGACTCCAAAAACATGTCTTACTTAATATAAAAACTTTCAGGTCGTCATACTGAGATTTTATTGGAACAATCTTAAATGGTGGATGCATTATTTCTTTCAATAATTTGTTATTTTGTTTCTTGAAATATCATAAACTAGTAATTCTAAACATTCATGACATGTTATGCTACAATTACCTCACTATAAAAGGTTTTTAAAAATATAAATTCTAACTAGGAATATAAGACGTATACTTTAGCGTCATTGTCACAGTAACTGCCTCAGTTTTCGTCTAAAACACGTAGAAAAGTTACGTAATGATGCTTGTTGATGACTTGTCGTATACACGCAAAGGTCATTGTTTTGACAATAAAACGTGTTACCTGTTCCTTACAGTCGTCATGTCATAAATACAGCTTTTACACGAAAAGAGGAAAGATGTTCTAGATAATCTATTAAGTCTTTTGCCACAAGTATTATACAGTAATCATATTTAATATGTTTGATATAAAGAAGAAAAAAAAGAAACTTGCACATTAAATAAACACATCAAGTCAGCCTTAGTGTACTTACTGATCCATATGATACTATAGGTACATTTATATCACATGTATTTGTATATTAGTTTAGAAATCCCCACAATAGAAAGTTCAAGTTACTTAAATTTTCTCACTAATACTTCACAACGTACTCAATATTTTTCCTTCAGTTTTTGCAGCCAATATTATGAATAGTAATTTTGATTTCGAATTATTTTAGATATTGTCACTCAAGCATTTTTCCTTTCTTTGTTATTTTTGTTAAGCTATCTATTTTTATTAATTAGTTCAAATATGCCATTTACGACATAAGTTAACATTTTTATTTGACATCCTACTCAAGATAATATACTAATCAAATCAATGTTTATTATTAGGCCTTGACCTGAATCATTCCCTAAATTTTTCTAAAATTAGAGCTTGTAACATTGACAGATGGATCAATAATATAAAAAAAAACAAACTATATCATTGCGAGTTATAAACTATATTTGAAGTGATAGGTAAATAATAAAAGTAATCTTGACGAGGAGGTCAAGGCTGGGCAAAACACGGTGATTTCGCGTTCGGGTAATCGTGTTGTAATGCAGCTGGGAAGAGATAAAATGATAAATAGTACCAAATTAATTAATTTCGTTTACATTTTAACTAAGTTGCAAAACTCAGCCCATTAACAAACTGTATTTTCAAATGACAAAATAATAAAGTATCAAAACTAATAAATACTTATACGTTTACGACAAAAAATAATTAATAGGTAATTGCAGGTTTTCTCTAGTAAACTCGTGGTGTAGGCGAGTTTTGCGTCGTGTAGGAGAGTGCCCGTCGGCACGCGAGTTCGCGTGACCGGCGGGTTCTTACCTATTACTCGTACTTCTATGAAGCTATGTGTTCCTGTCCTAGTCCATGAAAAGGTCTATATATAAGACAATGCCTATACTTGTTACAATGTTACCGAACTGAAGCAGCAGTTATGAAGTGAATGTTCATAATATAATTCTTGATAAACGGTGGAGTATTTGATACAAACATATGTGTTTCTCTTTTTTTTTGTATTTTCTATATATTCTTGTCATATATTTCCTAAAAAAGACATATACTTCTGTTGATCAGTTGTCTAATATGAATAGTAAAAGAATCAACTAAATGCCTCAGGCATTTAGTTGATTCTTTTTTGCAACTAATAACCATTTATTCCAAAATATTTACATTCATTTATAACAAATGAATATAGATTTGCCTTTTTTACATCTACTTATCTATTACAAAAGGTGACTATTTAATGTCCAAAAATGTTTTATCATTTTCATTTACAATATGTAAATACAATTAATTCGACTTTCTTTACGAGCACGTTCTACCCACCAAAATAAATGTCCTTTGCTATGGAAACTATTGACAAACCACGAAAAAATACGCTAGTATATATTTACCCCTACTTCACTACAGACAGAGGATTTGATTTTGGTACTGGTTGCAATTTCTCAGTACTCTTTATCAAGTAATAGTTGCTTATATTCGAATACATACCTAGCTACTGAACTTGCTACTCCTACTTCTTACAGATTTCATTACTTATATTACATAGCGTTTTAATATGATCACACCAGCTACCAAATATTGTAATATACACACATCACATATCTATCTTTCCAAGTTTATTGCGTCAAAATCGCCTGATTCGAAAAAAATGTTTTTGCAGTCGACAATTTTATAACAATTATATTGTTTGTAATTTTTAATATGAAGTATGTAAAATATTCTAAATTTGAAAGAGTATATTATAATATCTCTTTGACTTCATCCATAATAACTATTTATAGCATTTTAGTTCCATAAACTACTGGATAAAACAAATATAAAAAATATATACTAATGGTAATATAACTTAATGCTATCTTCATGATAGCGATGGATAAATAACAGATTGAAATTATTGTTTTTGTCATCTCAACATATAGGTAGGTACCTACTATTAACTTAACATAGGTGAGTACAAAGGCAGGACCTGTAATGAATACTGGATACTTTAATTAAGATTTCACTATTTAGCCTACTGGATTTTCCCACAGTCTACAAAACGATTCTAGGAAGCCGGTACATTCAAAGGTGTGGATACAGCAAATATAATTGGCTATTGTTATATCGAATCGGAATACATATCATACACAGACTGCTCGCTGTACTTACAAATCGGTTAATTGTAATTCAAGGTGCCATAGAATGCGTCACCTCTTGATAACCAAATACAAATCACGACACTGCTGATTGGTATGCACCAATTAGTTTTTATTTCCTCTTATATAGGTACATATGTACAGGATTAATGCCTCCTAGTTTATATCGTTATGCTATAGAAGCGTAATATAAAAATATGATAGATATCACTGGATAATAAATGAACGAAAATTGGGTTGAGGAATGTAGAGTTTTTACTAAGTTGTCATTACTTAAACGAGGTATATAGGTACACTAAGAAATACCTACGTATGTAAAATATATATCTACATAAAACATGCGATTGATGAAAAATGTTGAAATTTATGCCGCAAATGATACAAAAAGGAGTATCAATTTAACGATAGAGTCAATAATCTCTATTTATAGCAGCGGGGAAATATTTTTCCACAAAACGGTATAATACTTACTAATTTCAAATTTGAATTTCATCATTTTATTTACCTATAGGTACTTGTAATCACAGTTAATGACAACGGTTAAAGTTACAAACAATTCTATATACGTGATTGAAATTGATTAGTCTGCACATAATGTTAGCCATCTTTAAATCTATTTAAACAGTTTGTATATCGTAAGTTAAAAATCATTACGTTATATAGTCGGGCGTAAGTGCAAGGGGAAAATATATTTTGTTAATTAAATCAATTAGATAAAACAGCAGTTACATAATAATTATTTTTCTAATATAAATTAGTACGAACTAGCGTGAGTCGAGCGAGTAAAATAAAAAAGGTGTACATTTATTTTATATACCCTTGACGTTAATGTACTCTTACGTCTAACCTAACGAAATTACCAAAAGATGCAAATTACATTATTAATTCAGAAAAAGGCATGTATAATTAACCTAATGCATGTATCTATTTTCTCTAAGTAATCTCAGGTTCATTAAATATATATTTTTTATACTACGTCGGGAGGCATACAAGCATACGGCCCACCTGATGTAAAGCGGCTACGATGCCTCCTCTACTGCTTACACAGCAACTCCTTGGGAGCATACGGGTGACTACACTCACACGCAGGAACACAACCCTCTAGGGAATTGTTATTTGGCTGCGGTTTTATGTGAGGTGGAGAAGTACCCCAGACGGGCTGCTTTGATACGTCTCTTAAAACATTCAGACCATTATTGTTCTATAATTATGTACTTAGCCTTGAACATATAATAATTTATTCAGATATAATTTCTTTTACATGCAAATACATAAAAGATTTAATGGAGTATGCCTAATTGGTTAATAAAAATATACTTATACAATTACTATTGGTACTACTGAATTATATCAAAAGCTCTAATATGCATGCAATGAATTTTATTACGAACTTGATAAAATAAATTTAAATAGTTCTTACCAACATTAAAACACTGATTAACATAATTACGTAACATCCACAATACAATTAGAATCAATAGACAACAATACATTAATGATTACAACACTATAACACTTATCACTGTCACATGTCATTTATCATAATCATAACAATTAATAAGAAAATGGGAATTATATGAAACTGTCTTGACTGTGTAAGCCAAAAGTTATAACTAAATGAAATTTTGTCGCGATACCGTATGGTTATTTTTATAGGACATTAGCAAAGGCAGAGTCCCAAAACTATTGTGTATTTATATTACCCTATAAATTGGTTTGTCCCTAGTATTGTATAGTAACCCTTTTAGTTAAGGTAATTCTTTATACTGACTTTTTGCTCCAATTTTTTAGGATTACCACAGTTACGAAACACAGTACCGCTCATTATTATGTTTGCTCCAAAAAACGAAGTGTAAAAAGCGCCTAAAGGTATTCATTATTTGAAATCTGGCAAAAAATATTGGATAAATTGCTAGCCGTGAAGGGTATTGAATACTGTTTTATGATCTTGTCAATCTTGACCAAACTACGAAGTAACTATTAAGTAATCTGTGACCAAACCTTGAAATAATATACTGAGCAAAAACTATTGTTTGGAACCAGTGTCGCGATTACACTATATTTGTTATCGTTATTAATTATTTCATTCTTTAAGTAAATTAGATTAAAATTTATCATTATCGTTTAAAACACGCAATTTATAACATTTTCTTATAATTTATATAATTACGATTTTCCGGTAACGTCGCTGACGTTGTTCAATAAACATACCTAATCAATTCCTTGAATTAATACTCCCAAATTTACTAAGTTTTTATTATCCTCTATATTTTTATAAATAAATAAGTAGGTAGGTATGTAAATTCCATACCTACTCCTCAACTACTTTCAATATTTACTTATTTATTATAAAGTATCTAATGGTTCTATGTTCTAGGTTTATATTAATAATGGAAACGTCTAAATGAATTTAGATAGGTTAATCTGTTAAGCTAGATCCTGTGATTGGAATCCTAACAGTTTTGTGCATATATAAAGTTTAGTTAAAGAGTCATTTAAAAAACTCATTAAACAAACATTCGCCGTGTTTTTCACTTTATTTGAATTGAATCTACTTTTGCAATGATCCTCTGTTAATTTATTACCAAATTTACAGAGGATCATTGCAAAAGTAGATTCGTCCATTCATTAGAATGGACGAAGTTTTAATGACAAACTGAATAATAAAAAATAGCTATTGATTATTTTTTAATTTTCAATTAAGCAGACGTCTATTCAGTATGAAGTCGGTTTTAGTATTTTCTTCAAAATATATTGGTATATGTTTGTTCTTATTTACCTGGTATATACAACTTTATTGATTAAATAAATTTGGGTCACAGGGCGGAATATTATTTGCATTCTCTACCACTGGTACACCTACGTATTTTTGCATGAATTGTATTGATGGCAGTACCTACATACTTTCTTAAAATGACTTCATAATCTTTTTAATCGACTGTGAATACAGGGAATCCAAGGGTTATGGTTATATAGGTATATGTATTTTCATCTGCTAACGCGTATCTCTTAAACTAATCTGCGGATGTTGCTAACAACTGAGGTATCATTAGAACCGTTATATTCTTTATCTATATTAGGAGTAGGTACATTATGTAACATAAAGAATGAAAGTTACGTTCAAATCATACACATAAGAATGCCCTTCCAAAAAAGTTTTTACATGGCGAGATGAAATGAGACGTCACCATATATTCCAAAATGTGTGACCTAAGCTAAGAATGTCTAGCTTTTCCCCTGGGTTGTGAAGACCTGACTAAGTTGCCCCCTCTCAAAATCAGTCCCTTGGCCAAATACTTAGACTTGGTAGAGGACCCGGCCAATCCTAATGGATTAGGAAACAGAACCACGCTAAGAAGAATATCATTTAAAAAAAAAAAAATCTGCATTGAAATCTTGATATACACTTTTTAGGTAGCATTTGTAGTAGTCGGATTTAATTTTTTAGCTTAATTATTTTTTATAATGGTCTAACAAACAAGCATGTGGCCTCGATTCCTGTCAGTATGGTCGGTAAATTACTAATAAAAGTGTCACTGATAATACATCAGTAAACTAAATGACTCAATCAGGGATGAAAACGTCATCTGAACTAATATATAAAGCGAAAGAGTTTGTTTGTTAATTTGAAGGCGTTAAACTTTGAAAAATTCCTTTAGCCTTTGCTAACCAAATTCTTGAGGCTAGGCTTGAGAATAGGCTACTCAACATCACGATACGACTCTTAGAAGCATAGGAAAAAAACAAAGTAGAAAAAGTGCCCCTACGCGCGGACGTAGTCGCGTGGTTCAGCTGGTTACGTATAAACGAGAAAGCTTCACTATACATTCCTACCCCGGTGTTTCCCATTGAAGTCCCAGGGGCAAAACTATGGTTGCCTTAAAGTTCCTGGCGAATTTAATTACACGAAATTTGCTGGATACAAACTTGTCACAACCAACGTTGCATTTTCAATTATCTCAGCTCATTATTTAACTCATGTTCTTGATCAAGAACAGTTTTTAACATCAAAGAACCTTGTATGTATAGACAAATTAATATAGAGCGTCTAGTGGTAAATGAACTTAAGGCTCGTCTGATGACTTAACCGCTTATCGTTTAGTCTTACGTGCATAATTCTACCTACAAGCACAGAATCGGTGATTTACTTACGTTTTCAGGGTTAACTGTTGTTATGCTTAAAATATTCTGTTCTATATTTTTATGACACCAATTAATTTAATTAATAATATAATTACTTATAATTATTATCTCATAACATTAAAAATTAGTAGGTAAAATTTTGTAACTAGAAAATAAATTAAACAAAAGTGAAAATAGCGAGTAATGGATGAAAAAAAAAAATTGAAAAGAATGTTTGTCACGATATCACGACTAGGGTACACCTAAATTAGTCCTATAATTTTTATGTCATTACATACGAAGCTCACAACCAAAACAGTAAAATAGATACGCTGCATACGATGACGCTGCATATGATCTAATCTGTTAATTTAAAATTTATTAAAACGCATATTGAAATTGTCATGTATACGGTATTGTACCCCACAGTGCCATCGTGTTTCGTGTTCTGTTATAATACTATGATAACGCATGTGTATGTTGAAAGTGTCTCTACGTACACAGTCAGAGGGGGAGTCTCAAAGTGTGCGTGAACGTGTAAAAAAAAGTTCTGCCATTCGATAACAGATGGCGCTGTTCTTGCTACAGAAGAAAATTTTAGGATGTGACCTAAAATTAAATATCACTAGTTAGTTACTTATCAGGGATAGTTTGATATTTTTATAATTTCTTTTATCGCCTTTTAGATTACTAATTATTTTAACGCAGTATAAAGTTTAATCATTTTTAACTGTAATCTATTTAAGCTAAATTAATATTATTTTAATACTCCCGTACAAAAATTCAAACATAAATGGAAAATAAATAAAATATAGCTTTTAAAAGTTTAATTTCAGGCGCAGTGCTGCCACAAACTTTACGGAAACAGCCGGAACTTATGACGATATCCTTCGATTTACGTCGCCTAAACGACCGCGCCTTTCATATGGTAATAAAACGTAACGAAATGCGTTAAAGACCGTTTTCACACGCAAGCTGTAGGCTCTTACGATGTTTCTCTTTGAGAAGAAAATTTAATGTGTTTAGGTTGCATTCGTAACTTTTATGACATTATAAATCGTTTTCGCGCCAACTCTAGTTTGGAATACCCGCCTTAAAATAGAGATATGTCAGGTGGACGGACACGGAAACTGATATTATTGTAGGAACTACTAAGATTTATATCGGCTAGCAACACTCCGATTACAGATAACATTTAATTAATAATAAATAAAAAATATACACTCTACGATACGATTAATATTATATATACAGAAGCAGAAATTTCTAGATTCAAACCAACCTGTCTTATCGAAGGGGCTAACTACAGGTTAGCCAGCAAAATATAGGTAATAAATTTTATAATTGTTAAAATCTCAAATCTCTAACCTAACCAACAGTTCACCCCCGCATTTCCTTTAGGCAGTCAAGCTGGCGACAACCATTCATATAGCGTATTACATTTAAAAGTAGTGCCTACATACACATTAGTCTTACACTGTGAACGTTGCCGACTGTAGGTATACTAGAACAAATATTGAAGATAGAGGAGGAATGATCTTGGAACTTGGAACAATTTTTAATATAACTGTGATATCTATTATATAGCACCCCGGTGCTCCTCAGTCTCTTGCAGTGGTGGGACGCAGGGCGACCTTCACTCTCGCCGTGTTGACAGTGCCCGGACCTCTTGCCTTTATTCGGAATACCTTTTTTATTTAGAAACATTACAGTTCTCGATAAGTTTTATGATTTGATTCCATGCACGTTCTATTTTAAAAAATGGGGCCAGTAAGTATGCAAACTATATTCAATTTTACGATTATATTTCAAGAATTCGGATACAGATCCCTTCCTCATTTGACCCCGAAATTTGTAATCCGGTAAAATAATAACTAAATCAAATCGACGTACTGTACTTTTATTTTGACTTTACAGAAAAACTATAGCACTCATCAGTGATTAGCGATCAATAATGCCCATTTAAATAGATCTCGAGATAAAGCGAATACCTTTTTAAAAGTAAGACCTTACTTTTCTTTGCGAGTGAAAATATGTAGGTATATATGTATAATATATAATGTGTAATAATATGTATAGAACGTAAGGAATCTCAAGAACATCTCGGAGCGCTTTCACCTCGCACTTACCGGTTCTTTATTTGTTCGCCCCGCTAGTGGTATTCAGTAGATATTGAATTCATTGAATACTGTACTGGTAACTAACTGTATTAAATATAAACTAAGTTTTAACCACATTTATTCAACTCCATGGAATCGGTTTGAACGACGACGAGATACGATGATTTCCATTCTATGTGGGACTTGAAGTTAAGTTAAAACTACATCCGTGGACCTTTAAATGGAATAGAAGAATGCAATAGAATGTAGTTCATCGATCGCGGTAACTCGATCGTAAACTATGCTATATATCAAATGGTACATTTTTAACACCAACACTATACTATACACATAGGCCACAAGGTCATGTTATCTCTACGCTGAGTTGCAGAGATGATGCGGCTGTGCATATTTATCTGCAGTGGGTTTCAATCTGTTGGATACGCTATATAATATATATTATTAACTATAAAAAGTATATCTAACTAAATGACCGTTCCAACCGAAGACCATAGTATTATATGGTCGAGTTTTATTCGTAATTTGTTTTGTGTAATTGTGTGACAGATTAGTTCTGATTGTCATAAAAATATAACTAATTGCCCTACACTCACTTACACACACAAAACTTGCCTGTTACTTATGTATAATTGCAATACTGTAGTAATAATAATTTTTATGTATTAATTAAAGCCTTCTAAAAATTAGTCAATATAAATTATGAGACAAATAAATTATCTACACTCTTACAATACTTCTTCACTTTTTTTTCTTTAATCACTTACGTACAGTAGCTAAATATAATTAGCAAAAATATGTAGGTACCTAAGGTAATTATATTTAGCTGCTGATCTATTTAATTTAAACTTCCTTTACTTATTTACTTAGGTACCTCTATAATAAATAGCTCCTGATTTATTGACAATATATTATGTCCAACAAGATGATTATCTTACTAAATAATTAATGTGATATCAGGTTATTGGCTTGTTGTTGTTTTATATCATCACGATGGAATATATTACAAAGAAAAAGATTATAAATATCATGGAACTCGTACCCAACAAGTATTCCTATTAAAATACAAACTTGTTGCTGATATTGACCGATTTTATTACAGGCCGTAACTTCTTTGTATGTGTAAAGTGGGCTCCTCTTGTAACTTGACAGACCTACTGTTTTAGTTTCATAATATATTTTGGTAATTGTATCTCAGTAGAGTAAAAGCTCTTGGTTGGTGCAACCATATACTAATATGATGTTTTTATATGCGTATGCAAATCTTAAGAAAGAAGAAGTATGTTGGCAGTTCTTCCTTACATCCTCAAGCAAAAATTCTCTGAAAATCTATCGAAATAAGAATTTCCAGTTTGTGAAGTAACTTAATTATTTGTGTACCACACTACACTAAGAGATATTCAATTACTCAAATAGCATATTGAAGGAGTTTCTACTTTGCAGATTAAAATTCCAGACAATGATTCATTTCACCAATAAGATTGAATCTCCAAATATCAGTTATTGTGTATTATTAAGGGAGTATATAGGTATATATATCGAAAGTGCGCGCCATCCTATCTACGCCTCCGTACCAACCCGAATAGTATAGTTTTAAATATAAATACAGCAAATAGATCACCTATTTAACATCGTCTTAGTTAAAATCCAATAAGAATCTGATAAGCTTAGCTGCTATTATAGTCTTGTTCAAATTATGGGTAATTGGTAGCAGTAGTTTCTTATGCTCTCGACTTATAAAATTCACTTCTTCAGCAAAAGATACAAAATAACCATATGCAAAGAGTATTAGTATAGTTACTCGTAGTTCTTACCAAACTGTGATCTCAACATAGGTCCTAAAAAACTATAAATACCTATTTGGTTGACAATAACTATTGTCAAGGTCTCACACTTACTCTCTCACAACTAAGGTACTCACACAGGTACAGCCGCCAATAAAAGTCGCTGACCGTATTCAGATTTCCAAAATTGCTATGCAATGTCAGGTAGTTGCATAAGTCGCTAAGTTTTTTTTTAGATTTAATATTAACTGTATACATGATATAATTAATTTTGATGATAATGCTCCAGAAAGTTGTTATTTATTAGGATTCTAAGGCTAATATGGTTCAAATTGATCTTATTTATTTGCTATAGCTTAATCAAGGTTAAGTAAAAACTAAAAGTAAAAACAAGGTTAAAAAAAGCATTGACAGACCAAACAATTCTAATAAGCTCACAAACTTTTAAATTGTAACGATAGATGTCGTCACTAGTTGCACGGCAAACTTAATTTCAAGCTCCTGTTAAGTAATCATAAGTAAATGTAAAAAAAATATTTTATTTCATGTTGCTCATAAAATCTGTTTAACATTGTATAAACAGAATAAATTTGTCTTTCTTATTTTTCTATTAAAAATCAAATTTTGATGATGAAGACGAAATCATGTTTAATTATACATCGATGTGTCTAATCAATCAGTGTGTAACTTAGCGACAAAAATAAGGTATTCAAATTTAAATTCATACCTAATACGATCATTGCCATATACTAAAAGATTGTAGACAAATAAGATGCGTCGAAGTTAAGTAAAAAAAAATATCTATGCCTTCCATCATCATTATCAGCCCGTATCTACACTGCTGGTTGTAGGCTTTCCGCACTGAACTACTACCGATCGCTCATCTCAATTCTTCGGTCTATCTTGTAAATGAACACCCACAACCTTGTCGTCCTTTATGCTGTCTCCAGTCTAGGATTTTCCTCCCCCATCGCTCATCATTGACTCGGCAAATATAGCCAGCTCGTTACTGCTTCAGTTTTTTGACTTATAGGGCTATGTCGACAAGTTTGGTTCTTGTCGAATTTTTAGTCCCGGGTTATATCACTCAGAGAATTTTGTTGCATAGCTTTCGGTCGCTGTGTGACTTTCAACCTATGGACTATTGGTACAGCTTCTGTTCTTTCATCTTCTGTTCTTCTGTTAAGTTCTTCAACAATAGCGTGAACAAGACAATGCACGAGTTTAGATGTCGATGGGGTAGGGTAACTTTACCATCAGGCAAGTCGTACTTTTTTTATACGGCAGATTGAGCAAAGAAGCACACGGCATGCCTGATGGTAAGCCCATAACACGTACTAGCACGTACTGCCTGATTATATTATATATATTATATTATATATATGAGTAAAAAGTTTTTGACGAGCTCGGTGGCGGAATATTTAAGAACGCTATTTTGATGACAAGGGTCGTGGGTTCGATTTCCCACACAGTTCCCACACAGGACAAATATTTGTATGCATGAACTTTTGCGTTGTCTGTTTACCTGTTTTGTCTGGGTGTTTTTAAGATAGGTAAAGCGCATCAAAGCTGCTCGTATGGAGACATACTGTACCTTCGCCAAACCGAAAACCGTAGCCAAACTACAACTGCCTGGTCGGTTATTGTATTCCTGCGAGTGGGTGAGGTGACAAGTAGCACCTAATGAGTTAGAGCGTTAGCAGCACAGGTGGAACCGCTCGAGAGATAGGTACTCCAGTGTATTGCATGTGTTCATAGGTCACAATATTGACTTCACATCATGTGGACCGTATGCTTGTATGTCTTCCGTAGTTGTATAAAAAAAAAGTCACCGTAGCCTATAGATACTGTTGCAAGTATCTATAGGGTACGGTAACTGTTTTTTTATCACTCTGGGGTGTCACTCTTACGCCACTGGCCCTAAAATGCGTTGCTGTTTGCCTACCAGACAGTAAGACATAAAACAAGGTGCAGATAAACTATCTAGTAGTAACTATATAAAAATGTACTAGATAATAATAGGTATAAAAAAGGATATCTCTGCACCCTTAAACCGTGAAGGATACGTTGATTAGCAATCTTGGTCTTCAAACATTGAGACATTCAAGCTCGCGGTAAGGATGTGCCGAAGTTTTCCAAATGTTGCAAAACCAACGATTACACATATGTTGTGTACACATATGTCTATCGGCCTCTTTGTAGCAGATACCCCAGTAAATCTGTGTTGTTTGACCGAGGTTATTACCTTAACCTAATTAAAATAATTTTATAATTTAGAAATAAGGGAATGGCAGCATGTAATTTCTTATTTTTCTTATTTATTAATGTAACTCAATGCACTGAATTACATGCAAAAGCAAAAGCCAGACACACATTTTTTGTTAAACTTATATGTGACTGTATTAGTGCTCAAATGTAGTAAAATATCGATAAAGCAAATAGACTTCAAAAAATATTTAACAAGGTTTCAATTACAAAGATACATAAGCGTTTCAAACTGACTATGCTGTTATGATTTGTATTTGTTTTTCATTTTAAGAGCATTTAATATACATTCTATATTCTATCTATTTATCTATAACTTCACGCCAAATCCCTTGCGGGGTAGGCAGAGAGAGCTTATAGTATTAATATACATAATCGACAGCTACTTGTACTCGATGATGAACTGTTTTTAAATTGGTTCCTATTGATATATTTTTCGTCTTAGCGTTATCCCGTTTCCTAATTCATCAGCCATGCAATTCTCTAAGCGACTCGTAATGGCTGTGTGCGTCGCTGTGATCACAGATGTCACAGCTTTGACATCGTCTACTGCGATCACGGCTAAATTATTTGGTATTCTATAAGGCTGTAAGCGTACGCAAGGCTGTTTGCCTTGTAGAATTCCAATTCCAAACGCAGCCTTGCGGCGCGTGTGTGTGTGTGTGTTAGTGTCGCACAACCATGAAAAGCGACACCAAAGAATAGCAATTTTGTGTTCAAGGCTGTAACAGCCGATGTTTCCGAGGATGTAAGTATGTTTGCTCTTACAGAATAGCATGGCAGGATTGCCGGTATACCTAAGCCTAAGGATTAGGCGAGGATTCTGATTTTTATATGGAGCGCCTTCTATTAGACCTCTACAACCCAGAGGAAAAATCAAACCTTTCTTAGGTGAGGTAACACGTCTTTCGAAATATATTTTTTGGACGTGCGGGTTTCCTCACGGTGGTTTCCTTCACCGCCGAGTAAGTGATAATTAGAGTCATGCTCATAAATCCGAAAACTCGAATTTAGTGCCAGGATTCGAAGCAGTGACCGCTTGGTCAAATAGGCCGGTTATTTATTCACTTGGTTATCACATATCTAATGGAATGAGTTCGTGTAGTATTAAAGTTAGTACATAATAGTATGCAGATTTTTCGAGATCGGTCGCTAGAGGAACCTCAGGGCCTAGTGTTTAATTTATTTTTAGCATTCCGTGCCGAAGTAAAATAAAAATAGCAGTTTTGCCTCCACCTCGGCGCCTGATTGTTACAACCTTCATATGACCAATGACCAAATATAAATAAAAAAGAAATGTTGTTGAGCCCGATGGTCGAGTGGCCAGTAGTGGCTACTTTAACACCGAGGCTCGTGTTCGAGCCCCACACAGGATATTTAAGGGCATGAATATGTCTGTTTGTCTTAGTTTGAGTGTTATAAAAAGCAGTCTGTCTGGGGAAGTCTTCAGAGAAAACCGTAGTTAAATAACAATTCTCTGGGGGGTTATTGCATTCTTGCGAGTAAATAAGGTAACCAGTAAGCTCCTAAAAAGTATTATTATCTTAATAGCAGGAGTGGCAACACGCGAGCGATACTTCCAATATAGCAAGTGTTCATAGGCTATGGTAACCACATTACATCAGGTATAGCCTTATGCTTGCATGCCCCACAACACCTTATGCAGATTAGATTAATAGATTATATATTATCAAATAGTAAATAAATGAAGTCTACCGTTACTGACTCTACATTTATGACACTGTCTCTACAGATCGTGAAGTGGCAGTGTCGCATCAGACAAGTTAAAAAAACTTTGAATGGTCGTCGAATTTAATTATGTCATTCATTGTCATTGCGTAATGTCTGACAGCAATCTATCTTACCCTGTCACTTCATTAACATTCATAGATCTTTTCATGAACGCTCACCGGTTCCTACCCCGATTAATCTCAATACCTAATCGTGAAAAAGTAAGAAAAAATCTTATATTAGAACGTAAATGATATATGAATACGATGGAGGACGAACTTCAACTGTACATAAGTTATATAAACTTCTACTTACCTAAAGTACCTACATATTCTGTAATCGCAACGCTGATCAGAACTTTAAGTCCCGCCATATTAAGCCACAGCAACTTTAATATTCTCCATTAAGATAACAATAAAGGTAGCCAACCTCCAACGCTTTTGACATTGCCTTTTATAAGGTCAGTTTGTTAATATAAAGTAAAGCTGCCAGATGTGATGCGAGTGAGCGAGCACATTGGATTTTAATACTTACCACTGACGAATGAATTTCGTTTAATCTACCTAATATTGAAGTAGGTATACAAAAACCTGCAAAAGTATTTGTCAAATGTTTGATTGTTACCAAATCATCGCTAAACCAACATGGGTTACAATTATCATCGTAACTGATCCTCACGCGAAACGACGGATAAAAGCTAGTACATACTTATAATAGAACAGTACCTAAGAGGTGCTCTGTTTGCACATTGAATTTTAATAAAAAGATGTTGTGGAATTTCTCAATTTGAACGTCGTATGGGTAATGAAATCGAGTTATTGAACGGAATATACGCGACTCCCGAAGAGATTTCTCTGAATATCTTGTTGTATTATCTCGTTGTTTGTGTACCTATTAGCGATGGCTCACTACGGCTGCGCGTAATGCATCCTGCTAACTTCCTAACGATTAAATTAGTATCTGACGAGAAAGGTGGCACAGCGGTTAATAACGCGACTGTGTCACCGACGCTCGTGGGTTCGCTTCCCACACAAGCAAATATTTGTGTGCATGAACATGTCTATTTGTGTTGGTCTGGGTTTTTAAGAGAGTTAGGGCACATCAAAGTAGGGTCTGAGGAAGTACCTCCTCCACCTCACAGAAAACCGCAGCCAAATAACAACTCTCTGGAAGGTTGTTCTGTCCCTGCGTGTTAGTGAGAACACCAGTAGTCTCCTAAGGAGTTACTGTTTTAACAGTAGAAGTGGCATCACGCCAGTGATACTTAATGCTATTGCAGGCGTTCATAGGCTTCGGTAATCGCTTTACATCAGGTAGGTCGCATGCTTATGTCTTCCGACGTTGTATATAAAAAAAAACAAAATTTATATTCTTGCCGTGCAATTTAGCCCAGGGTAAAAAAGGAGGGGTTATTAATGTAAGGAGTTACCAGCAAGCACTGCGCCTACTCCAAGCGTATACCGTTTGGTATTCTGATTTGGCTTTGAGAATTTATGAAAGTTAGACTGTCAGAAAGAAAGAAGGAGTTTCCGCTATCTGACCTCTTAAGTAATAGTTTTATAATGGCCGTATGCTTGGACATTGTATAATAGAAAAAAAAGATAATAAGCGGCACGACTAAGCTTGCATGCTGCCGCCATGTGAAAGCCGCAATAACAACTCCCTGGACGTACTCCTTGTATTGCAAGCGCTTATACGCTTCAGTAACCACTTCATATTATGGAGGTCGTATGTATATTGCCACCCGACGTACTATAAAAATCTTTCGGATGACCACCGCTGCTGTGTAGCTATGATTAGTCACTAAAATAATAACATAAAACGATATCACAGATAATGGAGGTTCAGCTATGAAGCAGTCTCTGGAATAACATTATCGCTGTCATGAGACTTGCCCTAATTAGTGGAAATAAAAGGCTTTAAAATTTGACTATTTCATCATCATCATCATACAGTAAATTCATCATAAAGCTTCGCACGCTGGTATCATTAGTGACACTCGAATTATTGGCGTGTAGTTGCTAATATAGTGCACGCATTGGCGACTGCTTTAAATCAGACGAATAATATACTGTTTTACCAACTAAGCGGCGACGTGAATAAATAGAGTAGGTATAATACTTGTGCGTGTGGGCAAAACTACTGAACTCTCTGACAATAGTAGGTATGGTAGCAAAACATATAAATTAGAGCGGACATACTTCAACTAACAACTTATCAGAAGTAGAAGGAAGTATAAGAAGGGGTAGGTATAAGTAAATTTCTTTGCTTTGGTAAAAGAACGTCCATGTAACGGTATTAAAATTCTTCCTTTCTTCTTCCTAGCGTATCCCGTTTCCTTATCCTTTAGGTATAAATCTAAGGATTTAACGAAGAATGGTATTAACAGAGAGCGACTGTAGTCAGTTCTTTACAACCGAAAAGGAAAACTAGACTTTTCTTAGAGTAGGTTATACATTTTTCTAAATATAATTTCTAGTGCGCGCTAGTGTTTCCTCACATTGCTTTCCTTCATCGCGGAGCAAGTAATAAATCCGAAAACACAAATTTAGTAGAACATGACCAGGGACCAGTTGGTTAAAAGGCTGGTTCTTTATGCGATGTGCTATCACTGCTCGTTGAATGGTCTGCCTACACTACCCCTAACTAATCCCACTGATTTAGAGCATACTCAACCACGCTGCTTAACTGCGGATTGGCGGAGGCTAGTGTTGTCAAGCCGTTCGAATGCCACTGACTTAGCTTAACGACTATAATTTATCGACAACAGTCGGGGATCGACGGTTTAACGTGTCGTCCGAAGCACGAAGAAGGTTCTCACCTTCTTCTAACAGCATAAAAAAAACATGAATGAACTAAGGTTGTCGGTATTGCCCTCGAGGTAGCAAGTGGATCATGTCCGCCGAGTTAGCGATAGCTGATGAGAGTTGTAAAGAGAGATTACATGACTATGGACGTCAAACGCACAGCGAGGACAGGGAAAGTAGAGGCTTCGCATAAGGTGTAAAGTTTTAGAACACTACAACAGACTAGCACATAAGCTGTATAGTAAGTAAGCTTCACGCAGATCGATAGCTCTACAGTACCTATTCAACTAGGTACTGTATCCGTAAACCATATTGGAGTTAAATTTGGAGCTGCGGAGACAATTGTCTGCTTAGCAGCTTATGTGCTATTTGGGATATAAATTTAATGAAATTACTACTTTATTGAAGTCAGTTTTTAATTCGTAATTATTCAGTGTAAGATAGTATAGTTTTTTGCAAAGTGAATATTTGTAGGCTAGGTTGGTAGTAGATATGCTTTCTAGGTAAGTTCCTATCTAGATACCTAGGTAGGTACTTTACCGCGTAATACATATTATAAATGAGTAGCTTTAATGAGCTCGGTGGCGCAGTCGTAAATGACGCGACTTTAACACCAACGCTCGTGGGCTCGATTCCTACACATTACAAACATTAGTGTGCATGAACATGTGTGTTTGTCTTAGTCTGGATGTTTTTGAGAGAGGTAGGGCGCATCAAAGCAGCCCGTCTGGGGAAGTACTTTTACCATACAGAAAACCACAGCCAAATAATAACTCCCTAGAGAGTTGTTGCATTCCTGCGTGTGAGGTCATTAGTAAACTCTTAAAAAGTTGCTGTGTTAGCAGCAGAGGTGGTACCGCGCCAGTGATATTTAACGTACTATGTATATGACATAGGCTACGATAGCCACTTTACATCAGGTGGGCCGTAGGCTTGCATGCCTCCCGACGTTGTATAAAAAAAAGCTACATATATTGTTATCTAACCATAACATTTTCCTATCGTTAGACTTTAACTACTGATGCATACAAAAATAAATTATGTTAAGTACCATATCTACGCATAGTTCAAACTTAACTTGGATCTACTACTTTATTACCTACCAATACATGTGGGTGGCAATACAAATAAAGATCCGTAAATTCGGTAGGTAGAGCTAATCATGTATAACTTGAAATGTAAGATTTTTGATATTTTTTTTTAATTCAACCTCGGGAGGTAGGCTTACAAGCATGCGGTCTACCTGATGTAAAGTGGTTACCGTAGCCTATAAACGCATGCAACATATTAAGTATCTACACTATTACAATATCTCCTTAGGAGATTACCTACTAGTAACCTCACTTACTCGCAGGAATACAACAACCCTTTTGGTTGCAGTCTTATGTAAGGTGGAAGTATGTTATGCGGCATAATAGTAGGCACTCACTATTAATTTTAAAGGAAAAGCCAACCCCAAATACAATTGAGGTATCTGACTGAAAAGCTCTAGCGAAAGAGAAATCGTAGCTTAACGTAATACTTGCCCGGTCACACTATTTATTAACAAGTATACAGTGCTTCATTATGCACAAAGGTCGTTGAAACATTGTTGTGTTCTTGCGAGTGAGTGACATTGCGAGGAGGTTTCTGAAAAGTTTGTTTCTGTATTTTGGCAGCGAAGGTAATATGAACGAGAACTTTCAGCATTCATAGGCTCAGTTAATCGTTCCATATCAAGTGGGTTGTATATTTCCCGGCATTCAACAAAATAAAATAATGAAACTAATAAATGTTAACCACAAAATAACTAATATCGAATCTATGAATCAAATCCGTGTCCTAAAAATATTAAAATACAATCTATAGTAGAGCACTCTACAACTTTACCGCCATAATCTTACTAACGAGGAACTAAAGTGCACGCTCCGCCTATTTCATCATGGTGGTATTCACAAGCTCATGCAAACTGTCACAACTAACAAATATCTATTTATCTCCCGCCGAACGAGATATCTACATATAATACCACATGTACCAAAAAGAGATATCGACTTATGTGCGAGCGAGATAACTATATTTCAAGGTGCAGTCCGCAATACCAAGGTAACTCTTTAGAGCAAACTAAATATGATTAATTTGCATTGCAGTTGCAACTTTATCTCGTGGACAAGAGGGTTGTATTTGGACTGAACATGTGCAACGTCTGTGTCAATCAAATGGTGGACGGGGTGAGCGAGCGAGTTATATAGTGATCGTATGTAGTAGAGCAGGAGAGAAAATAATACGGAATCGAATGGTCATAATGCAGTAAAGTTCATTCAAATTCCGCGTGAAAGTTTGAAACGTATATAAAAGATGGCGCTACTTGGTTTTTCATAACCAATTACAGAAAATATTTTCATCAAAAGCGACTTCCATATATCATGGACAATTTAGGCACAAATTTACAATTAAAAAATATATTTTTTATTAACATTTCTAAATAGGTACTAGGTAATAGTACTATATTTGTCATTTTAAATTAAAAAAAAAAAACGTTGTATAAAACGTTAGTATACCTAGTTACTATATTAATAGTTTATCACTGAATTCCTTAAAATTACTTATCTACCTACGGATTGTAAATAAGGACAAAGAGTTAAATTGGTGACCCATATTAGGCAGATAAATGGAAACAAATTATATCTCTGTACCCTACTGTCTCTAATAATAGAAATAAAAGCTATAAATCAGTGAAACATTTTGATTGAGAGTACCTACACAGAAACTTAGGTATGCGATGGGATAAATATTTCACTTTAATCTTTTAAATTAAATCTTTTTAGGTTTCCAAAAAAATGCTACTTTGACTTCAACTAAAATCGAAGTCAATTAAAGTATCTAATCACAAGAAATACATAAGTAAACAACGCGAACATTGCTACCTACAGCATAGTCTTAACAGTTATATGTGTATATCTAATGCAAGACTGGACTAATTTCAAACAGGTCCACATTTCTGTGTATGTTGGCAATGCTAACCAAGTTTTGTTTACGACTTTTTTGGAAGATTCTAAGCGGTGTTCGTAGTCTGAATATTCAAATTTGGTACTCACGAGTGTTTGTAGTGGCATGTAAACGTCAAACTTGCCGGGAGATCGCGTGAGCGCGGCGCGGCGGCGTGCAACCGTCCGTGCGTCCAACAACAAACCGCTCCACCATTGTTTTTACACGAAAAAACACCAAGTTTCACACAAAATACACCATAATATTTCGGTAAAAGTGCGGAGCGAACCGAGATGTGTCGTCCGTGCCCGCGTTCGCATCTAAACGGCCCGAGTTTTATGTTAGATTACAGACGTAACTTTTATAGATCCTCGGTGCTATATAACGCGGTGGGCGGACTCAAACGAGAGTGGCCTTTATACAGTGTCGGTAAGAGTTATAATGGCGTGGTTAGGACGTTGCACGGGTGTCATTAAATGTCGCGCGACGAGGGGCGAGGCGGGCGGAGGTGTGTGGGTAAAGTTTTGGGTATTGATTGAATATGAGTCGGATTAGTCACTAATGATCAACAATTGGCTGTTTGGCGCCTTTATTATTGCCGCTGGGGAAGTGCCCGACACAATTTTATATCGTAATCCACTTAGGTACGATTCCACTATGACATGTGTAAAGTCGTTAGGTATATGAATGAAATCTAGTTACCTATGTAGGCATACGCTAACATATAATTCATAGGCAAAGAAAATGTGCGGCCTCAACAAATTTTCAGGGCGTTGACTCGTGTCCGGCAGATAATGATAAGCTCCCCCGTTTATACCTACCATAAATGCGTAGGTTTATAAAAATAGACCCCAAAATTTGCAGGTATATAATGAAAAAAAAAACCTCAACCATCACTGTGTCCTATTCTTATTCTCCTAATTTTGTCACATGGCTATGTTACATGTCTAAGCATTTACTTAAAATTACAAGTATTTACTTGAAATTACAAGTATTTACTTAATAACTGTATTCAAAATTACAGTGAGAATGAACTAGAAATTGAGACACAATAAATATGCAGCTATCACGTAGGTACGCACTGAAATTCTTGCATATACCTACTTTTATAGTTTTTAGGACATGTCTACTTATATAGATAGTTACACCTTTTGGCAACGCCACCCTTTGCCGTTAACATCCTCAACGATCTTGTAGGTACATACTATTTCTATTTCAGTCAGAAAAGTCTTTTGGATAACTTTGTTTTCTTGACCCCTCAAGGGTAACTATTAAATACCAGCTTTAGTATATTCCTTTATAAGTACACAATATGTGTCACTGAGTTTGCAATATTTAATCAAGGATCTCTTCACTTGGTTACTCCGCAACTTAGATTATAAAGGAACCAACATCACGAAACTAAATATACCTATCTACTTACCAGCGTAGGTAAGGTAAGTGGTTGCCTTAATTGTTGTAACAAATATTTATATATATACTGATAAACTATCCATAGTACTCAGTAGTAATCTACATCTAAATTGATGTAATAAGTATGGATAGATAATATCTACCCAGAAATTAAAAAACTGTTCAGCGGAATTAGAATTTATTCAGGTTACTGTAGAGTCGAAAGTTGTATAGATGTTTCAATGGCAAGAAGATATAAATATGTAGTTACGGCATACCATTCTTGGAAGTCAATATAAGTTTGTTACTTAGAACAAAGTACAATAAGTAGAGTTCTGGTTTTTATGACGCCCAATTTATAAACTGAACAGATCGTTTGCCACCAAATAGTTTTTGTGTAAACAGGAGTTAGTGTAACGATTTTTGTTGTTTTTTCCCCGAGTGCTTATTAATGGAGACTTTATTAATGGAGGGATAACGTTTAACAATTTCAGAAGGATTCATTTGTTACGCATCCTTGAACAGTCTATACGAATGCATACGATAGTATTACGAGGTTGATGACGCAGTGGTTAGTAATGCTACATTGAAACCAAGTTCGATTCCATGAACCAAGTTGGATATGAACATGTCTGTTTATCTAGATATTTTGAGAGAGGTAGGTCACACCAAAGCAGTCTATCTGGAGAAATCTCTACCTCACAGAAAATCGCAGGCAAATATCAATTTCATGGAGGGTTTTTTTTTTTTTTTTATTGGGGACACGGCATGTGACATCCAGGGCCTACTTGATGGGCTGCAGGACACTGGTGTCCAGGAATAGAAGCCACGAAATACCATGCACTTCATGTCGTCTCGTGGCGTCTACTATGCCGGGCTTGAAGGTGCCTCTTTATATTCCTCTTAAAGAACCCAATGTCGAATACGTGTGGAGCCGGAAATACATCGCCGGGAAGTCTATTCCACCGGTCAGCAGTTCGGCACAAAAAGGATTGACTAAACCTTTTTGTGCGAGGCAATGGGATAATATTCTCGACTGTGTGAGAATGTGCTCGCTGTGATGGACGGTAGTTCCGGTACTTGAACGGGGAAGGAGGAATAAGGCTATAGAGTTCCTCCGAACATTCACCATGATATAGTCGGTAAAAGTGACTCAGCGCGGCGACCTCTCTGCGGAGCTCCAAAGGCTCAAGAGATGCTCCCAGCTTAGGGTCGTCAATAATCCGGACCGCTCGCCTTTGCATTGAATCAAGGGCATCCATCAGGTACTTTGCGGAGCCTTCCCAGAGATGCGAACAGTATTCCACACACGGTCGGATTTGAGCTTTGTAAAGCAACAGCCGTTGTGCGGGTGTGAAATACTGCCGAACCCTGTTCAGCACTCCAAGTTTACGAGAGGCGTTCAATATGACATTTTGGATGTAATCCCTGTGATTCAGATCTGAACGCAAGTTTAAGCCGAGAATCGATAAATGGTCGCCGATGGGAAGCGAGACGTCAAGGAAAGTTGGGGCCGGAGAAAACGGGTCCTTCTTAGTGGAAAAATATGGGTTAGTGTGATCCTACGAGTGAGTAAGATCACCAGTAAGCTCTTAAGGAGTTGTTCTGTTAGCAGCAGAGCAACATGGCGTCAGTGATACTTAATGCGTTGCTGCAAGCGTTCATAGGCTAAGATAACTGCTTCACATCACGTGGAACATATGTTTGTTTTTTTATTTTATTGTAACAAAAAAATTGTTGCTGCTATTACTATACGAAATTATTACTTGTAGGAACATATATCCTCTACATACAACCTATGAATAATTGTTTTATGTAGTTTTTCATTTTTGTGGAAATATTTGTTATTTTACATAAAACGATGACTCTACAATTCTGCGTCAGTATGCTCAATTTACTGATTTTCATCAATATAAACAGGTTAGTTTAATATTCATGATTATTTCAAGCTCTATAAACCTCGGAGATTCGCATACGACATGTGACTCTCCAAAATTTATAGAGCTTGAAACAATTTATAGTAATGGTAGATGATAATTTTAGGCCAGAGTAAAATCCTGAGCCAGAAGGCACAACTCGCTATACACAATGCAGTGTTGGTCCCAACGCTAACTTATGGAAGCGAGAGTTGGGTATGGCAGAAAGAGCATGAAAGTAGAATAAACGCGGTTGAAATGCGAGCGCTGCGCAAAATTTGTGGCGTAAGGCTCGTAGACCGTATTCGCAATGATGATGTTAGAAATAGAGTTGGTCTGAAAGAGAGCGTCGGTGTTAAAATAAGAAGAGGCATGCTCCGATGGTTCGGGCATGTAGAAAGAATGCAAGATGAAAGAATGACGAAGCAGATATACAATGCAAAAGTGGAAGGATGTAGGAGCCGGGGAAGGCCAAGACTCACCTACCATGACCAAATTGGTCATGTTCTATCAGAAGGTGATGTCAGGAGCCCTAGAAACCGGCGTGCGTGCATGAGAAGAGCAATGAATGTTAAAGAAGCGAGTGAGATATGTAAGGATCGAGTCACGTGGCGCTCGGTTCTCTCTGCCTACCCCGCAAGGGATTTGGCGTGAAGTTATAGATAGATAGATAATTTTAGGCAGAGAGCAAATATTTGTTGAACTAGCGGAGACTAAGTTGGAAAGCATAAAAGAACCGACGTAAACATGTAATATTTGTAATTATCACACGCTGTGAACAGTGCAGATAAATCTTTTTAGGAAACGCAAGCTTAAAAAATTGTATTCCGAAAGCCGTGGGATGCAACTTAATCTAAGAAATGCATGGTTTACTGTTTGGGCTGTGGAGGTCTAACGGCAGTAATTCTATGTAAAAATCTATATTTTCGCCAAATTCTTAGATTTAGGTGACGGACGTAGTGAATCTAATGGATTAGGAAACGGGATAATGGTAGGAAAACGAGCACATTCAGGTCTTTAAACAATTATATAAATCTTTATAAAGGGTAAGTATTTTACTGTGCATACTCGAATGGGTAACAAATTGGTGCTATAACTCTTATCCAGACAGCTGTTGTAGTTTGTTCGTTCTATAATTCATTCTATGGTTATTATAAAAATAATACCTACATAGGAAAGATTTTAATAAGTCGTGAAATATCTATACCTACACACATCAGTATGTTTAAAATCCAAGTTAGTGCACGTGAGTCATTTAATAGCCACGCCAGTCACGCCCTACGTAGGCAGACTGTACGTGTATCAAATAGTATGCCTTATCTCCATATCGCGATGACAGATAAAAGACAGGTCTCAGGAATAAATATCTACGAGTTTATTGTACCTACCTATACGCCCAAGATTAGGTAGCTGAGTGTCAAATGGCACATTAATATATTACGAGTAAGTTATGAGTATTTTATTCTAATGGATCCTATGAACTAAGCATAGTGATAGCTTAGTGGATGAAGAAGCAGCCTATAAACCGACTAGTCTTGGTTCGAATCCTGGTGTGGTTATACCACTAAATTCGATTTACTGTACCTATGTACTATATAAACTCAAAAACATGCACTTATCATATGCTCGGCGGTGAAGGAAAACATCGTGAGGAAACCCGAACGTCCAGAAAATTATATTTCAAAAGATATGTAACCTGTATGTATATCTTCACGCCAGGTTCCTTGCGGAGTAGGCAGGGAGAACCGTGCGCCATAAGACGCGGTCCTTACATACTTCACTCGCTTCTGTGACATTCATATCTCGTTTCATGCACGCTCGCCGGTTAACATGTAACCTAACATAAGAAAATTCTAATATTCCCTGTGGGTTGTGGAAGTCTGACGGCAATCACTCTATGTCAACATTAATATCGCACTTACAATGATTTTCAAGTTTTTTCATGTAACAGATGAGTAGATAAGAGGACGTAGGTCACGTAGGTATGCATCAGTTCTAGACCCAGCGGTTTGAATTGTATATTGATATTTGAGTTTTTTTTATGTTTCTACTTATAATGTCGGGAAGCATACAGCCCATCTGATGGAAAGTAGTTGCAGTACCCTATGAATGCTTATAATACATGAAGCATCGCTAAAGTTGCTAAATCATAGCTTGATTACGAATTATAAAATTAATGCTGTAAAAAATTAAAAATAGACATACGACTATATGTAGAGTGCTTAGTTATATTGCTATATTTAAAATACTTCCGCCACTTTACTAAAAGTAGATACTATCACAAAAAATAGTAATACAAAAATGTAACTACGTCAGTTCTGTTACCTATTCCGTACATTAACTTTTAAACTTAGGTACCTATCGACACGTGGTCGGCATCGACGTCAGATCGATGTCGGACGAAGCGATGGCGGACTCTGCCTCGGTTTCTCAATCAACCTGCGTACTACTTTATATTCTAAGCACACTGCATATTTCCACTGCGTACACTTCCGAGCAAAATATATAGCAAAATATATATTTTATATGGCTAACAGTGACGAATTTTCATAGTGCTTAGCCTATTATAGAAAATATGAGATGCTCTTTATTAAAATCAAGCATCGCCTGAGGGCGTTAATTTCAGTTTAAGCTACTTAATTATATTGATATTAATATAATTTAGTATATCATTTGTATTTAATTATACGATATACATAAATAAATATACGAATTATAAAAGGTTCAATAAAAAGAAAGCAATTACGAATATGAAATAATGTTGAGACATCTCTACTTCGTCAGTTCTTAAGTAATGTTAATTGTCATTTATTTCAATTAATTATTATATTTTCTTCACACTTATATACGAATCATTAAAATATTAGCTGTTGCCTATTTTGACGCAGATATACTAAGAAATCGGAAACAAAAAACACTCTATACTGGCTATACTCGTACCTTAGGCCAGAACATTTTTTCTCTGTATCAAAATTCATGTTAGCGTAACTTAGTCACATCTGCTTTCAAAAATCGTCACAAACTTGCATATGTGTAGAATAATGAGATTATGGCAACTGTACAGTTACGTAAGTTCTAAAACATTTGTTATATATAAAATCGATCTAATGCTAATTTTAATTAATGAGCATACGTACTACAAATCTAAAGTCACAATTTTCTCATCGATAAACATGGATCAATCATAATTTAATAAAAACTGAAACCATAGATATAACCGCAATTATAATTTTACATAGTTGCAAACGATCGCAAAACACGATATTATTGCATTTAACACAATTTCGTTTTACGTAGGAGCAGTTAATTGCATCTTAATTTATGGTTGTTGCGAATTATTAATTCATTTGGTAATTGACTGTTAATGCACGATAATTAAATGTACTGAAAATATATAGATAATAGGTAGGTATAGTAAAAATAGCTACATTCGTATGAATTGAAAAATAAAAAGAACATTTTAATTTCAGCTCAGAGTTACTTTTCTAATTGGAGTACAAATAGTAAAAGTGGGTGAGAATGGTATTTTTTATACTACGTTGAGTAGTGGCTAAGTGTTATTATTACTCACACGTTGTCTCAATGCATCTTCCTCAGGATGTTCCTGGTGGCCTTCTTCACTCATATGAACTAACAACCCTCTAACGAATTGTTAATTGTCTGCGATTTTTTGTAAGGATATAGGATTTGATAGGTAACCTACGCATGAATTAAAGACCTCTGTGTATTTAGGTGTGAAACTTTTCTGTCTCAACTAAAATGGTCGTTTTAAATTATTCCCAGATTTAATTAAATATTTAATATGAAAAATATCAACGATTATAGGCATCTTTATTTAAATAGGCTAATTCTCTGTATGATACGTCTGATTCTATGATGTTTAATAAAGAGTCTAAGATTATGTTAAAATATAAAAGACGTGTCCAAGTACCCACGAGGGCCCAATGGCAAATAAATATTTTTTATATCTATTACATATACAATACAATATACAATATCATACAATATTACAAATTATTGACCAAATGATGAATAATCTATGTGTCTATCTATAACTTCAAGCCAAATCTCTAGCGGGGAATTATTAATGTATTGTCTAATAATGCAACTAATACACAGATTAAGAACATATAAGTAAATTAACGTAATGGGTATTGATGAAAACTGTATTAAAATGGAAAGTGCCAAATGTCAAATCCAAAATATAGCCGAAGTTCATTGCTCGACACTGTAATACGTGAATACATTCGCGTTTAAATTCCACCATTTTAGAATGATACAAAAATATTTTGCTCGCGTTGTAGGTAGGTATGTTTTGGGGGTCTCTACCTGCCACATCTCGAAGCTACCTACCGACCTACGACTTCTGAATAACAAAGCGTTTTTTAAAAGGGACATCCTGTCCCTGTGTCAACTAACGTGTAAGACATTCGATCCGTTTATATGTAGGTTATTTTGTTACATTATGTATATATGTTATTTTTGCTATACGCACGTCAGGTATTTATTGTTACAGGTTAAATAATGAAAAGAAAATGATACCATATCTACTCACGAGTAAATATATTAGGTACTCGAGGGTAGATATAGAGTAGTGTGTAGATATAAGCCGCCTTAAAATATTTTGGTCTGTTGGTAAACTGTGTCTGTAAAATTTCCGCTTAATCAAATACCACTGCTGTAATAAAAAGTAAATAACAGCGAAAATTTTTCACAAAAAAATAAGACTGAGAGAACATTTAAGGACCGCAAATGCGTCCCCGAAAATTAAAATGCTCAACCCTTCAGAACACAACGGAAGAAATTTCCTGCCGCAAAAAGACTGCCATTAAGGGGTCTTAAGTCTTAGGCTCTTCTCACATCATGTTCCTAAACCGAAATGGTTTCGGTTGCTATTTTGATTTCAAGAGCATTGACATAAGGATAAATTATAAATATACACGATAAATTTTGTATCATTTTTCCATTAGGTACATTTTCCGTAAAAAACATTTCGTCATTTGTGTCTATAATATGTTTTTGAAATTTTACTTTCAACAATCATAGGCAGCGGCAACAACTTTATTTCAGGTTGGACGTATGCTTCTGTGTCTCACGACGTTGTATAAAATTCGAATAATTACAAATTTTGTTAAGTATATAGGATACATGCATTTCATTTCTTAATAAGCAACTTTGATACAATAAAAGCATTTTGTTTTCTTTGATTTAACATTTCTTGTTTGGATGTTGATGAATGAATAAGGTGTAATAAGTAAATGTTATTTTTTTCAAAGGTTATAAAGGCAATACAGAACAAATTGGGCACATGTTAGGACGCTGATTACAAGTGCCAAGTCCGTAAAATATCTATATACTTACCTATAAACAATTGAAATGATACATAATAAATATGCGTTTCTATATGAATATTAAAAACTTATCTCATTAATATATAATCAAATAAGTTTGTAAGTAATAAGTTAGTTTAATATTCATATAGGAACTACCTACAATGTATAGACCCACAGTTAGCCTAGCGCTTATAATTGATCATATATATTAGAATATATATATTATCTTGAAACATATCCTAGCCTTATACTTTTCACAGCATACCATTGCTATTTGGCACATTGGCTAATTAATCACCTACTTGCATGGATAATTCTGATTTTTGTGTTCCAGTAAGATTTACCGATCAAAAAGTAGTGGCATGTGAGAATAGCCTTACTCCCGTTTAGTTCCCTCTGCGGAGGTATTGCCAAAAACAAAGAGCTTTGCAGACGGACCCAGGGGGTGAGGAGGTATAAAGGGGGAGTTGGGTCGTATGGCTCCACGGTTGTAACAGTTTTACGATCGGATACACGCTGTGCTCATGCGCGTTGCAGTTACGTACACGTCTAGAATTTGCATCGGATTATTGACGAGTCACTTCTCCGTATTATCAGTTCCGATTATGCAGACATTCGGGTACTTTTACGAATTTGCGCAAAATAAACCTTTGGATTTTATTACTTTAGCTAACACCTTGTTACTACTATTACAACTGACATAACAACATGTTAGGTTACCTAATATAATTAAGATATACCTAGATAGATCTTGACGAGCTCGGTGGCTTAGTCGTGAAAGACGCGACTTCGATACCACGCTCCTGGATTCGATTCCCATACAAGACAAACATTTGTATGCATGAACATGTCTGTTTGTCTTGGTTTGGCTATTGTAAGAGAGGCAGCGCATCAAAGCAGCCCGTCTGGGGAAGTACCTTCACCTCACAGAAAACCGTAGCCAAATAACAACTTACCTAGAGGGTTGTTGTGTTCCTGTGTGTGAGTGAGGTCACCAGTAAGCTCCTAAGGAGTTGCTGTGTAAGCAGCAGAGGAGGCATCGTGCGAGTGATACTCAATCTATTACACGCGTTAATAGGCTACGGTAACGCTGCTTTACATCAGGTGGACCGTATGCTTGCATGACTCCCGACTTTGTATAAAAAAAAAGATATTTACTGATATAGATATAAGTATATAGTCCACCTGATATAAAGTCGATAAAGTAGCCTATGGACGCTTGCAATACAGGAAATATGGTTCGCGCGTTTCCTCCCCTGCTGCTAACGCGGCGACTCCTTAGGAACTTACTGGTAACCTCACCCAGTCGTAGGAACACATCAGGGTTGTTGTGCTCCTGGAGGGTTCTATGGAGCTGCTATTCAGCTGCGTTTTCTGTTAGGCGAAAGCATGTATTTCCCCAGTAGATATGTTTATGCACACAAACGTTACTATGTGGGAATCGAACACGAGCCTTGGTGTTAAGGCAGTATTGCTAACAACTTCACCGCCGGACTCGTCAAAATTATTAAGAGTACACTCATTTGTACTAAAAAGGCCATATTAATTCATATTACAAATTATTTTCTAAATATTTAAATTAAGTAAAGGATCGTTTTTAAAAGTAATGGCATTTTATATTTATATCATTTTTTATCTAATAAACCTGTCGTCTAAGCCATTATATTATTTATTCTACATATATTTTATTTTATAATTATGTACCTAATCTTAATATTTGAAAGGATTGTCTTTTTATAAGTGGACCCTTGGATGATGATTGATTTTATTGTCTTTTTGGAACATGCACTGTATTAAATGAATTAATCACAGGGTTCTGTAATATGTCAAAAACATTATTTAAAAAAATCACTGATAATTCAGTTGATTAAACTTTTACTGTTAATGCGAGAATAAAATGCGTATTTGAAAAAGTAACTTTAATATTTAAGTTGAAGAAAATTCCGGAAAAAAATGTTACAGTTATTTTCTAAATAATATTATTGATCTAATTTCATATGGTAGGTATCTATAGAGTTTCGGTTTAAGTGGAATCTTTAACTACGGACTCACAGACAAACATAACTTTTTAAATTGAAATTTATGAACAATTCATATTTCCTAATATATTCACACCAGAATCTGAATGACTTTTTAACATTATGAATTAGAAGTTTTCAGCGATTAGGTAGGTACCTACAGTATAAGGCAGTTACGATAAACATTATCTTATACTAATTCGACAATCATAACTATGTGCTTAGATGTGAGTTTTGAGTTAGATTTGAGATTATCTATATAGATAGTTTCGTTTTAGTGAGAACAGAAACTAAATAAAAGGGATAAATTTATTTTTAGAAACAATATTAACAAATTTCAGTCGGGACTATATTTAAAGCTCTTGTAATGACACAAGGTAAGAATAAAATATTTTCTTCTTCGGTAAATATAACAGGTAGGTATATACGATACTTCGATAAAGAATAAATTAATATTTTTCTAATTAAATTTTAGACATTGAGTCAACATTCTACATAACATAGATTTCCAAATATTCATAAATTATTCTATTTACGAGCTAGAAAACCTTTAGAATACCAACGAATTGAAGAGTGACAAAAATATGTTTTAACACGGAACCCCTAAGAATATGCAAACGTATCATCATGACTTTGTAATGTCATAAATATCTTTCAAATAAATATTATATTTAATGTCAAGACAGACTAATGTGACAATCCATAGTAATTTCAATAATTTATTTTATTTCCATTAATCACTTTTAGGTTAGTTCATAATTCTTTTATATTCATACTTAATCTATACCTATGTAAGTTTTCATAGCCAAATTTTATAATAAAATTCGTTTTAACACATTTTTTATAATACCGTACAAATCTTAATCAATACTTTTTATTCAAAATTTTACTAAGATTTACGTTTGCGGTGCCTCGCCCACTGCCAACACTTTTCGATGTACCTACTCACATACCCTTCTAATCCTTCAGGGTATTGTTATACTTCGACTTTCGGTAAGGTGGAAGTGCTTCATCAATCGGGTTACTCATTAAACAGTGCTGTAATATGTCTCTCTCTCTCGCAGCCTCTTATGCTAATCGGCATGATGTATCGCATGGAAGTAAGGTTAACTTTAGTCCTAAAGTCGAAAATTATCGCTATATATTCTATACCTAAGTGGAATTTATCATAAGTTGTATCAACTTATTGAAGTCAAGTGACGAAACGTACGCTATTTGATTACGTGTGTCTATATTTCATAATTATACCAATTGTCACAATAGCCGAGACGCGCCTGTTAAATTATTTGACAAATGTTGTCAATTAAAGTAGCGTTCGTTGTTTTTATTGAGATAAATTATCGTTTTTTAAAGGGTTGATTAATAAAGTGATGTCCAACAAAGGCATATAACCACCTTGGTTGGCGTTCATTGTGGAAGGACTTCCACAGTTAGGTATCAACTGTAAATACGGTCAAAAATTAGATGAAATACGAAAGGAAGCGAAACTCTCATACTCGTGGCGTCCGTAGCCTATGGTAACAGCTTACCGTCAGGCAGGTTATATGCTTGTAGGCTAGGAGATAGTGATATAAAAATCTCGTTTGGCACTTGCTGGGTACAAACAGTATACATAAATTATACCTAATAATCATTATATACTGATATTCACATTATTAAAAATTAGTTATTGGAAGATACACGATATATTTATTAATCTAAACTTAGTCTACAGGACTTAGGATATTAAGCGGGATTCGCTTTTGTTACAAAAAGATTAAATTAAACAATGACAGTATTTTACAAGGACGGCAGCTCATAAGTGAGTAAGTATGGTACGGTCAATATTAGTGGTATGCACAAAAAAGTATCACTCCACGACTTGACGATAATTTTCACAGATTGACTTTGAACCGAGTCATCTAACACTGAATCGTGTCCGGATACTAACCCAAACAAAGCCACAAGACGATTGTAGATATTTTATATAGTGCGTCAATACTGGTGTCTTGTAAAGCCGAAAATTTCAAGCATAATACCTGCTAGGCTTTGTTGAGCATGTTAGTTTACTTCATTTGATCATTCGACGCCACATTTAGACGTAGATATTTATTACTCTGTATAGAAAACTTGTACTGAAGAAGACTGTACAATCGTCTTCGTCCTAACATTATCCTGTTTCATGATCCATTAAAATCGGCGGGGATCCGCTACCTAAGTCTAGGAATTTAGCGAAGATACTGTTTTTCACATGCGACTGCCGTCAGACCGCCACATCCCAGAGGGAAAACCTGACCTCTCTAATTACAAATGTGTACTCATAAATCCGAATACAAAAACTTGGTGCTATGACACGCCTACATAAGAATTCGATCCTACTATTTGTACAGTATTGTATTAATAGACAAATAAAAACCTATTTACCTACAAAAACATTGATACTTACATATTATAGTAATAAATATATATTTAATCTCAAACAAATTACACATTAAAAGTACTATGAGTACTAGACGACCGATAAACATACGTGAATACCTTTTTTTGTAACATACCTATAATACCTACAAAGAAAATACCCAGACAAACAGACATGTTCATGAACACAAATGTTTGCCTTATGCGGGAATCAATCACACAAGCTTTGGACCTGAAGTAGCCATTGCTAGCCGTTCCATGAGTTTCACCGGACATGTCATATTAAAAATAAATACCCAAAATAATCAAATGTATACTGTACAAGTACGTAACACATTTTCTTTTGTATTGTATTTCATTTATTCTGTACCTACCTACAGGATTCTGTGTTATAAAATGTAGTGGAACATATCTTATCTATTCTACTTCGTAATGTTCAATAAAAGGACATCACGTCAGGCTGGTTTCTGAGAAACAAAACGTTGTACTCAAAAACAAGACTACTCTGCCAATGCGGAGTACAGGCGCGGAAACAATTCATTTTATTTTATATTCAGTTCTACCGTCGAGTTCAAAAGTATTAAATACATACGAGGGGCTGAAACATGACCTTTGTAAAGAATGAGTTTTAAAGAAAGGTGGACTGTATGTAATAAATAGGTAAAGACCAGATATCAGAGTATTTTCTATTTATTAAGGATATAGGAGTTATAATAATAATGCTTACCAAAAGACGAACGATGACACACTAATATGACAGCAGAAAACAAAAGCATAATACCAGAGTGTAAAAACATAGAGTTTACAAAAGTATAAAAAGGTTATATAAAAGCTATCCTCAACAACCTTATTATACGTGATACCTCTTTATCCAGTGAAAAATTAATTTTAAGTGTGACATTTTTCGTTTTATTTCTTCGGAATATGACTAGACGGTTGTTGAGAGCCATTAATAGACATATGGTGTATAGGTACATATTCGAATAAAATTACCTGGACAAACTTTGCTGGAATAATGTATTGTTATGTTGTAGGTACCTATTTACCCATTACGAAAATGTCATTTTAGGGCTCCGAACTTCAAAAGAAAAAACGGAACCCTTATTAGTCACTTTGTTGCTCGTCTGTCTGTCCATCTCTGAAGACCCTTTTACTTAGGGACGGGTGGAGCTATCAAGTTGGAATTAATATCATATACTTAGCTCTGCTATCCCTCTGAGTAGTGAAAAAATCAAACTTCTAAGTCAACGCAATCAAAAGATACGGCTTTTTATGCCTCGTTTGTGTGCATATTTTACTCGCAAGGGAATCAAAACCTATATAGGTATATACTTCCCGTTGACCTAGAATCATTAAATTTGGTAAGAAGTAATGTCATGTAGCACAAGTAAAGGAAAAAATCTGAAAACCGTAAATTTGTAGTTACATATTAAAAAGAAAATTTGGTGAAAATAACCCCCCCCCCCCCCCCCCCCCCGGTGCGCGAGTCTGACTCACTTGACGGCTTTTTTTGTAAATACTTTGTTCGAAAGTTAGAGACAGTCGACAACGTTCAGCTAAGCGCCAGCCGCACTATGACCATGAAATATTTCGCGACACGTTTATTTACTAAACTGATATGTTTTTCGTTACGTTGAAATACCTATGTACCATCATTTTACTTGTTTTAATCAGCTTTAGACCAAACGTGTTTATTGCTCAACAAAATTATGGAATTAAACGGTCCATTTCGGGATTTTAAGTAGTATGTTTCTGTCTATTGTAAAGGAATCAAGAAAAAATAATCGATGTAACAATAAATGTTTAATTTTAAAGCTTACATTGCAATATTTCCAATATTTCCTTCCGATTAATTATTTGCTAATTTTTATTATATAAAATTAAATTTTGCTATTGCGTTGACGAGCTCGGTGGCGCAGCGGTTAATAACTCGACTTTGACGCCAACGCTCGTGAGTTAGAATCCCACACAGGACAAACATTAGTGTGTTGTTGTGTGTTGTGACTTGGAGAGGTAGGGTGCATTAAAGTAGCCCGTGTGGGGAAGTACCTCCGCCTCATAGATAACCGCAGGCAAATAACAACTTTCTGGAGGGTTGATGTGTTCCTGCGTATGAATGAGGTCACCAGTAAGCTCCTACGGAGTTGCTGTGTTAGCTGCAGAAGTATCGCGCGTTAAAAATAAGCGTTCAAGTTTTATTTAGTCAACATCGTGCATGTCTAAAACACCTTCTTCTTATTAATGTCTACCGTTAATAACCTGCTAGCATTTAAAAACACACAAAAAAATTAAAACTGTCCAAAAACAGCAATTTGCCGTTTTCGTAAATGCAAGTCTGTTAATATGTTGTGTATCGAAAACACAGATTACTTATACTTATTTTAACACACAAAGTGGTGGATCATACTCTGAGCAAGCGGGAGAATAAAATTATTTGGTCACTAATTTCCTTAAATGAATGTACCTAGTGTAATGTGAAAAAACTAAGGATCCTGAATCTCATTTTCATTATCAGACAGTAAGCCTATTAAAAAGTTTTTCTTTTCTACATTTTTCAAATCTTAGGACGTCTTAAGCAGGTACTTAAACTTACCTGTAAATCGTGAACAATAAATATTTTAAAAATATTCTTAACATGTACAATTTATATAACACTTCATCCCCTTTAAAAGTTAACAAAAAATTTTTTTACCAAATATGTGGTACCAGCCAATCACTAAAACTTTATCTCCCACCTGTACCATAATCCCAGCTAACTTTAGGTAGGTATTCATAAGGGAACTGAATGCGATCCGTCGAGTTTTATCCGAGGATTTAAGAGACAAGCCAGACATTGTCGATGCAACAAAGTTGCATCGCTACATACAGATATAGATTTTTATGTCATTTATATTAAAGCCATATCCGATTTTACTTGAAAGAGCTCATTGGCTGGACTTCAAATTGTAGATAAGATTTCCAATTTATTTTATAGTTATAGTTTACATAAAAAGAAAAAGGTACACAGCATACCTTTGCAACAATGTTGCTTCGGGACATGTTCATGTAGATATATTTTTATGTCGTAGGATTAAAGTATGTGTACCTAAATGGATTATAATAAGTGCAACTTAAAATATTGTATACTATGCACTGTTCATGTTGGGTACTTGTATATGGTACCTATGCTCCTCCGAGTTAGGTTCATATGAAAAGTTGCTCTGTCTATATTTTGTATTATTTTTAAGACCGGTTAAAAAGCTTCAAATAAAAAATTCAGAAACCCATAACATTATAGCTTAAAATGATTACCTAATAAAAAACTAAGTACAAATTCTCAATAATGAAATCAATAAAAAATATAAATACCATAATATCTAACTAAATACCTATTATGTAAAATATTATTTATACCTAGTCGTCGTGCCAATTAATGTGAATTCTAGAACATATAACATTAATATCAATTACCTACTATGAATAATACCTATTCTACTAACGGAATTAATTAAAAAAAATATTAAGGATATTTTTCTAAGTTTTAATTATTTTAGTATGCTTATATTGGCTAGATTTAGAGTTACAGTCAAAAACTAACCACAAAATGTGAAATTCAAAATTTTCTAAGAAATGAGATGTCGTAATCCATAATTTACAGAAAGAAAGAAAGAAGAAGAGTCTTCTGAAATCCTCATATACTTATATGACGCTTCATTTACTTAAAAAAGACATTTACATTAAAAAAGAATCAAACTATTTATACTTTGGTAATGTGATGTCAGAAGCCCTAGGAGTCAGCGAGCGTGCATGAAAATAGCTATGATGTTAAAGAATGAAGTGTGTAAGAATCATGTCTTATGGCGGTCGTTCTCCCTGCCTACCTCGCAAGGCACCTGGCGTAAAGATATACATACATACCTACATACAAAACTTTTATAAATAATCCGATGAAATATATGAAATCGCTGTTAGATAATTCAGTTTTTCGAAGTTACGTAAGTAAGATTACGTATATCACGTAAAAGTTATTTAACTACTAATTCGGTTTTTCAAATTCAATGCTCCTAAAAATGGTCAAATGTGAGTCGGACTCGCAGACTGAGGGTTCCTTGCCACTATTAAATATTTGCGTTTTTGATATATCTACCCAAACATAGAAAAAAGGGCATCGCTGATATGTGATATGGTATGGGTGACAAATTTACGTGATTTCTATTTGTAATTTCTTCAGAGCCAGATTATATAGGTAGGTATAACAACAATGTTACATATGTAGCAGCAGTTCTAACATCATAGTATTTATATTGGTCAATCTTTATTTGTTTCTTCTTCTTCTTCGCGTTCTCCCGTTCCCTAATCCATTAGGATTGGCGGAGTCCGCTAGCTAAACCTAAGGATTTGGCGAAGACACTGATTTTTACACGGAGCGATTCTTTCTCTATCTTTCTTAGGTTAGGTCACATGTATTTTGAAATATATTTCCTAGTGGGTTTCTTCGCGATGTTTATCTTCACCATCGAGTAAGTGATAAATATGTATACATGAATCCGAAAACATGAATTTCGTGGTACATGCCCCGCCTGGATTCAAACCGGAAACCATTTGCTCAATAGGCCGGTTCCTTATTTACTGGGCTATTACTATTTCACAATTTTTTATTTGTGTGTATGCACTTACTAAAGTCGCATACAAGTATAACTTGACACGTTAACGATGCAATAAGTATTCAAAGCAAAATATTTGTATTATTTCCTATACTTGTGCCATGAGGCATTAGTCTACCTCGAATTTCTGTACCCTATGTATTCTGTTATCTGAAGACAAAACAGCCATTTTTATATTTTATTTCTATGACGATCTATAAAATAGTGCTCCATATTTCATGATCTGATGTCTGATGGAAGTACTCTGTACATTTTAATTTATGATTTCTTTAAAAAAAGAACGGTCAGATAGATAGGTAGAACTATAAAATTGCATTTTGAGGATTTTCACCTGAACTGGAACTATGAAGTCGTGCTTCATCTATCTAATGCCCCTAGGTCAAGTACCTGTCCATACTAATTGGTTTTGATTTATGATATTGCTGGTGATCTTGCCTGTATTCAAATTTCACTTTGACTAGAGGCAAGATCACCAGCAGTACACAATCTCATAAGAGTTTCTTATTACTGATTGAATTCTGAAAAGATATAAAGCAAACACTTATGTCGTAATCGTTTACTCACACCGGCGAATGTATCTATAGTAGCCACAAATGAGCGGGAGCACCTCGAGACCAGCTTGGTTATTATATTTCAGTTCAAAGACCAGCTGTGAGAATTGTTGACAAAGCTTACATACTGTATTAAGCTTTTTTATGTAAAGAGGGTTGTTACCTCCCTTTCTATGTTCTATTCATGGTATGGTGCATTGTACGAGTATTCATAGAAGTTGTTTAATATAATGCCCAAAGCTTCATTCTGCAACTGCAACGTTCGCGATAGACAAGGACTTCATATTTAAACATCAGAACCATAATGGTCACGTACCCATAGAGGGTTTCCGCGTTAGATTATGGAAAGAAACCCTTGCCGAGCTCCTCAATAGATTACAGCATCGGGTTTGTCATAAAAGGCGTGAAAAGATTTTTACAGAGTAGGCAACGTTCCAATGACAACCCCGGTGTGATAGTTAAAAAAAGATGTATCATATCGTACACTCAAAATGGAGGATGCTTATTTGGGTTCCCTTTGAATTAAACAACTCACAAATATTTGTGCATTTTCTAAGCATCGATTTAGTTAGTTGTCATGTGGTATCAAACCGACATTTAGGCTGGCAGGGGGACACTGACTAGCTGGCTTTATTATAAGTACACATATATTCATAATGTCTTTTTAGTTACTATAAATTAATTGTTTCATGAAATTGCAGGGTTGAATAGAAAAGATGGCTTTAACCTATACGTTCATTATACAAATATTTTATTTCGATTATTACTATTATATTATGTGTTTCATAATAACAGTACTAACAAAAAACAACAATCCAAGTAAGTTTTAAATAAATTAAATTTGGGCTATATTATTAAGCGAAAAATTCTCCCACCTTAACTAAACCTCGACTTTACGTGAAATAAAAATGTTAATTAAATTCGACGCAGCGTGTATAAAGTACCTATTAAGTACCTGAGCAAGGCATCCTCGTAATTAACTATAAAATGTCCACTAATTAACCAATTAAGTATATAAAATATGCAAGCGCTGTCTATCTATTTACTTAATCGAAGTTGAAGCAACAATGTTGCCATGGATACAAGTTGCAAGGTACTACCAATAATATATAGATAGTTGAAATATGCTCGCTTGTGTCATTAGGAAGTCGTGCGTTTAAATAACATTTCTTATATACTTTAGGCACGACACTGCCATATATAATTGATTTATTTTCAGGACACTTACTTGTTAAAGTTTATATCTTCTTAAAATCGGGTTAAGTATAAGTATATTATAAATACGTCCCGTGACTGAAAGCCAACATTTCATCTGACGAAATTAATACAATTTCTTATATATACTTTTTTATGCAACGTTAGTAAGTATACAGTCCACCTGATGTGTCTGAGAGTTTACCGTAGCCTATGAACGTCAGTTAAAAAACATCGGTCGCGCATTGCCAGCCCTACTGGTGTGTTACCAGTGGGGCTGGGAACTCTACATTACAGTCATATTAACAAAAGTTGCTAACGTGATAAACATCTTTCTGAAAATAATAACATTATAAGATTTCTGGAATTCTGACGACTTACATTATTAACGCATTATCCAGCGTAAGATTACATATATATGTACCTATAAATATATGTATATATGTAGAAATTATGTGTGAGTAAAAGTAATGTTATATTTTTTAACGCAATTACCTATAGGAAAGCTGATGGTGTCCCAAAAGCACTATACTATTTTGTTTCATATAGAAAAAAAATAAAAGAAGTTACGTCCTGTTTTGGGTAATATGTGTTAATGTCTTATGACACCCTAATATTATCAAAGTGAACAACCTAGTTCACTAAGCGACGACTGTGTCAATTTGAACATGTTATATAAGTTATAGTTGTGTGCTAAGTCGATATATGAATGTGTATTGAAGTTGCGGTTTTCTGGGAGGTGGAGGTATTTCCCCAGAGGGGCTGCATTTATGCGCTCTACCTCTCTTAAAAATATCCAGACCAAGACAAACAAACATGTTCATGTACTACCTACACAAATGTGTGTCTTCTGTGGGAATCGAACCCACGAGCGTTGCTGTCAAAGTAACGTAACAGCGTGTTTCGCCACTGAGCCACCGAGCTCGTCAAAAATATCAAGTAGGTGTTATTTATAAAAGAGTCTCTACTAATTAAATTAATACCATTTCCCTATATGAGTACAGAAGTATATAAGCGCATTACTGATGCGATGAACTAATATATTAAAGCGACTACAACTATGACAGATTTGTAAGTCAAAAATTCTTCATTTATTTATAATGAGTTAGATTTATTCAAATCAACTGCTCATAGATAAAGTGCTGCTAAAAGTGGCCATTGCTTTCCACTCTACCCCCATCTTGTTCAAAATGGTTTTTTTATCGTAACTTGAGGATATTGGTGCTAATTTTACAACTAGGTAGGTATATTTTGTTTTGATATTTTAATATTGTTTGTTATCCTAAATTAAAAAAAAATATATAGATAATAGATTTGCTTCTATATTAACTCATCATTTTGAGCACAAATTTCTTCCTATTTGTTTTTGTAGATTTCTTTCGTCACAGGAAATAGAATCAATTTTTAATTTGTTTGTTTTGTGGGTCTCGTGTGGATATTGCAGAGAATGGTGCCATGTTTTCTCTGCTTGCCTCTGGGATATGGAGGTCAGACAGCAGTCGCTCCAAGTAAAAATCAGTATCTTCGCCAAATCGTTAGGCAGTAGCGGATCCCGCTAATCCTAATCGATTAGGAAAAGAGTTAACGCTGAGAAGAAAAAGATGTGTACCACAAGTATATTTTTACACTATTGATACTAAGAGAGAAACACATTATTTTGAAGTACGGACACTGGTTTTCTTGATAGGATCTTATGGAAATAATACACTTTCCTTAGTATCAACTCATCGATCGTATCGACAATTAATCAGGGCCTACTATGGAACCAACTCTAAATTTCTAAAATAATTTACGCTTCTGGCCCGGAGTAATAAACTTATAACCAAGTAATAAGTGATTATATGGAAAAACTGACATATTTTTCCGATTTTAGAGTGGGTTTTCTAGTAAGTAATCTCATCGCTCCTTAAATAAGTGTGTGTATCTATTTTAAATGCTATCTATACTATAGGTAAATAAAAACTATATTTATTGTTAACATGATATTTACGTGTCATTCATCGAAAATATCTACCTGCGACTTTCTAGTCTTGCATGACGTGACATATAAAATGTAGAAAGCCGTCTGTAAAAGCAAACACGTTAGAAATTATTTACTATCAGCAGAAGTTTAATAGAGCTTAAAAAAATACGACATGTTAGAATTTCCGTATATATATATTAAGACGATGTTTAATTATATGTATGTAACAGCTCGAATATTCGAAGACTATTTTTGTATTTATATCTTGATTTTATGTATACTCATAACCAAATATATGAAATGGTTATCGAAAAAGAAATAATAGTATCAAGAAAAATGTTGATAACAAAGTAATTGTAGATAATAATAAGGCAACAAATATGCATTAGACGTCCTTAGAGAAACCAAAAATGCCCCAGCAACAACGAAAACCGCAAGTCACTCATGACATAAAGTTTATATGATATAAGATGGAATGAATTCGGTAAACATGTTTGATTAAAATTGACATATTGCTATGCTACCGGTAAATATATCTACTAGATTATTAGGCGAGTTTTAAATATAATAATTTAACAAAGCAGCCGGAGAAGAGCGAATTTAGTTTAATTTTCAACAGAAATTCAACATAATGCTATTTTGAACGATTTTCACTCACATTTAACACAAGATATAATCACTATCACAAATTACATGAATTATTTTAGTTTTTGAACACTGGAATCCAAAACATCACAACACTAGTGTTACGAATGACTGACATGCACATTTTGTTTGTATTCAGAAGTCGACTGTCCAATGCTACGTTCATGCTCTAGCTAATTTGCATCTGAATAATCTGGCGGTCCCAAACTAAACAAATGTCGACCCACTTTCCAATTTCTTTATTTAAAGCGGGGGATGTCACTTCTCTTCAGTCATTTTTTGTGGGTATTATAGTAAGCTTTGACGAGTGTGATGGCGGAGTGATTAGCAATACTACTTTAACACCACGCTCGTGGTTTCGATTCCCACGCAGGGCCAAATATTTGTGTACATGAACATGTCTACTTGTCTTGGTCGGGATATTTTTAAGAGAGGTACCTCAAGGCAGTGCTATCGGGTAAATACCTTCACCTCACAGGAAACCACAGCCAAGTAACAACTTCCTGAAGAGTGAGGTTGCCAGTAAGCTCCTAAGGAGTTACTTCCTTAACAACCGAGGTGGCACTTCCTGTATTCTAAGCGTTCAAAGGATAGGTTGACCACTTTACATCAAGTAGTACCGTATGCACGTAGGCTTTTTTTTTATACAACGTCAGAAGGCATATAAGCATATGGCCTATATAAAGCAGATACCGTAGCCTATGAACACTTGTAATACATTAAGTATCACTTGCGCGATGCCACCTCTACTGGTAACGCAACAACTCCTTAAAGACCGGTGATCTCACTCACACGCAGGAACACAATAATCCTCTATGGAGTTGTAATTTTGCTGCGGTTTTCTGTGAGGTGGAGGTACTTCCCCAGACGGGCTGCTTTGATGCACCCTACCACTCTTAAACCATCCAAACCAAAACAAACAGACATGTTAATGCACACAAATGTTTGTCTTATGTGGGAATGCAGCCCACGAGCGCTGGTGTCAAAGTCGACTGTGCCACCGAGCATCGTCATCGTCAAAATGCTTCGCGACGTATGGAACAAAAAGTTGAATAGGAGAGATTGAAATTGATTGGTTTGAGCAAATGTTCCTACGTTTCTATAGTTTTTTAAGGAACTTAAAAAAGCTATGTAAGCACTGCTTTAAATAGTTATAAATAGCTACTGCATTTGTCATGTGATATTATATTAATTTCATAATCCTAAATAATTACGAAATCAAAAAGTGAATCACTTTGAGTGTAATATACATTTTTTTTTACTACGTCGGGAGGCATACAAGCATACGGTTCACCTGATATAAACCGTAGCCTATTAACGCTTGCGATATATTAATTATCACTCGCGCGATCCCTCCTCTGCTGCTTACACAGCAACTCCTTGGGAGCTTACGGGTGACCTCACTCACACGCAGGAACACAGCAACCCTCTAGAGAGTTGTTATTTGGGTGCGGTGGGTAATAGCATAGTAAAATCAAATAAGTAGGTTATCTTCATAGACACGCACCGCGTTCGGTTTGTAAGTGTGCGCGCCCGTACCATCCCGTACGTAGGTATGCGTCGTCGCACGCACGCACTGACAAAATTTATCATCGCTGCTAAAGGTACGCCAGTCGTGGCTACGCCGTGCTTAATACCGCATGCGCCCACGCACGCACCGCCCGCGCCGCTGGGCTCCCGCTCGTAAAAATTTGTACGTGTACCTACCTACTTTAACTACAAATTCGCATAGATGGCTAAAAAGTAAAAAGTTTTTTTTTGTATCAAATGTGGAATTTTGTTATAAAATCACAAATTTCCTACAGAAAATAGTACTTTTAATGCCTATCATTTTAGGGTATTGTAAAAATATAAATTTCCGAATATAAAGATTATAATTTTGATAAGTGTAGTAAATGAAAAAATTAAAAATAGATTAGTGTAAAAAATAAAATAGGTGCATGTCCTTATGTACGCGCGTGAGAAGTTATACTTCTCTGGCATCATTAAATAACAAATCCCTGGATGTTGTGTTCATGCGAGTGAGTGACGTTACCACCTCACAGGTAACTTATAGCAGCCAAATAGCAATTCCCTGGAGGGTTGTTGAGTTCATGCAAGTGAGTGTCGTTACTACCTCACGGAAAAGTGCAGTCATATAACAATTCGCTGGAGGGATGTTGTGTTCATTTGAGTGACGTCACGAGTAAGCTCCTAAGGAGTTGCCGTATTAGCGGCAGAGGTGGCAATACGCGAGGCATACTTAATGTATTGCAAGCGTAAACAGCTACAGTGACCGATTTAAATTGGGTGGATCGTATGCTTGTTTGTTCATGCGAGTGAGTGACGTTACCACCGCACAGAAATCTGCAGCCAAATAACAATTCCCTGGACGATTGTTGTGTTCAGGCGAGTGAGTGACGTTACTGCCTCACGGAAAACTGCAGCCAAATAACAATTCGCTGGACAGATGTTGCGTTCATGCGAGTGTAATAATTCCCTGGAGGATTGTTGTGTTCATGCGAGTGAGTGACGTTACCACCTCACAGGCAACTGCAGCCAAATAACAATTCGCTGGACAGATGTTGCGTTCATGCGAGTGAGTGACGTTCCTACCTCATGAAAAATATGCTCAAAACTGCAGCCGAATAACAATTCGCTGGAGGATTGTTGTGTTCATGCGAGTGAGTGACGTTACTACCTCACGGAAAACTGCAGCCAAATAACAATTAGCTGGACAGATGTTGCGTTCATGCGAGTGAGTGACGTTACTACCTCACGAAAAATATGCTCAAAACTGCAGCCGAATAACAATTCCATGGAGGACTGTTGTGTTCATGCGAGTAAGTGACGTTAACACCTCACAGAAATCTGCAACCAAATAACAATTCCCTGGAGGGTCAACAACCGTCCAGCTGGCTTGGCTGCAGTTTTGAGCATATTTTTCGTGACTTAATGAGCAACCGCTCAGCGGGCAGCTTCAACCTGTTCCTTTTGTGTTACAGTATCTTAAAATTTCACTCAACTTCAACTTCAATACAATAGTCAGCTCCTGGTCTATGTACAAAAAATAATTAAGAAAAACTTTGTATTACATCTGTCCCTGATCCCTGATGATTCACCTACAGGGGAAAATTGTTTTGTAAATAGATAGACTATGCATTTTTGACGATTGTATAAACTATAAGCGACATCCCTACGTGTTTAGGCTATTATCCTTTGCTCGGGGGTCGAGTCGACCTACTTGTAACGCAACGCAGTATTTATAATTTATGTAATTTATACAAATACATTACGTATACGTATGCATTGACTTTAAACAGAATATTAAATAGTTTATGCTAGTACGGCTTTGGTGTCAAAGAAAATTTTTATGCCATACTTCAGTTTGTTACTAAATAAGAAGGAGCTCTACTTCATTGGACATTGGTAAAGCGTCATCAGTCGGTTGTTGTCATTAAATGAAGTGACCTTTGTGGTAGCACCGCCACTACCAATCTGTAGTAACGTAACAAAGAACTACGCTCTAAAGACTTTCAATAGTTTATGACTACGTTAGTAGTTGAAGTACTTATTAAATATTGTTCTTTTCTCCTTCGCGAGCTTTATTAAGAGAAAAAATAATCAATGAGTTCTAAATATTCACAGATAGGTATGGCCATTAGTTCGAGCAGTAATAGCCCAGTAAATATAGAACCAGCCTATTGGTCCCAGGGTTCGAATCATGGTAGGTATGTACTATTCGTGTTTTCGGATTTATGTACATATTTGTAATTATTTGATGGGCAGTGAAAAAAAGACAACGTGAGGAAATCCGCGCGTCCAAGAAATTATATTTCGAAAGACGGTTGACCTTACCTAAGAAAGCTAGACCTTTCTCTCTGGGTTGTGGAGGTCTGAGTCTGACCGCTGTCAGTCCAGGCTTAGGTAACGGACCCCGCCAATCCTTATAGATTAGGCAACGGAAGAATAACTAGAAGAAGAAGGCATGGTCGTTATTATATGACAACTTCAGTGTAGAGTCGTCTTCTAATAATACCTAATACATTACTTAAAACTTTTCAGCCTCGTTTGTTATGTTTGTTTAGGTATAGTACCTGGGCGACCGAGTTACTACTTAGTTTGTTTCTCAGGATAGGCACTTTTATACGTAAACTTAAGTAGCAAAATTTTATTAAAATACAAAGTTTGATCCAAATCGTTGGAGATGTTTTCGAAATACATGGAATATATTTATGTATGCAAGAATTACTCGGTTAAAGCAATAAGAAAAATATGTAAAATATCAGCCTTCAAACCGCGGACCTTCGTGACTGTATAAGTTAGGCCTTATGAATACGGTGTGCCCATATTCGTAATAACTCTAGTATCAAATAGTCTAATCTATATATATAAAACAAAGTCGTGTTAGTTGCACCATTTATAACTCAAAAACGGCTGGACCGATTTTTATGACGTTTGTGTTTTGGATTTGTCTTCGTCCGGAATAGGATAATAAGTATTAAAAGAATTTATACCATCTAATAAGTTAACACACCATTTATTGATCCTGAGGCGGTACGAAGTTCGCCGGGTCAGCTAGTTAATTAATAAATTCAAACTTAAAAAGGAGTGTTTTTCACATGGACTAACTAAACTATATGTAACATCGCGTGTAAAATCTAACTAAAATCTGATTGTGCCGTCTAATGAAAAAAAAAAGCTCTAAACATTGTATTCAACAGCTATACGACCTCCGTCACATACACTGAGTACACCCGTGCAACATACTCGTATATACCTACATGAATTGGTTCGTTTAAAGTGGATTATCATTTATTAACATTATCCTTCGATGGGTAGGTTTGATGTACACTAGTATTATTGGTAATAATATGAAACCTAAAGTAAGAAAAGTGCTAAACCTTTTTAAAAAAATGCCAGAGTTCAATAATTTCTAATATCATTTGTTGAACCTGCTTGGTATCAGCCAGACCATATACTTGATTGTCACCTTACCTTAGCGGCATAAAAAATGTTCAGTAACTAAGCCAAAGTTCTTGGCTGTATACCATACCATACTGAGATAAGTAAATACTCTACCTGTGAGATTGACAAAAACCACAAGAGTGATCTTACGAAGGTCTCGTGTTTTCTTTTCAAAACTTTAAGATACTTAATTTTTCACATGGATCTTAAATAAATCTAATATTTTCCTTTATTTACAAAATAAAAATTCACAAGCACAAGAATTACCTCATTTGTAAAATATACATCACGTTAGTGAAAATTGATTACTAAAAGCTTTTTCGATTGCTATTGAATTAAAATATAGAATTGAATTGTGAAAACAGGATTGAGAAGTCTGTACGGACGATCCTCGATCGTCAAATCATACTAGCTCAATAGTATCATAGTATTGCATTTTTAACAGATTATTGTCAGAGAGAGCTAAGACATCAAATCAGCTCGTCTGGGGAAATATTTCTAGAGGTTTGTTGTGTACCTACGAGTGAGTGAAGTTACTAGTAAGCTTGTAAGGAGTTGCTGTGTTAGCAGCAGGAAAGGCATCGTCCGAGCGATACTGGTTGCACCCTTTACAATTTGTAGATGTGATGGAAGTTCAGTTTCTTAAAATTTCGTACAATTACAGTTGATATTACCATGTTAAGGTATTGTCATATGAATAACATCATTGTCAAGCTTTAGATTCTACTACACAGTTGCATACGAGTCTAAATATATATTCAAATGCAAATATTTACAAAAGTTGTACCTAAATGTATACATATATGTCATAAAAAGTACACCAAACTAGTGAAGCGTGCTGTATCTATAGCAGACGAATGCGAGGACATCTCGATGTCTGTTGTTATGCTAATGGGGAGAAATTACGGACGACATGCTGATTGAGACTAAAGGGTGGAATGTATGAAGGAATCCGATCATCGTAAAGATATGTTTTTGGACGATGTTCTCTTATGTAAGTATATGCAAGTACCTCTTACTTCTTGGGTTATTGAAGTAAAATCTGTTTTAGACGCGTCGAGCAATTTTTGGTAGAGAAAAATCGTGTACGTTCGCGCCGCCGACATTCTAACGTTAATAGTATATCTCTTGCTAGAAATACGAGTTTTAACTTTTCACATTGGTGGGCAGTACCAAAGATGGACTATCTCTTATTCATTTAGAGTTATTTGGTCAAAATCAATATAAAGATATCATTACGCTAATTTATCTACATTTACAATAAAACTAAGTACTGAGAGTCAGTCTGTACATGAAATATTTTTGAAAAAAAAAATGCCTTAGACGTTAAGGATAAATACGAATATAAACAAAAATACAGTAAAAAGACAATTATAGAATATCCTGGGTAATAGACAGAAATTAGAATAAACTTAAAAAATATGTAGTGAAGCAGGGGCTAAAAGAGTATGGAGTATTTTATCTATATAGGATCTATAACTAACCAACGCTCGTGGGTTCGATTTTCACACAAGACAAACATTTGTGTGCATGAACATATCTGTTTATCTTGGTCTGAATGTTTTCATGAGAGGTAGGGCGCATCAAAGCAACCCGTCTGGGGAAGTTCCTCCACCTCACAAAAAAACCGCAGCCAAATAACAACTCCTTAGAGGGTTGTGTTCCTGTGTGTGAGTGAGGTCACCAGTAAGCTCCTAAGGAGTTGCTGTGTAAACAGCAGAGGAGGCATCGCGCGAGTGATACTTAATATATTATACGTGTTAATAGGCTACGGTAACTGCTTTACATCAGGTGGACCGTATGCTTGAATGCCTCCAGACGTTGTATAAAAAAAATATAAAATCTCCGCTCTGGAGGCTGAACCGCCAACCTGTCTTAATTCCCTGTAGTAGTGGTCGTGTCAGAGATGGAGATCGGATTGGACCCGGCTTTTGCAGCAAGGGGAAAGCGGGGGCCTCTCTATCCGCCGTGCCATCAAAACGCAGAATCTACACTATAGGTACTGTAGAAGACACCGCACTTTTTCTACTTTTATTTTTTAGCCTCTCAAATACTGTGGTATTGATCATCCGATGGTGCGGCAGCTCAATGCAGGAAATCTCAATTATCCCGACAAATGTCTCCCGAGCGTTATTGTCTCTCAATATTCATAAGTTGAGTGGACCTGATGACATACATTTTAATTGTTTTACTTTTTTCTTACAATATTCAAAACGCTTAAAAATTTTGTTACTTGTACGAGTATTATAGCAAATTCACATCCGACTCGGCGTCTAATTATCAATTAATCGCTAACTTCTCGGTCTCTGCACTAACGTTCGTAATAATTCCATGAAAAAATGTGATTCAATTAGGAAAAGTGATAGAAAATCGATTCACGTCGTCATCCGCGAGCGATGGGGAGGACAAAAAATGTGGGAAGGAGGGTGTATCCAATTATCAACCTCCGACGTGCAGGAACAGAGTTGTTATGTCCCGAATCATATCTCAATCATGTTTCGTTGAGGATATATAAAATATTGATTATATGACTCAAAAATAAGGGGGATAAAATAAGGCACTACAAGGTGCAATTCACGTTAATCCTTTTTTACTCGTACTATTGCATTTAGAGTTACCTTAGGAAGCTTTATAATATTTTTATTCATAGTTATATATTTATAATGAGAATAAAATTGTGGCCACATATTTCGGTAAAACATTAAAAGAAAAAGCTATAACACACAATGTTCATATATAGAATTAGTTTTTCCAGAGATTACCTTTATTCAAATAAATAATGCAAACATTTCCTCTAGTTATAGATAAGAGAAATCATGATCGTTGCAAAGCCTTCAGTCATACATTACTTTCTAAACATGAGGGTTGTGTTGTAAGAAATTATCAAGTCAGATACGTACATTTTCTGGTATAGCAATGCTTAAAATCTTCTCTACCCATTTTATTTTTACGATAACAACCTAACGTCGACTTCATTGAGTCGAAAAAATGGGCGATCGACATCTCCGGTATTATCTGTAATGACTTGAGATTTTTGATAGAGTTTCGTCTAAATCGATACTAACGGTCGTCTTTGGAAAGTCAAATGAGATTTTTATGCAAATAAGGATCAATATACAGAAAGGTCTCCAAATACCCTTTCGAATTCCACAAAGAAATTGTTGTTAACCATTGTCGTTGTTATGTAAATTTTGTGAAAGTTTGGATTTGTAATGTACAATACAAATGTAACAACCGAGGGTGATTTCTGACACATTTGGCTTTGAATACAACATTTTTACCCATGATTGCTATAACGATATATAGGTATATGTTAACTTAACCAGTGTCATATGTACGAGTCATACGGCGGTCAGTCCTCTTATGGACATTGCGTGAAGATATATATAGTTAGATAGATTATTATATCACTCTAGTCATACATGATCTTAATTGGATTAATGGAGAAATATTCGGAAATGAATATGTAATCGCCATCATGTTCACTGACCTACGAAATCTGATAGCCATGATTTCAGGTTATAGCTAAATGTATTTGCAGGGATCACACATTCAAAATAATACGTAACTGTAGTCAACTATAAATTAGATTTTAATAAAGTATAAGTAAGTGAGTCGTGGCCGGCTCAAACATCCTACCACTTTCATGTTATATATCTGTATCGTCATTCTTTCATCCCCATTCATTCCACATACTCGTAGGTACCAACGAAGCATGTCTTTTTCTTATTTTAACAAGGCCATTGTGCCAGGCCAACTTCCTTTTTAACGTTACCGTTGTGAACAGGGTCATCAAGCGTCATGCTATAGATTTTGCGCAACGCTCGTATCTCGACCGTGTCTATTTTACTTTCATGCTATCTCTAGCATATTCAGCTTTCAATTCCATACGTTAGTGTAGGGATCAGTACCACTTTGGGTGCAGCGAGCGTGCCTTTTAGTTTAGTTTCCCAGATTAGCTTAGAAGGGAGCGATGTGTCGTGTGGTTGTGTCGGTCTGTCTGCCCCGAAAGGCACCTGGCGTAAAAATAAAAACAGATTAATGACGTGTATTCTCTGAATTACAAAGTAATAAACAATAATGCATATTTATTATTGTATATTATGTGTTGCAAAAACAGACAAATGACAATGATGTAACATTTCAAAAAAATTAACGAGGCATTTGTAACTTTACATATTTGTAATATTATAAAAAAGTGACAAAGGCAACAGCTTTTTTTACCTAGCTTGCGTGTGTAAGTAACTAGTTAAATTCAGAACCAATACTTGTATTATCGCAGGGAAATTAAAGAAAACTGATGTTTCCGATAGTTCTAGGACGATTACAAATGACCGGATAATAAGAATCTAACAAAGAATTTCGCAATAATTTCAAATCACTGCAAAAATCCGACCTAATTTAGGTTCGGTTAGTTTTTCCTATTACACGGTCATTTGCAATCTTCCTAGGATTATCGCAAAGATCCTTTTTTTTCGATTATCTTGCGACAGGACAGGGACTTGAAGGTGTGTAAGTCAAATATCTTACTTACGTAGTAAGTACGGGTATTGAGGTGTCATCGAGTGCCATTGACAAAACTCCTGTGGAGATGGACTGTTATATATAAATAGTACTCATGCAAGAATTGATTATGTGTAGGTTATGGTAAGTAGACGTATCCCAACATCCCATATTCTTGTATGACAATGGGGTTTCTTAATTTTATTAGAAATGCTCGTCTCTTGTGTAAACATTTTTCAGTGCAGGGCATTTTAAACGTACTTTGCTCTATTAATGATTGGTGCGTACTTCCGTATTTAAGACATTATTTGAGTGGATTAATTGACTGTCTTTAAAGGTGTATAGTTTAGATACCCTTGACCTCAAAATATAAATAGATAGAAAATATCCATACATAACATAAATTTAAATGATAGCTAATAGCTGTTAAACTACCTTAACGACTATCACCTGTCGACATCAATGTCACTAAGTACCAAGGGCATCTCACAGAAGACCGCAACCAACTGGCAACCTTGAGAGTCCTTATGTTTCTGTGAGTAAATAACATTACGTAAGCAAGTATGCTGCTGAAAAGTTTCTGTATTAGCAGTAGCTAGTCCAACAAGCTCCACCGGTTGTAACAGGGCGGGACTGTGAAAGCGCAAGCGATACTCTAATATTAAATCAACTAAATAGAACATACTTACAAAGACATTAAAACAAAAGGACAAGATCGGCACCATGCACTGTTTCGCAATCATCCTTTAACTACGGTACCTGTCATTACATTTACTGCATCATATTTCAATAAATTTTAAAATTTAAGACATTATCGATTTTTTTTCAATGTTATATTTTCCACTTCCATTCGAAATAATTTAAAGATTACATGTTATACTCAATATTATTAACAGGATATTAAATACATTAACATAGCAGTATCATTACAACGTTATGACTCGAAGTAGGTAATGAATGACACATTGCCTTGGAAGAACGCAGACGGCACAGTTTGAGGTTATTTGACGACCGGTTTATTCGTGGCATAGACGGTACGGCGCACTTCACGAACCGTACGCTACGCAATCTGCATCTTAGACTGCATCTATGCAGTTAAAGCAGTTACGACGCGCCAACCATCATTATCAACTCATACATAGGTTTATACCTCACTACTATGTCACTGATCATAAATTATTCGACAGGATTTAGACAAGATGAAGGGACGGGAATTTATATACAGATAGATTTAGCCAAGACGCTTCTGTGCAGATTACTTCTTGTTGAAGTTTTATACACACAGCTGATTTAATATCCAGTGGCGTTTGCAATAAAAATATGCGGTAAAAGAGTATAATGTGATAACTACACATCTCAACAGGAGCACTGTTCAGATGTGTAGTTATCACAACCATCAGATACACTCATTTATGAATGGCAAACGCCCATGTTTCTAGATATATATGCATTTGAACAAGTTTTACTTATCTACGCTATGATTGGCTCGTAGCGTATGCTAATGACTTATAGGTATATAGTACTCACGTGGCTTTAGTCGCGTAGCAACAAGTCGCGGAGAATCGCGGCAAAATCGCGGTCGCACGCGTTCATAACACTGCACCATGCACCGGTCCACGAATGTCCTTCCGTCTTGACACTATCACTCGCGTATCTACGCTCGCGAATGCGGACTGATTTTTTTTCTCGCGTAACGGCCCATTAAACTTGTAGATTTCTATCTCACTCTCTACCACGATAGCATTAAGAAGCGAGACAAAGAAAGGTTGCGGTTTATGGGTTGTTGATAGAATTGGTATCCGCTCCGTAACGTACCGCCGCCGTGTTGCATATTTTTATATGATGTGACCTTGTATTAGCGCTCAATTCAAAATAAAAAGAAGATGGCGCTATGGAGAGTTACGTAGATATACACATATAAAACTAAGCATGTAAAGTTCTAGCAAATATAAATAAGAAAGACGATAAAAGTAAAATTAAAATAAAAGCCTAATTGATAAGGAAGTTGACATAGGTTTAATTTTTCTTGTTATACTACGTCAGGAGGCAAACAAGCAGACGGCCCACCTGATGTAAAGCGGTTACCGTACCCTATTAACGCTTGTAGTTTCACTCGCGCGATACTTCCTCTACTGTTAACACTCCTTAGGAGATTACTGGTGGCCTCACTCACATGTAGGAACACAAGAATCCTCTAGGGATTTGTTATTTGGCTGCGGTTTTCTGTGAAGTACTTCCCCAGACGGGCTGTTTTGATGCGCCCTACGTGTCTTAAGGTGTGTGTCGTGTCTGTCTCTTCTTGTAAATAAGGGTTGTACCTAACAACTGTCTGACTGACTTCTTTAGAGTCTAACTCAATCACACCTACACGTGGTGCACCTTGTGTAAACTGACTGTGTAAGTGTAGTGTAAGCAAACTGGGTTCAGAAGAAAAAAGATAGGACACAAGGATAGTGACTACAGATGTGCCTCCGCCTTGCAGCAGATCTAGGGCTAAGTATATCCCCTGGAAGGTTGTTGTATTCCTCCGAGTATATGAAGTAAAAGTGACAATGCACAATCATGCATAGTATGTAGTAACCACTTCACATCAGGCAGGTCATGTACTCTTTACGGTTTCTGTGGTAAAAAGTCGCAGCAGCTAATTTAAAATAATATATAAGTGCAAATTAATTCCAAATGAGGAGACTCTAGGAGTTTACTTCTTTAATTAAAAAAAATAGTTACGGCATAACACTGTATAGCTGTAATAAAAACAATATTGATAGATAAGGTTTAAATACTTATTTTATAACTATCAATTTTACTTAGAAATTATTTTTAAGCTGTGTTTAAGTAAGTTTAATGATTTTAGTAAACGGCAACAGTATACACGTAAGGTACTCACCCAGAACTTCCGACGAGCTCATGTGCTTTTAATTGTAACAAATTTTTCATATGCATTCTATATCAAAAATAAAGAAACTTTAAATCATAAATAATTAGCATAAACTTTTGTTTGATGATTTGTAAATCCAAAATGGAGAAAAATAGTACACTTATTAATATCATTGATGTATTTAATCTTACCTCACATTGCTTCTGCTATTACTTTGTACCTTATCAACTTTCAAATAAATCTTGTCGACTGAACAAGGCCACATCATACGGAACTATAACGCCAAAAGATGTTTAGGAAATACCTATAGGCGTCACCCAGAGCGCAGCCGTACATCTTGCTTTATATCGTCTCTACCAGCATTGGAGAGCAGAACATCAAACGGCGTTATGGCCCCCGGACGTGCGGCCGCTCTTCGAACGAGTAGGATGGGGATACATGAAAAAAAGAGAGCACATTTTTGCACGGCAAATTCTTTTATTATGCTGCACAATAAACATTTGGGACAGAATATAATATGCGCAACGACAGGTTGCTAACAAAGTTTAGCCGATAACAAGCTGCAGAGCTTTAATATATAAAAAAAATATTGTAATAAATTGTCCACGTTTTGTCTTTTAGATATTATGAATTAAGCTTACTTGTATGTAATGTGATCATATTTAATATATACTTGAAAACTATGTTCTACAACAGATAAACAAGTAAAATTAAAGTTAATAAACTACATTATGAAAAATGGTACGAATGTAGAGTATTGGCTACACATTCCGTATAAAGTTGTAGTTTGACAGTAAAAATACAGACCGTAAAAATGTCAGTCTGTATAGGTATATACATTACAAACTGGCATTTTTGAATCTAAGGTATTTTACATGAAGATCGAAATTGAATAATGGAGATTTAGTTGAAAAATAAATTATTCATATTAAACCGCATTGTTACGAAAACTTAGCCATAAACTATTACATATTAAGCCAATATTTTTGTCCCAATGTTTTCTTTACCTAGTGCATATCAATAACCCACATCGAGGTTCAGTCAGGTATGAAAGCGGCAACGCCCACATATACTTATCAAAATTGAATCCCACAAACATCCAGCGCGTATTATACGCAGCTCAGCTGAGGCATTTTATTTACATTCGCGCAAATTGAATCCTTGGTTCAGCGCCAACCAGCTCGTTCACATATTGCAGCCTTCTAACGGAGAACATTGTAAGCAACAAAATATTTAAAATAATGCTTTAGTAGTCAATTTGTAATTAAGCATGTTCGCTTGGTGTGAAGTGGTAAATGTCATCTCTTGACGTTTGCAAACAATACATGAAGTATCCATTGCATATTCTAAGCTGCTTGCAACGCTAGTATATCCAGGAGCTTTCTGGTGACCTTATTCTCTCGCAGGAATTCAACAATCCTTCAAAAATGTTGTTTCGGTACGGTCTTCTGTAAGGTGGAGTGAGTGTTGGAAACACTTCCCAGTATACTGCTGATTAATTATTTCTTGGTTTTTTTATACAAAGTCGGAAGGCGTACAAGTATGAGACCCACTTGATGAACGCTACACCAAGACAAACAGACATGTTCATGCACACAAATATTTGTTCTGTGTGGCAATCCAACCCATGAGCTATGGTATCAAAGTAGTATCGCTAACTACTACGCCAATGAGCTCTTTAGTAACCTGCCTATCTCTCCTGAAACAACGCCTCATTTTGACAAAGTACTAATCTATATTAATTGGTGCTCCATGGGTAAATAATAGGGGTTAAAGTGTGAAATTGCCGTTTTATAGTAATAAACGATGTGACATTTTCGAGGGAAGCTTTTTTCACATGATTCTATAAGGTTTTTCGTTTAAAAATGTGCAACATTTGATTTTCAAATTTCAATTGTTTTTATTTATTCAGCTTAGACGAGAAACATGGATACTTCGAAAATTCCAGTAATTTTTGAATACGAGTTCCGACGCGGAGCTAACGCAGCAGAAACGGCTCACAGTATCAATGCTGCGTTTGGAGAGCGGACTGCTAATGAATTCACCATGCATTTTTGGTTTAAACGCTTTCGTAATGGAAACTTCGACTTGAAGAACGAACCACGTGGAAGACTGCCCACACAGGTGAATAACGCTGAATTGATGGATATGGTGGAAGCCGAGCCGAGTCAAACTACATATGAAAAATGGGTGGTTGAGACTTGTATTGCCTTGTTGAATCGGTACAGAAATGAAGGAATATTGGATCGAATAATATCATCTGATGAAAAGTGGATTCTTTACGATAGCCGTAAGCGAAAAATGCAATGACTGACCCCATGTCAAACGCCGCAACAGCGCCCTGAAGCAATGCTTACCAATAAAAAGGTAATGGTAACTCATTTCGTCACTATAGCTTTCTCAGATCTGGTAAAGCAAAAACAGTTTACTGTGCTAAACTTCGAAAAATGATGGCGAAATTGGCAGTGGAACTCTACCGGAACTGCAGTTAGAAACGATACGTCATCCTCCGTACTCGCCAGACCTTACTCCTACTGACTACCATTTTTTCGTGATTTGGATAATTTTCTACGTGGTGAAACATTTTCTTCCCAGGAGGCAGTATAAAATATAGCTTAAAAGGAAAAACGGAACCCTTTGTTATCTATTTGCCTGTCTGTCAGGAAATTAAATCAATATATATAATAAAATTAATATCAAACCCAGGTCTGCAATGCCTTCGAGCAGTGAAAAAAATCAAACTTCTTATTTAACGCAATTAAAAGATACGGCTGCTTATGCGCATATTTTGACTCTTCATATCAAAATAAATATTTTTTTTTCGACAAAAATTTGTGAATATATTTTTTACGGAACCCTTGAACTCGCACTTAACGGATTTTTTTATTTATTACTCTACTAGTTACACGCCCTGAATTCGCATAGGTAACACTTAGGTATTATATTATTATTATCTGTAGCGTCATGTCTTCGGACGGTGTGCAGCATTCTTGGCTTTATCTCAGATCATAGAAGGAAGGTATTTGCATTATCACTCAGATACCGCTGTCACGTAGTCGTCACTAAGATATTATTTTGTTGCGTGAATTATGTTAATTCTACGGTTAATTTTATGGTTTTAAGGGTATTTTTAGTATTGTCTTAGGTTTTCGCGATTGTTATACACTGAATTAAACAATTTTTAACGGAAGTATCGCGTATTTTATTTATTTTGTTGAACCTGATGTTTGAATGCTTTGCAGCGTCCGTAGTCGCAGGAAGACCCCTCGCGCACTTTAGTGCGATTCAAATTTATTTCAGATAAATAGATATATCTATAAATTTAAAATTTACCACGTTAATTTAGAATTTTAAAAGGGTAGTAAAAGAAATCTACTGTACAAATTTCGTAATTTAATTTGAGCTTCGCCTCTGCTTTGATGGCCAATCACGTGAAAAAGGTTTTCGCCGTATAGAGTGCGTAGAATATTTCTATGTAATACTACGCATTTAATGTTTATGGATTTAAGCGTGATTAGTACAGGCACTCGATTTTTTTATTTAGTTCGAATTTCGTAGTGATGTGTTCACTGTCCAAATTTAGTCAATGTCTAAATAAATATTTTATACAGAAAATATTCAAAAATTTTGTTAAAGCGTTCAAATTACGGAACGGAAAATTTATTAAAGGGAGCCAACTGAGATTAGACAGCTTCGTTCTAAATTAACTGAAAGTTATTTAACTTTTTTTAAGTAAAATGCATGATTTTGTATTTGTTACTTACTGTGTTCTCAGCGTCAAGCTTCGATTATTCATTCCCGGGGATGCGGCGGGGCGAGGAGGGACAAGATTCGATTTGCCTAATAGCAGGCGCGAGGGAGGGCGCACTCAATTACGGAGAGTGAGTCGAGGTGTCTCGTAACACTCAGTACATAATTACATTATCTGGTAAACGGTTAGAAAGGTTACAGCCCCGTATTACGTTTCGTAAGAAAAATTGAGGCGGAATTATTCATTATTTCTACGTAGATAATTTTATTTAGTTGGATTATGTTAAGCGGTAACAATTTCTTTGTTCAATAATAACATGTACTCATTGTATCTATACATCTACTAGTACACGCCCCCTATAAGATTGAGCGACGATCTGAAAACATGTTTTGGGAGACGAAGGATCAAGTAGGAAGGAGCAAGTAGCTCAAGATCGAGGCGAGTAGCTCTCTAGAGAAGAAATGATCGTGATGATGAACATATTCGAAGTACCTATATGTGCATCCACAACCTCATTTATTGTTATCCGATGACAACGAATTGTATTACCAATTAAACTGCGTCGGGAGACTAACAAGCATAGGTACGGCTCACCTGATGTGAAGTGGTATTCGTAACCTATGAACGCTCACAATTCCATTTCATTCCTAGAAGCTTATTGGCATCCTCACTCACTCGTAGGACAATAACAAATTATCGTACACCAGACAATTACGAATGATTGTAACTTCTATCACCCTGTGCCGCCTCCGCTGCTAACTTCTAAGGTTAAGTCCAGTTAATGTGCAGTTTTTGCTTTTTTCCCATATGTTCTTTTAACATTAACTGAGGTACAAAAGCGTGCCTGAAGTCTATATTGATATTGATATTCAGTAGTTAGGACTGCTGTTGGCGACACACAGTCGCTTGAGAACGGTAGTCTGGAACTGAATATGGAGAAGACCGAGTACTTGGCCTGCAATAGCACTGATCCCTCACCCATCCGCGTAGGCGAAAATACGATCGAGTGCACGGATCAATGTAAATATTTGAGATCTCCACGCGCCCGGTGACATCGATTGCGACGTCAAGGCACGTATCTTAGCCGCTTGGGCTAAATGGCGAGAGATGGCTGGTGTCATCTGTGAACCAAAAATTCCGGTTAAGCTGATAGGTTAGGTTTATAAATCTATCATTAGACTTGTCATGTGACAGCGAAGCGTGGCATGTACTTGGGAGCCACAAGCAGGAGTTGCGTGTCACGGAGATGAATATGCTGAGGTGGATGTGCGGAGTGACGCAGAAGGATCAAGTGAAGAACTCTTGCATTCACGGTAGCCTTCATGTCCGTGACATAGCAGACAAACTGCAATAGCGTCACCTACGCTGGTACGGCCACGTTTTACGAAACCCGACAAGTTACGTGGCGGACAAAAGTCTGGCCATACCACCTCCGCCGGATCCCGATAGAAGGGGTAGGACCAAGATGTTGCTGGCTTGACCTCGTAAGGGATGACATGCGTGTCAATGGTCACATTGTAGGAGATGCCGAAGGCCGCACGAAGTGGAGAAGCAGAAAGCAGAAGCGGGAAAGCGGACCCCGGGCTCCAAAGCGAGAGCTAATGACGCGACCGGGACTAATGCTCGGATGATAATGAGATAAGATAAAGATATAAAATCTTTATTTTCCATTGGTCTCTCGTGGGCACTTAGACACGTCTTACATTTTTTGAAATATAGTCTTATTGTATCTTATTCAATTCTCTTATTTTACTGTTTTCTTTTTTAATATCTGCTAGCTTTTCAGAAATAACCGTTGCCGAAGAAGATATGCTGAAAGAAACTTTCCAATAAAGGTCTCTTTTAAAATTGTCAATTAGATATTACAATAAATTCACATTAGCATTTAATAACAAATAACTACCTAACTGAATTTACGAAGGGGGAGTTACACTGTTTACACACACAGCGAGATCTCTTCTTATTCTTCGCGTTATCCCTTTTCCTAATCCATTAGGATTGCCGGGTCCCGCTACCTAAGCCTAAGGATTTGGCGAAAACACTGATTTTTATATGGAGCGAAATATAATTTCTTGGACGTGCTGGTTTCCTCACGATGCTTTCCATCGCCGCCAAGCAAGCAAAAACACGAATTTAGTGGCACATGTCCCTGACAGGTTCCAAACCGGGGAATATTAAAATTCACAGTGTTTTCAAAAATTATGCGTTCCAATTATGTATGTTTTTTTTTGTTGACCGAAAAATAAAAATGCTAAGATACCACTGTTTGGTTTCGTATCCGTGTTATGGAGATTGTAAAAACATGCCCTTTTCTTGGGCTAATGACCGGAATATTTTTATTGAAGAGAGACTTAAGTTCGTTACGCTACGTAGTACCTACCTGATATTTATTTCTAATATGGTTATTATTAATTTTCAATATCAAACTTTGCCGAAGAACAGAATATTGTGTTGATTTAAAAGTATATTCAATTGAAATATATTCTAAACTGCCCTTTACACATATTTGTACTTGGGAGTAGTTAAGTACTTTTGTAAATGCGTATAGAGTAGGTCAAATACATATTTATAACAGTAGTACGTACTAGTAATATAATATATAATAATATTTAATAATAAACGTGCAGGTAATTATAGCGGGTAAGGCTATAGGTGAGTAGCAATACTATGGGTACGTTTGGTTGAGCGGGATTGTCTTAAAAGACATGAAGTGATACTTCGGAGAATGTGCAGTATACCTCTCGATTCTCCTCGTCTATTATAAATAACCCAAATCTCTTATCCCTCCAGACCTCATAACAATAGGATTTAACAGGTTCCAATACCAGACCTGTTCATAGGTAAATTGTTTCATTATAATACCCTAAAGTGAGTCAAAAAAAAGTTGCTACTTTTTCATATATGCAACTTCTCATAAATAAATCGACTATAAATGAATTTTTGATCAAATATTCATCTGGAGGGCAACATTATACTCGTACATTAAATTTTGTAATGATATCAACATCATTGAGTAGATAATCTTTCCAAAAAGAATCATACTTGAGTGTATAATTAAACGTCTGAAAACGTAAACAGAATTCAAAAAGGTCAATATATATCTCATATTTCAACCTTAATCCGCCACGGCTTTCAGCTTTTAATGCATTTAAAAAATATAAACCACTCATGCTTAATATAATAAGCGACAAAATAACCCAAGATTTTATTTACACGATTATAGGTATACGAGGGTTTCAGTCTACGTTAAGGTCTATTCATATTAATAAGAGAAATATTGTTGTAGTGTTCCGTAGTAATATAGATAAGTTAAAGTATTTTATTACTTGCCTTTGTCGCCTGCTGACGCAGAATGGCGGTTGGAAAGGACAGAGGAACGTAGGTACTCGTACGGTACGTCGGTGGCTACGGCCGCGGCGCGTTGAGTAGCGGAGCGTGCGCGATTCAAGCCAAGTCAGTCGCTCAAAAAACAGCGAAAGATAAGTACGACACGTGTTAACATAACTTTTATAACTGTCATAGACTAATTCATATTAAATCCAAAATAGCGTTATATATAGTACTCCTAATTGACTCATCTAATAAAATTTAGAAAAGTTCATATGTTATTAAACAAATAGCTTTAAGTGTACTGAAAATAATTGTAAAATCAACAAATAAGCTTACATTTTAGTTTAGTTGTGTACATATTCATATTTTTTTAATAAATGTGTGTCTATTGCTCGAAAAATGAGACAAGTGATGTTGTAGCAGTTGATAAAGATTTTGTTACGTATATTTGTTGATATTGGAGTATATAATTGTGAAACGCGAACTTTTGTATCAACTTTGGTGAAGCAATTAGTTAGTCTTACTTATTATTCGTCATAATTTTCTTTTTGGATTTGTTCGTATTAGGGAGATCCTATTAGCTGAGTAAAAGAACTCAGGTCAATTGAATGTGTAAAGTTCAGAGCTTTCGATATGTATGAGAGTGTTCGATATACGAGTATAAAATATTGTATCTCTCAATTGTGCCTGTTTGTTGTGACCTGAACGCAGAGATGATACGAGTATCAACATTATTATCAGTAGATAGTCTTGCAAGATAATCACACTTACTTTGTGATGAGCCCTTTATATTCAACTACGGAGGGAAGGTCCATAAGGAAAACTATTTTTGGACGTTTCAAGATGAATGAATGGTAATAGATTAGTGAGAACATTTCCCAGATTTTTCGGAGAACATTAATAATGATTGCGCCATCGGTCATTTTCGTGTGATATGCACACATTGACAAGAGCCCAGTGCGGTGACTGAATGGCGGTGGCGCAACATTCGCGTTCCGTCGACGATCCGGCTTCATGTGTAAGCCTTACTGATATGAGAATAGACCTTAAAACCTGACGTCAGTAGATAGCCTTTCAAGAAGAGTCTGTTGGGGTATTATACTGAGGCTAACATACCCATAATGTCACAATAATACTATAAACTGCTGATTTCATTATGGTTGTATTCACTTTACATTCCCAACTGTTACAATGTTGCTTCATGTTACACACGATATATACGAACAAACATATTTTTTCTTTACAAGGATAGTTGTATCTCCACAACTTTTATATAAATTCTTAACACGTTTTAACAGTTCACTAATAAATTTATGTCACATTCAATGGGATGTTGAAATGTCTAAGAAGTGCTCACTGGTATCAAATTAAGAGACCGATTCTTAACGGTAAAAAAATTTCAAGCTGTTTTTCTTACAGTAATCAGCAAAGAAACACAACGCGTATTTACGGCATTCAACATTTTTATTCACTTGTTTCATTTGATGTTCCCGTGCTCCTTCTTCTGTTTTTCTACTTTTCACTATATGACTCATAAATATATCAATTACTGTAATTTAAAAAGGTATATATAGACAATTAAATCATAATTATAGTCGTAAACTTTCGATGTTTTCTGGAGTTCCGTCATAAAATCTATATATATAAAAATGAATGTTTGTCTGTATGTCCTCTATCGACTCAAAAACGGCTGAGCAGATTTTGATGAAGTTTTCAGTGAATCTTTAGGTTAGCCCAGCAGGTGATCCTGTGAAATTTGGCAGCGATCATATCTACGTTATAAGACATACTTTGTTACAGCTTTCGAGTAATAATGCTACAAGTTTGTCTAATAATATTCCATTCGATAGAAAAAATGACATAAAATCATTCTCATACAACTGTTGTCCACCAATCTTTTGTCAAAGCGTCGCCGCGTCGTTTGTTAGAATGGAGCGTATATCATGTGCTAGTTTGGCTTTGGATTTAATTAAGGTTGTGTAGTCACTTATACTATGTACGAGTATTTCATGGAATGAAATAGAATAAAATGGATGTTATCTTAAATAAAATATAGTTAGAATAAATATATTCTATCTGTTTTCGTTCCCACCATTACATCGGGTGGATGACTCGGTGACCCACACTGCAAAGGAGAAAGCCGACCTCCTTGGCTCGCTTTATGTATCTAACATGGCCGTTGATGACCAGGTATGTACTTATACAGCCGATTGTTTTCTCCTTAGCGTGAATCTTCATAAGAATAGCGAGGTGAATTCCATTTTATTGTGGGATGAGACAGGAATTACATCTCCTATATTATTTAATTCATCATCATCATCTCAGCATGTATTCGCCCACTGCTGAACATAGTCCTCCCCTTTAGAGTACCACTCGTCTCGATCCTGTGCTACCTGCATCCATCGACTTCCTGCAATCCTCTTGAGGTCGTCGCAACATCTTATAGGGGAACGTCCCACACTGCGTCTACCAGCACGGGGACGCCATTCGAGAACCTTTCTTCCCCAGTGGTTGTCGGTTCTACGAACTATATGGCCGGCCCTCTACCACTTCAGCTTGCTTATGCTGTGGGCTATGTCGGTTATCTTAGTTCTACTGCGGATATCTTCATTTCTGATTCTATCACGCAGAGAAACCCCGAGAATAGCTCTTTCCATAGCACGCTGAGCTGAGCTACCTTGAACTTCCCCATACGGCCCGCAGTGAAGGGCCACGTCTCAGTTCTGTATGTCATCACTGGCAACACAAGCTGTTCGAAGACCCTACTCTTCAGGCGTTGAGGTATTTTGGACGAGAATACGTGTCGAAGTTTCTCGAACGTGAACGTGAATATCTTGCCCTAGGCAGACATATTCGTCGACAACTGCGAGCTTAATGCTTCCAACCGTGACCGACATAGGTGTAACATGGACAATCGACATGATCTTAGTCTTGTCCATGTTCATCTTGAGACCTACCTGGTTGGAAACACTATTGAGGTCATTGAGCATAGCGCCAAGTTCCTCCAGCGATTTAGCCATGAGAACTATTATCGTCGGCAAATCGAAGGTGAGTGATGTATTGGCCATTGATGTTTATACCGTATCCTTTCCAGTCCACGAGCTTAAAGACATCTTCCAATGCTGCGGTGAAGAGTTTCGGAGACATAACATCGCCCTGTCTTACACCTTTTTGCACTTGGACCGGTTTCGTACTCTAGTCCTGTACTCGGATACACATCGTTGCCCTACTGTACAAGCACTTCAACGCTTCGATTTACCGATACATAATCAATTCGGCATCGCTGGAGAGACCGTAGCACCGCCCATGTCTCAACGGAATCAAAGGCTTTTTCGGAATCCACATTATCCAGACAATATGGCAGATTGTACTCCTCAGTCTTCTGTATAATCTGACAGAGCGTATGTATGTAGTCAATGGTGCTAAAACGTTTTCGGAATCCGGCTTGTTAGGGAGGCTAAAATTCATCAAGTCTGCGTGCAAGACAGTTTGTTATGACTCTCGAAAACAGTACATAAACGCGGCTCAGCTATAAATATATATATATATATATATATAGGCTTATAATTTGTTTAAAAGGGTTTTATTACCCTTTTTGAAGAACAATATGACCAGGCTTCTGCTCCATGCGTCTGTGCGGTGTTTCACCGGAGTGTATGACGGAATTGAATAGCTTCTGAAGCACTACAAGTATCGGCGTTCCGTCTGCTTTCAGAAGCTCCGCCGTCTCCACCCGGCATTTTCTCATTTCTAAGCTGTTGAGAGCCATACGAATCTCATACAGATGATGTCCAGGATATCTTCGGTATAGTGTCGGGTCAGTTTAGCTCTAAGGTCGTTACTGGCACTGTTATTCGGCTGTAGCGACAATGTGTACAGCTGTCCATAGAACTTCTCGCGACGTTGACATCAACAGGGTCGGCAACGCATGAGTGACACCCCTGGTGTTGCAAATGTCCATAGGCTACTACGGTATCTATGTATGCTCGATTTTTTGTGGTCGCTGATCCAGCCGTGATCCTCTAGGTATGCTAGGAATCATGTGTTTATTACACGCTCCATCACATTGAAAAGAAGGAAGGTTATCGCAAAAGGCCTGTAGTTCGATGGTCTGATCTATCACCCTTTTTGGGCACCGGGTGCACATTGACCGTCTTCCCTGAAGTCGGGACTTGCCCCTTGGAGTAGGAAATCACAACTCAGGAGCACAAATCTTCAGTGCCACTGCCGGTATATCATCGGGCCCACTCGACTTATGAATGTCGAGAGAGAGTAATGCCCGCCGGACATCTCGCTGGGTAATGGAGATTTCCGGCATTGAGCTACCGCACCACGGGATGGTAGGTAGCACAGCTCCCCCGTCATTCATATTCGAGTTAGACGCAAAGAGATTACCTAGTAAATCGGCTTCCTTTTTAGCGCTATGGGCCAAACTGCCATCCGGTTTTTACAATGGTGGCATGGGCAGTTGACAGAAATTTCCCTCAGCAGCGAGCGATCAGAAAGCACGGCACCCATTGGGAAGGCTCGCAAGCCGCTCGCCAACTCTTCAGACGAAATCAAACTTTGCTCTAGTAATCACCATTTTACTGGATCTTGAGGCTGCATTTAGTTTTCGCTTCAAAACAGAGACATTAGTACGTGACGTGGTCCAAGTCTTGTAAACAGCCTGCTTAATAAGATTAGTTTCTCTGCAATGCCGATTAAACCACGGTCGCTTTTTAACTCCCGCAGCAGCCACTAGGCGATTGGGAATATAGCATTCCATACCATCGAATATCGCCACAGCCACTGCGGTCGCACACGAATCAATGTCATCTGATTCGAAGCACAGCTACATCCACGTGTACGATGCGTAGAACTCACGCCATGCAGTCTGCTAACCTATAGTGCCATACGCGACGACATCCGGCAGGCCGAGGTGGATCGCATCTGGTGAATGGCACTTGGGTCTGAATGAGACAGTGATTCGATGAGCTAAGCGGCGCATCCACTGAGATATAATCTTATCCAAACGTGTGGTCAGCAGAAGGTCCTGTAGAGAGCTTGCATGGTCCTCCACATCTGGTCATGCATTGTCCCACTACAAAAAAAAAACTTATAGGGAGTGGAGCACATCACGACCTCGAGCTGGATCCTACCTCTCTTACATCTTACGTCACTCTGGTGACATCAACAAGAACTTCATGGCGCGCCACCCGGTCTATCAGCACGATGTCAGGTCTATTTGCAAGAATAGTCCTGTCTGTGATGATAGAGCGATCCCAGTACAGCGTGACATTGCCATTTTCAAGAACTGGCACTGATGCATACACATAGAATGGTACAATCTTACAAGTCAATATGGCTTGTAAGATTGTGCTATACGTGCAAATTGCTGGTTAATAATCCTAGCTACTTATTTGTGTCTATTTAAGTACTCGCTGTTAGCAAGATGAGAACAACCGGAAACTATAGACCTGAGTGACTCATCGGAACGGTGGCATGCTCGACAAATGTCAACCGTGCCGTCCTTCAGGGTATACTTTCGGTAGTTATTCGTTTGATAACTTTATCCATAATAGCACAGACAAAACCTTCAGTTTCCCCAAACAGTTCACCAAAACGCAGCCCGGCCACCGACGCAAGCGGGTCTACATCAGACCCATTAAGAGCCCGGTAGAACTGCCCGTGTAACTCCTTGTTCTTCCATATGCCCTTGCGGCCCTGGGTAGTAACCACCAATAATGTTAACTAACACGTTGGTGTTGCTATCTGTTGGCCACTGCATTCAAATCCCATTAGATGAGAGAACCTAATTGCTTATTATCATAAAAAAAAGTATATTGTTTATGTCATTCCACACAAACGAACTGGTCCAAAAATATTTTTTTCTATAAGGTAATTGGGACCAGAGGGATTTGAGTTTTTCAAGCTCAAATCTCTCAGGAATAGAACAACACGTGAATGAAGTATCGACATTCAAGAGCAAAGAGACATTAGGTTGAATCTCGCACGCACACTCAAGGGCCGCAAGATTCTACTGACTGACTGAGCATACACGACTGTCAATCGAAGATTTGCTTTGGTGCGTCTGTTTGTTCCTCTTTATACTTGTTACTAACTCTGTGAGAGGGTGAACGTCAGAAGGGAATGCGTGCTCTGTACAAATTTAAAGTCATAGTACCTGAGGTGTGATTAATTCAAAGATTCATCCACCTTAATGCATACCATATTGGGCTCATTAGGACGGCCGCCCAATGAGTGAGTCTGGGACGTCACGTGGAAACGTAGAGGCTGTACTTATTTAGAGGTGTGGTGCCACGGACATCTCCAATGCCCACACGGTCCTATTTGTAGGGGAATGCATTTAGACTTGATTAATCTTGGAATTCATCCGTCTGATTGCAGCCCAATATTGCGGACCTTGGGCTCATAATATGTTCTACCACACACATTCACGTGCACATGCTCTTGGAGATGGCCAGAGAAAGATTTCTCACTTGAGGCCCACACGCACCACATATACCTAAGTGTATGAACTACTAACTGAGCATTTGTCTTCATTAGAGCTGTACTTAACTAGATATCGCAATGTTCTCTCTCTATCTGCCCTTAAGTAAAACGGATGGGAAGAAAACCTCAAGACCTCGGACGAGCTCGGTGGTTCAGTAAGCTCCTAAGGAGTTGCTGTGTAAGCAGCAGTGGAGGCATCGCGAGAGTGATACTTAATATATTACAAGCGTTAATAGGCTACGGTAACTGCTTAACATTAGGTGGACAGTATACTTGCAAGCTTCCTGACGTTTTATAAAAAAAAAGATCTAACACTGGTCACTTACGTAGCGATTGACGCCCTAAAATCAGTTACCGTTATCACTGTTTAAATACTTTTGAACTTAATGTATACAAAGATTAAGGTTATGGGAGATTATAAAGAAAGGCGAGCGTTAATTTCATTTTATTTGGACATAGGTTGATTGGAAGAGGTTCATAGGGTTAAGTTCCCATTTATATAATTTTCTTTTGTATGCCAATAGTATTTCCATGAAATTCCAAAGAACAAAAATAAAAAATATTAAAACAGACTATAACATAAAATTATTGCTCATAGGTTCTTGAGGAGTGTTAGGGACATGCGTGCAACGCAACAGAACCTTCTTGAATTACAAATATCGATTGGCTACTATGTGCTATATAACTACTACTAGAAACCGTTGTAAACAAAATTTTATTTATATTTTTATGGGTGAGCCAAATTTTGCTTTCATAAAAATTACAAAAGATACATTCATAGTCACTGCTATAACTAGTGTGAGCTAAAAATATTCATGATACCTATAGACGCAGTGGGCGCGTCGATGATGCTTCAAAAGGGAGTCCCTTATTTAAACTGTAACGCGTCCAAAATAAACAGAGCCGTAATACCTCGTATCAATAGTTTCATGAGAGACAGGGAAGAGGTATACTTATATTGGTGGGGTAATATGAAGTTGTCTCGGCTGGGTTCATTTATATGCTAATTACGAGAAGGCGACCTGCACCGGAATAACCGGTGAGGTAGAGTCGTGTCGTTGCATCTTACTCGTATGCACTTATCTACTTTGTAGTGAAACCTGATTGGAGCGTAAATACTTCGCTTTATACATATTTATTTAAAATGTAATATTCTTCTAAGGTGGATTTCATATAAATTTTTGAAGAGACGTTTATGTCGTTGCGCGTTATTTGTAACTACTTTGTAGAGGATCATTTTTTTTTTGAGAAATTGAAAGAGTTTTAATTTGAATTTTTTGTCAGAATCTGACTAAGACAGGTCTTACTAAAACATAAGGCAATTTAATGCGTTTTTTTATTATTTAAGAGAAGCTAAAGAGCATACCATCACGCATAGACCATTGGTTTATCTTTGTAGCCAAGCTATATTTAATAAGAACTAGCCCGAATGAGAAAGCGCCTCAATAATACACACAATCCAATTGAAAAAGTATAGCCTCAAACGTACTGTAGCCAACTAACAATTCCGTGGAGGCTTCTTGTATTCTTCTTCGTGAGTGAGATTACTAGGAAGCTTCTTAAAGGCATCCTATGCGCGAACAAAATACTCATTATGTTGTATTCTGAGCTCTTACGTATACCAGTAGGGTTAGGGGGTGTAAGAGTGTGCACTCATCATTACTTGAATCTAGTGTGACATTCGTTACTAACTTCAGCCGTATTTTGGTGTACACAAGTGATGGAACCTGCTGCCGAAAAAATATTAGATTACTAATAAAACTGCGCATAGATTATCTCATTTTCTGATGTTATTTTTCTGTAATTTGTAATGAGTGACAATTGAATTTGAAAAATATTGGTAAAACGTCGATACATTTTTCTCAATGCCGGAACCATCGGTCAGCCATTACGAGCGAAAAAGTTTAGTCATTTTCTAGTAGAGGTCGTTATCAATACATATTGCTAGTCCATCATGAAATGTGTAAGAGTGTGCACGAGCAGCGTGTGTAAGATTGCGCGCGCACACTTACTCGTTATTGTCGAAAACTCCCGTTTTATCTTACTTACCTTTTAATTATAATTATTTTAAAGTATGTCTAGATGAATTAGAAAAACTGCCAAACCAAAACGGGCAGGTGCCGAATAACTGGGTGTGTACAAAGGGTGAAACCTAACACAAAAGGTTATTTTTGTTTCACATTTTCACCACGCAAAACGCTAATATGTTATTTAACATGGCATGAAAATACCTATGAATGTTAACGAAGTGAACAAGATATGCACGGATCGCGTTTTATGGCGCTCGGTTCTCTCTACCTACTCAGCAAGGGACCTAGAGTGAAGATGTACATACATATTCTTTGAGGTAGGGCGCATCAAAGCAGCCAGTCTTGGGAAGTACATGCACCTCACAGAAAACCGCAGCCAAATAACAACTCCCTAGCGGGTTGTTGTGTTCCTGCGTGTGAGTGAGGTCACCAGTAAGCTCCTACGGAGTTGCCGTGTTAGCAGCAGAAGGGGCATTGCGCGAGTGATACTTAATGTATTACAAGCGTTGATAGGTTACAGTAACCACTTTACATCAGGTGGGCCGTATGCTCGTATGCCTTCCGACGTTGTATAAAAAAAATACGTACAAAACTCAAATAGAGGAAAAAATTAAAATATGAAGGCACCAGGCAAGATCCAAGTAGAAAAAGTAAAGACCAATAATGACAATACTGGAAAACTCCAGCAGCTTAAATGGCCAAATATAAACCGAAGAAGAATGTGCTACGAAGTACAGGATCTCATGCGGTGTATAAAGAACCCATTGTTGAGAATTAGATTAAGTATTTCAAATGCCAGCTCTGGTGGAACAAACCATGTATAGGATACCAAGGCTATGGACCATTTACCTACGATTTATATGCAATTAATTAACACGCGCTCTTAACTATCCTCGTGCGCACTCTTATACAATAGGATGTGTAAAAATACGCGATTTCCTTATTCTGATTATGTGCAATTATATCTAAAGACTATAAATGTTAAACGAAGAAAAAAAATATTTCTTCGTTTAAGTTTTTTGTTACCAATTGATAAGGGCATCAGGCTATATAAAGTTCATTTTCCTAAATTATAACTATAATTTTAATGGCAATAAGTTTCAAAAATGCGCAATCTTACACTACCTTACTCTACTTAAACATGTGTTTTACTTTTCAAT